>JANBPO010006859.1:22264121-23464121 GCA_024336825.1 Amorphophallus titanum
GGCATGCCCTCGCACTAATAAACCAAATAAACAAATGAACAGATGAATAAACAAATAAACAAAAAAAGTGTTCCAAAAGTGCATCCACAAGTTTGGCACGCTCGGTGGGACCAAACTTCCCTTCATCTCTTCACTGGGACTAGGGGCCCTATGGCCCCTTCTTGAAATTCTAAACTATTTTACTTGCAACTGCAGGTTATACTTTGATGACTACAATGGCTATTTCGTTCGGACCACTGGTCATCGCAAGCTACGTCAAGGAAGGCTATTTGGCCGTTCCATTGCAGTTTGGGAGCTTGCCTCCCGTGGTGGGCTTCCCCAACTTCTTGGGAGTAGCCTTCGTCAACCTACTGAAGATTGAGGGGCCCAAGCTTGTCAAAGTCCACATTCCCATCATGGGAACCTCTGTTGTTAAGCCTTCCACTGTCGGATCATCGGTGACTGCTGCTGGCCATGGGGCGGTGAAGACCCTGGGCTACTTTGTCCACCATGTCTATCTCAATGCGGACCCTACCAACAAGGAATTGACGTCCCGCCACCAAAGGAACCGGAGGAATGTTGTTGCTGCTACCCCCAGGGGCCGTATCTCCAACACCGACAAGTCAGTTCTGATAGGAGGCATCCGGGTCCACCTTAATGGCAGAAGAGTCGACGTGATTCCTGATCAAATCGTGCCGAATGTCCCGGTGCATAACTCTTTCCAAGCGCTAGGGAGAATGGAAAAGAAGAATGCTAGAGCGGCCCGTCGTTCGAAGAATGAGCTGGCCCTCAAGCCATTCAAGACCAAGCAAATTTGGGTGCCCAAGCCCACTCGGGTCCCGGTGTCAACTCGGTCGGGACCTGTTGAGGCCAACAAGCCCAGGAAGGAAGGAATGAAGAAAAATGAGATGCCAGCAGGGGTTTTTACTCTCGTCAGGATGCGACAGACAGAGTTCTTTTGTTATGATGTTGGTCTCAATTGTGCTACGTTGGGTGAAATTTGCCAGCAGATGTGAATCTGTGGTGCTGTGTTTGCTTTTTTCGTGGTGTGTTCAAGTGGCTGATGGGCTCTGTGATGGCTATGCATGTTCTCCTGAGGAGATTATGTTTTGTTGGCCGTTCCACTTGAGGTTTGGTCAGCCCCTGAGGTGTTAAGGTTGTGCTTTGAGATGGTTGTTTGGATGCCTCGTTGAGAGAGTGCTCGGGCGAACCTAGGATTTTCTTTCCTGGTGAGTTGCTGTTGGACGAGCTTGATCTTTCTCATTCTGTTTGTGGCGTCTTTTCGAGGTAAGCTCTGGAAGTGCTGTCTCGGTGAAGCCTTCATCCTGTGTCTACTTATGTGTGGACTGTGTTAGTTCTGAACCTGATCTGCTTTTGTTTTGGCGGTGACCTGGCTTTTGGACCCAGTTTGTGAGTGGGGGGCCATTGTGCACCATGTTTGGCGTGTCGTGTTTGGCGGCTGTTGTGCTGTGAAGGTTCAGTAATTGTTTCGGGGCGCAAGGATAAGCTGAGATTGTTATTCCTTGTGGCTTGTGCTACGGCTCTTGGCATGATAGTCTGCACTATGGCGACTTGCGATCGACTGTTAGCAGGATCGGTACTCGAGGCATGGTACATTACAGTTCTGTGAGTTGCGATGGCGTCGAGAGATGTGCTGAGATGTAGATGCCCAGTTGTTTGTTTTTGCTGTGTGTATTATGTTAAGTTTACAGTGGAAGTGTGTGGGCCCATAACCCACAGGTCAAGGATCGTTTGGTTGGAAGATTCTGACCAGCCGAGAAGATTATTTCCTCGGTGTAAGTTTGTCTTGGATATGTGTGCCTTGATGCTGTTGGTTGCCGTGCCATTGCTTGAGGCATTGTGATTGTTGGCACTGACTGATTTGAGATTTGGGGAAATGTGTCAACGAATATGCTGATTGAGTACCATTTCTTTGTCTACATTTCTTGGAAGTTGTGCACTCTGGACATGATCGTGGTCCTAGAGATGCATTTCTGAAAGGTTGTTGTGGGTCCTTGTTGGTAAGTTGTGCGTGGCTAATCCCTTTTCGCCGGTGTTCAGGTGTGATTGTGCTCACCCGCGGTGGTCACTCGATTGATGTAAATTTGGGACTGGGCACTCTCTTACCACTGATGGAGCTAAGAAGCAACACTAACTAAGCAAGGAGTGCCAACAAAGAGGAGTGACCAGAAGCTCACCTGATCGACATGAAGACGTCGATCCCGATCGGAGACGAGGGTGAGCGAGGAAGCGTGGGCTTACCCGCACGCCGTGCCGATGAAGCTTCAACCTAAAATTTAAGAACTTACAATACTACACCTCTCATAGGAGGGGGGATCTCAAGGTGGGCGTTAAGTTCATACAACCAAAATTACCTCCACACAGGGAGGGGCCTTTAGCCGGCCAAGCAATGAGGGGAAGAAGTAGCCAAGAAGCTTCAAAGAATGTCAGAGTCAATTCTGTCCCCTCTCAGGAACAGAGGACAGACAGTAGTTGCTGGAATTGTTGAGGTTGCTCCCGAACTCCTTTGTCAGCGGGACTAGTGCCAAAATTCCATTGGTTGACACAGGAAGGTGCTGGAATTTTGGTAGGAGCTTTCGAAGCCGATGCTGGTCGGGGTGGGACCGGAAGCAAAGGCTCTGTTCTCTGGTTCTGACTATCTCATCACCACAACATCAGGAAGATTAAGCCGCCACGAGCTGTCCCGAATGTCAAATTGAGCATGGTCAATTGCATTGGATCCGCTGACGAGTTTCTTTTGAAACGTGACCCACGGGGGTACCAGCCGATGTCAGAGTAGGTCGCAGCAGCCCAAAGAGTGACAGGGTGTCAGTTCAGTCTCAGGGAAGACAAAACTGTGCACCCTGGGGAGAAAATGGAGAAGAATTCGCTCATGTTGCTGAATGGAGTGCTGCTTCTTGGAGGAGGAGGGAGACTCGTGGTAGAAGGTCGCGGTCGAACCCCGCCTTCAGATCTTCAGGTGAGCAGACGTGGTAGGTTCTGCAAGCCACCTCTGGATGCTAATCAGAACCCTTCTACGCAGTCGGAGTAGATTGCTTGTCCCAGACAGCCACGAACTCAGAATGAGACGAGACGACTGCCATTAGGAAGAAGACTCGAAGACGCTTCCACAGTAGCTCTTGCGCCTCCTAAACCGCCTAGATGATGTCGTAGCTTCCTCTGAAAGTCACTGGTACTCTGCTACCACTGAACTGAGAACTACACTACTGGGCAAGTGTGCTTATTATCCTACTTTTCAACATTTTCAGGAAATACTAGCGGGTCAGATTCAGATTGTGAAAGTAGCAGGTTTGGGAGCGACTAATGGTCTGATGGATCGAGAGAAGCCCTAGTTGTCAAGTGTCTAGTCGAGTCTTATTGTAATTTTCTATTTTCTTTAGTCGAGATGTAAGAAGGTCAAGAGTCATGGATCATATGTACTTCACCATTATTATGAAAACAAGTTAGAATTGTAGTTAATTACTTGTGTAATTACCTTTGTGTGATTATCTTGTGCTCTGATTTCTTACTTGCGAGAGGCTTACCATGCCAGCTGTTCACATTCCCAAATTTCCTTCCGCTATATTAAAAGCTCGGGGCGTGACTTCGATGCTTGTGACCTAGCAACTGTAGCTAAGGTCGATGCTTGTGTTGGAAGTCGATGCTTGTTTGTTAACTTCTGCAGCTTTAAGTCAATGCATCTTTATGAGACAGGTCGATGCACATTCTACATTCACCATTGAGACAGGTCGAAGCACCTTCATGAAGGTTTACCTGTAATGCATTAAGACTTGTGTTTTTATTCAGATATATTGTATGGGTTATTCCTACAGGCTAAGGCATCTCATTCAAGCATTAATGATTATTTTTCCACCCTATTACTTATGCCATGACTCAACTCTCATAGGTCTATGCTTATTGAATATTCACCTACACTGACAAAGTGTTTGATAAAATATCTTTGTTCTGATTGGCAGGGACTTAAGTCACGAAAGGACCCAGGATCAAACATATTAAAGGCAGCATGCCTTACACTCTGTATGGTCTCGTGGTTCAAAGTTGGTTACAGGCACGTGATCCAAGATAGGGATCTCGTCTGAAGATTCTATCTCTTGAACAGTGTGCTTTCATTTCCTGACACGTGGACTTCCAGCGGAGCACTTCTTTTCAAATTTCCCATGGAAAAAATGTGTAATTCATGCGCCTTACTCTCGCGAGCTTATATAAAGAGGCCAGGTCACTCAATCAACTAAAGAGAGAATAGAAGATCGAAAGAAAAGTGTGATTAAGAAGAGAAGATTCCAGAGCTCGAGAAAGAGAAGAGTCGGAGAGAAGATTGAGAAAAAGGGTCTACAAGGTTCAGAGAGAAAGAACAGCAACAAAACCTTATTAGCCCTTATCTAGGCCCAATAAGCTTAAAATGATGAGACATAGAGGGAACTTAGGCCCAACCAGGGAGAAAAACTCATAAAATAAGCCCTAAACTGACCAAAAAAGGCCCAATAACCAGTGAATAACCTGGGACATCATAAAAATAGATAAGGAGATGACACAAGTCATTGTCCATAAAATAGGTGTCAACAGTGAGGATCAAGGATTGTGGAATCCTGTCATGTGGTTTCACCGTGCTCCCTTGAGAGGGTAGAGTTGGCATGAGGTTCGGATCGGATGCAGTGTCTGAGCGAGATTTGGCTTGAGATGTAGTAATGGTCTGTGGGAGAGTCAGCGGATGGCCTATTATGATTTGGATCGTGCCTGCTAGGTCGGTGAAGGTTTCCCGTTGACGAGTATCTGGTGACTAGTGGATGGTCTTTCACAGACAAAAGATGCTAGTTGTTGTGGCTCGAGAATGGAGAGAGTTTTGTGCCAACGAGGCCTTGGGTGGCTGATCATGAGGTGTGCTTTTTCCCAGATTGGATCTGGGATTTGTTAGAGGTTTGTCTTCTGGCAGAGTTGGTCCGGTGCTGTTGTAAACGTTCGGCTTGCTAGGTGTGAGCTGGTGGAAACTTAGTTATGATTGTCCCTCGTGTAGGGCGTGAGATCTATCAACTAGTTGTGAAACTGACATTTGGTTGGTTCGCCGAGTGTGGAAGTTAACTGGTGGTTGGTTCTCATACCGAGGAGTGCATTTTCTCAGTGAGCGAGATGGAGGTAGCGGTGCCATGGTTGGTTTTCGTGTCATTTGAGGTGATGTCAGACTTCTACTCTTTTGCATGTGCCTGCTCTGATGATTGATGTGTCTTGGATTATGAGCAAGGCATTGTCCATGATCATTGTCTGGCCGTGTCCCTCAGGATCATGGTTTTTACAAATGTCGGGGTTTGGTTAGGGCTCTGTCAGCATTATCAGTTGATTTTGGCATTCTCCCCTTGTAGCATGGTGCTTATCATGAATTTCAAGGATGAAATTCTTATAAGAGGGAGGGCTGTAATGCCCCAAATTTTTTGGATATTTATCGGATCAGGATCTGTGAGTTTCGGATGGCCTTTGGGGGTCCCGAAGAGCGCTTTATGATTTACGCATATTTTTCCTCCAGAGAAAACTGATAAGAAGGCATATGAAGCTTGAGAAGTTGATGATGAGATGATATTTTTAATTCTGAATAATAATTATGAATAGAGTATTTTCAATAATATTATCTTTTTAGACACCACTAAGGAGATGTGAGATACTCTAAAAAAGATCTATTCGGCAGAGCACAATATCTTTTCATAGATGCCCGGCCCCTTCCACACTTCTCTTTTGAGAGGTGCCCGGCCCCTTCCATGCTTTGAAAGGTGACCGTACCATCCAATCCTCATATCATACGATTCATGTCTGACTGATATAATAAAGTTTCTGGTCATCTCTCCCTATGTTTCGTGGAAATGGGTTAAGGAGTTAAAATTGGGACAGCTTACAAGGTGGGCCAATCTGGACTTGGACTGTCTCAGCTTTAAAAAGTGGGTCAAACCATCCATGCTTCACGCTGTGCTGGGTTAGGTTTAGGGTTGAGCTCTTCTTGCTCGACTAAACCAACTGTGATAGCTAAGAAAAGTATATATTTATCAGATATTGCGTATGTATATATGTGTGCATTTATATTCGTACGATGTAGCTCTATGATATTGGGATGGATTATCAAATAATCCATGCTTTAGAAATTGAGCCAATATAGCCTCCACATATTGGGGTGTTAAAAATTTGATTGCAGATGATCACATATCAAATAATTAGGTTTCATTTTGGACACCCCCAAATTCGCAAAACGTCTGGGTTGGAGAATCTGTCCGAATCAAATACTTGAAGATCCATAAACTCGATGAATTAGATCTGCTCTTACGGGTCATGGCAGATCAAATTATAGATAAATTAACTCCATCTGCCTTCAAGATAGAGTGAAGTCGCTGCAAGGGCGAGCGCACTGCTTGTCGTGTTGGTCTCACCACCTCGGCACCTCCTCATTTTGGAGTAGGTCTCGAGATTGATCTCTAAATTCTCCTCTTCGTTCAAAAAAAAAAATCTAAGTAAAAAAATAATTTTAGACAGACGGACTGAATTCAAAGGCTTAAACCTGTGAAATTTGTAGTCGTTACTTGTAAATAGATCAGTGTTACTGTGCCATGCTTTGTGCTATTTTCTTTACTATTTTTATATTGGTCATTTGATGACGAGATTGTACGGTAAATCTAAGATATTGGCATCAAAAGATGTATTTTTGGAGGTTTGCGATTCATATTTTAATCCTCTGGATGTTCTTCAGAATGTGTTGCAGGTTTGAGAAAGAAATGCTTGAGAAGCCTTCTGGTGCGTCGATGCAGCAGTGATCCTGCGTTGACGTAGCTTCATGAATCCTACATATGTTGGAGAGCTGGCGTTGATTACGTTGACTCATTGAAGGCATTGCATTAGTGCAACCTTCAAAGGTTCTGCTACTACTAGCGATCTAGCGTTGATGGCGCCAACACAGTGAGGGCATTGCATTGACTCAGCCTTCTTCTATGGGCCACTTGTTGTTGCCACGAGCTATTTGTCAGCCTTAGTTGTCTATTTGTTACCCCTAAGAGGCATTTATCACCCTTAGGAGGCATTTGTCACCTTTATGATCCTCAATGGCCATTGCCTTTGTTGCAGTTCTCACCCTTGCGATTTCAACGTAGTTGGCGTTGACGTAGTGAGGGCATTGCATTAGCGCAGCCTTCACCTACAGGCCATTCATCATGGCTATGTGTCATTTGTTGCTATTAGTGCCTATTTTTCACCCTTGGCTATCTATTTGTCACCGCTAACACTTATTTGTCACCCTTATTTATCATGAGCCATCGCCTTTGATCATCCCTTTCTGCTTGAAGATCTTCTGGTGTGTCGAAGCCATTGCATCGATGCAGCTGAAGAGCCATGCCCGTGTCTGTGCTGGAACTGGTCCTGCGTTGACACATCCTGTGGTTGCGTTGACGTAGCTATGATCACTGCATTGGCACATCCAATGGTCCTTTGCTGCCTGACTGTTGCAAGAGCTTTGATGGCGTCGACGCATTGTGGAGGTGGCGTTGATGTAGCTGAGACCACTTCTGGCCATATCAGCCATTTGTCTACCTTGTTATTCTTTTGTCAGCCTTGCCTAGCTATTTTTCACCTTTATCACTCATTTGTCTGCCTTATCTATCCATTTGTCACCCTTAACTCCCTGAGCCGTCTCCTTTGATGTTTTCTCCACTGCCTTGAGCCATTGCCTTTATCTATTTGTTAGCCTTGTGACTTATTTGTCACCATTGTCTATCTATTTGTTAGCTTTAACATGTATTTGTCACCTGTGTATGGCTATTTGTCACCCTTAACTCAATTATTTGTCTTTTGCTCTAGGTGGGTGGGTCTACTTGTATTTTCTTTTTTCTCCTTTCTCTTGATGCCCGATAGAGGGCTACATCTTAAGTATGCTTTCTTTTCACGATTAATGAAATTGTTGGCTATTAGGCCTTTTTTCTAGATAGTTAGTCTATCTTCAACATCTGTGCATCTTTGTGTTATTATGCAATGAATATTTCCCCCTTCTCCTCGCTACCAATTTGCAGTTTGCGTGTGTGATCACGATGATATCTCCTCAGATACAGGTTCTTGGGGTTTGCTAAGAATAGTGAGTAGGGCTCCAGGGTGCAAGTGTCTGAAAGCCAGTTATATCCCTCCGACACCAGATAGGCACCTTGGTTTTGCTCCCCACTAGATTCCCCTATGTAAAGAGGCGTAAGGCCCCTTATCTCTCCTCTGCTCTACATCAGAGGGAGAGGAAGGATGCATATAGGTTCACCTTAATAATCCCCACAGGTGTCCTCTTTATTTTTTTATGGTGATGAAATTGTCATGAATTCCATACGTTTTGTTCCCCCTATCGTGGACTACTGTGGTTGTCTCGTATAAACCCATAGGATTATAACCACCCTTTCCTCTCTTCTGTAGTCCATCAGACAGGGAAAAGATTAATGGGGAAACCAACCCTTCATGTTTGTGTGATTGACTCTCTCTTTGGCCCTTCACACAGCATTCACTGAAGGACTTTACGATGCTCTGTTTTCATCACTGATGATCCGACGCACGATGAACTATATGATCCGATGCTCCCCCTGCTGTTTGAACTGGCATGAATGTGGGTGATCTAGCGCTGGTCGACACATTAGCTGGCCCTTGATCCGGCCCCTAGATCCTGCCTAATCCGGTGCTGACCCGCGCATTGGTCGGCCCTTGATCCGGCACCCGCACCCTGCCTGAACTAGTGCACCCGAGCAGATGATTTGGTAGCCCCTTTTAATGGGCTGATCTGGCGACCCTTTTCACATGAGCCAGCACAACAATGTCCCCACTCCCGATTTCTTCTTTTAGCTTCATCCCGATATTCTAACCATGATTCTGTGTTCCTCTGCCTCTCCCAGAGCATCCGGGCAACCCTAATTCCCTTGTAGGCTAGCCCTCGGGAATACGGAGCTATGGATAACTCGGTACGTCACCGCTCTTCATTAGAGCCATAAAAATCTGAGGCTTCGGGCCTACGGAAGGGGAGAGGATGGTTGCCCAACCCACGGGTATCATGTAGCCAGTTGTATGAGCCCATTAGACACTTGGGAACTACACTTTGGACATACCGACCTAGACAGACAAGACACGTACGTAGGAATGTAGACTCGGCCACAAACCTAGACTTGACCCATATACAGTACGTGGCGGAGAAACCAATCCGAAGACCTTCTCAAGCAAGGAGGCTACCTTCCAAATAGGCTTAACCTAGATGTCCAGTAACGCCTTTTGATATATCGTGTATTGGCGATGCAATGCAATTTTAAAACACTTTTTTTTCTTTTGAAAATAAGGATGATCCTAGACTTGACATAGACCATGCAAGACTTAGGAAACACTACCCTAGACTCAACCTTTCACTCTGATACCAATTTGATGTGGGATGGACATGCGATCTGGGACTCTAGCTCGTAGGCGTCCCTAAGTGAGGGAAACGTGGGACCATGTGCAGTTGAGGAACCTGCTTTGAGTCTCGGGTATCGGCTTTTCTGCGTGTAATCGGATTGAGTCATGGGATGGGTTTCACTCTCTCTCTCGCAGTGTTGATTGAATTGATATAGCGAGCTAAATTTTCCTAGCATGCTCTCTAGCAGCAGCATATAAAACATATACAAGTAAAGCAAGATACTGAGTAAGGAGCGAACACGACACCTCCACGCTCCAGGCGTGGGGATGACCACCCCGGCCAAGGACGGTAACTCCCAATAAATACAAGTAATCAATAATTACAGAATTAAAAATCACTGCCCACTCCACACAAGGAGGTAAAGGGCTACAAGTGGGCCCAAGAGGACCGTTCATGGTTTGACGAGAAGCAATTTGAGCCGCTCCGATGGTAGCGTTCGCTGGCAACTGTGGGGCCCGCATCCTTACTGGTGGGCCGAATGGGTCGGGAGTGGTACTGCTGCGGTGGTGACTCCTGGAGAGACGATCCCCTAGATGGAAGCGTGCTGGTTGTCCTGTGGAAGGCGAGGCGACCGTACGGGTGATCGACGCGGCTTGCTGTCCATGGACTGGATCTTCTATTTCTACAGTGCACGACCCGGAGAGAACACCTGTTGCGATCAGCCCTGATGCCAGATCGACGTGAGTGAAATAATGATAGCTGAAGCCAGAATCAATAGATGATCAGTGGTGCCAAGCTCCTAGAACCAAAATTCCAATAAGTACCCAGGGTGACAAAACAAATGAAAGACTATGCGGCTCAGCAAAAGGGGTGGGCAGAACTTACCCTGATCGCGGAATTCATCTCCTCAAATGCCTGTATAGAGGATGATAATTCCACAGATGAAGCAACAAAGGCTGGGGTTATCTCCTCTACCATGTCGATTTCGGCGAATTCCTCTTGTGATGTTCCCTCGAACGTTAGTGCAAGCAACTTCAGAGGGATAAATATCAAAGCACCGCTCAGTAGCGCAGGAGGCGTCGCTACCCCTTCGTTGACTGTCTCATATGCCTCCTCCTCACTGTCAGAAGAACCATAGTCAACTTCTTCGTCAGAAGGGGAAGCGGAGCTGCTGGAAGTGATGTCTACACTAGGTTCAGGTTGGCTTGCTACCTCTGTTGTGCCACGAGTTGTTGAACGGGTGATTATACATTGCAAGGGGATAGTACCCTTCTTCAACGTAGTCTTATGCCCTTCCTGCGGTAGAGGGACATCCACCGCCGGTGTCCTAACTTTAGCACTGACTACCACGGCCACTACAGCACAAAGATATGCATAAGGCAGGGTCAGAAGGTCATCAAAAAAAAGGAAGCTCATCCTCAGCTTCATTAGCCGGTGTAGGCGAAGGCAATCTGATATTCTCTTGAGCAGCAAAGGGGCCCCCTCCCATGGCTTCGCTTGTCTCAATTCTCTCCACCATGGTTATGGCGGAAGGATTTCTCTCTATATCTGTCGCTGCCTTTGCAACCTCCTCAGTAGTTGCAGCAGCGGCAACTGCTTCTTGAGCTACTGCCAAATAAAAATAGTGTTAAGATAAGAGTGGAAGCACCATGGCAAGAGGTACCAAAAGAAGCGTCTCCGAGTCTATTTCGCAGAGGCAGTCGTCTCGCCCTCATCCGAGTTCGGGGCTGATCGGAGGAAGCGTTCTACCCCGACCGCGCAGTCAACTCCCAAATAGTAATCTGAGGTCACCTCCAGACTCGACCACGAGCTGTAGCTGAAAGATCTGATGACGGGGCTTGACCGACGGCTTCCTCGACGTGTCTCCTTCCACCTCCAAGAAGCGGGACCTCGTTCGCCACAGGTCAGATCCACTCGCCTCCGCCCTCCACCGCCCTCCCACGGCGCCCCACTGATCACCCTCCCCAATTAATGAAAATTTTTTTTTAGAGCACCTACCTCTGATCGTCGATCGCCGGTCGTCGCCGCCGTCCGCCGCCGTCCACCACCGCTCTGCGAGGCTATGCACCGCCCAGACCCGCCGGCCACCGTCTTCTGTGCGTTACAGAAACGCCCGCACCCCGGTCCGTTAAATGGTCGAACCGGCACGTTTGCACCGACCCGCACGTACCAGACCGGGCCCGCCTCGGCCCGGTCCGCTATGCGGCGGAACACATGGGACCATGCGGTCCAGTGCGTCCCGGCCACGACCCCCAGCCCGTGCGACCCGACGCCCGCCTGGGTTGGGTCGGGTCGTGCGGATCGGTGTGGGTCGGGGCGAGACGGCAAACCATGGTTGTAACGATTTTGCATTGGTCACGACAGTAAGATATAAGATGCGAGTATAAACATCGGTGAGCATTCTCATTCCATTCATAAATTTTGGAGGGAGAGCTCATTAATTTACGACTAGGTTCACGGTTATTTTCTTTAGATCATGTACTTTATATGTAATGCCTATTCTTCGCATGATACATAGAGGTCAAATCAACATGCTCAGACGCACATGAAATACGTACCTTGTCTAGGATAATCCCACATGTGTGGTGGACCTAGCTCTAGGTTGTTTGGACTGAAACAAGAGATAAAAATATAGTTAACTCTCACTGGGGCTTAATTAGAAGGTCCCATTCTATAGATGTAGTAACATTAGGCAACATGTGAAGATCCTCCGTCACGAAAATGTTCGGTGCCTTCGTCACCCTGGTCTACATCTTCAATGAGAGAATCTCTCGTTGGACGCAAGATTTCCTAAGATAACTCTTCTATGTAAATCTTTGTTTATTTTTTTCGATTTAGAACGTTCTATATTCTTTTGTGGCATAGTCGTATAGGTTAGATTTATTTATTTTCTTTTTCGAGTTGACCGATTCATTGTAAGATGAGTCGTTGACTTCATTTGGTCATTGCTCACCGATCCTGATTATAGATAATGCCACTTATTTCTTCTTCAATTTTCAATAAAAATCAACGCTTTGCGCCTTAATTTTTTTTAAGGTCATTCTTATGAGTATTTCATACCCCAGTCCCTCAATGCATTACTATATGGTATCTATGCTATATTATCTCGAGAATCAGCTGGTCATTCACGTGTTCCAGGATCTGATGTTCTCCTATAACAAATATGTTGATGATCTAGGTTCACAAGTTTAATCATCGAATAGGCCGTTAGGTTGGGAAAATTGAGGGTTGATGGTTCTATCTCGCACGCCTTCTTTGCGGATAGTGTCTTGACCCTGATTATCTCGGTCTAGCAATACTATTCTCGAGTACTTTCTATTTTATCCTTTCTTTGCATTCATTTTAACGATTTCATTTATTTTAGCCCAGCATGCATCATACGCATCTTTTGAGCATTCATGACCCATGGTCTGTCTGAAAGTGTCTCATTAGTGATGGATAACTATGCGCTCGTGGTTTGGGTAAGAGGAGCAATTCCACTCAGAGTTGGAAGGTTTTCTCTAGTCTATTCACCTGGTTTGATTGACTAGGAGTCCCCGTATGGAGTTTTAGCCTATCTCTTTACTTTTCGTTGCTGCTTATTCCCTCATTGGCTGTGGATTGTGTCCCCTGATGAGATTGCTCATTTTTTTCCTCCTGTTATTTATTTAGTTAGTTTCTCCAGACTGGCATCATTTTGGTTCGATCACTTCTTGTGTTTGGTTCGGAGTTTTTCGGAAGATTCCTATCGCTCGTTGGCGAGAAAAAGAGTGTCTTTCAACTTAACGCCCGCTTTTCAGTTCACTCTGCTTCATTTTCACTTCATCTCCATGTTCTATTTCGCTTTCGCTTCACCTCCGCTCGCTCCCCTACAAAGAGGACGTTAAGGGGGGGCATCTGTTGACACCCATTTTTTACCTATGAGTTCGGTCATTTCCCTTTCCACTATTTTTGATGCCTCAAGTTGTCCATCACTCATTGGGCCATTTTTAGGCATGTCTTTAGGCTTATTTTATGGGTACTTCCTCCCTAGCTAGGTTTGCTTTCGAGTTTGGGCTTAATGGGTCTTGATTTCACTTGGTCTTTGGGGTAAATGGCCTCATTTATCCCGTTTTATTATTTCCACCGCCTAGCCCATACGCGGTCTAGCGATGGACCGTGTATCACTTGGACAGTCATTTTTAAGACCGCTTATGTCTCTCAGAGTCCTATAATGATTTATAAACCTTGAAAGCTCAGTCTTTGTTAATCAAATATGAAATCAAGCTGTAAGACCATCTTAGACCAAGTTTTATCAATCTACCAATAAAGTCATTTACCAAGAATGCTCAAAATAGCCACACACATCGATGTTAAAAGCATTAGGCATTTCCACACTTCATACCAAGGGTATGATAAGGATCAAGCAATTGAAGAACACAACCCTTATGACAAACCATTGAGGAACACAATTGTCTGTTGATAGCTCCACAATCTCATCAGCAGAATGAACCAAATGCATGAGACACCGTTAAGGATATAAAGAGCAACCTGCAAAGTAAGATAGCAACATGTGAGTTCATGAAGTAGCAACAAATATTTTCCATTTCTATTCATAACACAATATATTGTAATAATCAAAACCATTATCAAAGACAAAGAGGGAGTGCCACGCACCCAACAATCTCTCCCTTTTTGATGATAACAATATATTGGCCATCCAAAGCACTCTCCGCCTTTAACATTATCAAAAAGTGGGGGACTAGAGAAATAACTAAATAATAAAATCTAATATGAATGGCGCACGAATCCTGCAATGAACCTACCATTAAAGGAAGGTATTTGAAGGAACATTAAAATGCTCAATTTGTGAACTATATGTAGTATGCATGATCTAAGCTATGCATAAAATGTATGACCAAACTGAATTATATACAAAAGTTATGCTAAAGAGCACATTATTCTCCACCTATTGTCATGAACAAAAATTGACTGACAATGAGATTATATGACATGTTATTTACATGTACAATCTAAAGATGCATCAAGGTGAAATGAAGTATGATATGAACAAAAAAGATCCAGCACTCAAGCACTAAAGCATGCATAATAAAGTATATACTCAAGCAAGTCCCTTTGGGATAGGTGTAAGAATAGTGCAATCAATTTTGAACATGATGTGCATGAGTAATACTAAGAAGGTCATGCTTACATAAATAAGGTACTGCATAAAACATGAAAGACGAACGATTCATAAAGAACATTTACACAATCAAACTCAAAGTGTATAAGGAAGTTTGAGCAATGAATTCCAAAGTAATATGGATAATCAGATTTTCTAAAGAACACTAAAAAGAACTTATCATCCATACACTTTCATACACAATGCTCGAATGTTAAGAACTTAGGCAGGTTTGTCTTTTTGTTTTTTGGTTCAAGGAGTATAAATTAGCGTGTGCATAAGGGGTTACTATAATGAAAATATCTTTGATAAATGAAACTAAGACTAAAATACTTTGCTTACCTTCTCTGCAAAGTGTCTCCACAATATGTGCATGAAAGGGATGTGCTTCAGCAGAGGAGCAAAATCTAGTGACATCCGATACAGTAACCTCGTTTTCTGCCTAGAGGAAGGCAAGCACACATGAAGTTGATGCAAGTGTGTTGAGCACTCCCCAGTGGTTTGTCCCTCCAGTTTTCCAGGCTTTGAGATGCCAATTGTAGAAAGGACGATACATGGAGGTCTGAACTCCATGTCAATAGGGTATGGATCCCAGTATCCTTGAAGGCCTGACGCAGGTGTCAGAAACTTCACCAAGCTGCAGTTTCAGAGATGTTAAAATAATGTCTCATTACCATCAAAAGAATAAAGAGAATTCAGGCCTATTCAAACTTTTGCTATCAATCTAAATCATTGCAGATACTCTTGTGGGGAGAAGGGGCATTGTATTTTTATTTTAACTACAATACTCGTATTTCCTAGTATCCGGGAAGAAAACATTCTCTATCCCCAGAATTATCAGAAGATAAGGACATACCTGGGTACACTCCATCCCTTTGCAAAAGTGGATGTATGTGTGAAAGGAGCATGAGCAAGATCTAGAAGATTGTCCAGAAGAAGGCCATGCTCCACTGGCAGCTCCATGATGATCTGTTCGCATGAAACCAAACAACCGATATAGCAACTTAGCAAAGAATGAAGATATGTTACTCTCAAGATGTTTTATTGGCATTAGCTGTGCTTTCTTGAGGGGAGCTAAGAAATGTCCATTTTTTTTGGTTAAAGCACCATGGCTTACCTCTGCGTGAACTTGAAATCCGGGAGGAGGAAGCAAAGAAGGAAGGGTAGCCATTGGAGGTGCATCACCAGGCCAGATCCAGATCATTCCTTCATGCTCACAACATGGCAAGGACCGGATTCTTATATTGAGCATCCTTGTGGATGGCATCTTCTCACATTTTCCATCAGTTGAATACTCCCAACCTGAAATTAATTCTAACGGTGAATATTATGTGCTATATCTTCTAACACTTAATCTTTGTTATCCCGCAAAGGAGACAACTTTGAAGGCGATTACTTCGCCTGAGTATATATGTTACAGTTTTGAGAACTTAGAAGTTTCAAATGATTCCATCAAACATCTATCTGTCTCTAGACTCTACAGATTTAGCATCTTGCAATAGATCAGACTACTACCTGTTTATTAGCTTTTGTCTGATGGATACAACTTCTAGAAGTGCATAATTTTCTAGGAAATGATATAGCATTACCTGGTACGAACATGTTCATGTAAAAAAATCCTTAAACTTGATGGCAACAGAACTACAGGTCCTTGATAAACAAGAAAAAAAAACAAGGGATGTTTACTGTTCTGCAGTCCATCTTACCATGGTATGGACATTGGATTCTACCATCATTCACCGAACCAAGGTGAAGTGGGCACGCTCTATGAGCACATGTATTCTGAACACAGCCCGGCCTTCCATCTTTTCCACGAAATATGACCCATGGCTCTTCAAAACAATCTACAGGTATCTAAATACAGAAGAACATAAGATTGCACGCTCACATGGCATAGATCTCTTTTCTTTAAAGTGTAATGAGAGCTTGCTTACCATAGTGTCATCATTTAAATCACTGGAAAATGCAACAGGATACCAGAAATTTTTTAAGCTGGGGTGATAGGTCTCGACGGGACCAGACACATTGAGGCTTTTCAGGGGTAGCTTCTTCATCATAGCATTTTGAGATGCAGAGGATGCACTTGAAAGTAGTGTGCGATCAGAGTTGACCTCGGTAGCATTTCTGTCCTGTAACTGTTTATCATTCACCAAGGTTTCCATGTATGCTAATTTGTCCAATGTATTGGCTATCCTTGCTTCAGATATATGAACCTTTAAACCACATAAAATAAAATATCAATGAACCTCGATAAGGAAAATGCCGCACATCTTAGGCTAAGTTTACACTTTTGCAGACCTGACTGTGCGCATGTGCTAATTCTTCCTGTAGCTCTGCCAGCTCCTTTTTCATGGTTCCAATTGATTTGTACTCCCGAGCTAAAGGATTCAGGACCTCTACAACCTGCATTCAGGATGGAAGTTAACCATTAAAAGATGGACTGACCACCTCTGTTTGTGATTTATTGACAGATTAGTTTTGAATTTCCGGCAATACTTTCTCCATAACCAATTCTACAGCCCTAAAGAGACTTTGCATATGAAATTCAAAAGAAGAGAGAAATGTCGAGAGCCAAAGACAGAGGCAACGCAATCACCTTGCCGTGGAGATGAATTATCGTGAGCAAATCATGGCGCGCCCTCCAGTCGCAGTACTGGATATCGAACCTGACCACCTCCATAGCTTTGTTCGCGTTCAAGAACTTCCCTTTGGACAGCGGCATCCTCGGCCTGGGTTCCTCCACATCAAAGATCGCCTCCCAGGTGCTCTTCCTCTCCACCCTGTCACCACCCTTTTCCTCCCCCAACACAGACACCACTCCGAATCCACCTCTCCCGGGACCGGGAGCACTCTACAAGACACGGAACGCCCACTCATCAGCAGGAAGCAGAAGAAGAAAGCTCACCTCCTCAAGCAGCAGGATCCACATGTCGACAAACAGAATGACAAATTTGGCTAAGAAATCACATGGGTCTGCTCACATTTCGATCCAAAGACATGGGTTTTGACGAGAAGGTCACAAAAAATAACTAAAAATAGGAAATGGGTTGTTTTCCATCACCTTTCTGGCGTAGACCATGGAGGAGGAGCGGCATGTGGAGATGGGGAGCAGCGAGAGAGCTGCAGCTGGTGACATGGGGCTCTGTGGGGGACTGCAGTGGGGCGGAGCTCTACAGGCGCCGAAGGAGAAGAGAGACGGAAGACGGAAAATTATTAAAGAATTGAGAGAAACTTTTCGGATTTGCAAGTTCGGGCGGCTTCTTGATAAAGGGCGGGCGTTGCCTGCGATCTCGGGCTGCCTCCCCCGGCGTGACACGTGGACGGGGCGAAGGGGCGCGGCCCGCCTCGTGGGGAGACGCACCTCCACACGCAACCGTGGGCCCGCGCCGCGTTCCTTCGAGTCTGTCACCACGTGGCCCTCGATATCTTGCCACGTCGGATTTGAGGGATATGCCTAATCTATCTTGATCAATAATAATGGAAAAGATACTTTATACAAGTCCCCTTGAGCGCGTAGGGAGCGTTTGTATTCATATGTTTTATCGACACAAGAGTATGAGTTTAAATACGTATAATTAGGACACCATCAGCCCTCATTCCCTTGCAAACCCACCCCATTTCCCCCTCCATAACACCCCCCCACAAGTAGTTCTGGTTCAGATCGCAGGTAGAAGAAAACCATCAGCTTGCAGAGAGTGCCATGGCGTCATCGTGAGGTTTCAGGAGGTGTACCTTATACCATTGGAATCATCGTCCAGTCAGGTTCGCAACGAGGGTAGCCCCGCCATCTTCTGATCTTGGAGCTGTCCGGAGGATCAAATCTCGACGACCTGTGTAGTTCCTCCCAGGCGGACAACTAGAAGAGACTTGTAGAGGCTCCCACAACCATATTTCTGAGAATCATGGAGCACCACTCGGCTGAGGGCTTCCCCTTCAAGTTCTCTATCACCTCTAAGAAACATAGCCTTTTTTGGACTTCGGCGTCAAAAGTTCCAAATTTTCCTTCCAAGGTCTGCAAAATCAGTTTCCCTGAGCTTGAACCGACACCCCCCACTGTTCTAGTCGTCGTGATCAGCTCCGACATCTTCCGAAGGCCCCGTTGGTCCCTGATCGTAGAAGACTCGACCACGATTGCAACGGCTCTAGTCTTGCCTTCATCGGAGCACAGTACTGTTCGTGGCTCCCCCATCTTCCAGCAGCATCACTCTGGGAGCAACCAGAACCAGAGCAGTCCAGCCCTATTCCAGACCCTGCCTCAGCCAGAGACATTGACAGGAAATTCCACGAAAATTCAGACGTCCTCCTGGGTCAAGTCAGAAAGTTTTGACACTAGTTGTGGACTTTTCTAAGCTCGGCAGAGACTGTGGCGGCACCATCTTCGACTGTCTGTCCAGCTGTCCAGAGGCTGATAGAACTGACAGAGCTCGGCACATCGGTTTCTAGCTCCACTCCCCCTCCCCGCAAGGCCGGCTTACAGCCCCTCCCTACATGGAGGTAGTGTTTGGTTGTAAATCTCTTAACCCCCACCCCGAGAACCCCCCTCCAATGTGAGGTGTAGTGCGGTAACCATTTTAATTTCAGGTCAAGCATCGTCGATGCAGCAGGCCAGTGCGTGCCACACTTCCCGGCTCGCCCACGTCTCCGATCGGGATCGATATTTTCACACCGATCAGGTGAGCGTCTGGTACCCCCTTGGCTGGTTACATTCTTGGCTGGTTTAGTATTGTCTTGATTAGGAGGAACCAAACACTCATAGAGATGGCTAGAACAATACTTATTGAATCACAACTCCCAATGAGATTTTGGGCCGAAGCGATAACTACAGCATGTTACATCATCAACTACTCCGTGGTAAGGCCATTCTCCAAAAAGACTCCTTATGAGTTGCTAAAAGATAAAAAGTCTTCTCTCTCACACTTAAAAGTGTTCAAATCTAAATACTTCATTCATAATAATGATAAAAGAGAATTAGATAAGTTTGAGCCCAAGAGCGATGATGGTATATTTCTTGATTATTCTGATCGATCTAGGGCTTATAGAATTTAAAATATCAAGAGTCAAGTTGTGGATGAATCACCTCATGTTACTTTTGGTGAATGCAATGATGAATCTAACAATGACAAGCATTACAGGGAAGATGACAATGGGGACTTCTTGAACACAAAGGAAAAAGATGATCCACCACAAGAGGAGACGAGAGAAATTAATGACTTGAGAGAATCAAGCAATTCGAGGGATCCGACCACCGGTGAAAGTAATGACACTACTGGTATGTCTTCGATGCGGGAGTCGGGAGCATAGGATCCCGAATTGCCATCTTCTCAATGAACAAGCTCCACCACCGGTAAAGCTTCCTATTATTTCCAAAAAGTAAGGAAGACTTCAAGCTCTTATGGATGCGGAACCTACGGAGAAAGGAGGTATTGTGGAAGGTACTCTTTTCATATACTCCTGGCCTACCTCTGTCTTATTTAACACTGGAGCTACGCATTCATTCATATCTAGAAGTTTTGCTAGTCTTTTACCTATGAAGCCTGTTCCATTAGATTCTAAACTCATTATTACTACTTCTATTGGGACGGGAACGGAGATAAAATATTTCTATCCTGCTAGTGAAGTTTTAATTAGCGGTTATAACTTACCCGCTGATTTAGTATGCATGGAGATGGAAGGATATGATATCATATTGGGTGCCGACTGGCTATCTACACATGGTGCTAGTGTCAATTGCAAGATGGGCACGGTAACTTTTATGGGTTATCCCGACCTCTTATTTTCTGGTATCAGGCATTCTCGACACTTATCTCTTATTTCGGCCCTCAAAGTCGAGAAATTATTAAGGAAGGGTTGTGCCGGTTTCTTAGTTTCTATCACTATGACCGAGCAAGGAACATGGCATCCAAATGAGAGCAAGGGTAGAGCACTTACTTGACCAGTTTGAAGAAATCGGTCCTGTTCAGAGACGAGGGTGAGCGGGGAAGCGTGGGTTCCGCACATGCCGCGTCGGTGTAGCTTCGACCTGTTCAAGATTTTACATCACTATGCCCCATGCAAGGGGGTTGAACTTGGGGAAGGGAAGACAAAATTACATTTAAACACTACCTCCCACAAGGAGGGGTGGTAAGCCAGCCAAGCGGGAAAGGGAAGAGCTGAACTAGAGACTAAACGGGCGGAAGACGCCAGTTCTGCCCACTCTCTGGAACAGGGGATAGATGATTGGTGTTGTCACTGCTGTAGTCGCTCCCAAGCTTCTTTGTCGACGAGACTAATGGAAAAACCTCCTGGGTTGACCCAGGAGGACGTCTGAATTTTGGTAGGAGTTCTGGTGGCTAGCGTTGGTCGGGGCAGGGCTGTGAATAGGGACTTTGTTCTCTAGTTCCGACTGTCTCAGCACCACTACAGCTAGAAGATGGGGTCACCACGGGCGCTCCTGAGTTCCGATTTGAGCATGGGTGGTGTCGATGAATTTGTTGTTGAGTCCTCTTCGAACGGAGACCCACGGAGTTGTCGGCGGAGGTCGGAGTCACCGGCGAGGTCCCGAATAGTGAATGGGGGTCTTCTTAGTCCCAGAGGGGATAGGATGGCGCACCAGGGGGAGAAAATTGAGAACTCAATGGTACAGATGCCGAATGGGGTGCCACTTCTTGGCACTAGAAGAAGACTTGTCGTAGAATCTCTCATCCAAGTCTTGTCTCCAGAACTTCAAAGGGTTAGTTGTGGGAGCCTCTACAAGCAGCTTCAGGTTGACTGTTAGGAAGAAGAAGTGCAGTTCGAGGAGATCAGCTCCTCCAGGCAGCCACGAACTTAGACTGGAACGAGACCATCGTCCCCTTTGTGCTGTGCAAAGGAAGGGAGGTAGTTCCTCCGGTCTGTGTTCTACTTCTGCTGTGCATAAGTTCGAGGAGTATGTTCCTCGAGGGCAAGCTGCTAGGTAGCATTTGTTAGCAGACTGAGTCTGCTATGATCTTGTTGCTCTTGGCAAGGAAGCCTTACTCTGAGGAGTAAGGGGTGGACGTAGATTGCGGGTAGCAATCGAACTATATAACGGACTGGAACTGCCCCGTTACACGCCATAACGGACCATGGAAAGACCGCTATGCTCCATAGAACGTAGGAAATTCACAGATAATCCAGACTATAACGCACCAAGGAAGGCGCGCTATAGGACTATAATGCACGGGAACGGGCACGTTAAAGTCACCAGCCACGAAACACAACAGATGAGGAATATAACAGACCGCGGAGGGGGCGTTATAATAGACATAACGTGCCTCTCGTGAGTCGTTATGCCTTCCAGAACATTTAAACTCCTCAGAAAATCATGGGATATAACGCACCTTTACAGGGGCATCATACAGTACATAGCACATGGGCGAACGGTCATTAAAGGCAACAGACCTTTAACTCAAACACACAGGACTATAACGCACTACCTGAGGTGCGTCAAAGCCACCCAAACATTAAAATTCACAGGAAACTCAGAACACGGATCACATAATGCACGTCTAGGGATATGTTAAAGGGGCATAACGCACCGGGGTAGGCACATTATGTCACCTGGGTTTCGTGACTCTGGAGGTCAGAATCGGAAACCCCCCCCCCCGACCGATCGAAATCGACGGGGGACGCGACAGAATACAAAACCTGTTAAACCTACCAACCCATACCAAGCATACAAGCCTACGCATGCCGCTAGGAATGAAATACGATGCCCATAGAATTAGTTTTTAACAATTAAACATTAAATAAATTAAAATGTATTAAACAAAAAAATACATGAAATATGATGCAGAGGGCGTCGGACCACCACACAAGTGGTACCGGCGGTGTCCTAGCAAGATACGGCATCCATCCCCCTACCTGGGTGACGGCGAAAGTGACGATTTGACAGCGAACCGGTGAGAGAGAGAAACTACGTCTCCCAGCTCGGCTCGAATCTACGCTCCGCGAATCAAGGAACGGTGGGTGTCAGCGCCATCCTCGCGACACGACTGATCCAACGGCACCTCTCCAGCTTCAATCAGCAGCCGTCTGGGCCAAGAAATGAGAGAGGCATGCAAATCGAGAATAACCTCAAAATCACCCAAAAAGAGATTTGCACAAAAAATGAGAAAAATGACGACAGATGGCGATGCAGAGGGCGTCAATGGATTCCTGGCGAGATGAGGAGTCTGATCCCCTACCTTTTGCAGAGAGAGGGTATGTGCGTATGAGAGTTTTTTTTTTTTGGTTGGGGGGGGGTTCTCACATGGGGTTTCTCCATTTATAGAGTTGACAACAAAAAAAAATAAACAAAGGGAGAGCGCATGCGTTCATTGGCGAACGGAGGCATGTGAAAGGACGTATGCGTTCGGTGGCGAACTGACGCATGCAAAAGGACGCATACAGTTGCCCATCGTAGGCAGCAACTACCCCCCTCCCCAGCCGTTGTTTACATCTCTCACTTGCCCACGAAGGGTAGCTACAAAAATTCTCTCTTAGTGCTTATTTCTTTTATTATATCATATAGGAAATAGAGCGTGCGACCTCACGAGAAAACTCTTAATCATAAGAGGAGTGAACTGTTAAGTTATCACTGAAACTAACAGAACACTTTTGACATTATATATCTCGTAGCACCTTAAACAATCTCATATTTACTTCATTTAACACTTCGGATCTCTCAAATCGTAAACAGTGTTAAGTATCAAATGTCACGCGGTCATGACTCTATCATCACAATGACTCTCATCACAAAATTAACAGAATCTTCCGAGGTATGAGCCACGAAACTTGATGCAATATGCAGAAGTATTCTATTAGTTCTTATGTCAATCAAATTGGTCTTGATCACTTTCCTAGACATGTCCCACTGGACTGTATCAACCAATGTCTTAAGGAGCATGCTAAAGTAGAGACGTCAAGCTTCC
Source organism: Amorphophallus titanum (assembly GCA_024336825.1). Lineage (NCBI taxonomy): Eukaryota > Viridiplantae > Streptophyta > Magnoliopsida > Alismatales > Araceae > Amorphophallus > Amorphophallus titanum. Next base: position 22,287,541 of record JANBPO010006859.1, read on the forward strand.
ATTTTATGGCAGAGTTCTCAAGTAACAAAGGATACAAAGGGGATCAATAGAAATATGATCTAGGAGCTCACAAAATGATGAATCAGAGATCCATTCATCGTTCTCACTTATGGTCGTATGTAGCACATGTGGTATGAGACGCATACTTTGGTGTTCTCCCATCAATATGGGCATATCACTTAAAATAATTAAACATCATACAGATCTTGGTCTAGTCACTCCCATTATAACTAACCTCAATTTTACGCCACTATCGCTCCCACTCAGCGCCAGGTCATGAGATTCACATCTGGTTTAGTCAGGCTTCACAGGATAAGGCATAGAGAACCTGTGAGCAGCGATCCAAGTGGATCTCATCTTACTCTCTCTAAGGTGACATAATAGTTAAATTTTCATATATATCTTGCTCACTCTTCAAGCACCATAGATATCTCCCTTGTGTTCTCTGCAAATGGCGACACGTTCAAACAAAACATGGCAAGTGACCTTATAAAACTAGTGCAACTAGTGACCGAAATGGCAGACTACCTGTGACAGAATTATCTGAATAATCCACTTCTCGAGTGTGTTCGTCAAAGACCACGTTCTCAAGTACTGCCATCAGCCAGAAACGTTCCATCACAATCAGATTCAGACGTAAAGAAAACTCGTGGGGAACTTGGGTTACACTAAGGTCAGGTTATCAATTAATACCAGTTCCGAATCTTATCGCATTCCAAATATCTGGCTCCTTCTCCCTTGACAGGTCAATGCACTTTGCATAGCAGCCCCCTTCGATGTTAGAAACACCGTTGTCACTCCAACAGTGCTCATCATCTCCAATGAGAAGCCTGTTATGGTCTGTAGACAGAGTTGTCTTCCCAGTACCTGGATGGATGCGCATGCCAAGAGGTTCAGCAAAATACAAAAGCAAAATAAAGCAAGATACACATTGTTACCGGCAGGTGTGCAGGGCTCCAAGGAAATAGGAATGCACATTCAACGGATATGTGAGTAGTGATACCACGACCACACTTGCCAAGCTTACCTGACAGTCCAAAGAATAGGGCAACATCGCCACCTTTCCCCACATTGCATCCAGAATGCAGGGACAGGATCCGTCTCTTGGGCATGAGATAGTGCATCACGCCGAACAGGCCCTTCTTCATCTCCCCGGCATACTGTGTGCCAAGGATGACCATTTCTCTTCTAGCAAGGTTAAGATCTATGCTAGTTGACGATGTCATATAGTGTGTGTAACGATTACAAGGGAACTGGCCAGCATTGTATATCGTGAAGTCTGGAGTACCAAAATTCTCCAGCTCTTCAGGTGTGGGTCGGATACACCTGCCACCCACAATTTATTATATTGTATACTCAACTGTATGATATTATATTGCCTGATATTTAGGTTATCCTCGGTTCTTTTATAATGCATCTTTGAACAAACTCAACAAAGCAACTTCATCCTAGGTTGCTAAACTAGAACAAGAATGCAGTGGAAAGGAAGCAATGCCATGCGAAGATGTACTTATCTGGATGATGGCAAATAGGCCATGGGAGCCAGAGAAACGACGTGTATAAATAAGGTATTTCTATACTTTACGAAGTGTCTTCAAAGATTCTTCTGCAGCGTTCCTTCCATATCCTCCAAAGAGTAGTGCGTAATAAAATTCTAGCAAAGTTAATCAACTGTCCTGATTTCGGGAACTCAGATTGCAGCTGCTGCAATTCCTGGGCCAAGCCAGTCTTCGGTTGTCTAGATAGATCAAAATGAGTCAGCACTTGTTTCCACACCCAACTTGAGAATGCACATTCAAAGAAGATATGGTCTTGTGATCAATTCCCTTCATGCATAGAACACACACGCTTGGGAGATAAAAGCCTTTCTTTTGCAGATTCTCAGCCATGGGGAGTTTATTCAATGCAGCTTGCCAAGTGCAATGAGATGCTATTTGAGTAGTTGGGTTCTTCCAAACCAATTCATAGTAGCCAAATTCAGAACCTTTTGGCGAGTATCCTACCAAATGATATTAGTTTTCATGGTCCCCACATGATTATGCCAACTGATTGTGTCTGAACCTCCATTGAGGATATGTACTTCCTCAATTAGTTGCCAAAGTTCTTCCATTTCTGCAGACAGGGCAGTGGGAAGATTCCATTGCCCTTCTGATATTAAGATACTCACCTTAGCACTTTTTTCAAGCATCCAATCCTGCCTTATATGGTCCCCATACAGTTGATTAATGCTGTAACCATTGATCCATGGATCAGACCAAAGATTTGTATCTTGACCATTCGAAATTGAGTAGGTGATGTGGCTGCGGATTAAGTTTCTGGCTTGCAGAACACCTTTCCAAGCTGAAGAGAAATAAGACTGGATTTTATAATCCCAAATGTTTTTAACTGCTAAGTACTTGCTCTTTACCCCCTCATTCCATAATGACTTTTTATTTTGCAGTATATCCCACAGCAACTTTCCTCCGGATGCCTGGTTCCAATCTTTCAGACTTTTTATTCCCAGTCCGCCTTCTGTTTTTGGTTTGCAAATTTGGTTCCAAGAAACCATATGATTGGCTGGTTTGGAAGAGTGCCCACTCCAGTAAAAATTTCTCAATATTCTTTCAATGTCCTGAATAAGTCCTATAGGGAGAAGGAATGCAGCTGTCCAATAAATGGAATAAGATGAGAGTACAGACCTTATCAGTTCCAGTCTGCCTGACCTTGAAAGCAGCTTGTTTTTCCAAGCATCCACCTTATGATCATTTCCAATTAATGGCCGGCTGATCAACAAGATTAATTTGGCAACTAATTACAAAATGGTGTTGGCATGCATGATCGATGAGGGGAGAGAGAGAGAGAGAGATCACATGCAAGGGGGCCTAAAAATTGGGGTCCTCAGATTCGGAAGTGGCCGGGAAGGAAAACTGTTGGGGTTGAGCTAACATCTGACGAGGTCCCCATGAGAATGAGTATTTCGTGACCAAAGCGATCATCAGACCAGGATGAGATGAGCCCTCCCTTTCGGGTCAGGCCGACGGGGAGTCCATCCATCCTCCCCACAACTGTTCCTAATAGCCGAGAGAGAGCATGCATGCTCATGTCATGTCCTGATCATATGGGCCTCTTTAATCTCCCTCTTTCATATATATCTTGGAACATTTCCACTCAATTGTCATGCATCCGCATAACCGTTCTCCCCTCCAACCCACACGCGCGCGCGGACACACCCCCCAAGAGAGAGAGAGAGAGAGAGAGAGAGAGACTACAATTGAGCCAGCCCAACAAGCTTTGCTGCTCGGGAGGATCAAACTTCTAACAATCTCAAACGGATTCGGGACTTCCGGACGCGGCTGGCGCCCACTTCAATCAAAACTCGATTCGGATACTTTTGAACGTATAAAATATACACAAGAGCAGTACATCTTATATTCTTTTAATCTCAACATCTTGAGTTAAACTTTAACCTTGACGTGATATCAAAACGCGCGAATATCTACACAAAGGTGTGCATAAGTTTGTGCGTATGCACTACTACAAACACAGTGATGGTACTTTCGTTACTTAATAAAGGTGTGCGTTAAGTTTGTGGGTAAGCAGTACTAGCAAGGTAACATTCCTCTCGTGTGTTGATTCTTTACATGGATGATAGATGGGAGTACGTAGGAGACACACGGGACAGGGTTGATGCGCGCGCGTGGGTTGCAGGGGCGAGAGGCCACTCCCGCCGGCTTGCACGTGTAACGAATAAGACACCGGCACGTGCGAGCCGGCGTGGAGCTGCTCCCCCAGGTGGGTGGCTTTCCAAAGACCTGAGGCGGAGGGATATGGGGGACCATCCGCTAATATTAAGAGTGGGGGGGGGGGTGCGGGAGGAGTGGCCAGTCTCTGCCTGAAAGCATAGCAACCGCTTTAATTATCAGGGGTGCTACAGATGGCCCATATGGATGGAGAGTGAAGACTGGAGGCCAACTCGTGAGGGTGTGTTAGCTGGAGACTGGGAAGTGGCAACTGGAAGTTGGAGGCCAACCCACGAGGGAGTGTTGGCCTGGGGTTGGAGACTGGAAGCTGGGACTGGTACTGGAGGCCGGGCCGCATGGGCGTGTTGACCTAAGATAGGAGACAAGGGGCTAGAACTGGTCCTAGAGGCCAGGATGCAAGGGTGTGCTGGCCCAAGATCAGAGACTGGAGACTGGAACTGGTACTGGAGGCCGGGCCGCAAGGGCGTGCTAGCCTAAGACTGGAACTAGAATCAGAACTAGAAATTGGAGGCCAACCCACAAGGGCGTGTTGGCATAAGACTAGAGACTGGGAGCTAGAACTGGTACTGGAGGCCAGGCCACAAAGGCTTGTTGCCCTATATTGCTGGAGACTAGGGGCTGGAGACCGACTAGCGGGGGTGTTCCGACCTGCGTTACTAGAGACTGGAGGCTGGAGGCCGACCCATGAGGGTGTTTCGGCCTATATTACTAGAGACTGGAGATTGACCCATGAGGGTGTGTTGACCTATATTGCTGGGAGATGGGACTGGAGCTAGTCGACTGACCGCTGAGGTGTTGTAGCCGGAGACTGGGGCTGGTCGACTGACCGCTAAGGTGTGTCACCAAATACTGGAGTTGGAGACTGGAGTTGGATGGCTGACCGTTGAAAGTGTATAGCCGAATACTGGAACAAGGCGACTGACCTGTTGAAGGTGTGTAGTCGAATACTAGAACTGGGTGGCTGACCTGTTGAAGGTGTATAGCCGGATGCTGGAACTGGGTGGCTGACTTGTTGAAGGTGTGTAGCTAAATATTGGAACTAGACAGCTGACCTGTTAAAGGTGTGCAGCCGGATACTAAAACTGGAAACTGGTGGTGACCAACCCTCGGGGGTGTAATGGCCACCATTTTTGTGGAGTGATGTTGAGCTTGCTGATGGGAATCGACTCCAGACATTAGTATTTTTATTTTGGCTTCATGTCCTTTGATTTGTATTTACGTCCATGTTTAATTAGGTGTGCAATTATAGGGCTTTAGTAGCCAATGTGTCAGTCCATAGAAGTCATTGGGTTTATTTGAAATGCAAGGACATAAATAAAAGTAAAAGTACATAAATACAAAAATAAAATGTGGACTCATGGGCTCGATTCCCATCACATATCAACTATATGAATATATCGACTATGTGAGCAGATAGTTGGGCGTATCAACTATATGAGTGTATCGATTATATGAGTAGATAGTCAGGTGTATTGACTATATGAGTGTATCGACTATATGTCTGGTTAGTCGAATGTATTGACTATGTTATGAGATAGACAATTGTAACGACTATGTTTCTCGGTGGTCTATTGTGTAGACTATGTTCTGTATCGATTATGTTTCTTGATAGTCTATTGCAATGACTAAGTTTTGTATTGACTATGTTCTCTGATAGACTATTGTACCGACTATGTTTTCAGATGTTTGAATGAATCGATTATGTAAAAAAGAATCGTTTAATGAATATCTTTAGATAAGTGTAGTTTTGACTAAGATGATTAATAAGTTCTTCACTAAGATCTGTAAATGATTTCAAGATGCAGTAATCGTGTGACTCTTATGCTTATGCTTTTATCTTAACAGATACTTCATTTTGATAGGTTCAAATTTTCCTGATTTTGTGCAGATTGTTTCTTTGTTTTGTCATTTGTTTTATTTATTTTGTCATCACCAAGATCAATTTTATTCTCAAGGGCTGCTTATAATATACAGAGATGTCAGCCTAACATGCTGAACCAGTCGTAGGTAGAGTGAGTCTCATAGGTTCACACAAAAGAGCACTATGACTCTGGGGAACCACAGGCACCCACTCACCATCCATGACTAGGTGGAGTCATCCTCTCGGGCTTAAGGTGTCCACACAACCTATAAATTCAAGTTAAAATCCATTAATTAATCATGAGCAACATGAATAATAGTATGAAGTTAAAAGAAACAAGAGTGTGTACCCTATGGTGTGGGAACTCGTCTAACACCATCCTAATGTCCATGATTCGTGTGGCCACTAGGCGTCGATCAAGTGAGACATCCCACCTCACCATGAGAGGGACCTCCAGGGATTAGCTATAGACGATCACACCTCAGCCGAGAGGGAAACAGGTATAACCCCAGATCTATCACAAATACAAAGGTTACAACTTATCAAAAATGTCAAATATAAAGTGCAGATTGGGTTTCCATGAGCAGTGTATCGGGCCTTACAGTCCCTCCCTCCTAATAAAAATTTTGACCTCGAAATTTAAAAGGAAGAATAAGGAGGAAACTGAAAAGAGAATTATACCTTACTGGAATAAGAAAGGAAAAAACTGACGCTTCTCATCTTCACGTTCCCAGGTAGCTTCATTACCCGAGTGACGCTACCAGACAACCTTTACCAGAGGGATAACCTTATTCCTCAGCCGTTGCTCACGACGGTCTTCAATTCTAATAGGAAACTCTAGTGTAGATAAATCAGTAGTCACTACTGGCCAAACGGAATCATCGAGAACGTGAGACGGATCAAACACATACTTCCTAAACTGAGAGACGTGGAATACATCGTGAATAGCTTGCATCGCCACTAGTAACTGAAGCTGATAAGCCACCTGGCCCACACATTCCACAATAGGAAATAGACCAATGTACTGCAGACTGAGCTTTCCATGCTTCCCAAACCTAGAAATACCTTTCATCAGAGATATTTTAACAAACACCATATCTACTGGCTCAAATTGAAGTGGACGTTTGCGCTGATCTGCATTACTTTTCTGCCGACTCTGAGCTGTCAATGACCTCTGCCTGATCAGACGAACCACATCTGCACACTGCTGAATCATGACAGGTCCTGTCAAAAGTCTATCACCGGCATCAAACCAGTTCAAGGGAGTATGACAAGGATGACCATAAAGTCCTTCATAGGGAGCCATGCCGATGCTGGAGTGAAAACTGTTATTATAACCAAACTCAACTAGTGGCAAGTGTTGACTCCACGAACCCTGCCAGTCAACGCAACAAGATCACAGCATATCCTCTAAAGTCTGAATAGTCCTCTCTGATTGACCATCTGACTGCGAATGATACGCTCAACTGAATGCTAACTCAGTGCCCAACGCCTTCTGGAAACTGCGCCAAAAGCCAGAGGTAAAACGTGGGTCACGATCTGACACAAGTGAGACTGGAATTCCATGCAGTGGCACAATTTTTTCGATGTACAGCTCGGCCAATCTTTGCACACTTCAAGCAACTTTAATCGGCAACAATCTAGCTGTTCTCATAAATCTATCAACCAACAGCTAGATACCATCAAAACCCTGCGAAGTCCGAGGCAAACCCACAACAAAATCTATCGTGACGTGATCCCATTTATGATGAAAAGGAAGGATCTTTGTGCTAGGACCTTTTTCAGACCTTGAGGTGTGTGTCCTAGAGGTATGAGCCATTAACTTGGATTAAATAATCATCAGATTAGTTGGCCTTGCTGGAAGTCTGTGAAAGTACCATTATGAGTTGATTTTCTTTAGGTGTGTCGATGCACCTAGAGGTGTGCATTGACGCAACTCACCTTCTATGTGAGATGGACTATGGGCTAGATAAGTATTATGTCGACACACCCTGATGTGTGTGTCGACGCATCATACCATTGACTCAGGCTGCTGCGAGCTGGGCTTCGAGTCTTACCAAAATGCATCAACGTAGCTAGTGAAATGTGTCGATGCACTCTACCGTTCGCTCAAGTTGCTGGAAGCTGAACCAGTATGTGTTGATGCAGTTAGAAGGGTGTGTCGATGCACCCATGTTAAAATGCACCTGAAGCAGCTTTTATGAATCAACCCTATGTCGATGCACTGAGAATATAGTGTTGACACAGCTGAAGAGCATCGCCCGTATAACAGTTGCTGGATATGAAGCTGTGTCGATGCATTGAAAGGATGGAGTCGACGCAGCTATGTAATGTCCTCCTGATGCTGCTTCTGGAATGAATCCTATGTCGACGCACTTGAGAGAATGAAGTGGATGGCGTCGACGCAGCCTAAAGAGAGTCCTGGTAACTGGTATTTGCTTGAAGATGTGTTGACACACTGAAGGCATTACGTCAATGCACTAGTTATCCGCTGATGTTGTTCTACATTTTGTAAGACCAAGTAGGTCGATGCACTTAAGAAGTGGGTAGACACACTTTGATGTCTATTCATGTTTTATGAAACTCGATTGACTTTCATATTTGTCGACTGATTTGGAACTCAGTCGACTGAAGTTGGGCTTTGTCTGTGAGTTGACCTGAGATGAACATTTAGATAATTTATTCACATTTAGCCAATCATGTGATCTCAAATTGACTTTCTAATGACTTATAGTTAGACATCATCAAAACACAATGGACACAACATTCTCCCCCTATTTGATGATGGCAACTATGAGTCATTGTGCTCATATTTTTGTTATTTTAGGTCCAGAGCAAGGTTTTAGCAGACAGCATGCTATGAATTGCGGAATCATCTTGTATTGAAGAAGCACTTATTTTTAATTAATAAATTAACTACATAGTCCAGTCTAACAAAGTATAGTCTACAGGGAAAAGAAACGTACTTTAACGCCAGGTACACCCTTGGCTTTGGCGACCTAGCAACTACGAACCTCAGCGCTACACCTCCGAACCTCAAGGAGGAACCGTAACACTTGAAAAGAAAGGGGGTGAGCCTCATCTCATTGGCTCAGTAGGGGTTCTGCAGATCCCCACCATAAAATAACGGCGGTATGCAGCAACGATAACAACAATAACAATAGTGAAGGAAACAGACGGTGGAAACACAACTATCTAAGCTACCCCTATCGACACCGAAGGAAAACTCTGATCGTGTAGCGGGACAGCCGAATGACTATAAAACCATGGTTATGCTACTGAAGGAATATCATGACATCCTTATCGTGAAGGCCCATCCTCACAAACGAAAGACCAACCAAGACCATGCGGTCCAAGGGTATAGTCACGACCTCGCAGTCGTGAACCCTACTCTGTCTATGGGTAAGACCTCAGTAACCCTACCAAAAAACCTAGACCTTAGTGTCTGGGAAACACGCGGATGCTACCTGAAGAACCACGTCTTGCAGATAGGAAATGAAACCTTGAGTCAAGAGAGTCACTTGTCGCGTGACAGGAGCGTTGCCCACTTGAAGCAAGGCCGGATGTGATGCGGGATGAGGGAGGGGTGTAGGCACCCAGAATGATGGAGGGGCAGTCGTCCACTAGGAAATTGGCCCTCCCCACCCCTTTTTGACTTTACTGTTAGGTGTTGCTGGGATGCCTGCAATGTACAGGTTAGGAAACGAGAAATGAAGTGATCGCTAAAGGCTTATACCTAAGCCTCACAGGGGTGCATGATCGCGTGTGGTGCCTCAAGTAGGGAGCTTGTGGGGACCCAAATTCTCCATGCTCGGCCCACCAAGGATGAAGAGCCATGTGTAGTCCACGGTGCTGCTAAAAGTCCTGCAAATAGTATCAAGCCCAAGAACACAACACAAAAAGAAAGATGTTGATTAGAGCTACAAAGTGTAGTAAAAGTTCGAGACAATATAGAGACACAGAATAATGGTGACATGATTACCTGGGAGATGGTTGGGAAGGGGGGATGGCCGAGGCTTTTGACCACTCACCTTCCCAGTTGTTCAAGATAAACACGCTCCTTAAAGAGTAATGAACATCGTGCTCGAGTACGAACCTCGCGCGAGCTCGTGGCTCTGCTTCTGGGGAGCCTGGGACCCCGATTCAATAAGCAAATAACCCAATTAACTTCAAAACCCTCAAAAACACCTTAATAAGTCAAAATAAACCAAAAATCCTTGAAAATCCACCTAATCCGACGTGGCCTTAAATTGGCGTGCCCTAATCTGTCGCGCTACCCCCCGCGCCATAATAACCATGGACTCAAATTGAAAGATTTTCAAATGGTCCACACCCAGTGCGCCCTAATCCGGTGTGCCCCAAGGCCATCGCGTCGGATAAGCTGTTTTGTCATGACCGTGTCGATTTAACCCTATTCCTACGCTTGGGCGCGTCATTTTAACCCTTTACCTACGTGATCTGTGCTGATTTTGATCCAATTTGTGTCATCGCACCATTTTAATTCTCTTCTCATCTTTGGGATGATTTTCTGGACCTCTCAACAGGGTTAAATAAACCTGATCAACAATAAATAAAATAAAAAGGGACTGTTTAAGTCTGAATTAGTTATCTTCATGATTTCGTCAGTGTGCTTTCGTATAAACACAAATGCTATGTTAATGCATGCATGCTTGTATGGACCCTCGATATATAAAATGGCATTGACGGAAGGTTGGGTTACACCCGACTGGAAGCTCTTGCTATGCGTGATGGTGGTCTTCGGACCTAAGTTCTCCGCCACATATTGAGGGTTTCAATTTAATAAACCATGCCTTTCTTGCATGATAGACTAGAACATTTCATGTGATTTTGTCATGTGCATCCTCAGCATCTTATTTCAGCCTCAGACGGCTCACTATCTCAGCAATTAATCAAAGGTGTTCCCTCCTCGTGGGGGATGTAATTAACGACATAGTCTTTATGGTATGGCGGACTGCTGGTCCTGACCGAATCTCACTCTCACCCGACACGGGTCAGAATGAGTGCATAATAAATCTGTCACTCATGCGATTGGCACGCCTGTGCAGTCAAGCAATCAATTGATTATTGGTTAATTGATTAGTTGACTGACCAATAAAATAATAAATAATCCAAACAAACAAAAAGAACGGTCAACAAGTCTTGCACGTCTGGTGGGACAATGTCTCCTTTCATCTCTTTGCCACCTCACTATCTCTCCTCCCTCATTTTCAACCTTGCATTCTCTCTCTCCATTCTCTCTCGTCTCTGGTCTGTTCGGCGCAGGGCGCGCACCGTTGCGGAGCTGGCTAAGGCGGGGATGCATTGGGGAGATCGGATCGCCGGATGGAGTGTCAGTTTGAGCGTGGTGTGGAGCGATCCCTCGGTGTATTTTGAGAAGGCGGCGTTCGTGTTCCTGGCAATTTTTGGCGTGGTTAAGTCGATTCGACGCACGATTTCTTCGGTGGAGCTAGGGAGATGGATCACTCACTCGTCCTCTACGTTTTCCCTGTCCCTGCACATCATTTGGTGCTCGAACGAGCGTGGGGTTTCGTGAGTTTCATAGGTTTTGTCGAAAAATGATGACGGTTTCCAGATCAGCTGGAGTCCATGGACTCCTGGGAACGTCAGTGTTCCATTGATACCAGTTTCGTGTTGATTGGTGATCCTGTTTGACTGTGGGGAGCCCGGAAAGTCTGGTTGTCCCTTTTGGGTGATTTCGCTAGAATCACCCGTTTCTCTTCGTTTGTCAGCCGTTTTGACTCCGGTTGGAGTCCATGTGTTTGTATGTGTGTCCATGGTTGTATCCCCTTCGTTTCGGCACGAACGGGGCGTGGGAAGGCTAAGATTGAGCCAACCCCATGGTTTGCTCACCGTAATGGTTGAGCGGTCGAACCAGGTGCCGTTCATCTACATGAGCGGCAAGCCTCGGACCGTTTATCCTCGTCAGGTTTTGAGGTTAAGTGGTCTATCGTTAGACCACTCATGGTATGGGCGGCCAGGTGAGGTCTGCCTATCCCCTCTTGGGCGGCCAGCCTTCAGTCGCTTGTCCTTCCGTTGGGATGTGCGGCCATGGCTTGACCGCCTATCCCAGTTGACCTTTGGTCAACAGTTGGGTGTCGGTCGCGTTAGGCGGTCTGGTCAAGACCATTTTGACTGACATTGTAGTATGTCGATTCCGTTCAGCGATTTGGTCAAAACTGTTTGGACCAGGAACTCTTCTAGGTCGGTGGGCTTGAGCGGCCAGACCTTGACCGCTCATCCCCTTGGGCGGTCCTGCCCTTAAGCGCCCATCCCCCTTTTGAGTGGGCTATCCCAGACCGCTCATGCCCTTGTGCTGTCCACCTAGAACCGCTCAAATTGAATCTAAAACTATTTCTGTTTAAGAAAGGTAAAAAGTTCTGAACTACATAATTCCTCACCCTCTGCTGTAATACTATTTTTGAATGATCATGGTTAAACATTTGGGTTCTGAAGAATATGGTTCTTTCATGATGAGTTTGAAATAAAAAGTTCATGGCTCAGCTTTAACTCAATGAATTTAGTGTGTTTGATTTGCAAAGGTGTTAAGCTGTTTGATAAACTCCTTTGTTTACGAAGTGCACAGTTTCTGAACTGCAACGAATCTTTTTCAGATGGTTGATGATGTCCTTCTTAAAATCTGTATTCAATAATCTTGTGGTGATATGTTTCAAAATCCTACTCTTGGCAATAGAAGTTCAAATTCTTATTCTGTTGAATCAACAAATTCTACTTGAGTTTTTAACCATAGTGGTAGCTTCCTTCATTCTCAATTAGCAGACTTAGCCAGTCTATCAACTTGATCATCTTTGATTGATATTTTTGTTTACCTGTAGCAGTCATAATTTTTGAACATTCTCTTGAATCCATATTCTCAAGGGGGAGGTTGAAATAAAAGTTGGACATATGATCATACGCATCAAGGTGCATTTTGCATATTCATGCATATAGAGCATATCATGTTCAAACTGAAGTTTAAAGCTCATTCATCGGTATTTTTGCATACCATTCACACCTTCTTTGCATATACTGGAACTTGCATGTTACATAGTTTGATTCATGAGTGCTTGCATGTAAATAGTTTACATAGCCATTTCTTGAATCTTCTAAGGCCTTATATTCCTTGATAAACAAATGCTACAATGATTCAAACTAGGTGTATTACATACCATACACTAAGGGGAAGAAGGCTAGTATAGTGAGTGCATATACTCAGGGGGAGACATACTCATGTCTCTAGCATAATTCATATCATACACTTGAAACATGAACCCCCACACATTAAAAAACTTGTGTTTAATGTCTTTTAACTATAACGATATTAAAAATTCTTTCTAACTCTTACATGATATTGGAAACTCTACATGGATATTAGGAGTAATTGTAAGGAAAAAGTTACCTGCCTCTTCAAATTGTGAATAAGTGTAAAGTGGATCCTAGTAACTGGGAATCTCTATTGAAACAAACAAGGAAACTCGAGTGAAACTAAAAAACATTTTTCTCCCATGGATCACAATAAAAATATTGTTACATTCACCAACATGCACAACATCAAAATAGCAAGGTAGTTAAGGGTTTTTTAGTTTTCGACCCCTAAAAAATAATGATATCAAGAACAAGGCCCCCTAATCCAACTATTTATTTATTAGCCACCCAAATCTTCTAACCCTCGGTAAAAAGTCCCACCGTTTAACAACTATTCGAAAAATAGAATGTCATCCAATTTTAGGGAATATTCCTTCCCCTCACTCCCAATAATTTTTTCTATCCCAAATTGCCCTCCCCACCTCCGGTCACCCACCCACAAAACTCTCTCGTTCACTCTCTTTCTCTCTCTCTCGCTTGGTCACAGAGTTGGAGGCGGCCATGGCGGGGCCGGCGTCGCGGTCGACAGTGGTGGAGGAGGTGGTGACCACAGTGGCCCTCCTCTCTCTCTCTCTCTCTCTCTCTGTTTACACACACACACACAGAGAGATAGAGAGAGAGAGATAAAATCCATGCATAGCTCTTCTTCAGGCAGGAGGTGGCTGGCAAGTTGCCAGAGTAGGGACACCAGCCCTCGGCTGCACTGAGCTTGTCGTCGCATTGGCAGGTTGCTCGGACAAGGACGGGTGCATTTTCACCAATGGAGCAGGTCTCCCCAGGTGCAAGCGTTGCAGTCTGAGAAGCAGCGGCGCCAGGCTGTTTTGACGGATCAGACACATGTACAGGTATCGCCAAGACTTGTAGAGAAAGCTTGGGTCCCGAAGATGGTGCTCAGGGGTCGCCGAGTCAGCTGCAGCCGACAGAGGAGATTGTTGAGAAGCACCATGCGAGGTAGCTGGGGACCCGAAGATGGTGTTCGTGGTGTCGGACCTCCAAAGGAATCAACCGGATGGCAGACCTCTGGCACCCTCCCCTCGTCTCTCTCTCTCTCTCTCTCTAAGCCTCCCTGCATACTCCACCCCATTGGGTGGGGGTGTCGATGCCGGAGAGGGAGCCCCCCTCCGACGCTCACCCCTCCTCTCTCTCCACCCGTTCTCTCTCTGGCTCTCTCTCTTCTCCCATTCTCTCTCTCAGTCTCCCTACTCACCCCCACTGGCTGGGTGGGGGTGACAGTGCCGGAGAGGGAGACCCCCTCCGACACTCTCACCACCTCCCCCATATCCTAAAATTATGATATTTATATTTCTAGAACCTCTATAATTTTTTTCATTTTTTCCATATCTTTTGTTCTCAAAAAATCTTTAAAATTTGAAAGTGGCACAATTCATAGCCTAATTGAACAGTAAACGTAAACTACTGTAGCTTAGAAATTGTGCCTGAACAAATAGGCGTCAAACATGAAATAGAGACCCCCACTTGGTCGCCCATCAAACCATATATAAATCTGGTAAACGAATATCAAAAAAAATATAATTGGTGAGCATGTTTGGAATCTTATCATATAGTTATTGCATGCTTTGTAAATAGTTATGGCATGCTTTGTATTTGAACAATAATGGAATTGGCGACACACACAAGGTCGCTAGATCAAGAACATGCGCCTTGACAAAGACGCCAATTCTGGAATAATGTCCTCTCTGTGGATGCCATTTAATAAGCTATTAATACATGGACATTGTGACTATTTTTCTTCGAGTGTTTGATCCAATACTACCGGATCCGTTGGTACCACAATCTCACACCAGTAGACTTGGTCCCTGTTTTGTTTCTCGCTTGCCCCCTCTATTTCTTGGTGACATATGAACCCTCCATTGGACATTCCGTTCCTTTGGATTGGCAAGTTAGTCATTGAGACCTCCGTAAGACTCCTCGAAGCCTTGGATTCCCTCAAAGTCGATTGAGCTGGTTGTACCCTTAAAACTCATGACACTATTTAATTGCCATGTCACTCTAAAGAAACATGGTATACTGGCCCTCATGACATGCTATTTGGATGTCATGAGAATATACTTGAATTAATGGGAAACCGTCCCATTAAAAAGAATTATATGCCATACATGTGGACACTAATTATCATGTGCAAGATCAATCGACCAAATGAAGCGTCGTTATTTCCTTACCCAGTTTATCTTGGATTTATCTCAAGCATTTACATGATTTTATTATACTATGACACTCTGCCCCTTTGGGAATTTTCTTATCAATAACTCGAGAACATAACCCTTTGACTCTGTATTGGCCATATCTGATTTTGAAACATTAAGGGCTCTAGGTCCGCGACTTTTCAATGCTAGGCAAGGACGGAAGTCCAATTTTGTAAACTATGGGAATTCTAGGTGTGGCATTGCACCCAAGTCTGTATATCCATAAGAGCCAAATTCAATGAATTATTAGATGTAATGACTTATAGTTTGTCATCATCAAAACAAGAGGTGCACAACAGATGCTACAGGTACAGCTGAATAAGGAACTTAATCTCAACGAACGTCAAGAGGCGTTGCTCGTCTAGCAGGAATTATTGGATGAGAAGAGGCTGAATGCGACCGATCACGTGTCTGTTTATCAAAAGAGAGTCTCGCGCTATTTCCAAAAGAAGGTAATTGAATGTAAATTTCAGGTAGGTGATATAGTTTTGAAACACAAATTTATTAGGTCTGGAAGTCCTAGGTCTAAATTGCAGCCTTACTGGGAAGGACCATTCGTTGTTAAAGAGGCTTATCCAGGGAACGCGTATCGTCTAGTCAACACGGAAGGTGTGGAGCTATCTCACGCTTGGAATGGGTTGTATCTTAAGTATTTTTTCCCTTAGAGTCAGGCTAGTGCCAACCCAGTAGTAAGGTATCCCCCTAGACTACGAAAAAGGACCCTGAGCATGGCAATCACACATTACACGGCAGCTTTGGTCAGGTTTTCCCTCTACTATGCGACGCCATCTCTCCTTTGGCCATACCTAGGGGAAGTGAAGGTCCCTGCTTTTCTCTCTTCGGCTAGGCATAGGGACAAAGGAGTGAATAAGGGGGAGATGACCGATCTAGACACTGCAATGAGAGGAGGTCTCAAATAGGGGCAGTCTATTATGACTTGATTCTACAGAAAAAGAAAAGAAAGATTGATCAGAGAAAGGAGCATGAATCAAGGCAAAAGCCAACGATGCCCATCAAAAGCACAAATTGCATGTCTCAAGTTGATCCAAAAAAAAATAATCAAAGTAGGCATGGCAAGAGTGGCAGTACAGTTTCCCCATGGGACATCATGAGCCCGGTCGTAGGCATGCCTAGAGTGGATGAAGATTCGATGATGGACACAAAGCCCCGGCGCAACAGACAAATCTCCAACTGGGTCGTCATGGGAGGGATTCGAGCCCCAAAAGCTTCTATCCCTATGCTAGGCTTACCCCCAAGATTTCTTCTCTCCCTCAAAGGACTAGAGCATACCCAGTGTATGGCCCTTGGAGAGGCACCGTCATGTGGGTGAGGTAGACTCAGCCAAGGTTTGCCACCATTAATGCACGCCAACCTTCTAGGTAAACTCCCCTTGATTCTATAAAGGATTAACTAATCATTTCTTTTCTCAGGTACCATGGCTCACCGTGTAAATTGGGATGAGATGCAACAAACTGTTGCAGGTCTTACCCAGGCCCTTTAGCCAGTGGCTCAAGCTGGAGCCAGGGCTGGAGCAGGAAATTTGCATGGCAATTTTTTGAGTTTAAATCCTCCCCGATTCTCTAGATCTGCCAACCTTGATGAAGCAGAAAATTGGATTGATGTGATAAATCATATATTTGAGGTCATGCAATGCACCGATCAAGAAAAGGTCAGTCTCGCCACATTCCAGTTGAACAAGTGCATGTACTTGGTGGAAGGCCACCTCGGCAGAACTTCAGGTTGCACAGCTTACATGGGATGGATTTCTTACGCTTTTTCGAGCAAAATACTTCCTGGAACACGTCAAGGAGAGGAAGGCTATGGAATTTACCTCTCTCAGACAAGGAATGATGTCCGTAGCAGAATATGAGCTGTAGTTTTCACGGCTGGCACCATATGATCCTCATTTGGTTAGTACCGATCTATTAAAGGCTAACTAATTTGTGGATGGCTTAAGGCCCATTTTTATTTCTCAACTTGGACTCCAAAATATCCGTACCTATGCGGAGATGGTCCAACGGACACATTTATGTGAAAGGACCTTGGAAAAGGTCAGGAAATTCAAAGGCAAGGAAGAGGAGTCTAGGCGAAAGTCCGATCGGCGAGGAAGGAAAGGAGAGAGATTTAGCTTCATGGAACCTTACAAGTCCCGTGATTACAAGAAGAGATCCCGTAATGGTAACGGGAGTGGCAATGGCAAGGAAAAGAAGATTAAGGAGGAAGAAAAAACTATTACAACTGCTTACACCTTCTGTGAGAAGTTCAGTCATTCGGCTGAAGAATGTTGGAAGCGTCTCAACACTTGTTTGACATGCGGAAGCCTGGAGCATCGCATGCCCGACTGTCCCTTGATGAAAGATCAACCCTCCATGAATGGCGGTGGACGGAAGCGGCAAGCTTGTCTAAATGCTGTCATTAATGAAGAAGCTACTAAAGAGGGAGAACTAATGGAAGGTACCATTCAAATTTACTCGCATCCTGCATTTGTGTTATTTGATACTGGTGCTTCTCATTCCTTTATTTCTGTGGGGAAGGATGTTCCCGTTCCAGCACAGGCGCGCGCGGGCCACTTCGATATACACTATGCTCGTTGGTGGTTTAAAGTCAGCAACGTCTTTAGAGAGCGAGCAGACAAAATTAGAGCAGCAGAGGAGAGGCGCCTCAGGAGGGAGGATTTACCTCTCCTTTTTCTAGATTATGACTTCATCAAATCCCACTTCTCTAGCCTAACTCAGGTGGTTCGAGGCATTGAAGCCCGATGGCGGGAACAGGGGCAGTCAGTGCCCATTGATAGAAGCAAATATACCGCGGGGCATTAAAGCCCTTGAAGCCGGTACCTAATGGAGAAGTTTCTTCTTCGGGCTCGCGCCGTAAGAGTGCCTCTGGCTCCACGTTGCCTTACTCCTGGTGGGAGGACCTGAGGGCTTCTTGTGGTTTGGGCCACGATTCACAGTTGTCTGAGCCTGCCCCAGAGGGAGCACTTACTGGAGGAGCCTTTACTGCTTAGAGGGCACATCTGATCAATGCAGTGGGATGTGCAAGTCTATTAGACCATGTTTCAGAGTTAGAAATTGCCTCTACCCCTCAGGCACTTAGAGACGCGGTGGAGCAGGCAGCTTGGATCCTCCGGATAGATTCCAACCAACTAGTCACCAGACTTCACCTGCCTGTGGGAGCGACCGGTATGGCCTTCTTGACCCTTCCCTTTTGTTGTCCTCCATTTTCATTATAAGGCTACTAACTGTTTGTAAGCATATCTTGATTGCAAGAGCAATTGGCACTGATGACAGCCCCTCTTTACAGGGGGTATCTCCTGACGCAGTTGCTACTGGTATTAACACAGCGACCAAGCGGCGCCACAGTGGCGATTCAGGTGGTGACACCCGGCCCTCATCTCGTCCTCGGGTCGATACCGTATCCCCGAGAGGCGAGGCTCCCCCGAGTGAGTTGGGACCATACATCCCCCCTCCTTTTTTTGTGTCCCCACACAAGCATCTTTGTTTATTTGCAGAATGATTTTGTATGCAGCTCCCCCTGAAGTGAGGGCTCAGGTGCATTTCTCGCTGGGTCCTGAGAATATCTCCCAGACGAGCGCGCCCGCAGTAGATGTCGCTTGTGACTTTGAGTTAAATTTGGAGGACTTGGATCAGCCTCTAGAGAGCTCTTTTCTACTGATGCAGCTCCAGGGATAGGAGGGGCTCCACTTCCTCCACCCTCAGGTAAATATGGTTCACAATCATCCTTGTTTGTTTATCGAGCCAACCGAGGATAAACGTTATGCTGACTATCCACCTCTTTGAGCAGGTCATCACGGAGCTCGACCCATTTCTCCAGAGGCGGAAGAGGGCGAGTTTCAGCCTCGCGAGGGCGATGTTTTTGCCTTACGTCGGTCGGACAGAGGAGGTTCCAGCACCTCCCTTGGCAGCAATAGCTCAGATGCCACCTCTGGGGATGGCTCATCTACACCTTCATTGAACTCTTCTGATGGAGCTGGCACTGGAATGGTCTCAGGTAATCAGAGAAACCCTTAACCCTTTCATATGGTTGGTGGATGACTTTGCTTGCTCGACAGGCAAAGAGGGTTGGCAGCCCGAGAGGGCATGCTGAGACCAATCCCTTGAAAGTAGAATGTGCCAAGAGGCAAAGGGGGTTGACAGCCCGAGAGGGCATACTGAGACCAATCCCTTGAAAGTAGAATGTGCCGAGAGGCAAAGGGGGTTAGCAGCCCGTAAGGGCACACTGAGACCAATCCCTTGAAGGTAGAATGTGCCGAGAGGCAAAGGGGGTTGGCAGCCTGAGAGGGCATACTGAGACCAATCCCTAGAAGGTAGAATACGCCGAGAGGCAAAGTGGGTTGGCAATCCGTAAGGGCAAACTGAGACCAATCCCTTGAAGGTAGAATGTGCCAAGAGGCAAAGGGGGTTGGCGGCCCGAGAGGGCATACTGAGGCTGGTCCCGGTGGGACAAAATGTGCTGAAAAGCGAGTTGAGTTGGCAACCCGAGAGGGCGTACTGAGGCCGGTCCCAGTGGGACAAAATATGCTAAAAGCGAGTTGCGTTGGCAGCCCAAGAGGGCGTACTGAGGCCGGTCCCGGTGGGACAAAATGTGCCGAAAGGCGAGATAAGTTACACGGTAGTGAACGTGCCCTAGTGAGACTGGATATCACCATCTGTTATCACAGGACGAAGTCACTGACTCAGTATGTCCTGTGCGGACTACTGCAGAAACTCCTGCGGTGGCGCATGATACAGCTTCATACGTTTCCCGTTGAGAGGCAGGAACGGGCTGTAGCCTTTGTGGTCAACGACCGTATAGGCACCCCCTTCAAAAATCTTCTGAATGACATAAGGCCCACGCCAGTTAGGTTGGAGTTTCCCGTTGGATCTTCCTGTCAAGACCTCTTTCTCTTTGAGCATGACCAAGTCGCCCTTCTTGAACGCCCTGTGCTTGACTAGTTTGTCATAGGCACGCGTCATGCGGACTTGATAAACTTGTAAATGCTTGTAAGCATGGAGTCTCTTGCCCTCCAGACAGGATAATTCCTCAAGCCTCCTTTCAACCTCGGATTGATCTTGGCCGGGTAACCCAGCATGAACTGCTACCCGATACGATGCCAGTTCAATTTCTATGGGAACAACTGCTTCAGCCCCGTAAACCAAGAAGAATGGGGAACACCCCGTGGGGGTTTTATAAACGGTCTGATAGGCCCAAAGAGCTTCGTGGACCTTCTCTCCCCAATCTCGTTTGCGACCATTTATTATCTTGGCCAGTAGCTTACAGAGTGTTTTGTTGAAGGCCTCAGCTAACCTGTTGGCCTGAGGGTTGTAAACCGAAGACGTCCTCCAATCAATATGAAACTTGGAAGCCAGTGTACACTGTCCTGTTCCTGAAGGGCGTACAGTTGTCAGAAATGATCCGACTAGGGGTGCCGAATCTATATATAATGTGGTGTCTGACGAAGCGAGCGACTGTTTCGCTAGTGACTTCCCGTAGAGGAATAGCTTCAGCCCAGCGGGAAAAATAATCTGTGGCGGCCAAAATGAATTTATGCCCCTGGGATGAGGGAGGAAACGATCCTACTATATCCATACCCCACTCCGCAAATGGCCAAGTTGGCGCCATCGGATGCAGGGAGTTTGGAGGCCTTCGAGGAACTGACCCAAATGCTTGGCACTGGTGACATGTGCGAGCATACTGGTTGCAATCCTCATACATAGTGGGCCAATAGAATCCCTTGAGCTTGATGTTCATCTTCATCTTTGCTCCGGCCTGGTGGGCTCCGCATAAACCGGAGTGCACCTCCTGCATAACGGTCCTAGCTTCTTTGGGCGAGAGGCACCGCAAGAGAACTGGATAGTCTTTCTCCTGGACAAGCCTGAAAAGGATGCCATCAGAGTTGGCATGGTTATTTGCATTAGTTGTTTCCTTAGTGTCGTGTTAGTCCTTTATTACTATTTGGAGTCAGTTGTGATATTAGAATCAGTTTGGAAGTTATGTTTGATTGTGTTTAACCATTGATGGTTATTGTAATAAAATTGGGAGTCTATCTTGGTCAATAGAAGTACTTCTGTCTATAGCACTTGTGTAATTATTTAGTTTAGCATATTGGTGTTATTTCCAGCTAGTTTCTGACTGTACGACTCGATATTCCGCATCGGGGCATGACAATAACGGACCAGTGTAGGTGCATTATGTGGACTATAACGCGCCCACAAATAGACCGTTATAGTCTATAGGCGTGGAATTTGAATAAGGTTCAAACTCTTTGGTCTATTATCCACCTAATTATCCTTTTAAAGTGTATTTATCCTTAAAATTTGTGGATAAGTTAAATAACCTTCTAGAATATGGGCCAAACTTATTGGGTTTGGCCATACTGTGTAGTGTACAGTACTTTGTAGACATCATACGTGCTGGAATTATCCCCAACCTTTTCAGATAGTTTCATTTCAACAATCTATTCTATCATCAGCTTGCTGACTGTAGCTGGTGGATCTATGCTTTCTGGAAAGAAATGAGCTGGCTGCTGGCTGAAGGGAGTTGTCATAACGATTGCATGCAGAGCAGGCATGGCGGACTGTGTTTGAGACGCAGAAAGCTGAGCCGCTGTCTGATATGGAGCAGGTTGACTTGGCATCTTGCCTTTATCAATTAGAAGAAGATTAGCTGGGGCAGCCACTTCTGCTGAGCTAAAAGTCTGCCCAGCAGGCTCGGGGTGTCTGGAGATCGATGTTCCTTCATTTCTCTCATTTAACCATCTCCTGAGAGAATCAATCTCTTGCTGGTATTTTCTGAACATCATCTAGATCATGGGATCCAGGGTTGACGTGATCTGCATCTCTCCCGAGGTCCCTTCAGCTACATCAATGAAGGGGTTATCTTCCTCTTCTATGGTCACCACATTCACTGCCATTGTAGTGACTCTTGGTACTTCATCAGCAGCTATTATTTTCTCTTTCACCGCCCGGCTTCTTCTAGTGACAGCACCTGGCCTGCTCGCCAGTCTTATCAGCTCCTCAGGCTGGGTTGGTAATGCACCATCCCTATGCAACGTAGCTCACGAAGGGGTAAACAATCCTAGATCTGATCTAGGGATCGTGAAAACCAACTAGCTCTTCAACTTTGAAATTCCTCTTCAAAAATGATACTCTGTTCCTCTCCTTTCTAGAAGTCTCTTTGCAACTCTCTCTTCTTCTTCTCTCTTCACACTTGCTCTCTTTTTCAACTCTCTGGATCACGCCGTATGCTCTCGCTCAAGCTTGCTCAAAATCGTGATCGCCTCTTTCAGACGATAGAAGTCATCTATTTATAGGACATCTGAGATACTGAGTGGTCCCCTCAGAGATAACAGTTCAGCACATGGAGGGAATATTCCTGCCAAGAGTATTCTGGAAGAGTGTTGTCCACGTGGCCAAACTTCACTTAAGACTTCCCTTGGATCACGTGCCCAATAATGAGCTTCCTGAGTTCACGTGCCCATTATTGGAGTCTTGTATCGCGTGCCTTGCTAAGCTTTCATGAGCAGAAGATAAAGTATGCCTTAAAATCACCCAGGTGCTAGATCCTGGTTGGTTAAGCCATTTTGAACTTAAATCCTTGTCATCAAAAGTAGAAGACATTTTGTCAAACACTTGACATGAGGAATTCATACTTAGACAATTATGAAATGATGACTTATGCTCAGACTTGTCATATAGATGTTCTACAGAATGCCTTAGGGTATAAGAAAAGATGCACCGACCATAATTGTAATGGTGAAAGATATGCTTTGACCTGAAGACATGCATAGACCAGAATATGCATAGACTTGACCAAGTGCACAGACCCTGAATGCTATGCATGTGCAAAAATACAAATGTGCTTAGTCTCTAGATGGTACTGTTGAGTAGTGGATGGTGGGTCTAGAGGGGAGGGGCGAATAGATCTGCCCCTCTTTTCGCAATGCAACCCTCTTTATAGCTAGTTAAAACAAGTTATAGCGGAATAGAGCTAGCTAATCGAATGACAATATGATTTACTTGGCAAGATGAACTAGTTATGTATCAATTCGAATCGATTCGAGCATAAGCATGCATCTAGAACGAATCAATCACACAAACATACAACAGAATAATGAATTTTAAGGTGGTTCGGACTAAATCTCCAATCCTACGTCCACCCCTCACCAAATCTCGGTGAGGCTTCACTAGTAGCACACAGCATAAGGGCTTCACACCTACTCTGTCTTGGGTTTAGTGCTCCTTGGCTCCCTATACCTGTTGATAGGTTTAGAGAATAAGAGCTTCTATTGGAATCAGCAAGTCGACTTAATAGAAATTTAAGTCGAGTCAATCAGGCGACCTCCATTATGCAACTTCTCGATAACCTATCTAACTCAACTTGAGGTTGGATTAAGTCTAGTTAGAGTTCCCAACAGACTTGACAGAGCTTCTGCATGAAGGATAACTCGACTTGGCCTTGTGTTCAAGTTGACTTGACCTCTTGAAAGTCTTCTTTTCTGTTAAGTATAAGGGCTTCACACCTACTCAGTCTTGGGTTTAGTGCTCCTTGGCTCCCTGTACTTGTAGAACATGATTTCTCAAACTTTCACTAAGGTCCATTCAATGATTTATAGTTTGACATCATCAAAACCTGGGGCACAACAAAACACAATCGATCTCATGGCCGTATTTAGAAGAAATATGGTAGAACATAGTCTATCGTGGTGCCGCATTTAGAAAGACATGAGGATTAGCACGATCTCTGGTAGTGCCACATTTAGAATAGACTTAATAGATCTGTGTCCCAAATTGGGAATGGATTTCAAAAAGTCAGCTAATTCACATCTTAACAGTAACACGAGATTTAGAAGTGTCTTTAGAGTTTTTATAGTATAACCAACTTGGCGTCTAGGTGGGAATCCATGGCTTGCGAAGACTTACGGAGATCTTAGTGAAAAAGTTCCAATCCGACAGGAGGAATACCCAACGGAGGGTCCTAACTCTACCAAGAATGTGCAAGAAATCAAAGCAGAACATAGTCGGTTGAATCGCATCACCAAGGTAAGACGATCTCAAGGCAAAACATCAATATAATATCATCGTGTATCCAAAATGCCAACAAATGAAACAATTAAAAGTAGAGGCTAAACATAAGGAATAAAATCTCTAGGAAAGGAACATATGCAAATAGGCAAGATTAAGATTTAAATCTTTTAAACATGAAAGGATCAATAGCATAGGAAATCAGGACATGATCTAGAGAAAAGGACATTAAGATAGAATCAATCAATTATGGAATTTAAGAAAAATTAGAAGATAGTTGCCAAGAGATTTAATATAATTTAAAGAGTTCATTACCTAGTCAATTTAAAAACTCCCCTATATGAAAGACCGTGAAGGGGTATCCCAACCCTTATAGCAAAGTCAAAAGAAGAGAATTACATCTGTCCAATTTACAAAAATTGTCTCCTCACCTTCACAGAAAAGAAAATGGAATCTAGACATTTTGCTGGATCATGAGTTTCTCTTCTGAATATTCTGTCAGTCCTCTCCCTCCAAATGATCCAAAAAGTTGCATGTAGAATCAGCCACCACAATTGGTAATCAATTTTGGATCCCCACTGATCTTGCCACTGTTTGATGAAGTTTTCCACAGGTCCTTCAACAATTTTGCCACATCTGAGCTTGATGAGGATATGTTGCCAAACTTCATTAGCAAACTCGCACTCCAGAAATAAGTGGTCCATCGATTCCTCCTTCCTGCACAAGCTACACAGGGTATCAGCTCCATCTATGAACCTGGTCAGTCTATCCCTTTTAGGTAATCGGCTGAGAGATCCTTCGTATAAGAATCTTAACCATAAGGGAAGTTAGGGAACTAACAGGTCTCTAGACTTGATGAAACAGAGGGTGGCGGGTCTCTCCATCAGCCATAAAGTTGTATGCTGACCAAACAATGAATACTCCCTTAGGATTCCATTTCCAAAGCCACTGATCTTTGGAGAGGGGATCCAAATTGAAGCCTTGGAGTAGGGACAAAAATTCAGCCACTTTCAAGATCTCATCATCCTTCAGCCACCTCCAAAAGGTCGGGCACCACTCGTTTGTGTAACCATATGCCTGCCTCGCTAGCATCCTCTTGCGATAGCAATCTGAAATAGCTTGGGGAACCTGCTGGTCAAGGATCTAACGTCACCCCATCTGTTCATCCCGAAGAAGCAATCCCGTCCATTCCCAATTTTAACACACACCAAAGCCTGGATAAAATCTGCAGCTTGCAAGATTCCTTTCCATACTGGGGACGACAAGTAAGCCTGCGGGGGAATCAGATCCCCAAGTCCGACTTCTCGAGTAATATTTATCTTTGAGCAATTGAAGCCAGAGACCATTTTCTGCAATCCCAAGCTTCCACATCCATTTAGCAAGGAGAGCTAGGTCAAACACCCTAATGTCTTTGAAACCCAAACCACCATTTCTTTTTGGTTGACTTACCCGGCCCCAATTGACATCATGCGATCCTCATTCTTTGGGTTGTCACAGTCGCTCGCAAGGTGTTTGGATAAATGCCCGACACACCCCGGATTGCCGAACAGCTTGAGTAGGTGGCTGAGGGGCCGCACGGCGGGCCTTGGGTTGACGATGGGAGCTCGTGGTAGATAAGGAGAGGCACTTTGTGGATGTGAGCTATGCCTCGGGCTATGTGCCGCGCTGTTCGACGGGTTGGCAGGGTAGCCTCGGGTTTGCCCGAATGCTAGGATTAAATTACTTGTCGCCATGTGTCCGAGTGTCGGGGTTGGCCCCTACTTGTCGAGGGGTCGTTGTAGGACCCAATTGAGGTGCTGGAGCCATGGGTCGACCCATGGTTTGGTGTAGGAGGGCTGGAATGTATGCGCCCACAAGGTGTTCGATAGAATGCCGAACACACCCGTGTGAGCTGTATATGCATGCAGTAGGCCTCCAAAACCTGTGGTTGACTTAGTTAGGTCTATCTTTGACCTCGAAGGGTTGAAAATGTGTCCCTAGGCGGGCCCTTGGCTCCTTTTGCTGAGTGCCATGTGATGTGGCTTGACGTCGGGGGCGCCCCCGGGTGGCTGCGGGCGACGGGGCCGGATACGGGTAAAACCCACATGTGAGTGACCGGGCTTGACCCCGGGGAATTGTTTGTGTCACCATGTATCATGGCAAGCTGGTCGGGACCCTTGCAGGGACCGGCAGGGTTGTAGAAAGGGCTAGATAGCCCGTGCCTGAAAGGTGTTCGGTGAAATGCCTGAACCCTTATTTCTCGTGATTTTGCCGAGAAATAGTCCGGGTATAACAAATGCCCCCCACGGGTCGTACGTCGGAGGCGGGGACGAGGGCGTATGGCCCGTGAGACCCCTGTTCTGGGCTGTTGTGGTTGTATTTTGACACTTCTAGTGCCTTTATTTTTGCTATGCTGTGTATGTTGATTTGTTGGTATTCTGACCATTTTCCACGCCTTGTCTTGCAGCTATGGCACGCTTTGGCAGAGATGGACGAGTCCCGAGGCGGATGGCTCGAGAGGAGGATTACTGGGTGCAGAGGACCGATCGACACCCACCCCCTCTAGGCTCGCCAGTGGTTACTGTGGCTAGCATAGAGCAGCTAGACAGTGGGCATACAGTGGTGGCTGAGGGTCCCCTTGGCGAGAGAGCCTCTTTGTAACTTCCTTCTTTTGCTTTCTTATAAAAAGAACGTTATGCAAAAAAGTAAATGAATGACTCAAAAAAAATTGAGAACTTTACCCATCGTATCCACGTACATCAGCAAATAATATCTTTGTACGATTCTCCTGCCAAAATTTGGGCTCTGCGTATAGTGCCCGTCTCGCTTGTGCGAATTCCCAAGCACAGTGCTTGCATTTGTTTGTATCCCTAGGCATTAAAGAAGCACATCTTTTGTGTGTTCCCCATGGCGGGTTCATAAAGCCCTCGTAAATGGACGGAACTACTCCTCGAAGAATCTACAAGCAACTTTTCAAAGTCTGCTCACGTCTCGTTTGGGGAGGAGGCAATTAAGGCAAGGGGCACTGATGTGGGGGAGGGGCATCACCTCAACTTCTACCTATAAAAGGCTACGAAGAGTGGCTTCGGCCTTCTTACTCCTCAATCGTGCCAACCAACCTCCTTTATCCCCTATCCTCTTTCTTCCTCATCTTCTTCTGTTCCAGGGGAGCCATAGAGTCTGTCGATGAAGATGAAGATTCTAGAGTTCACGAGAGCAAATGGACCATCTCGGCATAACAGCCTTTCCCGAGCGTCTCGACCTCTCGATAGGGGCCCTCCCAATTAGGGGTCAGCTTTCCCACCGTCTCTAATGGTCGAGAGACCTCAGCCTTTCTCTAGATTAAGTCCCCCAGGAGGAACTGTCGGTCTCGAACCTGGGCATTATAATAACGGGCCATGCGTCGCTGGTACTCCCATCACTTGGATTCTTGTAGCCTCGTGTACCTCATCCTCTAGCTCGAGGCTCTCTAGCAATTTCTTTTCATTATGTGACGACCCAGGATCCGAGTACCGGAAAGCAACCGGTGCAACTCGAACCTCAGCCCGCCGCCCACGAGCCTGAAGACTCGGAAGGGCTAAATGATAGGTGTGGTGTACATAGAAATAGAAAATAAAGTAGGATGACTGAAATAAATAACTAACTACAATAGAGTCCAGTCCAACAGAAAGTACAGTCTAAAGTATTAAAACGTACCACACGCCAAGTGAACACTCGACTTGGCAAGCTGGCAACTAGGAACCTCCACGCAATGCCCTCGAACCTCAAGGAAGAGCCTCCACACCTGAAAATCAGGGGTAAACTCACCCCCTCTTGCTTGCCAATTCAGCGGGTCAACATGGTTGCTCTAGAGTTGGAGCAGTTCGAGGCAGAGTTCAAGTCTGCCCAATGATTGGGACCCTTTCGTCATCGTGGGGTTGAGCCTCGTAGCTTGTCGGGCCCATATTCGAGGGCTCCCATGGCTCGACCTCCGGAGCCCGCCCGTCAGGAGCCACTCGCCCCATGGCCTCAACCTCCCCCACTGAGGAATTTTCCACCTCAACCCCAACCATTTGCACCCATTGCCCGACCCCCGGCACCCACACCTTCTACTCGTCCCCTGTTGCCTACACCCCTGGCACCCACACCCTCTGATCATCCACTGTTTCCAGCACCCCCTATCCATCGGGAGGATAAGTGAAAGAGGCCACTTATCGAGAAGACTAGTGGGTTATGACAGCAGTGTTATCGCTGCCAAGGATTTGGTCAATTTTCAGGCCAATGTCCCACCCGTACATCACTCATCATTGGGGTCACATGAGTCAGGGAAGCCTTAGGGCTTGTGTCTGCCAGCTATGAGGCCAAGTCAGAATTAGCTGATGAGTTCCTTTGTGAGGAGGATGATGTCCAGGGGGATCCTCCAGACCTCCATGATACTCAGTAGCCAGTGTACTAGTTACACATGTGGGTGGCCTGGACCACCACTGCATTATGTATGAGTCAATGGTCATTTGTGAGTCTTTCTTTCATATAGTCTGTTGTGAGTCTACATACGTCGAGTCAAGTCAGTCTAATGCAAGCTCGTGGTGCCAGTCCCTTTCGAGTGTGAGGCAAGTCAGATCTAATGCGTATGTTGTGGACTTGCCCAAAGAAATTGGGATCAACTCTACCTTCAGTGTCTCAGATCTAGTCACCTATAGGGACCCAGCGGTAATTCCCAGTGAGTCTTCGAGCTGTCTCCTCACCTTTAAGAGTGACCCCACCCCTGCGTGTCCACCGTTGGTCTCATTCCCACAGCAGCATGAGCATATAGAACATATACGGGATGATCAGGTGATGATTACTAGGAGTGGAGTGTACCCACGCTACCTGGTACGACGGAGAGTATGGCCACAGAGATATAGATCTACAGGAGTGACACATAAGCAGTCACACCCCTTACTCGACGGGGTCGAGTTTCTCCCACCCAGAGAGAACTACCTTCCAAATAGGCTTAACCTATCTTTCCAGTAACACCTTTTGATATATCGGGTACTGGGATGAAATGCAAACCAAGGACAAGATGACCTTAGACTCAAGACTTTTTTTAAATTTTTTTTAACAAAGACTACCCTAGACTCGACCATGCTATGATACCAATTTGATGCGAGATGGGATGCGACTCGGTACAAATTTGGAAGCAAACCTGGGACTCTAGACGATGACACGACTATTTGGATGACACGACCAACAAAGATGTGACTAGCTCAACACAAGCTCACTACTCGTCCCTAGCAAGAGAAGCGTGTGGATCTGCGTGGTTGAGAAACTGGCTATGAGTCATGGGTATTTCACTCTTCCGCATGCTCAGGTCGAGTCACGGGATGGGTCACACTCACTCAGTCTCACAGCGGTGATAAAAATTAGAACGAGCTAGTTATCCTATCACTCAAGCAGCGGTAAATAACACGTATACGAAATGAGCAATGCAACGAATAGAGGAGCGAAAATGTACCTCCACGCTCAGGGCATGGGGAAGACCTTCCCGACCAAGATTCTTAACACCTGGTACAATAAATATGGTTAATTACAGCATGAAAATTGTGGCCCACTCCACATAGGGAGGTAAAAGGCCACAATAGCGGCCCGAGAGCGCCGATCCTGGGATGATGGGTACCGTGTTGGCGTGGTACCGGGTGATTGAGGGTTGTGGCTTCGGATCTAAAATTGTTGGCCGACAGGATGTCGATCTTTGGGGACCTTCTGAAGGTGACGATTCATTGGGACGTTGGCGGAGGGTCCCTGGTCAACCCTCGAGAGTGGCGGTCGCTGAATCTGCACTGGCGTATTTCTTGAGGATTTAATTGGGATCCTCCTTCTGCTAGCCTGTCTCGGGACAGACCAGCGTAACTCGGTAAAAACGCCTGTAATGATCAGATCTGATGTCAGATCGAGGTGAGACCAGCGTCGTTGCAAAGATCTTTTGACGAACTACGAATCGATGGTGTTACAGGAATTTTCTTGGTGATGTATTTTCCATGGGGGAATATTGAATAGACAGACTCACAGATTTAGAACAGACAGGATAGATATGGATTTGCCTAAAAATGAAGTTTGACTGAAAGGAAAATGGTGGATCTGGATGATGGGAGTATCGAAAGAATAATAAAGAAAACAAGAACATCACGATGGCATGGATTAGCTTCGATACATTTTGCTTCATCCGACTCCAAATCAATTGGCCATGAACAAAAATATTCACTTTCTTGTGAGCACAAATTTAATCTCTACACCACTAACGTGACGTAACAAACCACGAGTTTGAATGACAGAAATGTTCGATGGTGCGAGGTGAGGTCTTCCTCGTGGATGGCAACATTCACAGGGCATTTGACCCGGAGAATAAATAAATGAACGGATGAAGGGTAGTTAATATTCATGGTTCGTTGACTGAGTTCGAATCGGGGTGACTCGTGCTAACTTATTCGGATCTATGAAAATTTAAGACATAATCTAATCAGCTCGGCATGAGTCGCTCCTCCCTCCTCTGTCCTTCTCTACGACCTGCTAGAGGTGTAACGTGATTCGACGAGGATCCAACGGTGACGACGAGGATCCAACGGCAATAGACGAGCTCCGATAGTGGTGATGATTAGTTGGAGATTGCTCGGGGTGCGGTGAGGGCGTCTGGGTGGGCTACTGGGGTGGGGGGTGCCGAGATGGAGGAAGCAACTGTCGTCAGAGTGAGAAGGCGTCAGGATGGGGGAAGAGAAATCGATTGAGTGAGGTGAGAGGCGACCGAGTCAATTTTAGTCGCATGCAACTTAGACGTATTATACTAGATTAGAATAATCTCGATCTAATACGGATCACTGAGTCAATAAATCTTGGTACATATGTTAAAAGAAATCTCAAGAATGTGTAAAATAGTTTGGTGCTCGGGGCATAAGTAGGAACCTTACATCTTTATTATTATTATTATTATTAGCTATCGGTATTGTTTAATCATTATACTAAAGGGTCCAATAAGGAAAAGTTGAGGCAACACCCGAAGAACCCGCGTTCCTGTCGTGGAGGAGAACCGGCCCAGTACTTTCTCACACTCTTTTGTTGCCGGAGACACTGGATTTCTTTTTTCAGGTCTCCTAACATGGGTTTTTGACCCTTGGCCTCATAATTTACATAATCTATTGATCGTATGGATAGACGGTGACGCAGAGATGATGGGGAGCATGAACCACACCACATCTATTGATCATATGCATGGGGATTCTAATTATTGGAATGTTCGACAAACTTTAAACGGACTAGCAGGACTCCGTTACATACCATAACGGATTAGGGCAGGACCGCTATGCTTCACAGAATTCAGAAAATCCACAGGAAAACCAGACTATAATGCACCAGGGTAGGCACACTATAGGACTATAATGCACTGGATGGAGGGCGTTAAAGTCACCAGCCACAAAACACAACAGACGAGGAGTATAACGGACTAAGGGTGGGGCATTATAATGAACATAACGCACGTGTCATGAGCCGTTATGCCTTCCAGAATGTCTAAACTCCACAGGAAACCACGGTATATAACGCACCAAGCAGGGGGCGTTATATTGAATTTAACGCACAAGGAAAGGGCCGTTAAAGGCAACAGACCTTTAACTCCACACATAGGGCTATAACGCGCCAACGGGAGGCCGCCATCGTTGTCTCTGCTGCCATGGTGCCCTCCTCCACCGCCACTATGCCCGTTGCCACCGCGGTCGCCCCCTTTCCTTCTTCCTCTCCTCCTTCTCCATCTTCTTCCCCTTCTCCTTCCCCCTCTTCCTCACCGTCACTCACATCCATCTCAGTCTCCTCTCCTTCCTCTTCCTCCTCAACCACCGCAACCGCCTGCTCCTCCGCGACCGGCGCCATCTCCTCGGCTGCCTACGTCTCCACCATCGAGGACGCCTCCGCCGCCACCGGTGCCTCCTCCATCGCCTCCATTGCTGCCTCACCACCGTCGCCGAGGTCGACGACGTCGGGTGTCGTCACACGGTGATGTTTGCCCAAAGTAGACATTATCGGAGTTAGAAGGAAGGGGGGAAAGGGGAAAGGTTGCTTGGTTGAGAAGGGTTTGTGGGTTCTGGGAAGTTGCAGAGGGGAGAATGAGATGAGAGAAGAGAGAATGAGATGAAAGAAGAGGGAAAGAAGAAGAAGAAGAGGAAAAGAGGAGGGGGCATCCGTTACAGCAACGGTTTCGAAAAGAATCTCCATCTGCTATGGTGGATGCTTACTTTGATTTTCTGGAAATTTAAATGAATTAGCGCCTAGATTGGGGGGAGCTATTTGAGGAAATGTGAAATTTGAAAATCAAAATATTTTAAGAATAAGCGTGTGCATGGTGAGATGCCATTTGTGGAAATCACATTGAGAAAATATTTTAAGAATAAGCGTCATCATAGGTAGACAGTCACCGAAGTGACGATTTATTCGGGCTCCGCGGAGCCCATGGTGCGCTCGTTCTGACTTCGTCAGACGATTGTGTGGTTCGTGTCTGGACCCAATCCCGTCACGCCGTAAAGGTCATGACGTCATTTGCATCCCCCATACGAGGGAACACCTTTGATTAATTGCCGAAATTAGGGGCTCCGTGGCCAAAGAGAGTAATACTGAGTATAAAAAAAGAAATGAGACCAGGATAAATCACACGCAGGCCCATGCCGAGACATGGCAGACACGCGAAGCGGTCACACCCGGACCCGTTCATATTCGAACCAAGGTTCATAGCGGAAGCACGGTGGAAGCCGGAGCATGCATACGTCAAGTGGTGACGAATTTATTGTTCTGAGGGGTAAGAGATACTCGGTGAAATCTCGATCGGTGCGGTCGAGAACCGGTGAACCTGTTGGCTCGGCACGAGTCGAAGTCGCGACCATATTGCGGTGGGCCCCCCCGCGGTCGATGCAAGACTTGCGTGAGCGTCATTAATATTCCCAGAGCCGAAGAGCAGTGGGGAAGACATTTCGATATCAAACATGAAGGGAAATGTATTTGAGGCACGAGCTATTGACCTATGGTGTGGGTAAGACACTGGCCATGATCGGGGTAATCCCGAGATCCAGGCGCGGCCCATTGAGGCCTATCAGTATTCACATGTGTGGGATGCTGGAATGACAAGGGTCTTTTAATCCATTTGGGTTTTGTCGGTCACTCACGGACCATTCTGTATTCGGACGAAGGTCCGCAGCGGGAGCACGGTGAAAACCGGGAGAAACATGTGCAGATATTCGCTGGGGAACGGCGATTTCATGGGGGGTTCGGATAGAGTCTGGTTCGGAAAGCAAACCCGATCGATCCAGGATGTTGGCCCAAGGTAAGGCCGGGTCACGACTATTACGGGGTGATCCCCGAGATTCAGACCCAACATGCGAGGGCGGCTTTAATGTCCCTTCGGCACCGGGTCACAGGAAAAGATGAAGCTGCAGTGTTGATGATTTCATTATTACATACATTGTTATCGTTAGTTTGCATCTGGGCTTTTAGTTAGGGGACCTGCGTGTGTATTTCATTGTTTTCTTTTTATTACTCATGTGGCGTTTTTTGTATTGGTTAGAATTTCCGGTCATAAGGTTGTCGCTTTTCTTATCTCTTGCTTGTTATTATTTCTATTATGCATTTTTTCTCTTTATTATTGCCATTATTTCCCATTCTCACATCTGTTCATACCCCCTTTTTTTTCTTTTGCTATTATCTTCCCCTTTCTTTTTTGGATTTATTTGACTGTTGCTACTTGATATATTTGTATGTATATAGTGTACCGGCGAAGGAGGTTCAAACGGCAGTGGATAGTGTACCGACGAACGAAGGAGGAGGAGAGGACGGGCGTACCGGCGAAGAGAGAAAGGAAGACTGTACCGGCGAAGGGTGCACCGGCGAAGGAGGCGTACCGGCGAAGGAAAGAGACGGTGGGAGGAGGTGAGACGGTGGATGCATGAGACGGAGGGGAGGACGGAGGGGGTATGCGTGCCGGCGAAAGAAAGGAGGTGAGACGGTGGTGGTAGAGACGGTGGGGCATGCGGTGAGACGGACGGGAAGACGGAGAGACGATGGGGCGTGTACCGGCGAGGGATGAGACGCAAAGGGGAGAGAAGGAGACGGTGGGGGAAGGCGCTGGGGGGGGGGTTGTGTATGTGTGTGTGTCGGTGAGGAGGAAGAGACGGAGGGTGTGCCGTCGAAGGGGATGAGACAGAGGAGAGACGCACGCAGAGACGGAGGGGAGAGCGCGTCGGCGAAGGAGGAGAGACACAGGGAAAGAGGGAGACGGCGAGGGGAGAGACGGTAGAGAGAGGGAGACGGTGGGAGAGACGCTGGCGAGAGGGAGTGTGCCGGCGAAGGAAGACAAAGGGGATGAGACGGTGGGCTAGTGTGCTGGCGAAGGGCGTACCGGCGAAGGGCTATAGGCTGTGCCGGTGAAGGGGAAATGAAGGGGAAGCTGCGTCCACGCACTGGTGGCAGTGCGTTGACACTGGGAAGAGTGTACCGGTCAAAAGGGCGTGCCGCTGAGGCCAAAAGGGGGACGGCTCACTGCGTCCACGCACCAGAGGGCCGCGTTGACGCAGAGAGGGCTGAAGAGGCAGACATACCGGCGGAGGGAGCTCAGGAGGTGGGGGTCAAAGCGTGCTGGCTGCGTCCACGCATCCAGGAATGTGCGTTGACGCAGAGCAGGCCAAGGAAGGGGTTCGCCGGTGAAGGAGGGACAAGAGGCATTGGGCACTCTATTGGAGGGCATGAAGGATTTATTTTTTGATGGCCTTAAGGCCTTTCTTTTCTTCCATTTCTTAGTTGAATTTAGTTTTGTACACATCATCTCCCCCTACCGTTGTAGCGATCGCCTGAGATGTTCAATTATCATCCGGTCTGGATGTCTTTACAATGCTCCGGATTCAATTATCTTCATTAGAAATGTTCGTTAATTGTTAATCCATTCTGCTTGCTGCTCCCGTTCGCTCTTGTTGTACTCTGACAAAATTTCGGCAGCACCTCCCCTTGACCCCGGGCGTAAGGGAGATACTAGAAACGCGCCCACATGGAGTGGCGGAACCCAACAATTGGAGGTGGGCGTCCGCAGACGACGACACCTTAAGTGGACCTCGGAAAGCGTGGGGGACCGGTAATGAAGAGGGCTACAGGATTGGCCAAGAGAGGGGTTTGGCCCTAACGGGAGGAAGAGCAAGTGCCCCGGTTAAGGATACCAAGGTGGGTGTACCGTTGGGGCTAGGCAGGCTGAGTGTGCCGGCCAAGGGGTGTACCGGTGAAGAGCATGGTGCGCCGGCGAAGGAGCGTGCCGGCGAAGGTGTGAAAAGGGTTGAAGGGTGTACCGGTGAGAAGGCGTACCGGTGGAGAGCATGGAAAGAAGAGGGTTGTACTGGGTAAGGGTAATGGGAAAGGTACCTCTGGAGGGGCCTCAGGTGAGCAAAGGGGGTTCCGGCTCAGGGAGAGGGTATGCTGGCCAAGGGCACTGGGAGAAGTGTACCACTAAAGGGGGTTGTTGCATGGGGGATTCGAGGGTACTAGTCAGGGGAGTCGTTGCACAGAGCTCCCAGGGCACGCTGTCGGGGGTGCAACGGTGGGTAGTGCAGAGGAATGACGGCCATGCATTGGTCGGAGAAGGGGATTCGATGGAGGTGTGAGGGGAATAAACACACAAGCACCACCGGGGATGGGGGATGCCAACCCTAAAGCGTTAGTTGAATACAAAGGAAAGGAAAAGAAAAAGGATGACCCAGACGAATGAACGGGCAACAGTTTATTCATGTAAGACAAGGCATGAGAAGAAGCTAATGATCAAAGAGTAAGTGTAAGGTGGAGAAACTATAGAGCAGATAACAGAAATAAGTCAATTCACACAGATGTTGGAATCAATCAACCAATTGCAGTACTGGGCGGAGGTTCGATCTAAGATCTCCTTACGCAAGAGGTAGTGTTCCGGATAGGCTTAACCTATCTTTCCAGTCACGCCTTTCTATATACCTATTACTTGAAGGCTTAAGCACAAGCAACAGATGAATATATCAAAAGCATCAAAGATTTGTAGTAATCGATCCTAGGCATTAATCTAGACGCAGTAAAGAAGAGATGAGCAATCACACACAATGCAAAGTAATTTTAAGGTGGTTTGATCTTGAGATTGAGATCTACTTCCACCCCTTACGCAATTAAGTAAGGCTTCCGCTGACAAATAGCTTGAAATCCACTGATCCACAGCTTCGGGGATAAAATCCCTACAATCTGTTGAGCAACACTGCTTGTTGTCCGAGGATCAAATCCTTGCCGCTGCCTCACAGCTTGACCCGCTGATACACAGCTTACAGAAACTCAAAAATGAACTTAAGAAATCGAAGAAAAATAGTGACAGAAATAAAAGATATAGCTCTTTCCCTACAGTAATTCGACTCTAGATTTGATCCAGGAGTCGAGACAAGCATAGCTTCTTCTCACTCTCTCTTTTCCCTCATATTTCTTCTCAACTTTCGATACTCTATTTTTCTATAACTCTTTCCTTCTTCATCCTCCAGCGAGCTTTCTTTCTCTCAGCACTCTAGCTCAGACTCTTCTCACAAACTCTAGCTCAGACTCTTCTTACGAACTCTCCTGCTCTGGTGCTCTTCTGCTCTCTTATGCTTCTGCTACTTCGAACTTGAACGCTTGACTCCTTTTTATATAGGCGAGCGTGAACCTTGTGGTCCCCATGAGTTTTTGAATTAGGCTCGTGGAAAGCACATTCTCACCCAATAATGTTATCCAGAAAGGCACTACGGGATTCCATGTGTCTGGTGCAGACGAGAAGTAGATCCACATGGCAGGATATTCAGTCTGGCCTCCCACCTACGATCACATGCCAATCGGGGTCATTTATAGCCCACGTGTCACGCCCCGAGCCAGCGGAAGATAGAACCCGGATGTGGCGTGACGATGTCTATTATCAATCAGATTTAATTTCCAACAACTTTGACTAAAGGAACAAACCCAAAATAAACTTCGTTTAGGCCCAATTTCTAATTTAAAGCTAAAAATTATCCTTTTATAAGAGTAACTTAAACCCTTTAATTAGGCCTAAATTCGAGCTCTAATGGGCTCAGATTGGACTCAATCTCTTGGCCTATGATAGGAGATCGATTTGCCCTTCGAAACCCTAACCCTAGGTGGATCGATTGGCGTCAGATTAGGATCACCCGAATTTTCTCACCGATTTTCCCCCTTTGAACTCTATAGCTCGATTTGATCTCTAGAAGCTTCAATAAGGTCTATAAGTAGAGGGCTTCGACATATAGGGTTCTCTATTTGGTTCATTGGCCGACAGCGTGGGCGATCGTGGCTAGAGTCTGGCGAATTTGGGTGTTTGAGGCGGTGCGATTAGGGTTCCGGCGTGTTCTTTGTCCCTCTCTTCCTCTTCAATTAAGATAGGTAGCTAAACCTAAATTAAAGCATGCTAGTCTAATCTTCATTGAGTCCTCTTTCCAATGATCATGTTTTGCCTAATTTCTATTGACCATATCGTTCGTATTCATCTTTTTAATCAAGGGTGTCCATAGTTCATCATTTCTAGTTTACCTTTATTTAAATCATAGTTAACTTTATTAGATCCTAATTAAAGTATACCATGTTATACCCCTTCGAATGCTCTTTTAATTGGTAGTATTTTGCCTAAATTTTATGATCAGACTCGTCATTTTTGTCGGGATTGCGTTGGAGCTTGCCACGGCGGGGCTCTGTCCTTAATTGTGGCCCTAACAGGGACCGCTAAGTTAAAAGCAGCCACGCGATAGACCGTCTTCATCCTGGATCATTATTTTTTTATGAAGATATGGTAGCGGGCCTTTCATGACCATCTCACACTTAAAATGGCCCCTCGATAGACCGCCTTCTGGCGGTGGGTTTTCAAAAGATAGAGAGGATTTGCGCTGATCCTGAGCGGTCATCCTCAGACCATCTTAGGTACTTGGCGGTCCTTCTGTAGACTGTTTTCATTCCTGTTACAGTAAAAGTATTGTTGTATTTATGGGCTATTGAGTTCTATTTTCTAAATTAGACAGCATGTTACTAGGGCTAACTTCGAGACAGAAACCTACTAATGAATAGGCAGAGAATGAGAGGAAGTGGGGTGGACGGTGGCGGTGTAGGAAAGAAGATGGAGAGGTTGCCGGCGGTGTGGGGAGGCATCCGTGGCGGTGAGGGGGGTCTGTGGTGTGGCATGCAGAGAGAGAAGAGTGGGTGATGGGGAGGAGGCCGGTGCCGGAGGGAGGTGGAACGGAGGTTTAGGTGGGGTGTGGGGAGGTCAGCGGTGGGTGCGGCAGGTGCACAGGGAGGGGAGGTGGGGCGTGCATGCAGAAGGTGGGGGTGGGTTTACGTGAGTCTTCTGGAGGGGGGTCACCGGCGGCAGTGAAGGGAGATGGACGGCTGGGAGTTGTCGTGGGGAAGGGAGCGAGGGAGACGGCTTGAGTGAGTGGGAGAGGGAGGTCGGGCTCCCAGGGTCTTAATGGAGTGGGGGGGTGGTAGGAGGTCGATGGCGTGGCTGCGGCGTGTGTGACGGGAGAGGGGGAATGGGGGAGGGGTGACGATCGGCGGTGTCCAGCGAGTTCTAAGTCATGAACAAGGTAGTTCTCTTCATGCTTCCTTAATTGCCTAGACGAATAGGCTATCACCCTATCATGTTGCATCAACACACAAGCTAAGCCAATACTTGAGGCATTTTGTATACACTTTAAAACATCCTTCTCCCTAAGGTAAGGCCAGCATAGGGGCAGTAGTCAAACACTCCTTTAGAGTTTGGAAACTCCATTCACAATCTTCCGACCACTCGAACCGATTCTCCTTATAGGTTAGTCTAATCAGAGGTACCGTAATCTTGGAGAAATCTTGAATGAACCTCTGATAGTAACCTGCTAGACCTAGAAAACTTCTAACTTCAGTTACGCTCGCAGACCTATCCCAATTCCTCACTGCCTCCACTTTAGAGGGATCTACTTCAATGCCATCCTTAGTGATGATATGAACCATGAAGGGCACTTCTTGCAACCAAAACTCATACTTACTGAACTTAGCATATAACTGATGATCTCTCAAGATCTGCAATGCCATACTTAAATATTCTTCATGCTCCTCCTTGCTTTTAGAATAAATGAGAATATCATCGATGAACACCACGAACCATTGGTCTAAATAGGGGTAGAATACATTGTTCATCAGCTGCATAAAAGTTGTAGGAGCATTCTTTAGTCCAAAAGGTGTTACTACGGGAACACCCCTCCACCTCTCCCGGGTGGGCCGACACTAAGGTCGCTGGGCTACGACTAGTGACTCCATCACGAGAAAAGAGAAAGTAACTCTATTGGGACATAAAGATACGTTTTTAATTCATAAAATAGCTTAAACATAGCGAAGAATGCATTAGAACAATGATTCATTACTCTCAGCATAGCAGAGATCATAACAGATCAGTTCTGCCCCGTTACATAACATAACGGATCAGCTCTGCCCCGTCATATAGCATAAAGGGTCAGGTGAGGTGCGTTAAAGTAATATGGCGGGCCTCCTATGGTCCGTCATTTTCATCTGCTCTAATTCCAGACACAGCGGTCATGACGGATCAGTGATGATGCGTTATATGGCATAACGCGCCACCACTGGTCTACTATGGCTACCCGAGTTATTTTTGTAAGACTTAACGACCCAAAAATTATAACGGACCAAGGGCGGTCCGTTAAGGCTATCAGAACGTGAAAAATCCACAGTTTTCTACAACTATAACGGTCATACATGGGGGCATTATACTAATGACTTATCTAAAGCATGGATGAGCATAACGAACTGGGTGTGGTCCGTTACAGGAGCATGACGCGCCAGGTGTGGTGCGTTAAATACATAACGGTCACTAGCGTGACTACCATGCAAGCTGGGTAGCGAACGGGTTCGGTTTGAAACCGAGCCACCCCCGGGTCGACCGAAATCGATGGGGTTCGCTACAAAAACCTGTAACCTGCCATTTACCGCATCCATACCGCTCAATAACGGCTAGAAAACATAAATACAATACCCATGGATAATTAAAAATACTAATTATCTCATTTTAGGGAAAAACTAAAAACGGACATTAACTAGGCTAAACGGGCGTGGATCGGCATGCATGTGGCGTCAAAACAATCCTAGCGCAGAGGCGATTTCATCCCCCTACCTCGTTCGCACCGAAACAGCCGTTCCAGCCGCATGTAGGCGAAGTGGAGGCCGCGCCCCTCTCGCCCCGTCCCATCCAACCGTCCCTCGAACCGCGGAATGGAGGGCGTCAACGCGATCCCCTCGCCGCACTGGTTCCAATGGCATCCCCCGCGTCTCGGTCGGACCCTAAAATTGGCAAAATCGAGAAGGAGAGAGAAAGAGAGAAACGTTGCTACAGTCGGTCTGCAGATTCAGGCAGACAGCAGAGCAAAGGGGAAGCGTGGGTGTGTGTGTGGGCGACCAGAGGTGAGGTGGTGGTGGCAGAGACTCATGGGCAGTGAGTTGTGGAGGTGTGGAGGCTAGTTGTGAGCGATCTGGACAGAGGGAGAGGGGGTTGGGACGTGAGAGAGCAGGAAGATGAAGGGGCTAGCCTATGGCTAGTCTGCAGGTGCAGAATGCAGCCAGCAAGGGAGGGCGAGGGGTTGCTGGGCAGATGGGGGTGGATGAGGGAAAATGAAAAAGGAAAGGGAGGAGGAGGGAAAGGAGGGAGGCGCCCAATTCAAATCCAAGATGGGCTATGAAAAGGAGGGTGGGCACCCAATGCTCTTGGGCCCATCCATGGTGGAGGGCAACTAGCCCATGAGACTCATGGGCTTCAAGCAAACCAAAATGGCCCAAAAGACCTAGACTCAGACCCTACTAACATCAAGACCCAAGTGGCCCTTAGATGGCCGACAAAAAAACTCAATAAATCAAATCAAATCAAAAACCAAGGCTAAGACTCCACACCATCACTAAGCCATAATGACACCGGAGTAGAGTGGCGTGTCCTCCATTGTCAGTCCTGAGCTCTCATGTCCTCATCAGTTCAGGATGAAAGATCGAAATGAAGTATAATAATCTTGAACTAAAATGAAGGGCCTTCAAAGATAGATTAAAGAATTGTAGAAGGCTTGAGAAATATCAAAAGAAAATGTAGTAGATAGCTGGTGGGTCTGATCTTTCTTCACTTGAGCACGATGTAGATGTGGTTGAGGAAGAAATTTCCTTACTTTTCACTCAATGCTTTCTATGTAAGCTTGTGCTAGAGATTGGGATTTCTCACTGGATTTGCTCGTGGAAATGTGCTTGATCACTCAATTATTTTGCACAGGTTTGCCCACTTTGTGTTCTTTTCTCCTGCTTATTTAGTAGCTTCGCGCACGCACGCGCGCGCACACACACACACACACACACACACACACATATATATATATATAGCTCTTCTTGAGTTGATTCTATTAGACTCTACCTGGAGAACGTTAGACATAGCACACACACACACACACACACACACACACACGCACGCACGCACGCACGCACGCACGCACGCACGCACGCACGCATCGTGTACTCGACAGATATTTGCGCGGACTTATGTCCATTTACATCATACTTGCAATACGGACCTTCGTCTGCACACGAAAAGGTCCGTGATTAACCAACGAAATCTGAATGGAGTGAGAAGGCTCTCGTCACCCCCCCCGGACCCTTTGCATGGGGATATCAATGAGGCCTTCGTAGGCCATGCTTAGACCTCGGGTCAGTCCCGATCATGGTCATTGTCTGACCTACATCCTCGGCCTATAGCCCGCTCCCTTTGAATATATATATAGGTTCTGGGATCTGATCCCGGGACATCCTCCCGTTACCCCTTGGCATCGAAAATATTAATGATGCTCACATAAGTCCGGCTTCGACCGTGGGGGGCCCACCGCAGTATGGTCGCGACTTGATCTTGCACCGGGATGACAAACTCATTGGTTTCCGACCGTGCTAATCGGGATTTAACCGAACATTTCTCATTCCTCCGAACAGTAAATTTGTCGTATCCCGACATACATATGCTCTGATTTTCCTGTGACGATTATGCTATTTTGAAACCGGACGCCCGTCCAAACATTAAATGGTCAACACATGACCGACATGACCTTAAACGCTTTCTTTATGCCCTCGTACGAGGACCTTAGTGTTTCTCAATAGGTTCTTTTTATGTAATTAATTTTCTGGCCATGAGGCCCTGACTTCTGGCATTTAATCCAGGGTGTTCCCCCTTATGGGGGATGCAAATGACGCCATGACCTTTATGGCGCAGCGGGTTTTGGTCCCGACACGAACTATACAATCATCTGATCAAGTCAGATTGAGCGCACCCGTGGCTCTTCGGAGCCCAAATAAATCGTCACCTAGGTGATTCGCATGCCCATGCACTTAATAAACATAACAAAACTAATAAATGAATATTTTAATAGATCTGACGAAAAGTGCGTCCACAGGGGAGAGGAGATTTTTGAAGGAGACACTTCGGAGGGGAACACTTGGAGAGAGATTTTTAGACATTTTTTCTGGAGGAGGAGAGGAGGCTAGTTCTTGGAGAGCTCAGAGAGAGAGAGCTGTGAGGACGAGAGTGCGTTCCCCCGACCTTCCCCTGGGAGCAGAACCCGCCGTTGGAGAGCTCCGCTGCCGACGAACCCAGTTGCAGGGGGCGGCCATCGACCGGCGCCTTTCCCGTCTCAACGGGAGGGGAAATATACCTCATCTGGGTAATCATCGTGTCTTTGCAGGTAGGGCAGGTGATGCCGGCATGATCAGAAAAGTACTCGCATCCATTCCTGTATATGTTGTAATGGACGCACCGGTAATGCGAGGCGGAGTCTTCGTGCCACGTGAGAGCAGCGTTGCCGGAGAAGGTCGGGGAGAGGACCGTCGGCGTGAGGAGGTGGCCCTTGGTATGGTTTCCCTGGATGTAGGAGCCCTCCAACCCCTCCACGCTGCCGTACAGTTTTCCCAGGCATCCCACTATGGGCTCCTTGGTGAGGAGCCGCACGCATGTACCACTTTCCTCCGCTCCCAGTTGCTTCCGTCGATCTCGATGACCCCCTGCCGCCACCTGCCTTTCAAGATCTCCTCCCCTTCTCGCCCTCTGTGAAGGCGGCGGCAGCCGGAGCGCCGCGGAGGAGGAGGCTGTGAAGGCAGCGGCGGCGGATCGGGGGATGGTCCGCGTCCGCTTCCGCCTGGACCAGCGGGTCGAGTTCGGGGAGGCCGTACGCCGTCATCTTCTGCTCGCACCACCCGATGGGGCCGTGGAGGAAGGGCGTCCCCATGGCGTGGACGGAGGGCGGGTGGGTTGCCGAGCTGGACCTCGACGGCGGGGACTTCGGCGAGTTCAAGCTCGTGGTGGTGTCCGACGGTGGGAGGTCGAGTGTCTGAGAGAACGGGGAGAAACGTACCCCAGGGCCGGGGTGTTCGACGTCGCGTGCCAATGGAACCTGACAGAAGAGCCATGTTGATCTGATCGGGACCGCGCCCCCCGACGAGCGGGCCGTCGAGGTAGAGGAAGAAAGCGACGCGTCTGGTGATCATGATGCAGACGAGGGCAATGTGTCTGTGGGAGATGTGTGGAGCTGCGCCCTCTGTTGGAGCTGTGGAAGGGGAGACCCGCC
The DNA here is from genome assembly GCA_024336825.1 of Amorphophallus titanum. NCBI lineage: Eukaryota > Viridiplantae > Streptophyta > Magnoliopsida > Alismatales > Araceae > Amorphophallus > Amorphophallus titanum. The sequence goes on from JANBPO010006859.1 coordinate 22,331,368, forward strand.
GCCTCCATTGTGCGATTGGACGAGACCACGAGCAGGGAGATGGAGAGGATCTGGATCGCCGAAGAACTGGAGGGCGTGGCGCTGAAGCTGGCGGAGGGCGGCCACTCCAGTTCCCGACGAAGTTGGTCCTGATGAAGTGTGATGCAAATATGCGATGATGTCTATGTTTGAATGAGTCCAACTGTTGTTGATAGAGGGCTCTGTTTTTAGTGTTGGAGCAAGAAGCATAATTATTCCCCTTCTCATGGATGTAGGATGTGGAGACCTTCTGTTCAAATGGCTTCTTATTTGGAGGATTGTATCCTAATCCTTCTTTTTAAAAGTTCACCTTAACCCCCAACAAATTGTCTAGGTTTTATTTTCCTTTGACAAAGCGAGATAGGGTAGATTGGAGTTCATCAACTTCTTCTCCCAACCTAACATTCATTTTTTCAAGTTCTAGAATTTTGGTTTTCAGCATTGCCCAATGGCTCATTTTTTGTCTTTAAAGCAGGAAAATGGAGTAGCCTTTAAGCGCACGCGCGCGCGCGCACACACACATATATATATACCAATCCCTCGCAGACCCAAGTTACCTCACCTGATTGATCTCTTTCATGCATGGTTTATCGACTCGGTCTGATTCGGACGTGTCGTACCGTATCTGAAAAAATTCGATATAGTGTAGATCACCTCGAGTTAGATCGAGTCAGACCGAGTTACAATGAGAGAAAAAGAGAGAAAGAGAGAGAGAAGAACTAATACACATCGAGACAGATCGAGTTAATTATGATTCGGATGTACCGTGCCGGATTAAAAAAAGATCCGATCCAATACGGATCACCGAAACAACGAGCCTTACTTCCACGTGCCCTTTAATCGATCAAAAAGCCCTCCACCAACTCCGTTTGATTCCTCTTCTTCCTTTGGACAAGCCCGCTGCGTCCAGATCTTGTTTGTTGGCAATGTTGTTAAGAAGATTAGATTTGTTTAGATGGCGAAGTTTTGCTTGCAACTGTGCTGCATTGCTACAGCGCTTTAAGGCCGTTTTTGGTTGCAACTCTGCTTGAACTGGTTGGGCACGCGTACGTGTAGTTCATGGTGCCGTGTAATGTCTCTCACCCCCCCCTCTCTCTCTAAATCCTTGCGCCGCTCATCTGAGTTGGGGGCAGTGGATCGACGACGTGTGTGAGGTGGATTGATTAATTACCTGCGAATGTGAAAGCGGGTTTGTCACTGGACCTCGAGGCCACCATTCCAAGTGGGGGTTTCTTCTGTTCATCTTCCCACACCTACCCACCTACTCTGCCGACCCCTCACTCAATCAATCAATCCATATTTTGGATGTTTTATGCACCGGCAGTGTCTTCTTCTGTTTCCTGCACAGTACAGATAGTTATGTTAATAACCAGAGTCAAATAAAGTCGCAGCATACACTCCGTGTTAGAAGCCCTCACCTGTACGGGCTCTCTCTATAGCTTTTCATGACTCGAAGTCGGGGAATTCCTCCATGTTAAGGGGAATCTCACTCATCACGCGAATAAACCCCTCCATATCTATCTCACACTTGACCCTGTCATCAGGTAAGGGGTCGACCTCCTGAGGGGGCGAGAAAGCCACCTCCACGCCAGTCTCAAACAGAGCTGCAAAAGACAAATCTAGCAGAACTAGATTAGCCAACCACCATAGCTAAACCAAGCAGGAGCAAAGAGGTCGAAGCGACACTTACTTATGGTCGTCTCTACCTCAGCTTGCTCACCAACCTCGAGTCCTCCAGTGGATCCACCATCCTCAGCTGTCCCAGTCTCCACACGAGGGCATTTTCGCCTAGGCTGTGAGCCTCCGTCCCCGCTCCCTGAGGATGCCCCCATGGAGGGGTGATCCCCCTCTGCTCCAGGATCTGTCAATAAACATAGCAACTTACAATGCCTCGGTCACATGCCCCAGAAAGCAAGCAAGTTAAGGCAGTATGCTAAAGTAAGAACCTTACCTGAATCCCCGAAGGGGGTCAACGGCAAGGGCACTAGCTGCTTTGGCCTCAGTGCCAGTGCCTAGGCAGCCTTCGCAATGGCCTCCCGAATGTCCCTCAGAGTGTGGGCACACTCGATCTGGGATAGAAATTCCACAGGTCCAGCTGACCCAATCGCATGGCTGATGTAGCACTTCCAGTCATCGGTAGGTGTATCGGCAAAGCTCCCTTTGGGGAGCACACGGTCTAGCGATCCCCTGCTCCTAAAGCCGCAATCGGCCAAAAATTGGGTCCACCAGGTCCTCGGCACCCTCGGTCAAGGCACCTTCGCCCCAGTCATCATCGCTGCTGCCAGCACCTACCTCAGTGGCTTCAGTGCCCCACCATTGCCTCGACTCCCAGACGATGAGCCCCAGCTACCCCCGGGCCACTGCTCCACCAGCCGCTCAACCTCCCGGCAGATCTGAGTGACGTGGGTCCTCAGGTACCCGTCATCTAGCAAAATGGGAGGCAAATCATCCCTCAGCAAATGACTCACCTCTGCCTTTCAGATCGCGGAGGCCTTTTGCCGGTACAAGTGGCTGTGCTTGAACCACTACTTGGCGTAGTGGACGTCGAACCGTCCTCGGCATCCCTGTCCTGACATCAGAAGCCGCTCTAGCTCTCGACAATAGTAGAAGTCCCACCACGCTACTGCCAGTAAGTGGGTGTCCTTCCCTTTGTACTGCCAGCCCGTCAGAGGGAACTCTCAGTTTGGTGGGATCCCCTGGTCGTAGCCAAAGTTCTAGGTGAACCTGTACAGGTAGTACGGCTCTAGGGAACTGGTCGCGGACCGATGTAGTGCCAACACCACTGGTTGGGTGCTCATCACCCACTCTATCTACCATCCGACTTCCTGCTCCCTCTGATGTGGGTGGGCGCTGGCTGCCCCTCCATTCAACATCCCTAGAAATAGGCTAGAGTCCCTCGTGGCGTTGTCGAACAGCAACCACTCCTCGCCCAGGCCGGGCAGGTAACAAAGGGCTCTCCTAGCCCCCTCTAGCTGTGCCTCAGCATCTCCATCGGGCTGCCCAGTGAAGCTAAATACCATGGGTGCCACTGAGTTCGCTACCGTCACCCATGTCACCAGCCTCGAAAATGACAGTCTAGCCCACGCACTCAGGTAGTGGGTCGGCAAAAGTAGGCGCCTCTCTCTAGGCGCTGGGTGCTCCACCAGGACTCCCAACCCTTGATAAACACTGGCCAATGTGGCAGGAGCCAAGGCCAACTGTTGCCCCTCTGCCAGCAAGCACGCTGGCTACAGCAGCTCGGCCCTCATCAAGCCGTCTTCCCCATGTGGGACCACGAACATCGCAAGCCAGTACGCCAAGTAAGCGGCCAGGTGTGTCACGTTTGGCAAACCATGGGGATTCCACCCCTCCTACGGTGCGTAGATATATCTGGAGTACGTTCGGAACAGTAGCTCCAGCTCAATGTACTCTTCCCACGGGGTCAGATCCCTGGCAAACTCTTGATAAAAGCAAAAGGGGCCATTGTAGAAGTGGCGGAACCACACATTGAACGGCACCTTGGGAGTCTATGTAGCTCGATCTCTCCCAGCAAGGGCCAAGTCCCTACAGGACTTCAGAAGATACAGGTAGCTATATGGAACCCGGCATCATCCCTACCCATTAGTGTGACTGTGGTGAAGATCATCCAGTACCACGTCATCATACCCCTCGCCGTTGATCGGCAACCCAGAGATCCGGAATAGAGACCACAAATCGAGTGAGGTCTCTCCCTCAGCAGTCGCTACCATGTTCCAGTGGCGGTAGAAGCGCTCCAACAGTGCCTGCAACAGCCCGGTGTAGCAGGGGTACGCATACAACACAACAGTGATAGTGTACCGATTCCCAACTCTGTCCAGCAGCACCCGGTAATGGTGCACGATCCCCATCAACCACTCGGTGGCCCCCTGACGGTATCGGTGTGATGGGATCACTGCCCAACGGTCGTACCAACTGATGACGATTTGTCGTATAACTCCATCCAGAATGCTGTGGTCATCTTAGCCCTCTCCAGCATATTACAGGCCAGTGGGCTCTAGCACTAGTCTGGCTATTCCCTCTATCTCGGTCTGGTGATGCCCATGCAGGTCGCAAGAAGTGGGGCCTATCAGCCCAACCCTGACTCCGAACTGCTCGGCCCTACTGAAGAACCCTAGGCACTCAGCACTAGTAAACTGACACTATCTCCAATAGTCCCCAGAAAAGCTCGGATAGCTGTAAAACGCAACTCTGTGCAAGCTGTCCCTGCCCATCAGAATCACCCACTCAAGCTAACGACAGGTTCTGGTGACCTGTGAGTCATCCTCCTCCATTCTAGGGGGGACGTAGCTCCTGATGAACTCGAACAGGTGGTGATCTAGGGGAAACTCCATAGGGTAGCCTCCTCTCCGGTCGTAACTATATAGGCTACCTACCTCCAGGATCCGGGCCGCCTCTACGACTCCAACTCCAGCTGCCCTTTCACCAACTAGGCCCTCTGCCACTATCATATGACCCGAATCCAGATGCTCTGCCCTAGCCACAGTGATCACTGGCGGACCCATAGGAGGCATAGGTCACTCAGTCCGCCATACACAGTGGTCCTCATCCCGGGCCACACGCCTCGGGACCCACTCGTCTCTGTCAAATCGTGCCACAACTGTAAGATAGGGCATACAAAAAATGGTCAGCACACTAGAAAGTCAACATATACAACATAACAAAGCAAAGGCACATGAAGTGTCAAAATGCAGAAGTCAATGATACAAGATCATAGCATGTCTTCTACTACTTGATTGGTTCTTTCGGTCTGACCATCCGTCTGAGGATAAAATGTTACACTAAAGTTGAGTTTTGTCCCCAACGAATATTATAGACCCTTCCAAAAGTGTGAAGTAGAGCGCGGGTCTCGGTCAGACACGATTGAAACAGGAATTTCATGCAGTCGGACAACTTCTTTAATGTATAAGGCAACAAGAACGTCGACTGACCATCAGCTCTTGATTGGCAAGAAATGTGCCGTCTAGGTCAATCAGTCTATGATGACCCATATTCCATCATATCCTCCTTTAGATTTAGACAGACCCATTATAAAGTCCATACCAATATCCTCCCACTTTCACTTGGGAATGTCTAGGGGATGCAACTTACCGACAGGCTTTTGGTGTTCCACCTTAACTTGTTGACACGTGAGACAGCGTGACACAAAGTCCGCTACTTCACTCTTCATGTTGGGCCACCAAAATGTCAATTTCAAGTCTTGGTATATTTTGGTAGATCCTGGATGAATCGTGTACCTTGATCTGTGAGCTTCATCTAATATCTTCTTCTTTATTTTTGGACAATCTGGTGCACAAGTTCTCTCTCTGAACAATAATGTTCCATCTGATGCTAGCCTGAAATCAGGCCTTTCTTCCATTTTGCTCTTGATCTCTACCAGTACCAGGTCATTATCTTGGAGTCCTTGTATTTCAGAGAGTAAGTCTGGCTATATCCTCATATGTGATAGAGTGATACACCTACCTTCTTTGTCCATGCTTATGTCAAGCTTAGAGAATTGTTCTAGCAATTTCCACTCTTGTATCATGCAGTTGGCTAGTACGACTCTTGGCTTTAGACTAAAGGCCTCAGCTACGGGATTACCCTTCCCAGGATGATATTGTATAGTAAAGTCGAAGTCCTTGAGATATTCCAGCCAAGGTCTTTGTCTCATATTCAATCCCTTCTGAGAGAAGAGATACTTGAGACTCTTATGATCGGAGTACACAGTAAATTATTCTCCGTGGAGATAGTGTCTCCAGATCTTTAGTGCAAACACCACCACAGCCAACTCTAGGTCGTGGACTGGGTTGTTCTCTACATGTTTCTTTAGTTGTCTAGAAGAGTAAGCTGTAACTCTTCCTTGTTAAGGCCTTTCTTTTCTTCGGTCTCTTAATTTGATGTAGCTTTATATCAATTAGTTCTCCTCACTGCTGTCATGATCATTTGAAGTATTCGATTGTCGTCCAATCCAAGTGTCTTTGTAATGTCCATGATTCAGTTATCTTGGTTAGGAGTGTTCGTTAATTGTTATTCTGTTTGTCTGTCGCTCCTTTTTGTCCTTATTGTGCCCTCATTTTAACAAAATTTTGGCAACATCTCCCCTTGACCCCGGGCATAAGGGAGATACGGGGAACGCGCCCACATGGAGTGGCAGAACCCAACAAGCGGGGGTGGACGTTCGCAAACGGTGACACCTCAACCAAACCTCAGAAAATGCGAAGGGAACGACGGAGAGAGGGCTGGTGCATAGGCTAAGGGTGCTGGGGCTAAAGGGCCAGGACTGGCATACCGGTCAGAGGACCCAAGGGGTGTACGGCTGAAGGGCTGGGAGGTTGGGTTGCACCGGTGAAAGACCATGCCGGCGGACGGAGGCCCTAAGCGTGAGGGGTGTGCCGGCCAAGGGTGGAGAGGGGGTGTACCGCTGGAGGGCTTGGAGTGTGAGGGGCATGCCAGCCAAGGGTTGTGCGGGCGAAGGGTATCAAAGCACAACGGGGTGTGCCGGCCAAGGGCCGCACCGGCGAAGGAGTTAAAGGGTATTTAGGGTGTGCCGTTAAGGGAGTGTACCGGCGAAAGATCACCCATGCACAGAGTGGAATGAAGTGAACGGGGAAGGGCCCATGAGATTGTCTGACTCTTAGCCCGATGTGGACATCAAAAAAATGATGACAAAGATCCCACGGCATCCGCGGCACTCGCGCCTACGTGCGAGTCGAAGGCGAGAAAGTCGAATAAACCCATACTTTGTCCGACCAGGACGAGAACTCACTCGGCAGCCCGTCATCCATTAAGGGAGCCCTTGGGCAGAAGATATCCATGATCGGCCATGCCTAGAGGTGAATCAAAGAAGAGCCGAGATTTTGGCACACTATCATCTTATGTCGGAAGGCACGCAAAGTCTCGGATCGAAGGCCAGAAATGGCAAATAAAATATTCCAGTTGCCATGCGTTGCAACTAAAGCATCTCGGGAGTGACGACATTCGTATAAATGGTTGCAACTTCGAAACGAATCCATTCAAGTAAAAGGGGGCCAGCTCTGGCGAAAATCCAAAAGGGCGATAGAGCTGGTAAAAAGAAAGAAAAAGCTCTCTTCCTCTACTCCTCACTGATGAACACCGTCAATCGCAACCTCTTGCCGACGGCGACCATAGCATCGCTCCACCACAACAGTGGCCGCCACACCCTCCCAGGTTGGCCATACCAGTTCCTAATTCCAGCATTAGCTACAATGCCTCTGTAGGCCAGCTACTCAGCTCCAGTCCCAGTTCCCAGTTCCAGCATTGGCTACAACGCCTTCACAGGCCAGTCGCCCAGTTCCCAGTTCCAACATCGGCTACAACGCCTTTACAGGCTAGCCGCTTAACTCCAATCCCAGTTTTCAGTTCCAGCATCGGCTACAACGCCTTTACAGGCCAGCCGCTCAGCTCCAGTCCTAGTTCCCAGTTCCAGCATCAACTACAACACATTTACAAGCCAGCCGCTCAGCTCCAGTCCTAGTTCCCAGTTCCAGCATCAGCTACAACGCCTTTACAGGCCAGTCGCTCAGCTCCAATCCCAGTTTCTAGTCTCAGCACTGGCTGCAACGCCTTCACAGGCCAGCCACCCAGCTCTGGCGCCAACTCCCAGATCCAACCTTTTGGCCCCAATGCCTTTGTAGGCTAGCCTTTATGTCCAAATTTCAGTCCCCAGCTCTAGCTGTAATTCTAGTTCCAACGCTACTCTTAGCCCTAGATTCTGCTCTAACCTCCAGTACTTACTCTAATCTCAATTCGTAGCCATTATGCCTCCTGAGGCTGGTCAACCGGTGTGGCCTCAATTCCTTAGGCTAACATGAACCATATTCCCGGCTAACAACATGACGTTAGCCGATAAGTGCCCTGTCGTTGGCATACAACTGACACATCCTAGAACCACCTTCGTGACCCTAACCGCGTGGACCATCCCGTCCCCATGGGCCTACTCCAACCTCACACGATATGGGCTTTCACTTTTCGAGAGATTGACTCCCAATACCCAGTCATTCTCACCACTTCCCGGTACCCAGCACTTAGCTCCCAATGTTCATTGCCCAGTTACACCATTCCCCATACCGAGTCCTCTATTTCAACACTCGAAATCGGGTAAGCCCAGCCCTTTGTCCCTCACACTAGTAGGCAATGAAAGAACCAATCTCACAGCGTAGGCTATCGATTTCTCCCCCTTCTATCTATCTTCTCATCTTTCTTTATTCATAAAAGTTCTTTATTTTTAAGTGTTCTACAACTTCTTCTTCTGCATCATCTTTAATTCCTTCTGATTTTTAAGTTATTTTCTATTTTTCAACTTATTGTTCTGTGATTTTACTGTTCATCTGAGATGCTAGATTCTATTATTTCTCTATTTTTGAAGCCCTTCTGCTCTTATTTTCTCTCTGAGTTCTTCATGAAAGTTCTTTCTCTCTTGTAGATTTAGATTTTCTTCTGCTACCACTTCCTCTACTTTCATCTCGTTTTTAAGTTATGTTTGATTTTTGTCAGTTTAATTTTTTTACACAATCACTGTTCATCCACCCAGACACCACCCCCTTCTTCCTCTAATTTTACCCTCTTCTCACATTTTCTCTCTCTGCGCTCTTCACGAAAGTTCTTTCTCTCTTCCTCCTCTTCAACTTCTTCTTCTTCAGCACCCTCTAATTCATCTTGGTTTCAAAATTATTTTAATGTTATTCTTACTCTATTTTTAGTATTTCTGTTTTATTTTCTCATCATCTTTCTTCTTAATCTCCACACAAACCCTTCCACAGTCCTCTCTATATTTCTCTCCAAAGTTTATCCTCCACAACTCTCCTTTTACAGTGGCATGCACATCAAGACGGGTGACGTTCCAAGGCTCGTGGCGTGGATGACGACGGCTTCTTCATTCACCTCTTTCCACGGTGATCTCATTCAAGGCGGAGCGATCCTCTCCAAGGCTCGGTGAGGAGGAGACAACGGCGCCATCATCACCATCGCTACTACCATCTTCACACCTCAGGCTCCTCTTGTTGTTATTACTTTAGTTTTTATTTTACTTCATTACAATCTCGTCACATCTTTATTATAAGCTTGTCTTGCACTTCATGTAGTCGTTTCTTTATGTTAATGAAAGAAGTGTTCATTTGATCTAGATCTTGTTCATCTTCCTTCTCTTCCTCACTCTTCTACCTCTTCTTCTCCACTTTATGTAATTATTTTTTATAACATAGGCTCATAGTCATAGGTGTCTTTAACTAAGTGTTTGGTTTATTCACTATTTTCTTTAAGCAAAGTAAAATCATAAGTATTTTTCAAAGGACTCTAAGATGGTCGGTTTAACCAACTAGCATTCCGCCAACGAGGCGTTAAACCGACTAGCATTCCACCGACGGGGCGTTAAACCGACTAGCATTCCGTCGACGGGGTGTTAAATCGACTAGCATTCCACCGACGGGGCATTAAACTGACTAGCATTTCACCGACGGGGCGTTAAACTGACCAGCATTCTGCCAACGGGGCGTTAAACCGACTAGCATTCCGCCGACGAGGCGTTAAACCAACTAGCATTCCACCGACAGGGCATTAAACCGACTAGTATTCCACCGACGGGACGTTAAATCGACTAGCATTCCACCGATGGGGCGTTAAATCAACTAGCATTCCACCGACGGGGCGTTAAACCTACTAGCATTCCGCCGACGGGGTGTCAAACTGACTAGCATTCCGCCGACGGGGTGTTAAACCGACAAGCATTTCACCGATGGAGCGTTAAGCCGACTAGCATCTCACCGACGGGGCATTAAACCGACTAGCATTCCACCGACGGAGCATTAAACCGATTAGCATTCCACCGACGGAGCATTAAACCGACAAGCATTCCTCCAACGGGGTGTTAAACCGACTAGCACTCAGCCATCGGGGCTCTAAATCGACAGCCCTTCAATCATCTGCCCCTGAGCCAACAGCTTTCCAATCATCGGCTCCCATGTCGATAGCTTTTCAATCATCGGCCACTGTGCCAATAGCCTTTTCAATTATCAGTTTCTGAGCCGACAGCTTCCAAATTATTGGCTCCCATGCCAACAACTTTTCTACCATCGGCCCCTGAGCCGATAGCTTTTCAACCATCGGCCTCTAAGCTGATAGCTATTCAATTATCAGTTTCTAAACCGACAACTTCCCAATTATTGGCTCCCATGCCAAGAACTTTTCAACCATCGGCCCCTGAGCCGATAGCTTTTCAACCATCGGCCCCTGAGCCGATAGCTTTTCAACCATCAGCCCCTGAATCGACAGCTTTTAAATCATCGGCCCTTGAGCCGACAGCTTTTCAATCATCGGCCCCTGAGCCGACAGCTCTTCAACCATCGGCCCTTGAGCTGACAGCTAGTCAATCATTCACCCCTTGGGCCAACAAATTTTCAACCATCGGCATTCAAGCCTATAGATGTTGAACCAATAACCAATTCCACCTTCGGCCGGTGATGTCGCGGGGGGCAATGCTGCGGGCAAAGAGGCCCTTGTCACCGCCGTCGTCGTCGAGGAGGAGGAGGGAGGAGGACGAAGCGGCGGGATGGAGGAGCCAGGGCCGGGGAGCGTCGGGGACGAAGAGGTCAAGGGTGGGGATGGCGGCGTCGATGGCGGGGGGCAGGGGAATCCCGGCCCCTTGGCCTTGGGCGGTGGTGGCCTTCTTCCGGTGGAGGTAAAAGCCCAGGAGGTCCTGGTCTGTGGGCGCCAAGCGCAAGCCGGGCGGATGTTCCTGGTTGCCGTACCCTCCTCCGCCTCCTCTTCCTCCTCTTCCTTCGCCTTCCATTGTCGCAGGGTACAGCAGAGCAGAGTGAGAGAGAGAGAGACCGAGTATTCTGATAATTCTACACTAACCTTTTGCATAATCTCTGTCTATATACGCGTAAGAGGATGGGTTGTTAATTTTGGGTATGGGCTCACAAGAACCCGCCGGCCCATAGCAAGCCCGGCCCTCCAAGCCCACTGTACAGTATTGGCCAGCGCCCGTCCATCCCCCCCTATGCCAAAATTTCTAATCGGGGGGCCTCCGGTCCGGCACACCCAGGGGTTGCCGCCCAAGCACCTCCGCCCGCCGCCGTCTCCGCCTCCCTGGTTCCTCCTCCGGCAGGATAACCACCCAAACGGCAAAGGAACCACCCAAGGTGGGTAGTCTGTTCTCTTAAAGGATCTTGTTGACTGACACACATAACCATTTTGGTATATATCCTCATTTGCCCCCTTTTTAGGGTTTTCTGGGAAGCAACAATTTCATTATCAGGCTTAAAGGTCAGCAATCTAGATCTTTTATGTTTTCTTGAGTTGTCTCAGTGTCATGCTGCATCCACCTGTATAGAGTGTGTTTGAATTAATCTGTTGTGGTTTGTCAGACAGGAAGGTTCAGGTTGTTCTTACTGAAATGTCTCATGTTGAAGTTGCTAAAGCTTTTGCGATGTATTCAATCTCCTTTAGCTCTGCGTTTATTGTCTGATTTCTGAAGGGTGAGACGCACGAGTGTGAGTTGTTGATGAGAGCCGTGTTCTATTCTGTTCCTGGTCGGTCTAGCATTGTCTTTCCACCAAGTATTTGATACAAAGTCCGCAAGAACCATCGGTTGGGTTTTATCATCCATTAAGATAATGAATTTGTCATCATCGAAATCATAAGATAATGAATTTGTCATCATCAAAACCAGGGACACAACATGTGACGGATTTTCGACAGATATAGTCTATCGGAAATCCCGCCTTTTCTTGAAGTGGCGCACACTTTCTGCCTATTAAAAGTCAATGGTCCATAGATATTCTGGCAGCATTATACATCAAGGAGATTGTTAAACTACACGGTGTCCCTATCACAATATCTAATCGAGACCCCCGCTTCACATCACAATTCTAGAAGGAGCTACAACATTCCTCCAGGACCCAGTTAAATTTCAGCATTGCATGTCATCCACAAATTGTTGGCCAGATTGAAAGAACTAATCAAGTGGTTGAAGCTATTCTCAGGGCTTGTGTTATAGATTTTGGTGAAAGTTGGCATGACCATTTGTCTCTAGTCGAGTTCGCCTACAACAATAGCTACCAAGCTAATATTCAAATGGAACCATTCGAGGCATTATATAGTAGGAGTTGCCGTTCACCTATCTATTGGAATGAAATGGGGAGAAGCAACTTCTAGGCCCCGAACTTGTCAGGGATACAACCGATAAGGTTCAACTTATGAGGGATAGACTCCAAATGGCACAATCAAGATAAAAGGCATATGTTGATAATAGAAGAAGAGACCTAGAATTCCAAGTAGGAGATCATGTGTTTCTCAAGGGCTCCCCAGGTCGTGGAATCAGGAGATTCGACATCAAAGGTAAGCTTATTTTGAGATTCATTGGCCCTTTTGAAATTCTTGAAAGGGTTGGCGAGGTCGCGTATCAGATAGCTTTGCCTCCTCAACTAGCTGGAGTGCATGACGTGTTTCATGTCTCAATGTTAAAAAGGTATGTTCATGACCCATTTCATATTATAAGACATGACGATCTTGTGGTACAAAAGGACCTGACGTACAAGCAAAGGCCACTCAAAATACTTGATCGAGAGGTATGTTAGCTTCGAAACAAAACCATTCCCATGGTAAAAGTCTTGTGGAGTAAATGCCTGGAACAAGAAGCTACATGGGAGATGGAGGAAGCAATGCACAAAAGAATCCCTAAACTATTTGACTGTAGCACCAGTCACGCAATGAATTTATGGACCAATTTTTTTTTAAGTGGGGGAGGGTGTAGCACGTGTGCAATGTATTTTTATTAGTTGTATTTTTTTAATTGAGAGTAATTTGATCATTTATGGGTTTAGTTTAGGTTAATCATAATAATTAAGTTGACGGGAGATAACGGGTATTCACGGTAATATCATATTTACACAATCTTAATTAAATTAGTGATACACCTGTTAATGTATTTTTAGGAGTAATTTTTTGTCAATTTATTTTTAAAAGTAATTTATTTATTTATAAAAAAATTATTTTTTAAACTTAATTGTGCAGACTTGTTTGGGGAAGAAATCTATGAATAACTTTCTCACCTACTTGAAATAAGCATGAGAAATCAAGACTTTTTTATCTGTAAAATTAATTAGAACCTATGTACAAAAAAGCCATCATGGCAGATGGAATCTTTATACTAAACCGGCTCATCTTTCATATGAAAGAGAACTCCCACGCATGCTGGCCGCCAAAGGCTACCCAAGATTGATGGCTGACGGAAGATTGCATGGCATGTTTAACAGAAAGTTTGACCGAAGCTTGACATGCTCTACCGCGTATCTGTGCAATCTTCAGTTTATACTGTCCAAAGTGAATCAAAGCTCTTTTTGTCATTCAAGAAATAGAATTAGAATGAGAGTTAATCGAAATCCCTGAATAATATCAAGAAGACTTTTACTCTCAGGTACAAATCTGAATTTATCATGCGGATTGCAGCCACTATGATTACAATCTTACCTAATTCATCCGTATTTTTTTTATAATCTAAATGCTCCTTCAAAGTTATAATTGAAATTATATTCACCTATTTTGAAGAGACCGATGCCACCATGTAAACCTTTTAATTTGTCACTCAATTTACCTTCTCGTCTTAGTTGTCCAATTTTATGATGGGATGATCCGGACGAGGTAGATTGGGAACTCAAAACTCAATGCTCTCAAATTCGAAATCACCGCCACTTTCCCCGTCATCGATTTTCAAATCTGATAACAGAGCTTAAAAAGAGTGGCACGGCAACATTTCTGGAAATGGACTTTGGTTACTTTACAGAGAGAGAAAATTAGTTAGCGCCTCTAGCCTTGTCGTAACATCCCACTCTTATTTATCTGATCTCGATTAGAAATCATCAAATGTTTTTATTCCCTTGTTTTTCGGCGGGACTTGTTTTACCGTCGTATCACTATTTGTTGATGCCTCGAATTGTCCATTACTCATTGGGGCTCTTTCTAGGCATGTCTTTGGGTTTATTTTATGGGTATCTCCCTCCCTGGCTTGGTCTATTGAGATTCAGGGCTTAATGGGCCATGATTTTGCTTAAATTATCTCATTTTTATCAATTTCCAGTGTCCAGGTAGTACACGCTCTATTGCTGGGCTGTTCAGTTATTGAGCGATCTGTTTGACATCGTTTAATGATTTATTGGATATTTATTTGGTTTTCCTCTAACAAGCCTTTGCACGGTCCATGTCTAGTCGTTTAAGCTAATTGAATGGTGTGTCGTAGGACCATCCAATTCTAAGAGTCCTAAGTTGGTTCATTTCCCAAATAATCATCTATTTATCCTATTTTTAATGATTTATCACTGACAGGTACTACACAGTTTCCGTTGGACCGTGCTACTCATTGAGTGGTCTAGAAGTAGACCGTGCTATTCTGAAGAGTCCAACGTCGAAGAAGTCGGTCAATTCGATGGATAATTAAATAATTTTTTGATTTATTTGTTTTCCACCGATAGCACAGGACGATCTGTCAGTAGACCACACACTGTGCTAGGCGGTCTATCGAACGACCGCGTACTTGTCTGATATCTGAAAACTTAATGAATTTTCTCTCTCCATCTGTGGTTAGACCCTCAACTTCTCCCACCCATTTCTCCATGGAATCTCAACCAAATGAGATGCCATTTGATCCTGATGGGAGATAAAATTATTATCTACAGATTTTATTTGATTATCTCACCCTAATTTTCACCAAAAACCCTAATTTTGGGCTACACTTTGGGGTGTCTATAAATAGAACCCCAGTCCAAGCTTGAAAAGGGGGGAGATCCTAGGTCGATGGTGAAGTCCTGATGAACTCTTAGGTGACCTATAGCTAGGGAGGGAGGCTTTCTACATCCTCTTAAGTCTCCGATTCAGGGAGTTTTAGTCTCTTTGAATCTTAGTTTAAGTGTTTCACCCCCTTTTATTTTCATTGCATGCTCATTCTTTCACATTTCACCCACGTATTTCACTATTGCATTCCATTCTGTGCACACTCCTATTATTTTTCCACGCCCCCAGTATAGTCTGCATCTGTATATGATATTAGATCAAAGGAATAGGATGCTAATAACTCAATAAATAAATCGGGGTATTACATAAGGCGGGGCACCCACACAGGTGGGAGAGCGGGTCTCGATAGTGGCCCACGACAGTACGGGTGAGTATTGGATTGTTGTGAAGGGGATTATCCTGCCCTTTGTCATACTTTGATGGGATGGAATTGTTGACTGGGTTTGTATTGTATGTTCACTAGGTGAAGATGCGGCTGCCACTCTAGAGATGATCCAGGAGTTGGTCAGTGCCGGCCCGTCAGTGGCTCTACCGTCCTTTGGGGGCGAGCCTGAGCAAGTGGCCCCTTTACCTCCACCCGTTACCGGGGATGCAGCAGGCGTACTGCCACAGCTACTGGCGAGGATGCCTCTCCCGCCTTTGCCCACCGTGGTGTCGGCCTGCACTGTGGGACTGGTCGGGTCCTCTAGTGTGGGGCCGTCAGGTATGCGACTGAGCACTTAGTCAATTTGGTGGACTTTCTAGTTTGTCTGTTGATACTAAGCCTCCTTTGGTGTTGGTTGTTGGTGCTTCTTCCCCACTGGAGGAGGGTGAGCTTCCCCGTGACACGACCGGGGTAGTAGGGGATGAGCCCACTGTCGCAGCTTCGACCGGGGGCGATGAGGAGATCGTCGACATCGAGGGGGTTTCCAAAGGGGACACCCCTATTGGTGAGTTTCCTGTCTGAAACTCCTAGTCGGAAGATTGCCTCCATATGAGGGTGGATTGCATAGTGACCAAGCTTGGTTCATTGATCTGTAGATGCCCTTGGCTCGCCTGTGTCTGGGAGTTCTTCGGAGGCCTCGTCTAGCTCTTCGAGCAGCGGCAGCATGGCAATGGAAATGGATGATAGTTCAAGCTTGAGCTCTTCCACTTCTGAGACCTTTTCCGCTAGGGAGGCGGAGATGGAGGCTGCTGTGGAAGGTGTGCGAGGGTTCTCCCCTTCCCATCTAGCCCTTGTTTGAGTTTTATCACTAGATATTGATGCTATCATGTTGTGAACAGGGCTGGAGTCCGGAGGGGAGCACACATCGGCTCCTGGCGAGAGCGACCGGGGGGAGCCTTCTAACTCACCGATGGTTACTGCAGACGATCGGGTCTTGGAGGAGTCCTTGCCCTCTCCGACCCCTGCAGAAGATGCTGCAGATGTGGGGGAGAGGTAGCCCTCCCCAACCCCTATTGGCGAGGCCACAGGCATGGCGGGAGCCGCACTGGGTAAGAGCTAGGACTTTTATCAGGTTTTTCACCTTGTCTTGTCAAGGGAAGCTTTGGATGTATCACTTATTTCCCATTTGTGTTTGGTGGAATTGCACAGGCTTTGCTGGTGGGCTGGCCAAGGTGGACGACCCTTCCCAGAGCCTGGGGATTGGGTGGCCTACATCTGTCTCCCTACCGGAGCCATTACTGGATGTGAGCGTGGGCACCGCCTTGCTCCAACGACTTCGAGGCTATTTACAGGGTGATCCTCTTCCTTCTGTAGAGGACCTTCGACAGTGGCTGAGGGAGTGCACCCAGGGCTACCACACCCTTTGGTTCCCCTGTGAATTCTTGATGCCTAGGCTGGCTGAGATCTGGGCAGAGTACTTGTGACTCCTTGAGGATGAGGAGCAGAGGGCTTAGAGGCAGGCAGCCTTCCTAGAGGCACAGGGGCAGCGGGACCAGCTCATGTCTGCCCTAGCTGAGCTGAGAGGCCGTGCGGAGGCAGCCATGTCGGTTTCCCAGGATCGCGTCGAGCAGCTAGGCGAGGCAGAGAGCCGAGTTGGGGCCTTGAGGAAGGCCTTGGAGGAGCAGTTGCGAGCCGCGGAGCTTGCTAAAGCAGAGTGGCAGGCTGTTGAGACCATGGCCAAGGCTATTGTTCAGCTAGTGTCGACCTTGGAGGTGGAGCTTGCAGCTGTCAAGTCTTGTCTGGCGGCCTTAGAGAGGAGCGAGCCTTAGATTTAATTGTATCGCCCCCTTTCCCCTCTTTTGTGTTACGCCATTCAGATTGCCTATACTTTGTTACCCTAAGGGCATGTCTTGGGCTCCTTTACAGAGTATTAATGGTGATTTACTGGATTTTTACTTTTTGCTGAGTTGTCCCACTTTTCGTCTCGTGGAACAGTATTGCGTGTGTGAACTGGTGACCACTTACTATTAGTCATGCTTGATTCTTTTATTGTGTGTTAACACAGAGGGCAGAGGGCTGGGCTTACGCAATTTCAGGTGTAAGCATCAAAGGCTGAACATGAAAATGGTATGGCTGGGCACTGGATGTTGGGGGCTGGGTGCTGGGGATTGGAAGGTAGGAAAAATGATTGGATGTAGGGGCTAGTTTTTTGGGGGATAAGAGCCCGTGTTATATATATATGGCCGGCATAGGCCCATGGGGATGTCATGGTTTATGTGGTTAGGGTTACTGGGGGAATTATGGAGTGTGCCGGTTATAAGCCGAGCGGTAGTATATCGGCTGTTGACATGTTGTTAGACAAAAATGTAATTCACATTAGCCTGCGAAACTGGTGCCGAGTCAGCCGAATGGCCTTGTGAGGCATGGTGACCAGGGATTAAGACTAGGATAGGAACTAGAGATTAAAGTTTGGTCTGGGACTAGGACTGGCATTGAAACTGGAATTGCAACTGGGGCTCGGGATTGGAACTAGAGCTAGTCGGCTGGCCTTCGAAGGCGTTGTAGCTAGAATACTGGGGCTAAAACTGGGACTGGAACTGGGCGGCTAGTCTGTGAAGGCGTTGTAGTCGGAATACGAGAGCTGGAAACTAGGCGGCTGGCCTTTGAAGGAATTGTAGCCGAGATACTGGAGCTGGAAACTGGGCGGCTGGCCTTTGAAGGCGTTGCAGCTGGGATACTGGAGCTCGAATTTGGGTGGCTAGCCATTGAAGGCGTTGTAGTCGAGAGCTATAACTGGAGACTGGAGTTGGCCGGCTGGCCTGTGAAGGTGTTGTAGCCAGAATACTGGGACTGGTCGACTAACCGTTGAGGTGTGTAATCAAAATGTTGGAGCTGGGGGCCAGAACTAGAGTTGGCAGGCTAGCAACTGATGCGTAGTAACCGGAAGGCTGGAGCTGGTCTACTGACCTTTGAGGCATGTAGTCGAATATTGGAGTTGGAATTGGCAATGGTCGACCCTCGGGGGCATAGTGGCCACCATTGTTGTGGAGTGATGCTGAGGTCACTGTCGACGGGATGTCGCGGTTGACGGCTTTTGTCAGTGAGGAGTAGAGAGGGAGAGAGTCTCTTTTTTTTTTCTCTTTACTAGCTCTACCGCCCTTGCGGGTTTTCGCCAGAGTTGGCCCCATTTTACTTTTTTTGGTATGCCCTTATGGGTTTTCACACCGAGGGATCACCCGATTTTACCCAAGGCACCCTCACAGGTTTTCACCTAGGCTAAAAATAATGTCCGTTCATGGCCAATCCCAATAGTTTGCTTGTTTTTTGCATCCTGAAACACAATGAGTAGAGAAAAATGTTACAAACAGTTCTACCATTTAGTAAGACTACTCATAGAAAGCAAAGTAATTGAAAGTGAAGGTACATTAACTGTGGAAGAAAGGATCAAGTGATCAGAGAATTTAATGGAACCTTTCTAAGTAATAAAAGCACAGGTATCATTAGCAATAATAACCTTATTCTGACCTGAAGGTAAAAGAATAAGAATGAAAAGAAGTGGATATATCGGTCATATGTGAAGTAGCACCAGAGTCGATCACCTAAGAATTTCTAGGGGATCGAGTGATAGCACTATATGTAACGATAAGGAAGAAGTGGATGCTTGGGATGTGCCCTGAAACTGTGCAAGAAGATGCTAAAGAGTAACAACGTTTGAGGAGAGTGCTGCTAATGCTGGAGCTGAAGACTCATCTGAAGTAGATGCACTAGGAGTAGAGGACTGTGTGACAACCACATTATCCTGAGGGTTTTATCCCTTTTTATTGGTCCGAAACTTAGCAGGCATTGTTTCTAGATACTTCTCCCAACAAAAATCAGAGTCATCGTTGATGCGCATGATGACTACACTTCTTGTCACCACACTTCTTATCACTAGCTAGAGGTGGCTTACTAGTGGTGCTAGCAAGCGCAGAGTACTCTCCAACATCAGAATGTACAGAACTGGCAGGCTTGCTATTCATAACTTGCCGATGTTGTTCTTCACTTAGAACTTTAAAGTAAGTTTCCTCCAGGGAAGGAGCCAGATGCATGTTAAGGATCTGCCCTTATAAAGCATCATACTCAGAGTTTATCCCACTCAAAAGTTTCACAATCTTGTCATCTGCTTGAAGAGAAAGATAGCTCTGCTGGTCTACAAGTGATGTCCACTTAGCAGTATGATAGACATCCAATTCATTCCAGGAATCCAGTGAGAAGTGAGGGTGCAAAAGTAGGTAGCAGAAAGTGAGCCATGCTTTAAGTCCTGGATATTGTGTCTCAACTGATAAAGGCAAATATTATTTTTCTTGCGACCATAAAGACCAGCCAAGGTTTTCCACACGTCCGTGGTAGTAGATTTGTGTAGAATTGTTGGTTGGATTCCAGGGCTGACACCTTGGACCGGACCGGGCCTAATCGGACCGATTCCCGGTCGAACCGGTCGGACCGGCCGGTCCGGTCCGGTTCTGATAACACTGCCGCCAGGTCTCCCAGATGTTTGGCAGCTTGAAGGCTTTTCACGAGCATGTCGTCGATGTAGACCTCCTTGTTGCGGTCGATCTGTGAGTCGAACATATGGTTGACGAGGCGCTGGTACGTTGCTCCCGCGTTCTTTAACCCCAACGGCATGCGAGTATAACAATATAGACCGTGGTCGATGACGAACGCTGTCTTGCCCTGGTCGGGCTTGTGCATGCTGATCTGGTGGTACCCGGAGTAGGCATCCAGGAAGCTTAACATCTTGTGCTCGGCAGTCGCGTCGACCAGTTGGTCAATCCGTAGCATGGGGAAGCTATCCTTGGGGGTAGCTTTATTGAGATCGGTGTAGTCCACGTACATCCGTCACTGTCCATTATTCTTAGAGACTAGAACCACATTGGCCACCCAGTCCGGGTACTAGGTAGGCCTGAGAAGCCCTAACCGCAACTTCTCATTCACTTGTTCCCTGATGATCGCCTGTCGCTCGGGGTTGCATCACCTTCGGCGCTGCTATACTCGGCGGCTGGTAGGATCCAACCTAAGTTGGTGGGTGATGACTTTCAGCGGGATGCTGGGGAGCTCATCCTCCGACCACGCGAATACGTCCTTGTTGGACGCGAGGAAGCTCGCATAGGCTTGCTTGTCGTGCTCAGACAGGGTAGTGCTGATCCTCAATGTTTTGCTTGGGTCGTCCCCTTTTTGGATGAGGTATAGGTCTTCGACTGGCACCCTCTCGCTTGGACCCGGGTCCTTGGTTCGTGCTTTCTTCTCAAGCGGCACCTCCTATGGCTGTCGATAGTGTGTCGAAATGAGGTAGCACCTTCTGGCCTTTGATCCTCTCGGACCTCCCCCACCCCCCCGGGGAGTGGAAAATTTGAGTTGTTGGTGATAGGAGGAGGGAACGCCGCGTAGTGTGCCGAGGATCCCTCGCCCGATGATGGCATTATACCCGATCATGGCACAGACTATGGTAAAGTTAGCGAGAAAGGTAACCTATTTTGGCGCGGTCCCGAATGTGATCGGGAGTGAGATGCGTCCTTCCGGACGGACTGTAGTGCCAGAGAATCGTGGTTGATCATTCTCATTTACTTCAAGCTCACAGGTTGTGTGTGCGCTTAAGTATTTCAGTTTATCATTGTGAAATCTGTTCAGTACTTGTGTGGTCTCTAAATGTCCAATGTTACCTCTATTTGAAAAATCTATTTTGTAAGTGTAGATGGATGAATGTGCCACTCTCGAGATTAATGATGGAATAGAGTCTAAAGCATGTGGATATATCACCTCAGATATTAACAGAAGAGCAGTAAGAAAACTAAACTAACACACGCTGTGGGTGTGGAGCAATGAGGAAAAGAAAACACAGGCCATGGGCATGGAGCAATGAAAAAGGAAAAGTGGTAAACAACTAATAAGAGGTGATGAATACCCAAAAGCCAAGATCGTGATCGCCACCAAATTATGCAACGCAGAAAGACCACACTACGTACCTTGGAAAAGAGCCGAGTGAAGGCACACTCGTGAGTGGGAGAGAAAGAAACCCTGGTGTAGAGATGAAGATGGCCCTCAGTGGGCCGCTAAACGAGTAAGACGGTCTCAGGGTGGCCGCTACCGCGAGCAGAGTGGAAGCCCGACGTGTAAACAGAAACGATCTCCAGAATGGCCGCTAAACCTAGAAACGGTCTGCGTCTGACCACAATTAGCACCCAGATAGCAAGTGTGAGAACTTGATCATCCCTCCCTTCTGGCCGGCCAGAGGGGAAGGGCCTCGTGTGGTGAGTGCTGTGAACCTGTAAAAGAGTGTAGGACACGAAAATAACAACCCAATTAGCTCGATAAAAGTGCACTATCCATAAAACTACTATGAGTAATATGCATAAAAGGAAGGGCCAATACCTGGGGGTTAGTGGTTTTTTAACCCCTGTGGGGTGTGGAAACAACAAGAGGGTGTATGTGAATGTATTGTGAATGCAAAAGAATGTGGAAGATGGAGAAGAACTGATGCTATGATGACTAAACAACTGAACAAAAACAAGATGAAAGAAGACACAAGACTCAAATAGAACTGGCTACTCCCTGAACCAGAGGACTTAAGGACGTAGAAAATCGGCTCTCCCTGGTTGAGACTCGCTCCAGAATCTGGTAGCACTTCGTCGCGAGCTCCAAAAATCTCCCTCCTCAAGCCATGAAGTCAAGGGTTCTATTTATAGACCCCCAAGACCCATCCTTGAGTGTTGGATGGGAGTGAGACTTAAATTCCTACCCAAGGAGGACGTGCCTTCGGCTAGCCGCATATTCGGGAGCCACCCTCTATTCTTCATAGGAGGTGCATCTGGGTTCTCTTCACAGGTTGAGTGCCGGACGACGGATAAGAAGACACGAGATGATTGGCGCCTCTACCTCAACATCTTGCTAATTGAAAAGTTCATGATGTGACCAAGGGCTCTTGAAGCACCACTCTTAAATTACCTCGGGGACTGGGCCTAGACCTGCAGCTAGTGGGGGACATTACATTGGTGATCTACAACCCGCACCAGTGCTATCTACAAGTTGGGCTGCCCCGTACTACGGTTCCTGCACTATCATATTTCCCTACCCTTCAAGCTAGGAAGATCAGGATCAGGGAGGATGAGCGAGCAGTCCGGAGTGCTCTGACCATGTGGGAGGTCAGCCGGGTACGTGCTTTGCAAGTAGAAGTGGCAGAGGATAGGGAGGAATATCGTGCTTATGTAAAGGAATTGCGTAAGATCCGACCTCACGCAAATGAAAGATTGAATGTAATTTGAGCTTTTATTCTTGATGTACTCAAAATTATAGATGAAATGATGTTCAATGAACTTGATTGGATGGAATAAGAATGCTAAGTTTGAAGTATGTGCACTGGGTGATTCTTTGATCTTGAATGGATGGGCAAATTAGCTTAAAACAGAGTTCTCTGTCTGACAAGCGGCCTATAATAGGATCGCTAAGCACAACTTACAGTCTAAGGATAGATCGCTAGAGAAACCACCCAAAAAAACTGAGAGTTTACTACTTCTGGGAGAGTCATGCGGTCGGATAGTGGACTGTGAGAACGGGACTAACGGTCTAATGTAAGACCGCGAGGGATGGTTTACTGAGAACTTGAAATTTTAGCCCTCGGGAGAGGAAAGCGGTAGGAATGTGGACCGCTAAGGGACCTTAGCGATCGAAATTTAGACCGTAAGGGACTAGAGGTTGAGAGCTTTGCGAGCCTTGAATCTTGAGTGTTTGAACTTACATCTGTACATACTTAAACAAGAAAATAAGTTAGATCTGGCGATTGTTTTCGAAGAAGAAGGAATTGAAATGGTTGAGGTCGCCCGGGCCGACGCCATCGTCGAAATTGCCGCCCACGAGATGTTACACGAAGGCTGCCCGAATGCTGGGGTTGAAGCCGGAGCAACTGGTTCCTTGGCTGTTGACTCCCTTTGTGGCCTCAGGTGAGACACTTTCCTTAGCATATTGTCTCAATCTTGTTATCTTTTGATGTATATGACTGGGATGTTGTGTGTTGCTGTGTTTCTTTGGCAGGCTCTGCGGCGAAGTGGGATCATCCCTCAATGGAGGCATCGTCTAGGAGCAGAGACGGGGGTCTTCAGCCTAGGTGGAAGCGCCCTCGAGTAGACACTGGAGCGGTGGGGGCTGTGTTGAATTCTGTGTTTTGAAGATGTCAAAACAATATGGTTTACTTGCCAATAACAACACTTTTATATTGTAGGTGTTCTGGGTCAGAGAAAATTCACCTTAAAATCAAGGAGGAATGATCAGAAGTATAGACAAAAGCATGGAGTGTCGAAGGAGAACATTCACTACCTCGATGTAGTCACGACCACAGAAGAGTTTTTCAGTAGAGCTACATCGACGCATCAAAGAAGTGCATCGATGCACCAAGAACAAATCTGCCATCATGATGCACTACCTCGATGCACCGATGCACCAAGTCAAGATTCAGGTTTTTAAATGCAACTACGCCGAAGCCTTGAGAAGCTGCATCGATGCATCAAGTCAGAAGCCAATGTTTGAAGTCAGCTGCTCGAAGGTTTTATCTTCACACTGCCTCGATGCATCTGAAGAGTACATCGACACACTCAACATGGATCCAGCAATTGGAAGACTACTAGGTCAAAGCATCAGAAGGAGAAGTATGTGCTATCAATAGGGCAACTCGAAGCAGCAAGCCACACATCTGACGCATTGGTCATCAACAGATGTGTCGCTACATTCTGCCTCGACCTGGCGATGCTACGCCTCGACACTTCTCATTCACTTTTCAACACACTTAAGGAAACATCATTCTCTGATACGCCAACTGTGATTAAAAGGGTTTTTAAGGATTTATTATGATTGGTTGAGTGTCAATGGAAGGTACTTAAGGAAGATCTGCACTACCAAGTAGAAAATCGTCCTGAGCTCGTGATGAACCCAGACGAATCACGTGCCGATACTACCGTGGAAACTTTGGCGAGAAAAATTTCGTCACACGTGATTGAATTCTGGATAGTTCATGATCATGAGGACACCGGGACTTCACCAAGCTCTACTAGAGTTCCCATCCAGGTAGACAACAGTCCAACTGGGGCAACAGTTCGAGGACTCTAGGGGACAGTGGACTGGAGGATACAGGCGGCCGAATAGATTTGGGACTGGGAGCAGCAAAGACGGCCTGTGACGATGTGAGCAGAGTCCGACGAGGAATATTTGCAAGCATACTCGCGCTGCTATGGGAACCAAGTCTTCCATGGCATGCATTGATCATCGAGTTACCTACAACCCTTATTTGACTTTCCTGCATTATAATTAAGATTTTTGGACTAATAAAACTCTTCATGCAGTTTGACCCAATGGGGAGAATAGTGGAGCTCCAGGGCTCACTCCATTCGACTATTAGGCAACAGGACGAGCTCCAACACACGCTGGACTTGCTAGTAAGATTACTACACTCTCTCCTCTTCCATTTTTTGATATTAAAAATGTTGAACTAACCCCTTTCCTTTAGTGCAGTGAGGGGAGATAGCGCAATGCCAATCTACCCAAGCCCCCTTGACCTCCTCCCAGACTCTGGCGGACCGAGCCAACCTGGATGAGTAGCTGGCCTGGGGTGATCTCCCGAGCCAAGATGACTATTGCTTCCCTAGCAGAGAGGGTAAACAACATAAACATTTCTACCCTTAAGCTGCCCTTGAATAAGCACTAACGATTAAAGATGGAATTGTAGGAATGAGATCTACAGGAGGCCCTGGGTGAGGCTACGAGGCTACGCAAGGAGAACACGTGGCTACAAGCTAGATCTGGGTCACAAAATGAGGTGATCACTGGATTGCAGGCTGGGATCACAGGGTTGTGGAGTGAGATAGAGTGCCTTAGGATCGAGTTGATCCAATAGGAGGCCCGTACCGAGGGACTCCACATGGCAATCCAACTGATGGGAGGGCGACGCCATGGTGAGGCGCGCAACGGCGGCTCATACTGGGAGTACTTCACTGGCTCCTCTAGGTGATGGAGGATCGAGGAGAAGGAGGGTCGACGATGGCGAGAGAAGAGTAGCACGGCTGTGGCCCCCGCACTCATAGAGTAGCCCAATGAGGGGATGAGAGAGAGCGGCAGAGAGAAATAGATGGCCCCGATCCCATCTTGTGTTATTTCTTGAGTTATTTTTGGATTGGGATGAAATGAGAAGATTTATTGCTACATTGAAGGCCCAAAGACCTCCTCAGCAGCAGGCACCACAGCAGGCTCAGCAGCCCGCCCAACAAGTTCAGCAACCCCTCCAACAACAGCAAGTTCAAGCGCCACAACCGGATATGGGGATTATCCATAATCCGCTATCGAAACACCCCGCACCAAACCAACAAGTAAACCCTGTCATCTCCATCCATGAAATGGAGAGGGGGCAGGGGTGGCATGAAGAAAGTGCCTCCGTCGCTGTCGTGAACTAAAACTCAAATCCAACTCCTTGTTTGATGAGAATTCATTATCAAACTTCACCATCCCCTCAACCTTCACGACCCCTCTTACGCTCCACCAACCAAATTCCCTTCGTTTCCACCAACCCTCCACCAAGGCCACTCCTCATTCGCCCTTCATCACAAACCCCTCCAATTCCCACAAATCCCTCACTGTCTAGGTCACACCTCATAGACCCTTTGCCAGCACCACTCCCTCTTTCCACCAATACTGACCCTTTGTCAGCCAGGTGCCTCTTGCTCCGACCTTCCTAGACACCTACTGCACCTCCTATAAACCCATTGCCTCCACCAGGGACCCTCCTCGCTCATTCTAACCCTACTCTTCCACCACGCTCAACCACCCAAGAGCCTTCTATTCCTTCTAACCCTCCTACTTCCACCAACCCTTAGCCGGTGAGGCCCCTCATTAGGGTACCGTCTGCAGTTGTTCCTCCCCAAGTTTTGCCACCGATTAGCCCCGACACACCGTCTTCATCCACCAATCCACCGCCTACCTCAAACCTGATGGAGGTGCAGACTTCTTAGACTATGGTGCTCCGTAGTGGACGGATTTTTCACCATGTGTTTCTGCACCGACAAGAGCAAGAGCCTGCATAGGGGTAGGAGGAACATACACAAGAGCCAGAATCTATACCAGGCACATAATATGATCTGTTAAAATATTTAGACAAGACACCGGTAGGAATCTCTATACTAGAACTGATTAAAAGGTCAAAGACCCACCAAGAAGCTGTCATGCAATACCTCCAAAAGGTGATGGTCAATGAAGACATTCTAGTTGAGCAGATTACTTCAGTCTTGACTCCGACAGGGGATCATCCCATCATTGTTTTTTACGTGCATAGTAATATCAGCAACAGAAAAATAAAAATAGACAAAGCAATACATAACCATCAACTAAATTGGTAAACAAGAACAAAAATACCCACATCATGAGTGAGGTGCCTTCCTCTGATTAGGTGTTCGCTTAGGCTGGAGAGGGGTCTACTGTATTAGCCCACCTAGGCATTTTAAAATTGCTTTGCGTCAACATTTTTGTCTCTAACTCTCACCAACTTGCTTGCATGTGCCGGTTAGCTGATCTATTGATCCCCTTGTACATTCTTTTTCTTTCACTTCTAAGCATAAATCAGACTTACCTTTTCTACAAGAACTAAGTTGGTTGTTTAGTGGCTTAACTTAATGTCATAAATATGCATGAAAAATCATGATGTATATCTGGCTATGCCTGTTCAATGTTGAGGCTCAATCCAGGATGGCAACTTTGAGATGTATATTTCAATTTGCTCATGCTCTGGGAGTCTTTCTAAAGCAGATCACATATGCATTGATCGATGTCTCTCCTCTTTGTATGTAGGCTTTTTCTGAAGAAGCCTAAGAGAATCTTTGATGGTTGCTCCCTAGTTGCATGAGCTTAGATGACGCAAGTAAGAAGGTAATTTCTTACCTGCCAACAAGTCCCATGTGTCTCCTTCGTCTGACCTCCTCTACATACAGCTAATTAAGACTTAAGAGGCACCGCCTTGTAGAAGGTTTATTTCGAGTGGTCAAAAAGCTTCTCCAAATTCGTAGATCACTACACGAGGTTTAGATGGCCGCAGGCAGGATGATAATGTGTTTATATAGAATCTATTCACTTCATTTTTCAATCAGCAAGTAAAAACATTGGGTGAACTGATACCATGATGAGAGCTGTTCCCAGTGGGCAAATGAGCTATTCTTCCAATCTATTCCTTCCTCTGCTCATGTTTTGTTCCTTTTTTCTTTTTTTTTTTGGACTAGGAACATGTAGAACATTTTATGAGTTTTCGTCATTTATTCTAAAACTTAAAATTCTAGTTTGTTTGATTCTATTTAGTGTTCTTTCTCCCACAATCTTTTGATCTTTAAACCATGTTTGCTCAAGTTGAGGCCTTCTATTCAGTTCCTGTGGTCAAGCTTATCACTAAATGAACATTTTGGTTCTTGTAGGAAGTTTTGGAATCTGATTCTGGTATAAAAGTCACTATTTAATATTTTTATTGAGATGAAAATTTAGGGTTGCTACACCCCCTCCCTGCTCTTCGAGAAGGTGACGGAGGGCTGCTTGATCATGGCCCAACTGGGGGCCGAAATAGTCGATTACTTTGGATGGCTGGAAAGTGAGGAGTGGTCCCTTTCTCGGACCCGCGTCGAGTCTGATCATAGGATCGAGCAACTATCTTTTGAGCTTGAAGTCCTTCGATGGGAGGCAGCCTCATTTCGGGCACAGGCTCGGTCAAGCCAGGAGGAGGCTCGGATACTGGCTGAGCAGTTGGCCCAAGCTCATTATATGGCCGACCTGAAGAGCAAGCTCCTAAAGGAAGAGCGCCATGCTCAGGTTGAGCCTTACGAGCAGCAGAAGTCCAAGCGGGAAGAGCTCAATAGCCAGGCTCGAGAGGCCGAGTGAGTGTGTGGGGAGGCCAAGGTTGCACGGGTCGAGGCTAAGGCGAGGCTATCCGAGATCGAGATGAAGTTGCTCGGAGCCGAGTAGAGGGTGGCCAAGCTTGAGGAGAAAGTGGAGCGCGCTAGTGTGGATGCACTTTTCGGAGCACTTCATTTGTTTGTTCGTTTGATCATCTATTCATTCGTTTATTCAGTTTATTAGTGCAAGGGCGTGCCAGGAAAAGAGGCCTCATGGCCTGAAATTCATAACGATGAAAGCGAGAGCTAATATCGGATCGCGTTTAAACAAATTCGCATTGGGGCTTAAACGTTCATAGAGACATATGTGCTGGTCACTTGCGGACCATTCCTTGTTCGGACAAAAGTCTACATTTATAACGTCAAAGACGGTGATAAAACCGTATACATGTCTGTTGCAGATATGGCAAGTTTAATGCGGGTGCGGGATTGGATCCCAGTAGAAGCGGGTCGAGCTAACGAACTATTGGCTTGAGATAAGTTCGGATCATGGCCACATCGAGGGCTCCCAAGATCCATGTCTGATTTAGTGGGGCATCATTGCTCTTCTCTTCACACTCAGTCTGGAGGAGTGATGGTCCCGAGGTATGCGTGAGTGTGGCATCTTTTACTATTATCATTGTTTTAATTGTTAAATCCCATCGTTTACTCACACACAGGGGGCTCATCGTTTTATTCCTTAATCTCACATCTCTTTTCTTTCCCAGAGAAGAAAAAGAGGAGAAGAGAAGAGTTATTTTGAAAGTGGATTGTAGAGAAATTGTGAGAGATAGTGAGAGAGAAGGGTCTCTTAGTCTCCTGGTTCAGAACCGGAGCTGAGATTGCTCAGTGTTAAGCTACATTTCTCATTTGGGATTTCTATGTTTTCTTGTTTTGTTACTCTATTTTCTGAACCTGTTCTTTAAGCTGTTAGTCAGCAGAGGTTAAGCTATAACTCCTCAGTGTGCAGAGAACTGTTCTCTGGTCAGGTTAAGCTGTAACTCCCCAGCGCAAGCTGTTAGTCAGCAGTGTTGGCAAGCTGTGAAGCCCAGCAGATTAAGCTGTGAATCAGTGGAGAAAATCACATTCCAGTTGGAGTGTGGGGTGGACGTAGATCTCTAGTTTGAGATCGAATCACCTTAAAAGCTTGTGTCTACTGTACGATTGATATTGGTACTTGTCTTGTTTTAATTCCTTGTTCTTCGCTCAGTAGTTGTTTGATGAGAATCGTGTGAGATCCAAGTTATAGAACCTGTTCAGATTTAGTTCTCACTGAGTAGTTGGTGACTGTCCTGCAGTAGCTCGTTCTAATTCCGCAGTTGGTTCTGCTGTTATTAAATTTCTTTTTAAATGGGTGACTGATCCATTCAATCCCCCCTTTCTGGATCATGTACAGACACTCCATCTGTAGGAATTAATCTTTAGGCGTCCATGCAGACTTATCAATGCTGCTTCATGAAAGTGCCCTACCCAGTCTCTACCTCGATGATCGTGCATCGTCTGATGTCGCTAGATCGAGGTGCCCTGCCTGATCTCTGCCTCAACATTCTTGCACGACACAGACATTGCTTGATGAGAGCACCCTGCCCATTTTCTACTTCAATGACCGTGCACCATCAGACATTGCTCAATCAAAGTGCCTAGTCTGGTTCCCCGCCTAGATGACCGTGGGCCACTTTAGTGCCACCTCGATGAGTGTGCCCTCAGTGCCGTTGCCCTAACAATGGGCATACTTCACGTGTCTTGACGCAAGATGAAGTGTCAGGCCGCTGCCTTTGTCATCGGACCCCTAGCACGACTATTGAGGTCTCCCGACACCCGCCTCCTTCAGTCACAACGGTGCCCCCAGCACCCGACTGCCAGTCACATCAGGCCCCGAGCATGACTATCGAGGTTTCCCGACACCTACCTCCTTTAGTTACAATGGTGCCCCTGGCACTCGACTGCCAGCTACTCCAGTCATATCGGGGCTCGCGGTGCCCGACCACTTAACAACCTCATTCACAACGGTGCACTCGATACCCAATTGCCAGCTACTCTAGTCATATCGGGGCCCACGACACCCGACCACTCAACAACCTCAGCCACAATGGTGCCCCCAGCACCTGACTGCCAGCTACTGCAATCACAATGGGGCCTGCGGTGCCCCACCACTCAACTGAGGTCGACTCAGCAACCTCAGTCACAACGATGCCCTTGGCACCCGACTGCTAGCTACTCCAGTCACATCAAGGCTCGCAGCGCCCGACCACTCAATAACCTCAGTTACAACGGTGCCCCCAATACCCAACTGCCAGCTACTCCAGTCCTATCAGAGCCCTCGGCACCTGACTTCCTAGTTACTTCAGTCACAATGATGCCCCCATCACTCGACTACCAGCTACTCCAGTCTCACACAAGAAGAGGGAAACGTGAGTACCTTGCCCCTTTGGCCAGCCTTGGAGCAATGGAGGAATCAACCTCCGCATCCTGTTGCTGCTCTAACAACGCAACTACTCCTTTTAACACGTTTTCCAAGAATGTGACCATGAGGGGCACCACATTAATTACCAGGCCCTCCTTTCAATTTCTGAGTTGTTGGCCCAGACTAGATGGCGGACAAGATGGGGGGTTGAATTGTCCCCCAACCGAGATGGCGGATTTTAAAAACAAACTAAACTAAACATAGCGAAAATAAAATTAACTATGTTAATTAGCCTAAATTGAAGTGAGATTTAGGTTCACTCAATCTCTCCGATCTCACACGGATTATCAATGCCAAGAACAATTAAATCTAAGCCTAACACGGATAGCGGATGAAGCGATGTGTAGAGGTGCAGAGAATAAAAACTTATCAATTGACCTGTGAATGGAGGTTGATGAAATGGACAATCACATAGGCATTCACAATAGACACATAGATTTTTAGGTGATTTGGGACCATGATGGGCTCCCTACGTCCGCCCCTCACCGAAACCCGGTGAGGCTTTACTACACGCTACTTTCGTAGCAACACGGGGACGAACCCCAACACCACACACACTGCTTCCGCAGCAAGCCACACACACGGGGCCTGGGCGCCAAACCACTACCACTGCAGCACATAGATACACACTCAGGAAACTCACCCCGCACTTAATCCTCACACGGAGACGCAGCTCCGTACATTACACACAAAAATATTCTGATTGTTCAGAAACACAAGAGGCTATACAATGAATGCTCAAGCTGGATTTAGATCAAGAAAACCATCAGAAATAAATAGGTAAAAGATATAGAGTGTTTCCCCTTCATTTTCCAATGGTCGTATGAGGATCTTCCTTGAGGTTCCAGTCAGAGGGAATCGAATCCATAGGATGTCGGAGCAACCGTTTGTCCTCCTTGAGAATCCATGATGTATCCCTTCAAATCCACGCTCCAATCACTCCTGCAAACACCAAGAATAGATGAGTCCTTTAAAGCTCTTTCCTCTCCACCTTGTGGCCGAACTCCTCCTTCTTCTTCTATAAGAGAATAGAAGACATTAGCTCATCTTGTTGCTTATGATGAAAATCGCAGCACTAATAAAAGGGCAGCAGATAGATGAACAAAAGAACATATATACATATATATATTGCAACTCTTAGACAACCATTCGAGACTTTAGGCAAGCTCAAGTAAGAGCATGTAAGTGAAAGATCAAGATATCTCCCTCGGATCTTCAACGAAATACTTAGATAGGAAGGTAGGGTGTGCTGGGAAATTGATTTACAGAGTGGGAAGAACTCAGCCTTGTAGAATGAGACGCCCAAGACGGCAAATCGCGAAGCTGCAGTAGGAGCAGCCTTTAGATTGCAGCTGGGGCTCGTGGATGGCCTTGACAACGGCTTCTACGTCCTCCTGCACCAGGGTGCGACGCCCTTTCTCCTCCTCCTGCAAGCAAATAGAAAGCATTAGCCTCTCTCTTGTTCTTCCGATCTAAAAATCACAACATTATATGAGGGTAGATTAAGATGCACAAAAGATTACAATAGCCCTTGGAAAAATCTCTCAAAACATGTCTAAGATATGTAGGAGAACCCTAAGGGCAAAGGTGCAAAAGATGCCTACAAATGGGTTGGATACAATAGGGTTCGCTCCCCCTCTTCACCCAACTCCTAAATTCGTAGCTCCCTCTCTCACTCCCTTCTAGACCACCTTCTTGCCCCCATTCTCCCCCTCCCTCACCTTAGTTTGGTCTCTCCTAGACCCCCTAACAGTCAAGGGTGCCTCCACACCCATCCACCCCAATTTTTCCTCCCATTTACCTCATTTCTTACCTCCCATCTTCAGCCTGTAATTCCCAGTTCGCTGGCAGCAGAGCACCGATGAATTGCAGAGCCGACAATGACTTCATACCAATGTCTCTGAAGGCTCAAGTGGTATCGTCAGAAGCGTCTCGGTGTCTTCTTGGCAATGGCGGTGGTTTTGTCCCAACCTGAGCTCGTGGCCGCCTGGGGGAGCTGATCTCCCCAAACTGTGCATCTCCCTCAAGACTGCCAACCTGAGACTGCTTGCAGAGGTTCCCACGATCAGCCACCTATAGATTTGGCGGCAGGGCTGGGCCTAGACCTACTACGACGAGGCTTCTTCCAGTACCAAGAAGCGGCACCCAGATCAGAAACCGGAGTATTGATTTCTCAATTTTCTCCCTCAGGTGCGCTGTTCTATCCACTCTAGGACTGAACAGACACCTGATCATTGTTCAGACTGCTCTGCTCTACTCTGACCGCATATGGCATTCCCGCGGGTCTCGTTTCGAAGAGAACTCGACAAAAGTTCCAATGACTCCAGCCAAGCTTGATTCAGAGTTTAGGATCGCTCGTGGCGGCCTCGACTTCCTACTATTGTGGTACCATAACAGACAGAACCAGAAAGTAGGGACCCTGTTTGTGGCTCTTCCCCGACTGGCACCGCCAATCTGAGAATTCTCCAAAAATTTGACATCATCCTAATCCAGTCCTAAAGAGTTTGCCACTGGTCTCGTCAAAAATTGAGTTCGGGAGTGGTAGCAACAGTGTCGACAACAATTGCCTATCTCCTATTCCAGAGCACGGATAGAACCGGCATCCCTCGCTTAGTTCGCTTCTATTTCATTTTTCCCTCCCCGCCTGGTCGGCTTACCGCCCCTCCTTGTGGAAGGTAGTGGTTGGATGCAATATTAACTTCCCCTCCCCTTGTTCAACCCCGTTGCATGGGGAAGTAGTGGTGTAAATCATTAAAATAGGTCGAAGCTTCGCCGGCACAGCAACCCCCTGGCCCAAAAAATTTTGGGCGAGTATTATAGGCTGTGCCCAGGCCAGGCAGCCCAAGGTACCCAGGCAAAAGGACGGGTTTGGTGCCTTGGCCCCATGAGGGCGCCTGGTCGCCTAAGCGACCACCTTGAAAACTATGGTTACAATACAGTTAATGACATAGAGATTAGAGATCCTTGCTGCTAGTTGCATTCATTCATTTCAGATTGGTGGAGTAATTATACTGAAGGCATGGACACAGGCACTAGGAAATATTTCGGGGGCAATTTCTCTAATCTTAAGGCACGCATAATGTTTTGTTGGAGTGAGTAAAAAGTTTCAAAAAAAATTGCGTAAGATTTGTGTAAATTTCACATTGTCCAGCAATTTCAAGATCTGCAATCTCCGGAAGAAGATCTAAACTTACCACACTTGTGGGAAGGTAGGGTGCCGTTTTTGGAGGTTAACCCTCTGTTGCTCATTGACAGTGGTAGCAGGGCTGAGAAGTACCTGTGACTGGTGGTTTTTGATGGCCAGAAACCTAGATTCTGCAAAGGACGAGGAGGGAGAGTGAAAAAGGGCAAGTCGTCTCGAAGTGGGGGACCCAGTAGCTGAACACTTCCTCTTAACCTGGAGGGATGAAGATTTAATTCACAAGGCCAGCATGTTAGGTATACAAATCAATTCCAAACCAGGGCAATTCAGGAAGCTGTTGAAGAATCTTAATCTACATGTAGTCCCACTGCAGAACAAACATGTGGCAAAAGGGAAATTGCATCTTTGATGAAGGATATGCACTCTTCAGGAGTGATCACTCGACCAAGGTCGTGTGCTTCATCAATGGGGCCTCGAGCTACACCTGCATGAGTTTTGTTGTTGTGTTTTAACAGGAGTGTCATCTAGTTGGTGTTTCAAGTTGTGTTTTTGCTTTTTGCTTGAGAGGAATCTCTCCTCCTTTTTTCAATTGTGATACTATGTTTTATCTTGAAAAAAATGGTGGTATAGTCCACATACTTCTGGGAAAGAAAATTACAGCCTTTTATGACTTTTAATTTTGGGATTTTCGCAAATAAACCATTGTTAAGCACGAATTTGCAAAAAAAATCACTCTTGAAAATGCATTAGCAGGCATATCACTGTGTAAAATCATATTGTGCAAATATGCCAGCGGTATTACACCCTCCTCTACTTAAGAGAATTTGGTCCCCAAATTCAATGCATGAACTTTGAAGGAGAGTGTACTTACATTCAAATAAATTGAAAAATCTCTTGCGCATAGATTCCTCCATTTCCCATATAGCTTCATATGGCCAAGATTTGTTCCATTAGATTTTGACTATAGGGGTCGTTTTATTCCGAAGATGACGTACTTCTTATTCAATTATTTTGATGGGCTTTTGCTCGTACATCAAGCTCTTTTGAATTTCTAAGTTGTCATAGCTTATAACATGGCATGGATCAGGAACATACCTTTTCAGCATTGAGACATGAAATACGTCATGAACTCCAGTCAATTGAGGAGGCAAAGCTAATTGATAAGTCATTTCTCCAACCCTTTCAAGAATTTTAAAAGGACTAATGAATCTTGGAGTAAGCTTACCTTTAATGCCAAACCTTTGAATACCTCGACCCGGAGAGACCTTGAGAAACACATGGTCACCTACTTGGAATTCTAGGTCACGCCTTCGATTGTCAGCATAAGATTTCTGCATATCTTGGGCCATCTTGAGCCTCTCTCGAATTAGCTTGACTTTCTCGGTAGTATCCCTTATCAATTCGGGACCTAGAAGTTGTCTTTCCCCAACTTCACTCTAGTAGATAGGTGAGCAAGAGCTTCTCCCATATAGTGCCTCAAATGGTGATATTTGAATGCTAGCCTGATAGCTATTGTTATAGGTAAATTCCACTAGAGGTAGATGGTCGTGCTAGCTTCCACCAAAATAGATGACACAAGTCCTGAGCATATCTTCTACCACTTGATTGGTTCTTTCAATTTATCCATTAGTTTATGGATGGACCGCTGTGCTAAAATTCAACTGGGTCCCGAAAGAATGTTGCAGACCCTTCCAGAATTGTGAAGTAAATGGAGGGTCTCGATTTGAAATAATAGTGACAGGGACACCATGCAACTTAACAACCTCCTTTACATAGATAGTGGCCAAGATATCCGCAGACCATCAGCTTTTAATAGGTAAGGAATGAGCCAATTTTGTTAAACGATCTATGATCACCCATATTCCATCATGTCCACCTCTTAATTTAGGCAGTCCCATGATAAAATCCATCCCTATACTGCCCAGAATCGTCATCATCCGACAATAGGACCATGGCTGTCGAACGTGCTTAGTGGCATGATATACAACGCACTGTCCAAGGCCTCACCCAAGTGCTACAACAAGTGGCGCAAGGGGGAATGAACCGTGGAGCAGGAGATCTCCACCGAAGTTTTTTTAATATGAACCCACCAAAGTTCACCGGCTCGTCTAGCGCCGACGATGCCAAGAATTGGATCAAGAAAATTGAGAGGATATTCCATGTCATGCAATGTACGGATGAAGAGAAAGTATTATTAGCCACCTTCTAATTGGAATGTGATGTTCGATTCTGGTGGGAATCTGTGGAAGCTACTTTACCCCATGAGCAAGTGACGTGGGGTGACTTTGTTGATCATTTCAACAACAAGTATTTCTTGGACTGGATACAAGAAAAGAAGGCCGTGGAGTTTGCTGCACTTAAACAAAGGACTCTACCGGTGACTGAATATGAGGCCCAATTCTCTAGGCTGTCAAGGTATGCACCACATCTAGTGTATACCGAGAAGATGAAGGCCCAGAGATTCCTTAATGGGCTTCGTCCGCAATACATCACTCAACTGGCGCCGATGGACATTCAAGCCTATTCAGAGATGGTAAGGCGAGCCCAGTTATTAAAAGATGCCACGAAGTTATCCGACCAGATCCGTGGAAAGGATAACAAGGAGCATGTCACAAGTACGGGAACATTCAAGCCCACATTCAATAAGAGGAGATCTAGCAATGGGGGAGATTCCTCCCAAGAGAAGAAGGCCAAGAAGGGGAGCAAGCCCTTTTCTATTACCACCACACCTTCTAAAGAGGTGTGCAAGCATTGTGACAAGGCCGTCCATAGGGCCGAGGAATGCTGGAAGAGATTGGGAGCATGTCTTCACTGTGGAAGTGTGGATCACTAGATTCCCAAGTGCCCGTTATTGAATGAGCAAACCAACAAAGAGGAAAAGCACCCGGTGAAGAAGCAAGGCCACTTGCAAGAACTCCAAAAGGCAAAAAATAGTGAAGGTGGACTCGTGGAAGGTACACTAAAAATTTGCTCTAAGACTGCTTACGTCTTATTTGATACTGGCACAACTCATTCATTTGTCTACAAGAAATTTACTACTTCCTTTTCTATAGAACATTTTTTCTAAGTAAGTTGAATTTTTATTGCATAATAGATCCGCGGCCCCTTCTTTCTACATTTTGGAATCCTTTTCAACTGTCCAGAGACAGGGAGGACTCTTATTTTTATGTGTTTCCTTCGTTGAAGAACTTAGTGTCACGTAAGTCTTCATAATCAATTTCGGTCAAAATATTCATCGCATACTTTATTCTTTAATCTTCTTTATCATTTTTTTTAAAAAATCACTAATTTGTTACAAAAGTTGACAGCAAATATTATTTAGTTTGCATACAAAGGTTAACATACATGTAAATACAAATTTAAAATGAATTCTCATCTAATTTTATTTTCAGTAGACTATACCGATGCACAAAACCCAATAAATTAAACTATTCTTACGACGCCCCCTCCTCTTGTGATCAGATCGCACCACGTTGTGAGTCTAGATGATCCACAAGACACTCTTGGCCCGACCATCAGTAATTCTGAAAATACAACCACATTGTCCGGCCATTTCACAATATTTTGTCGTCTTTGGATACTGGGTCTAATTCTCATACCAGACGCTTATTGTTGGGGCACCTCGGGTTAAATTCTCACAGTAGACACTTGCTGTCGGGACACCCTTCATTATCCTCCCTTAAGGTGGCACTGTCCGTAAACTTACTTAATATCAGTTTCTTTAACATATCTTTCATCTGAGCAACTTCAACTTACTAGAATAAAACAATGATGACTTAACAGCTATTGTTGATACCCGTTTTTAGCCCGCAAGTTGTGTCGTTTCTCTTATTCACCATTTTCGATGTCCCAAAATTAACCGTTATTTTGGAGTCTTCCTTGGATAGATTTTAAGCCCATTTCAACATTACCTAACCTTTGAACTTTGAAGATCATAATTTCTTAGAGCTCTGGGACTTATTTTATCAGCTTCTGACTTCCAAGTCGACTTACGACCCATTTAGGTCGACTTCCTTCCAGCATTCGACTTCTTTCACTACGTAGTCCTGAACACGGCCCGTTTTCATCCCCTTACGTTCCTCTATTCATTACGTGCCCTTCACCAAAGTTGTTTGTTTTTTAAAGATCTACATTTTCTTCTTCTATGCCATTAGTCAGTTCTACGTTGATTTCATGTTATTCGCATTTTTCTGGCAAGCTACGCTGTTCACCAGCGAACATAACATTTTTCTCTGATTCTTGCCCCATAATTTTAAAAAATATAAAATCACATTTCTGCAATCCTCGGAACGCACCGATGGCAACAGTACCATTCACATCTGGGTGAACGGCCCGATTCACCTGCAACGGAGTTCCGCAAGGTTTACCGAAACTCGTACGCGAAAATCGAAAAAACACACAGAAAAGGCCGCGGAACGTCTCCGGGCCTCCGAAATAGCTCTGGATCGCGTCGATCCGAACACGAAAGATATTCAGAACACAAGTTCGGACACAACAGAGTCGGACACTCTGAGAAAATAGATCCGAGACCCAAAAATAGGATTCGATAAGACCCAATAAGGATCTGGGGCATCACACCTTTCATCTAGGCTGGCACGTAAACTAACTAAATACTCTTATACGACGTCATGACTTTATGTCTAAGCCATTAAATATTCTCATTCAGCGTCATGGCTCTCCTCCTAAGTCGGTAAATTCTGTCTTAACGTCATGGCCTCCCGCCTAAGGTAAGTTGTACGGCATCATGACTGTAAGTCTAAACCGTAAAATACTATTGTCTAGCGTCATGACTCTCCGCTTAAGCCGGTAAATATTCTGCCTTGGCGCCATGGCCTCCCGCCTAAGTCAAGTTGTACAGCATCATGGCTGTACGTCTAAGCCATTAAATACTATTGTCCAGCATCATGACCTTCCGCCTGAGCCGGTAAATATTCTCTCTTGGTGTCATGGCCTTCTACCTAAGTCAAGTTGTACAGCGTCATGACTTCATGTCTAAGTCGTTAAATACACTTGTCCGACGTTATGACTTTCCACCTAAGCCAGTAAATATGTTACTTTGCTGTCTTGGCCTTCTGCCTAAGCTAAGTTGTACGGCATCATGACTGCACGTCTAAGCCGTTAAATACTATTATCCTGCATCATGGCTCTCTACCTAAGCGGGTAAATATTCTGCCTTGGCGTCATGACCTTCCGCCTAAGTCAAGTTATACGGCGTCATGACTTCATGTCTAAGCCGTTAAATATTATTATCTGGCATCATGACTTTTCACTTAAGTCGGTAAATATCCTGCCTGTGGACGCACTTATGGGGACTCTTCGTTTCTTTTCGTTCATTTATTCATCTTTTCGTTCATTCGTTCAGTTTATTGAGTGCGAGGGCGTGCCAGTCACCGAGGTGACTTCTCTAAATAATATCTTAAAAATTCACAGTTCTTAAATTATTCATGAAAAATATATCTAGCGCCTATTAGGTGGGAATCTAAAATTGGTATTACACTTGCCTTCCTGCCATCTCTCTGTGTCTGTGGTTCTATTTAGGTTGCATTTCACTAGTTTTTTCATTTATTTTTTTTGTTATTTTTGATTCTGTCGCAGTCGCGGCCTCTTCAGGGACCGCGTTCGCATTCACGGTCTAGAAGCCCAGGGGCAGCCCCTTTAGGTATGTCCTCTACATGATTGTTTGACTTATTTTGGGGCTTTTGGCTGTGGTCTTTCATATTTATACACGTCTGTTTATCATATTCCATCTTGCTTGCATTCGTCTTATCATGGTTGCATATGTTCATCTTATCTTGATTGTTAGTCTCTAGGCTAGATTTGCATGCACTCCGGTGCACATAGGATCATGCATTTTCTCATGTTTAGTTTTGCATAACCCCATTGGTGAGTGTATCCCTCTCGGTCACATATTCCTTGAGGCTGACAAGGGGACTCATTCAATGATCTTCGTAAGTCTCCGTAAGCCTTGGATTCCCACAAGGACGCTGAGCTGGTTGTATTGTTGCACCCCCAAGGTTTGACAATCTACATTCATGTGAGAGAGTTAGCGTTAGGTCAACCCAGAGTTTGGGCCCCTTTCCCTTTTAAGATTCCTATTCTTGAGGGAATTATGCTTAATTAAGACATTAACATGTTAACTGAAACTCCTAAAAATAAATTCCGCATCATCTTAACTTGTTTGGCTTGGGAGAGATACTCTCATATTGCATTATTTGTGCCATTCGGGTCTTTGATATAACGCAGTTGGTCTTGCGACCACATTCCTAAACGCAGCCAAGGCCCAGACAGCGTCCTTTCAAGCCCTTTTGCTTTGCTTGTTCTACATTTTTTATAATGACCCAAAGATCCGGATACCGATAAATCAATACCAAGAACTCGGGGAAGCCACCCAAGAGGCTGATGAGGTCCCGTAAGGGTTGGGAGGTTTTGTTGAGGAGATGCATAACGAATTAGAATTGCACGCGCAATAGTAATTAAAATAACAATTTAAACTTTAAGTGGAAGCAATTTATAATGTCAGAGGGGTAAACATATACAATAGTCTAGATCTACTGGAGAGCACTTCTTGGGGAGTGCTCAGTAGGCTTGGAGAGCACTTGTAGGCCTGGAGAGCACTTCTGGGGGAGTGCTCGGTAGGATTAGAGAGCACTTGTAGGCCTAGAGAGCACTTCTGGGAGAGTGCTTGGTAGGCCTGGAAAGCACTTAGAGGCCTGGAGAGCACTTCTATGAGAGTGCTTGGTGTAGGCTTGGAGAGCACTTGTAGGCTTGGTGAGCACTTCTGGGAGAGTGTTTGGTAGGCCTGGGGAGCACTTCTGGAAGAGTGCTTCTAGGAGAGTGCTTGGTAGGCCTGGAGAGCATTTAGAGGCTTGGAGAGTACTTCTGTGGGAGTGCATGGTAGGCCTGGTGAGCACTTGTGGGGAATGCTCAGAGAGGTAGGGGGAGAAGAATCACAAAGGGACCTCCCAGACCCTACTCCCCCGGTGGAGATTTCTTCTGCTGGAGGGCTATGCTTTTTGGGGTGTGGCTCTGTTAGAATGAGTAGGCTCCTTCCACTCTCTATGTGTCTCTGTCTATGTAGTTGTGTCACAGTCCCTCCTCCTTCCTCCTTGGTGTAGAGTTCAAGTAGCACAAAGATGCCTCTCTCTCTCCCTCTCTATCTTTGAAAAATTATGCCTATTCGGGTGCCTCTGTTCGTGTTCCCCCTTCCTCTGGATCCAGTGGGGGCCTATTTATATAGGCCTTGGTGGTGCTGGCTATTCCTCGGCTGGGAAATGATGTAGATTGCGGAGAGACGTTTCCTTGATCGTGGGTGTTGCCCATTGTGCGCTTGCCCATTCCTTGAAGGGAAGCTTCATGGCGAGAATCTCAATATTGAGGGTGTGACCCAGTCCATGCTGGCGAAAGCCTTGTCATGATGGTGGCGACGTTCATCTATTAGTGAGAAATGTGATGTTGCATAGTAATTTCACATGTGGGCTGGCGGTCCTTTGTAGGCTTGGCCAAACTGGGCTGTGCTGGACCTGGCAATATTGGGCCATGTTGGGCCTGACAAATTCTATCCTCCTCAATACCAACCATTTTTCAAAAAAATAAAAAGTAAATGTGGCAATGAACCTGGCAGGTTGGTCAAGCATTCAGGCATTTCATGGTTGTCGACAAAGTCACAAGATCCTTCTCATAGCCATTTTTCATCACCATCATTATGAGAATGGATCATAAATTGGGAGTGATCATACTTTGATGAGTTTCATTGAGTAACAATTTCATTATGAAAACATGTTATGTTTTGATGAGATCTTGAGTGACTCCCAAATTTGTTAAAATTTGATTCCCCACATGGTATGAATTCTTGATTCATATATTCATGATATTGTCACTCTAAATAAGAAATGGATGAGTTTTCACTTCACATTTTGGTTCATTGAGTAAGTTAATGTTCAACTATTCTCCAAGTGTTTAATAGGTCCAAAAAAGTCCAAAAATGTTAAGAAGATCAATCTAAGTTATGTTGGACTTACTAGATTAAATACATGCTAACTTGGGTTTAATTTTGCAGTTTTCAGATGTATCGGTCGACCTAAGTGAAGGGCCGGTCGATCTAAACTGTTCAGGAGTGTTGAACCTCCTGAAAACTGAACCCAAGGTCTGGCTGGTCGACCGACAAAGGCACATCGGTTGACCAAATTTCCCAGTAACCAGTAGAAGGTTTCTTTACAAAAATTGGTTGACCGAAGCAGACTACCGGTCGATCGACACTGAGGACTCGTCGACCGATGTGAATAGGGTGTTCGCGTGCACATTGGCAAATCCTACGTAGCTCACACGTGAGACCTCCTTAAGGCCAAGTAAAGTGTCCAAAATGCCCCCAACTCATTCCCTAACATGTGAGAGGGTTAATGAAAGATTCTAGAAGGGGTATGGAGGTCTTTTGGTCCCTGAATCTCCTACAGAACCTCTTATTGTAAATTTCAGAAATTAATCCAAGAGAATAGAGAAGAACATCCTTGGAGAGGAAGAAGGAGAAGAGGAGGAAGAGGAAGAACCCCCCATTACTGCCAAGAGGAGATCCCTATCAGTTCAAAATGATTTCTTCTATTTCGGATCATGGTCAAGACTCATTCGTGCTACGTGGATCGTCATTCGGTCGTCCTCAAAGCTATCTTCATCATGGAGGGAACCATCTCAAGGGGGAGATCATCTTTGCTAAAATAAAATTCTTTCCATCTTAGTTAATTTTCTGAGTCATTGAGTCTTACTATAATAGAATTTATGTGTGAGAATTTGATACATTTGATGTGTGTGTGGTTAGATGGTGATTAGTGCAGATTTGTGTGTGTGTGGGCTGCAATCTGTAGCGACTGCTTGCACAACGCACGCACATATAGTTCTGGAACTACGTACCCAGCAGACTGCCTTTCTTCTCGCCATCTCAACACAACTTGTTAGACGGACCACCCAAAGGTTGCAGCCGTGTTTCAGCTAACAAGTTGGCTTTGGAAATACTCGACGGACTTGCGAGGCGACCTCTGCATGGAGTTAAGACAATCATCCGGGCAAAATCCTGAGCAACATCTCCTACTAGCTTTCTGATCCAACATTTATCGTCGTGCCGGCAATCCAGATACGGTGAGGTCCGGGGAGTTCAAGAGGGAGCTCTACCGTATTGGTTCGATTGCTATGCAGAGAAACTCGAAATGTACGAACCATCTTGCCATCGACCCGCAATTCGAAAGGCCAGTTAACCCAGCGAGGCCCTATTTCGCCTGTCTGCGTCAGCTTTACGACCAATACGTCGTGACCATCTCTCCTCATCTCGGATAGTTCAACGACTTTGCCTTGGATTTTCCCCGGAGAATCCGTGGAAGAAATCCCGTATTCTGCCGGGATCACATTAAAGCCTTCCACCATCAGGCGAGGATGAAGCGCATGTCGGGGATTGCGAATGTTAACCGTGAGGATGCGCTGCTCTCCCGGCATCAGATTGATTGCATTTGCGCTCCAGAAACTGGGCAGAATCTCTTCGCCAAGATGTCCATCATCGACTTCGACCCACACATTTACCGCGGGCACACGGCCCCGGTTAGCCACGCGAACTCGATACCGGGTCTCGTTAGCAGAGGGTTGAGCAGCTGAGATGACCTGCGCACTGACCTTTACAGGAGCGAGCCGGAGCAGATCTTTCCACTGCTCGTTTTCCTGCACCCAGTTGACTGAGCGATCTAGCTCTTTGCCATGCTCATCAGTCAGATCGAGGGCAAGAAAATGGAGCTTGCCATCGGCAATTGCGGTGGGTGCGGCTCCAATAACCGTAGTGGCATCGGCTGCAGCCGTGACATTGAACTCCTTGACCTGTTCCTCCAGCCCCTGCACAGAGGTGAGGGTGGCTCTAACGTGCACGCGTTGGGATTGGGGAAGAATGCTGACGACCTGGAGCGTGTGATCGTCCGGCGCATACTGCACATGGAACGCCTTCGTGGCAGACTTGACTGCATAATAGCCGGCAGTGGGGGGGCAAATTCTCGTCTTGGTTTCAAGCCTGCTCATGGACTTGCCCCTGATGTTGAGCCTGACTAGAAGTCCATGCCTGGTCGCTAAACTGGGCCGACAGATTTCTTCGGGTGGCGTTGCGAGTGTTGCGATACACCGCATCCGTCATGGCGTTTTCAACTGGCTCATTAAGATTGGCTGGGGTGCCAGCGGCCTCCGTCGACTCCCGTCCAGAGGCATAGCAGGTGTAGATCTTCATACTACCCCCGGTTTCGGAGATTTGAACTGCCCTTTTCTTTCTTGGTGGTTGGATTGTCGGGCGAACAGGTGCCCCCAACCTATCGAAGATTGAGACACGTGTTGTTGGGGTCTCAACCTGGGTAACTTGTTTTGCTCGGACTAGCTCCGAGGTTTGAATGAGATTGGGCTTACGATAGGCCATTTTCCTCTTTTGTCCCCGGGGCCACAAGGGCTTGACATCTTGGGAAGACGAGGGAGCTTGCTGCCACTCTTGATCTTTATCGGGCTTGGCTCCCCGGGCTCGCTTGATAGCGTGAGGCTCTTGCTTGATTACCGATATCTACTTCATTTTCTGGGGATGCTCTTTAGCTAGATTGCCCCCGGAGTTGACTTTAGGCTTCCTTTTGAAGTCAGGTTTGTCCTCGCGCACCTTTTGGAGGAGCGCGAACCGGTTGGAGGTTAGAATGGCTGGGACATGGTTGTCTCGCAGGATTATCGGCTCGCCGCCATTGATCCGAACGCGCAAGCTCCCAACGACAACCGTTTTATCGAAGTAAAAAATTACCGTTGCGGGCTTCTTGTTTTGGCCGGCCCAGCGGCGCCCCCATTTAGTAGGGGCAGAGTTGTGTGAGACCGCATTGACCTAGAAAACTCGGCCTTGTAGGAGGCGGGGCTTAGCACCCCTAGCTGACATAGGGCAGACTGGAGCGGCCGACTCTTTCTGTGGAGCGGGGACAACCCCTAGGAAGAAAGGGGAGCCCACGACTGGGGGAAAATCTCCAAAAATAATTGGA
Source organism: Amorphophallus titanum (assembly GCA_024336825.1). Lineage (NCBI taxonomy): Eukaryota > Viridiplantae > Streptophyta > Magnoliopsida > Alismatales > Araceae > Amorphophallus > Amorphophallus titanum. The sequence goes on from JANBPO010006859.1 coordinate 22,376,099, forward strand.
GTGGCCAAATAGCCACATCTGGCATGGGTGGCGATCATGAGCGGTCCGTACGTCACCGCAGCCATTGAAGATTGATCCTTCAAACTTAACGGCGAAGCCGGAAGCTTTGCTACTCCCTCCTGCAAGGACAAACGAGGGGGTCTCCTATGTGTGGACTTTTAGACTTCCATTGGAATGGGTCAAAGGGGTCTAGGAAGGTGGATATCATGAAGTGGGACACTTCCTTGATCCTTAGGTGCCATTTTGATAGGGGGTTATCCCCCATTTGTCTCGGGAATAACCCCCAATTTGTTCTTTTTTTAATTTGATAGAGGGATACAAATATTCAGATTAGATTGAAGGATAACCCTCATCTAATTTGGATAGTGTGACTCACCAAAATAAGTGGAACAGTTTAATCCACTCCTCTTATCAAAGTAAATGAGAGTAAGTGGATGTATATATTAATCCAATGAGACTATCCCTCTATTTATCTAACTCTCTATCAAAGAGGGGCTTAGGGCATGTTGAATTCACACTTTAGAGAGATAAGATTTTAATTCACTCGTTATTCCGTAATTTTCTTAATTAACTCATGAAATGATTCTATTGCCAAAACTCTCACTTGACTCCCTAATCTAAGACTTTAATCCCTAAACAAAATTCAACCAAAATTCCGTGAAATACATTCACAATAGAAACATGACTCATCAAATGAAATCTATTACACATCTCACGAACCCTGCCTAACTTTATTTCAATAAAATGAGACCCTAGAGCTGAATTGGAGAATGAAGGATCTCGCTTTCTAAGGGTTGATATGCCCTGCAAATGTGAAAAGAATCTAATTATATTGATCATCTCGCATTCCATGCATGCAGCCTCTTCTCTCTCTATCTCTTTCTCTCTCTAGATTTTTTCCCTTTGGTTACGTAGATTTAAATACATACGAATGATGATTAATTGGCGCGAGGTGGAGGGATTTCCCCTTCGTATCCGGACTGCAAACATGAAGGCACCGTAACCTCTCTCTCTCCCCCTACGCACGCACACACCACGCACTCCCAAGTTTCACAGCCCCGAAAGATATTCCTGGATGCAACCCATCACGATGTAATCATCCTTATCAGAAGGTGAGAGTAGAACTCCATAATTAGGCGCTGCTAGTTTCTAATGAAGATTACACTCACCGATAGATTCGCATATGAGAGAGCATGCCTCTCAGGCATCTCTATATAATCCCTCTCTACCTCCTTAGTTTTTAGCACAAGTCCCCCTTGTAAAATAGTTTTTCAAAGTTCTAGAGTGTAATTTACTTTTGACCACCAAGTCACGGTCTATCGCACGATCACTACTTGATGATTGCGGTAACCAGAACACCGCTATTATGTTCCGTGAACGGGCGCTGTAGAAACGTGAAAAGCTTTAATCTTTGGCAACCTAATCACCTTGGATCGAAGTTATCTGGCATGAGAGACTCTCTAGAATACTCTAAGGATCAGTTCTACTCCAAATTAGGACTTTAAATCCGATCTAATCCCCTAAACCCTAGGTAAACTCTATAAATAGGGTACAAGTTTGACCTGTGCGAACCCTTATTTTGGCTCACGAAGTTCGATGGTAAGAAGGCGTTATCTCAAGTTGGTCCTTTGGAGTATTTTATTTCCCTTAGTTTTATCTAACTCTCCTCCAATTTTCATGCTAGGAGAGCGAGTCTTTAAGGAGTTAGAAGCCCCCGAAGTCGCTGTCCCACTGTAGTCTACATAGAAGGCAGTGCATCCGTCTGAGGAAGAGGAAGGCATTAGAAGTCCTAAATAAGGTTTGTTCAAGTTGTGTCTTTAGAACTTTTCTATTACCTTTCTATCTTCTATCTACCCTCCAATTTTCATGAATTTAGGTCAAGAGTATCAGAAGATAGAGGGGCGGGAAGTTACTTGTTTAGCACAAGACGTGCAGAAACTAGGGACTTCTTCCAGTTAGAAATTCAGAGTTCCAAGCCCAACCCAAAAGTAGGTTATCTCGTGGATGGCTAAAATAACATGTTAGGAGTAAAAGCCCTCTATGTCATCCTATTTTCATTAATTATACATGGAGTATTTTATGTTTTGTTATCACTGCACAAATAGGGATTTCATAGCATGCATGTCCCAACACGTTAAAGAAAAAGATGTTAACTTTGGCCTAATAAATGCTACCCATGCATCTCCAGGATTTCATTATGCCCTATCATGTCATATTGACCTGTTTAGCATGATTTTTACATATTATTTATCCTTGAATAGGCCTCTTATAGCTTCAAACATCTTCTGCTCGTAGCAAGCAGAAGGTGATCTTCCCGAGACCGATAATGTCTACTAGCGGTCCCAGCTTGACCGCTACTATCAGAAACGGTCCTCCCGAGATTGCCTTTTCTTTTCTATGTTCTGTACCTGTTAACCTGAAACAGATTGCAGAACAACCCTATCCATTTATAATGATAGGGCAAACATAGAACATAATCAGGACCAAAATACCCCGGGTTAAGTGACTGACCAGTGGATATAATAACAGGGGAATAAAGGAGAGAATAGCTAAGGGAAAATGACATAAAAGACCTCAACCCCTCAACTACTTCTACAGTCTCAACCATCTTCATTCTAACGGTTGACATTAATTAGACGTGGATGGGTTATTTTTAGCATTGCTTTAACTCTCAAAAACTTGACATAGGTGTGGGTTAGCAACTTAGCCCTTTACAATATATAATGGCATGATAAGTGAGACATATTGCCCAAAGGCAAAAGGGATTAAGATCCTCTCGGGAGACTTTCCGCATTCAAATGATGTGATATCATTAATTTTTAAGGAAAGAGACAAGCAAACAACATAAATTAAGGACCGCAATGTTACATGAATGAAAAGAAACTCACTCTCATGAACGTCATGTCGATGCATACACCTCCATGTGGAGCCAATGTGTGTCCCTCAATTGAAGTAGCTCCTCCATATGGGACAATAGGCACCTGATTGAAAGGAGAAAATACTAGTAAAATAGTATCAAAAGCATATATTTATGCTTTGAGGACTAAGTTGCATGTCTCTATTAGCTACTTGAATGTAGGTCTTGCAAAATGTTAGCATCCTGGACATGGAAAACTTAAATGTTATAAACCTAAACATTTCCCAAGGCAATGACAACAGGAAAAGGAAACCAGACCTTGTATTTGTTGCATGAAGCTACAATTTTTACAACATCATCTTGTGACCTGCAAATGAAACAAATGAACGCAAGGGTCATACAGATTTAAGGTCAGAAACTGCTACTTCTCAACAGAAAGAAACCACTGGTGTCTCAACATAAATCTTAAAACCATATTTATTATTTCAAACGGAACTTTTAAGTGCTGTTTGGACTTGGAATGCACTTTTCAATAAGGGTGAATAAGACAAAAACAGAATATGCAATCAGGTTTGGGAACCAAATAATATAATAAAAGCTGAATACAGATTTTGTTCAGCCTGACTTGGAATAGGATAGTAACTACGTGTGAGGGGTGGAATAGCTGAATTCAGGGGAGGAGAGAGCCACTTTCTCTCTCACTTGAATAATTTGTTTTCCCCCAATTTCTTTATACCTTCATTTAAATGCCCAAAAATAGCCTAAAAATCTGTAAAAATTATCTAAAATCACGGGATAAATTCTAGACCCAGACCGCTAAGGATCCACTAAGACACGAGCGTTACACTTTTGATCTTTTAATGTCTCAAAATAACCTAGTATAAATGGTTACGAAGTTTGGTGAGGAGAAAACCCCATGAGCTAATGTTTTCTATCTTGTAGGAGAAGAAAAGGAAGAAGGAGAAAAGGAGAACAAGAGAAGGGGGTTCTCATCTACGTCAAGGCGTTTCTGGAGCTCGGGGAAGAAGAGAAAGAGGAGCGGACTGAAGAGAGGAACGAGAGGACGCTAAAATCGTGACCATCCGTCTATGAACCAAGGAGAACCAGATCATCTAGAGAAGGGTGAGCTTTATACTTGATAGATCTTATTTGGTTCAGTCTTTAGTATTCATCTTGGGCTCATTGTATCCATTTGTGAGCACTTCATTAATTTCTGAATGGATATTCTATGTGGGTGTTCGAAGATTTGATCTCCGAGTGTCTGTGTTGACGCTTGTGCGTCGTCTTGTGCGGAGGATCTCTGCGTGTGGCTTGGGGGGGTTGTTCCCCACGTGTGTTTGGGAGTTACCTCCCGTGTGTGTGCAGGCGTCGCCCTACGTGTGTGTGCAGGCATTGCCCTACGTGTGTGTGCAGGCGTCGCCCTATGTGTGTGTTAGAGCTTGGCTTCATGTGCGTGGGGATTTATCTCTGGGCTGTTTTAACAGTAGTGAAGCCTCACTCAGTTGAGTGAGGGGTGGACGTAGGGAGCTCGGCCTTGGTCTCGAACCACCTTAAAAATCATCATGTCCATATCTGAATGCTTGTGTGATTGTCTATTTCCTCTACCTCCATTCACAGGTTTAAATTGACACTGTCACACAATCTAATCAGACTACTACACACATTTAATTTGCACACACAAAGAGCTAAGTTGAGTTTAGTTCATCAAGCCGCATTTAATTCTTAACGTTCATCAATTTGCCACTTGGTAAATCTACATCTTGTCTAATTGTTTTAGGCGTTGTGTTGAATTCTGCTGTGAGAAGTTTTATGTTTAAACTAGACTTAATTTTCTAGACGGATCTATTCACCCCTCTCTAGATCTGTTTTCCTACACTACGGGACCCAACACCAGATCATTTGACAAACAAACTCTTCTCTCCATCCCTTTGGGGTGGGGAACAAAACTTTTCCTGACTCGGACCTTTTGTCTGAATCGTTTAATGAACAAACTCTTTCGTCCACCCTGTCAGGGTTGAGCTACGTCCTTTGACCTGGATCCCCGATTGGGGCATGGTGGTGTGGTTCCCTCGTCCTTTCCCTGGAAGGGCGAGCATTCTCTTGTGCCCTTACATGGACCTGTGATAGGCTCATCTTACACCTTGCCCGTGGATGCTTACCCTCCTCTAGCTGCTCTTCGAGGCAATTTGAGAAGAAGGAAGGAGAGAAGGAAGAAAAGGTGGCCAAGAGTCATTATACAGTCAAAGAACTATGCACAGGGAAAAGGCAATTCCATTTCTTACAAAGCATGGGTTATAGGTGCTTGAGGGCACGGCCCCCACTTTACAAAAAGGGGAAAGCAAAATAGAAGGGGGGAGTATGGCAATCAATCCAGCCCCCGAAAGATTTCCTCGAAAGGGAGAATCCCGACATAAGAGAAGTTTGTCATTTCATTCAGTCGGTCCTCCTGCTCCCGAAGACGTTCTATCTCTGCCCGAACGGAGGTTGCCTCAACCTCAGATACGGATAGCTGCCCGAATTCCATGGCATTGACCGCTTGCACTTCACCAAGTTCCAGATTGTTTGCATCAAGCCTTTCTTTGAGCCGCTCTATCCAACTTGTCAGTGCCCAGGCTTTACTGCGGTACCTCTCCATGCCACTCCGGTGCTGCTCTTCCTCACTTACTCGTGCCTCGAGGGCACGCGAGTACTGCTCCCTTTGCAAGCAGAGTGTGACAGTTTGACTGGGAGCCTGCGTCTCGAGGAACTCGCGGCGGTTCACGTACTTCAGCAATAGTGTCACCCGCTGTGACCATTCCTCCAGCGAACAAACCATCATCTGTAGTGCTTCTGTCAGTTTCTTTGCGATGGCCTTCAATCCCCGGTATGTAAGCCGCGGTCAGTGAACACCATGGACCGCAATACGGCCAGATTTTGCCTCACCAGGAAATCCGAAGTGACGAAGCCTATGGGAGGCACAGCGGGGATGTTGAACTCCACCTGGCCGTCCACCGCCGCCCAGAGGTCGGTAGCCACTGTAGCTGAGGTAGACGGTAGTGCCAGAATCGGGGAGCTGGCCACTTCGGCTACGACATGGAGTTCCTACGCCATCCCCATTGACGCTAGAAGGGGAGCCTCCATGAGGGCACGTGACGTCTCTTTGAAAAGGGGTAGCTCCACTCCCTCTGTCTCCGACACCAGGAGCGAGACCTCCACAAGTGCTCCGAGCGTCTCTCCGACAAGGGGCAGCCCCATTCCTTCTATCTCTGGTAGTGGTGGCTAAGTCTCTACAAGCGCGTTGGGCGTCTCTTCAGCAACAGGCGGTTCCGTGTCCACCACCTCAGGCGACAGAGGCTGAACCTACATGAGCACACCCGACGTCTCCTTGACCAGGGGTGATCCTGGCTCTTCCGTCCCAGCCCTCCTCGGGGTGAAAGTTGCTTTGGGCCCCAGCAAGGTCAGAGCCGTTTCTTCCACCAGGGGAGTAACCGGCATGAGCGCCAAGCCAGAGGCCATATCGACCGGAGTCGACACGGCGACCGCCTGGATGCTGGGCGGGGATGAAGAGAAATGTCGCAGCACATCCTGCAAAGTCAGCGGATTCGCCTGAAAGCTAAGGCAGCGAGGAGGCAGAGGCGACCCTGGGAGTAGTCTGCTCGCCAGGAAGCTTAAGGCGGAAGGTGGTATGCCTCCACCCAACCTTAAAGTTGACACCAGCTTCAGCTCGGTTGTTGCACCAGGAGACACCCGCAGCTTGCTGATTGCTTGTCGACGAGCTCGAGGAGCCACGGCCCTCTCCAATGTCATGAGAGCAGTGCCCGTGGGTGTTCAGGTCTCGACCTCACCTGTTGGAACTCTCGGGGAGGGTGTTTCTATCAAGCCCCTAGGAACCTGCACCGGCCAGACCTGGAGTCAGCCAAGACATTTGGAGAGACCTATGAATTGACAAATGGACTGTGAGCTTATGCTTACGTCTACCACGACCAAGCTCATGGAGCTCGGTAAGAATGAGGGTAGTGAGATCGGTGCGAACTTCGTTGGCTCTGTAGAAGGGCTCCCGATCGAGCGCACCTCGTCGGGGAATAACCATAGCCATTGGCTCGTCCGATGCAACCTCGATCGCGGTGAGCACAGCCTTCACCAGAGAAAGGGAAGCCTTGGTCGGGGAGATGGAATCCTTCTTGGCCTTAGTAGCTCGGCATGTCAGGACTGGGCTGGGCATTTGGGAGTTCTCTGACCTCTCACCATGCCTTGAATATTTCTTCAGGGTTGGCAAAGATGATGGAGTAACCTCCTGCCTCTCTGTCGTTGTCCTGACCTGTATAAAAAGGGAAAAGAAAAGAGAAGTTGTGTCGTCAGGTCTCTCGAGATGGAGGGGATTGAACTAAGATGGTGCAGGGGTTACTTTTCTTTACCCCCACTCCAGGGGAGTGCACGACACTGGTCTCTTCACCTGCCACAGACTCAGTGGCCTCCGCCATGCCTACCCCGGGAATAAGGACTGAGGCAAGCACCTCCACACATCCTGGAATAGCAAAAACAGACAAATTAAGCACCCACACCTTTGGCAGAATGAGCAATCATGGAGAACCACAACAGTGGGGAAGCCATACCTTCAGTCGGACTCGACGCAACCACGGAGGTGGCAAACTCTTTGAAAGAGGGTACCCAGGGAAGTAGAGGAGTAGCGACTGTAGCAGCCTCGACATCGGTGCATTGCTTCTTGGTTTTCTTCTTCTCGCTCGCCTTCCCCTCGGCATTCACCTTCTTCACCGATGACCTGGCCCAGGCGCGCTTCTTCCCCAGGGGCAAGGGTGTGGTAGTAGGAGCTGGCGCTGACTTGATGAAGTGTGGCAGCTTCACCAATTGCAAGAGAAGCTGTCGGTAGGTGTTCATCATGAAGCCAGAGGGGAACTTTGCGTAAGAATTGGTGTTAGTCAATGAAAGAGCAAAGAGGGGGGAGGAGGCAGAAGAGGCAGCCCTTGAGAGAATCAGGGTGAAGGAGGGCCATACCCGGGGGACCAGTGTATAGGCGGGATAGGGGCCAGTATGCCAAAGATGGCTCCTTGTCCCTCTGGGCCGCTTCTCTTACTAGCCAGCACACGTCCCCAACCTTGACACAATGGTCGATGAGCTCGGCCAAGTCCAAGTGTTTTCGGGAGGTCAAGCAGCAGTACATGTTTAGGTGTTCCACTCCCCACCTGTCAGCATAGTGGAAGGACACGTTGAGTCTTCTATCCGAAATCACGTTCGAGGGATCTTCGATCGTCAGCCCGTGCGTGCTCTTTCGCGGCTGGCAGGCGGCGCGTGACCCACGCGGGCCGTTGCAGGCTGGCGAAGTCGACCACACAGGGGGTCAGCGAAGGCCGCTACGCGGGTTGCCGGGGAGGTGGTCAAACTTGGCGTGAGGCGGGGCCTCTTCGCGGGCTTCACGGCACGGGAGAACAGGACAAGGCGGAGGAGTTTGCGGCTGGGCGCGCACGCAGGGAGGAGGTCGCCGGCGTGCTAGGTCCACTGGGAGGTGAGTTTGTATGGGGAGAGGAAGAGGTGGTTCGCAATGGAAGGTGGCAGAGGAGGCTCGCGGCGACGTGGGTTGCAGGGTGGTGGAGGGGAGTCACTGGCGGCTTGGTGAGGGTGACCAGTGGCTCATGGTTGTGGTGGCGGGAGACGCGACGGTGGCCGGAAGAGGAGGAGGCGGTCGCAGGTGTGAGTAGCAGAGGGTTCACGGCGGAGGGGATGGGCTTGGTGAGAGGGAAGCAGGGGGGGCTTTTGCGGGTGGAGCTGTGGCCTGAGGGAGGTGGGGGTTGCTATGTAGAGTAGCGGCGAGAGTGCTGTTGCTACGTCGGCTGGCTTCTGCCGCTTGGGGACGACGAAGCCCGACATGGCGACGCCAGTGACGGGCCAAGAGGGCAGCCGGGGGTCGCAGGTGGTGCCCTCCCACTTGTAGCAATAGTGCTTCTTCCCCCCCGAGCCGAAGTCGGAGGTGAGGTTGGAGGAGGATCTACTCACGGTAGTCGGCGATGGGGAGCGCAGTGATGAAGGTGGCTACGGAGGGAGGTGGCCGACGGCTGTCGCGGTGGGCTGGCTGGGTGAGAGGGCCAGTAGGCAGGCTAGGCAGGTGCGCTGACCTTGACGGGAGGCGTGCGAGGCAGGCGGGGCGGCCTGCGGGCACTATCACAGCAGGTGCTACGGCAGGCCTCTGGACACGGGCTGGCGCGAGCCCTCGTGAGGGCGAGTGCGGCTGGTTCACGTGCGCATAGGTGACAGGGGCACAAGTGACGAGGTGGGCCTACGCGGGAGGCTAGGACGTGGGGGCATAGCTCGGCGGTGCAAGCGCACGGGCACGGTGGACCGTGGGTGGTTCCTGGCACTGGGAGATAGATAGAGAGAGAGAGAAAGAAAATAGAGGGAGAGAGAGAGATTAATAGAGATTTTGTATGGCTGTTTGATCCGGTAAAGTAGCATTGTACTGGGCATCATCAAACTTCAGATAACAAAGTTGATAAATCAGTAATGAGCATGGATCAAAACAATGAATAACGGGGTAACAGCTGTCTCCTTTCAGTCTAATAGTCACATTACCTGATAATAATGCATCTATTTCAAAAGTGTAATTAGTTCCTACCTGAGGATTAAATGGTCGGATATTGACAAATCCTTGTATCAGGTTCCAGTTTATAGGAACTGATGAATACAAATTAAGTATACATGAAAAGCCATAATTATCTGTAATAACAAACCGAATAGAAAAATTATCCCTGAAAGCTATTGACAACTCTAAAATAGTTCCATCCTGTGTAATTTCCGGATAGAGAGAAGTTCCTTGAAAGACTCCATTAAAAGTAGAATCATAGTCAGGATAAAGATTGATAGGAAAAGTGTATCCTCCAGTTATTACCTGATTAAAGAATGGCAGCAAATCTTTTGCCTGCTGAGAAATTGATCGATTGCAGACAGGTTTATTTGCCCCATCCTTACACACCCCGGATTCGATGATTACTTTATCAATAGATGAAGTAACGCTATTATAAATAACGGGATCTTCCAATAGACTAGAAGCAATATCTTTTGTTTCTACGAGTGTATATTCAAATTGAGGAAGGTTTCCCGGTGTAAGATTTGGTAGTTCCGTTCGCTGGTAATAATGAACCAGTACATTAGAAGCACCTGTATCTAAGCGCAATGAAATATAGGAAACAGGGTCTGTAAACAATACCTCCATAGTATCGCCATTATTAATGGCAAGCGCATTATTAAAAATGTTGTAAGGAAGATACAAAACAGTGCCTTGACTTCCATTAATTCTTAGCAAAAGGCCTTCGTATGAAATAATCTGATTAGATGGAACGGTGGCAAGGATATCTCCGGATTGTACACCTTTTCCATATACTTTAAGATCAATACATGTTTTTAAAACAGGTTCAGGAGGACAGAAAATAGTTTCAGTGGTAATTCCTAATTCTTCCACAATAAGATCACCTGTACCCTGGGAAACAAAACTCAATGGACTTTGTGCCAGGATACGTAGCTTATTATGTAAGCCTGCCTGTTGATATTGCCAGTATCCCTTTTTATGATTCGTTAGCCTACATGGAACGAGTTTCTTACGCTCTTCCGGGCAAAATACTTCTCCGAGCATGTAAAGGATCGAAAGGCCACGGAATTTGCCTCCTTAAGGCAAGGAATAATGTCGGTGGCAGAATATGAACTTCAATTCTCCCATCTGGCCCCTTACGTTGAACATCTAGTAAGCACAGATTTATTAAAGGTCAACTAATTTATGGATGGTTTAAGGCCCCGGCTTTATTCAGCAACTCGATTCATAAAATATCTACACTTATACGGAAATGGTTCAACGGATGTACTTGTGTGAGAGGACCTTAAAGAAGATAGAGAAAATTCGAGGCAGGAAAGAGGAGTCGAGCCAAAAACATGATAGGCGAGAGGAGAGAGGAGTGGGTGATGACAAACTCCATTACAAAAAGAGGTCCCACAATGGAGAAGGTAATGGTAAATGAAATGGTAATGGTAATGGGATAACGAATCCCAATGGAAATGGCAAGAGAGCTAAAGAGGAAGAGGAGAAGCAGGTCATGGCAGCTTGCTCATTTTGTGAAAAGTTTGGACACTCGGTCGAAGATTGCTGGAAGTGACTCGACGCTTATCTCAAATGTGAGAGCCAGGAGCATCGCTTACCCATGTGTCCCCTCCTAAAGGACAAATCTGCAAGGGACAACAATGGATGCGGGCGACGAGGCTGACTAAATGCCATCTTGGACGAGGAAGGTAAAACAATTGAAGATACACTTGGAAATACTCGACAAGGAACTTTTTATATTTCTCTTATACATCAGGTGGTAGGTCGGCTCCTATCTTGACTCCTAGGGTCGGGTCACCTTTGAGGAAGACCGTTAGTAACTCACCACCGGGCTTAGATGTTGTCGGTCCTTACTCGGTTCCCCTAATCCCTTTATTTTTCCCTTCTGGACTTATGGCTTCAACCGAGATTATGTAGCACCTTCTAGCCATTGCCTGGTTATCCCAGACTTCTCCCACCCCATTTTTGGTGGGGAACTTCATCTTTTGGTGAAAGGTAGAGGGCACTGCCTTTGTTCAGTTGAGGATGCCTCGATTGAAGATGGCATTATAAGTCGTCATTCCCTTAATCACGATGAAGTCTGCCATAACCGCGACGATTTTGGATGGGGTGTCGATGGTGATTGGCAGGCTCAAGGGTATTTCATTGTAGTAAGGATGAATGATTTTTACTTAGTGAGGGAGTTGGGATCACCAAGGGGACCAATAATATCAAAAGTCCACATGGAGAAAGGTCGTGGGGAAGATATTTGATGAAGTGTGAAAGATGGTGAGTGAATCTTGGCGGCGTGAAGTTGACACTTTGACACACCTACGGACATAGACATCACAATCCTCTTCTATGGTGGGCCAGTAAAAGCCTTGCCGAAGGATCTTCTTGGCAAGCATTTGGCTGTTCACATGGCCACCGCACACACCAGAGTGTGCTTCCTCAATACACTTCCAAACCTCATCGTCATCAAGATATCGTAGAAGAACACCAGTGATGCTTCTCTTGTATAGCACTCCTCCAACCAACGTGTATTTTGGGCCACTCTTCTTATGGCTCTCTTATCTTCTGACGTGGTCTCTTCAGGGTAGGACTAATCTTGGCAGTACTTAGCAATCTCATAAAATCATGGCTTTTCCTCATCAGCCAGTTCTTCTTTCAATTCTGCCAGCATGATTTCCCTCGTCTCAAAGATTTCTCCCTCTTGGACCTTCGTTGCTACTTTTTCCTTGATCCTTACGTCGGAAGCATCATGGACAGTAGGGGCGTGACGCTTGTAGATGGATTCAAACCATCTACCCAAAGGGAATTTTAAGGATGATGCCAAGGAGGCGAGGGCATCGGCCAGAATATTCTGGTCATGAGGAACATGGACAAAGATCAATTTGGTGAACAATTTGGCAAAAGAAAGAGTGAGTTCTTGGTAAGGCTTGAGATTAGGATTGCGAGTGCGGTATTTGGTGAGCACATGACGGAGAATGAGTTGACTATCACCGATAATTTGTAATTCAGTGATGCAAAAAGAATGGGTAGCTTCCAGACCAGCTAGAAGAGTCTCATATTAAGCTATGTTGTTGGTAACTGGGAATGCAAGCTCATATGCCAATGGGATAGTAACACCTTCAAGCGATAGGAGGATAATGCCGATTCCTCTCCCTTAAGAATTCAGTGCTCTATCAAAATATAACGTCCACATGCGATCATTTGATTGGTTGATGGACATTAGTTCCTCATCTGGAAACACTAATTGGACACGGTCAAATTTAGGAAGAGGATGATGGGCGAGATGCTCAGCTATGGCCCGACCGGGCGGTCTATGGATGAACCTCCACACTAACCAGCATAAGACATATAATTAAGACAAACGGACCTGTAGCAGCATAATAGAGTCATGATACACGACTCTGATGCACGAAGGTTGGGCCGCTAGAGCCAACCGACATACAACATTGACTCGGTCAAATGACATGTGACGGCCTAAAGAAGGTGCATTACAACGCTCTAGCAGTTAAGAGTGAACTGTCAGAACAAACCGGCAGACACGAACATTGAGAAACAACGGGGCTGTGGCACTCCAGCATAGGGGCACCAGAGTCATGCGACGGTCCCAGATTGGGCCGCCACCATAACTCAGCCTCGAATGAACTGACACACCCAAAGACTGTGGCGGTCTATCGTAGGGCCGCCAGAGACTGTGATGGTCTCTTGAATGGCCGCTACACCATCACGGTGGGAAAACCATGGGCAAGGTCGAATCGGCCCGTTCCATGCCCCATTCGCACCAAAACACAGGGGAAACAAGCCTAGACAATGAAACATGCCTTCTACAAGCCGGAAGGGGCACATGCATGCATCTGATCGCAAGAAACGGGGGATTGCGACAAATTGACCCAAATCGGGTCACCAGGGGTTCCCAGACTCCTACCGGCCCCGAATGATGACCAATCACGATAAAACTTGTGGGAAAGGGATCCAAACATCCCGAGGGTTGTTTTGACAGTAATTTTACTAAAAACCATCGCCATTTTCCGGTGAACCCTACAAAGCCCAAAAACAACGATTTTACCTAAATGAGCCTGATCTAGCCCGTTCTAGCACCAAATGACACAAAATTACAGGGAAAACGTGCAGGAGGAAGTGGCGATCTATCTCCCTACCTCCACCGAAGAAATCGTGCGTCAAAGCGACTAATCCACGTCAAAAATCGCTCAGAACATGAACGGCGCCATCTTAGAATCCACCGAGGGATCGCGCCCGCCACGCTCAAACCACTGCTCCATCCTGCGAATCGATCTCCCCAACGCGTCCCCACCTTGGCCAGCTCCGCAACGGTGCACGCCCCATGCCGAACGGACCAGAGACGAGAGAGAACAGAGAGAGAAGGTGAAACGTTGAAAATGAGGGAGGAGAGATAGTAAGGTGGGTTAAATAGAAAGAAATTAGGAAATTTTCCCTGTGGGTGCAGCTTCTTGCTCGGCAGTCAGTTGATATCAGGGCAGATTCATATTTGAACATTTTTGATCAGTTGTCGGTTTGGATGCCGATGGTTGAAGAGCTATCGGCATGAATGCCGATGGTTGAAATGCTGTTAGCTCGGGTGCCGATGGTCGGATTGCTTGTTGGCTCAAATGCCAATAGTTAAAATGTTGTTGACTCAAACGTCGATGGTTGAAAAGCCATTGAGTGCCTATGGTTAAAATATTGTCGACTTAGACGCCGATGATTGAAAAGTTATTGGCTCGAACACCAATGGTTGAAAAGCTGTTGGCTCGAATGCCAATGGTTAAAATGCTGTCGGCTTGGATGCCGATGATTGAAGAGTTGTCGGCTCGAATGCCAATGGTTAAAATACTATCGACTTACACGCTGATAATTGAAGAGCTGTTGGCTCAAATGCCAATGGTTGAAAAGTTGTTGGCTCGAATGCTAATGGTTAAAATGCTATCGACTTTGATGCTGATAATTGAAGAGCTTTTGGCTCGAGCGCCAATGATTAAAATGTTGTCGGCTTGGATGCCGATGATTGAAGAGCTATCGGCTCGAACGCCAATGGTTAAAATGCTGTCGGCTTTAATGTCGATGATTGAAAAATTGTTGGCTCGAATGCTAATAGTTGAAATGTTGTTGGCTCGAATGCTAATGGTTAAATTGTTATCGACTATGATGCTGATGATTGGAAACCTATCAGCTTAAACGTCGATGGTTGAAAAGCTGTTGGCTCGAACGTCAATGGTTAAAATATTGTTGGCTTGGAATCTGATGATTGAAGAGCTGTTGGCTCGAGCGCCAATGGTTAAAATGTTGTCGGCTTAGATGCCGATGATTGAAGAACTGTTGGCTCGAACGCTAATGGTTGAAAAGCTATTGGCTCGAATGCCAATGGTTAAAATGCCGTCAGCTTTGATGTCGATGATTGAAAAGTTGTTGGCTCAAACGTTAATGGTTGAAAAGTTGTTGGCTCGAATGCCAATGGTTAAAATGATGTTGGCTTTGATGCCGATGATTGAAAAATTATCAGCTTAAATGTCGATGGTTGGAAAGTTATAGGCTTAGATGCCGATGGTTAGAAAGCTGTCGACTTAGACGCTGATGGTTGAATATATTTCTATACATGTTCTATGTTTCATTTACATTTCTCGACATAGCACAATAACCTTACCAAAAAGGTTAATTACTTAAAGTTGTCTGGTATAGAGAAATAAATCCTACTGAGCGTTTCGCTCACCCTACGTTGTCAGTTAACCTTGCAGCTAGTTCCGTTGATGAACCCCAAATCCATGGGGATGGACAAGAGTGAAAGAGGGACAAGTTCATCTTAGTTACCTAGGTCTATAAGTGTTGCTCTTGCTAGAATTATGTACTTGGAAGTTGTATCATGCCTCTTAAGACTTCATGTTCTTGTAAAACTTTATTTTGATGAAATAAAAGCATCCTCTTTTCATTATCTCCCTTTGTGATTAGACCCCAATTATACATGCTCTGATCGACACGAGTGTTACGACTCGTTGTGCCTCGATATTTCGTGCCAGGACGAGACATCAGTCGACCGAACCTATTGGTCGACCAGCCCCTAGATGGGCCAGAATCGATCGACCGTTTGGTCGACCGAATCCGGTGGCCTTTGAGCGGGGGACCCCTCCAGGGTCCGTTTCATGCCCGGCTCACTCCCAGAGTGAGTGGGAAGCTTGGGGAACCATTCCCCAACCCTAAAAACACATATTGGGACCCATCGGGTCATGAAGTGGAGATTAAAACCATGGAATCGTCGTTTATCCCGAATTATACCCAGTTCTTCCCAAACATGCATAAACTCGCTCGCGGCCTCACCATGGCCCGAAAACATGGGGAAAAGTGGGGAAACAAGGGGGAAAGCATTCCCCAAAATCTATTCTACCAAACTAACTAAAAACATCGCATGGATTGGCAAAACCTCCGCTTGTCCCCAAAACATTCTTTAAACCCCAACTGAAGGAAACCCACTCATTCTCATACCATTTGACATGAAACTTTAGGAATTTAACGCGGGGAGGGCAAGAATCTGTGTCCCTACCTTTTGATGTGGATCTAGAGGGGGGGTGAATAGATCAAACCCCGATAAACATTTTTACAGTAGCTGAATAATGCGGAATTAAGGTGAACTATAGTAAGATAATCAGGAAACTGTAAACGACAAATAAAACAGAACAACTCAAGTTGATCGGTTCTCAATCGATCCTAAACATCCATCTATCTTGAAGAGAGTGAAGTATGAAATGCATTGAGTCTTAGTTCTTTTCGTGAGATTACGTAATGGAACTATTTGATGGAAGTTATGAATAAAGGACTTGGTTATCTTCATTTGTACGCGATCTGTCTATGTGTGTTGAATACACTTACGCTCTGATTGACATGAGTGAATATAACTCGTCACGTCTCTGGGTTCCTTCCGCGCTCGGGACGTGACAATCTTCATATATCACCATATGCAGAAAAGTCATTTATAGTCCACAAAACTGCTACATAAATTTGAAAAACACCATTAGTTATTACATCATATGTTCTAACTCCGTTCTCCCATAATTCCTTTAGCTCATCAATTAATAGTTGTAAATACACATCTCTATTCCTCCCTGGTGTTGTACACCTAGGAATCAATAATGAAATCATAAAAAAGGATTCTTTCATACATTTTCACGGAGGCAAGTTATATGGCATGGTATGACAGGCCACATGCTATATGCATTGTTCATGCTACTGAAAGGATTGAACCCATCCATCACCAATCCTAGTCGTACATTATGAAGATCTTGTGCAAACCATGGATATTGCCTATCAAAAGTCTTTCCAAGCTTCTAAGTTAGTTGGGTGCCTCAAAACATTCTCATCTTCTATGCATTTTTCCTTTTGCCACCTCATATCAAAAGTTATCTTTCTTGACATGAACAACCTTTGAAGTCTTGAGACTAATGTAAAGTGACCGAGCACTTTATTAGGAGTTTTATTACCTTTGTCATCATTCAATTTCCATCTGGACTCTTCACATTGTGGACACTCATTCTTGTCTTCTAATTCCATCCTAAATAACACACAATCATTCTTGCATGCGTGAATAGAATCATATCCCAATCCAAAGTCTCGTAGAATCTTTTTAGCCTCATAATACGATGATGGAATCAAATGGCCCTCTAGAAATGCATCATTCAATAGTTCAAGTAGCATATTGAATGATTTGTTACTCCAACGATTGAGTACCTTCACATGAAGCAATGTAACAAGGAAAGTCAATAATGAAAACCTTGTAGAACCTGGAAACAATGGTCGATGTGCATTTTTTTAACAATCTATCAAATTTATCTATTTCCTTTTAATGTGGAAATATCAGATCCTTGATCTTCATTTGTCTCATGATAATTAACATCAATAAATGCACCTGGGCATAAGCGATCCATCACTCAACCGCTAGGCAAACCAAGCAGTCAATGAAGTGCCACTATGCATGCAAAGACAAGGACACTGGCAGTCCTAGATTGCGTCATTAAGGAACTGTAGTAGTTAAGAAGTAAACCACACTCAGTCAACCTTGAATTGACCTATCTAGTTAGACCACCCAACAGACTCACAGACACTAGCAGTCCATGCCAGAACCACTAGAGACACCACCCTAATCAACCTAAATGTTTGACGCTAGTTAAACGGGACACACACAAGGACAGACAGACACGAAACAAGCCATCACGGCTAACCGACAACACAACAAACCCAACTCACTGTGCGATCACCAAGGGGCCACTCAAGGAACTGGACGGTCCACTAGAGGCCACCCAAGGAGACAGAAGGGTCCATTCCAGGCCGTTCACTCCAACCGACCTACTACAATAACTGGTTAAATGGCAGTCAAAATGGTGAGAGAAGGACCGCTCATGAAGTGGCATGGTTAGAGGGAAATCGCTCCACGAACTGCCAGAAAACTATTGACCCAAGGCCAACCATGCTAAGCGATCAAACCCTAGCCGCTCAACACAAAGGGAAAACAGAACGGCTAGACACCGGCCCCTCAGGTGGACTGGATGGCTCACACCTAGCCGTGCCATCTACTGGGTGGTTTGTCGTGTGACAACGCAAACACCCACCGACCTAGACTAAATGGTCCAAAACTAGCTGCGCTAAGCCCTACAAGGTTACTGTTAAATCGTGTAGGCGTCACGGCGAACAAACCATGGGATCGGCCCGATCGTAGCCGTTCCATGCCCCGTTCCTTCCGAAACGAAGGGGATACAACCATAACGACGATATACAACACATAGACTCCGACGGGAGTAGAATTGGCTGAGAAACGGCAAGAAACAGGCGATTTCTTCAAATCAACCCAAATGGAACCACCGGACTTCCCGAGCTCCTAACGGTCTCAAATAACCACCAATCGACACGAAATCCGCGATTATGGAACGCTGACATTCCAGGGAGTCATTTGACATTAGCTGATCTAAAAACCATCGTCGTTTTTCAGAGAACCCTACGAACTCCATAAAATTACGGTATTACCTAAATGAGCCCAAATTCGCCCGTTTTAGCACCGAATGACCATCACCGCTCCATACCCCATCTAGCTCCTCATCATCCTCCAGGACAATGGCCATTGCTACAAACTCTGGGCATCTAAGGAGGGTGTGGCAGCGTTGAGCGAGGTCCTGGAGAAACCTATTGGGGATAGATTTAGAATGACGCATCATTGGGCGTGCCGCAGGTGTGGAAGGGCTAAAAACACTGGAACTAGACTCTACTCCGACTGATTCTACTACTTTAGGAGACTCAGCAGACTGTACATCTAGGCTAGAGGACAGGAAACCTATTGGAAGAGAATTAGGGGCCTTGTGCCCCTGGGAGGAAGATGGGCAGAACATAGCGTAATCCTCCACTGAAATCTCAGTTTCAAAATTGGCATTTTTTTTGAGATAAGTGGGGAGTATACAACATAAAGGAGAAGCTGGTGGAGGAGGAGGAAGAGCAAGAGGATAGATAGAAGGGCAGAAGATGTTGAGGAAGGGATCAGAGGAGGAGAACCAAGGAGTGGACAAGTCAATTGGTGGGCAGTGCCCACATGGACAGTTAACAATCAAAAATTCAATCGGTATTTCGAGCTGAAGTGGAGACTGAAACATCAATGGATCAACCAATATAGGAGGCAAATAGGGAACAAAAACCAGATTTTGGAAAATGAAAATCAGGCGGGAAGGGGACAAAGTGATAGTCGAGCTCCCCATTTCCCGCAGACGCTGGGCTGGCTTCCTGCGCGGATACTTCATAACCCGCACCTCGGGTTTTCTGGAACATTCTTCTTCATGAAACATCTTGGCAAAGGCTTCAGAACAATCAACAGCCTCATCTATCGGCCCCTTCGACAGTAAAGGCAGTTCGGACACTATACAGGCAGTAGATTCCTTCTAGTCCTAGCAAGGCGGCATCTTCAGAGTACCGGGCTGTGGTGGCCCCTTCGCAAAATGTTGACGGTAATTCCACGTCAACGGCCCTGAATCTCCCAAAACTGATAAGGATGACTCTCGATATTCGAGGCCTCTTCTATTCATTTTCTTGCCCCTTGGGACTGGCTTTGTGCGCCCCTGTAATTAGGTGCCGCGACCCAAGCCTAACTGGTAACCTAGCTTCAGTATCATGTTCCAGCCTTTGGAATCTCTTATCTTGGACTTTACTTTGACATTAGCTGGTGTAGTGGTGGGGCAGGCTGACTCTCATTGACGCCATCTAGAATTCCATGTGGGTGACTATGCGATGGTGAGGACGGAGGCATGTTAAGTTGCATATCATTTAAATTCACACACGATTAAGTTAAGAATATGGAAGATAATAATTCTATTCTATGAGCTTATATTTCTGTCCTAGTTCTTGTGACCTTCATGATATCTTTGATCTCCATGACTATATTATCTTTCTAACATGTTAAATGGAGTAGATATTATCAGTTAAAACTATATGGACTTTGTTGTATAATCTTGATCGACACGAGTTTAACGGTTTCTGTATTACTATGTTATCGTGTTTTCGACAAGTCGCATAGCTCCCTAAATTTTCAATGAAGAACGGTGTCTAAGGGAAGAGGTCCATAGGCAAACACTCTAAGTGGATAAGTAGTTACTTAATTAGGACCTCGTGAATACAATGGGAGCCTCCCATTGTCCCATCTCTTACCTGACTGTGATTCTTCAGTTTTCTAGTTAATCTCCGACTGTGAAAAACGGGATAGAATTTTTTGCAAGAGTTGCCCCTTATTTCCAACAAGTCGTGTAATCGACTAGATTTCAAAGGAAGAACGGTGTCTAAGGAAGGAGATCCACAGGTAAACGCTTTTAGTGGATAAGTGGTTACTTAATTAGGACTTCGTGAATATGAGGGGAGCCTCCTACTGTCCCACCTCTTACCAGGCCATGATTCTTTGATTTTCTAGCCAAGTACCTGACTGTGAAAAACTTGATCTAATCTGTTTCATGAGATTTTTTGCAAGGGCTGATTGTGCCTTGTCCAAAAATCCAATTCCTTTATCGACCTAATGTCGTTAAACATGATGCCTTCTTATCGACTTAATGTCGTTGAACATGATGCCTTAAATCATCATTGAACTTCTCTTACAAACTACCTAAAATCTTGTTCCTTAAATGATAATTTTTGCTAGTTCTGTACTTTATTTCATAAGCTTTACCTTGAATTTATTTGGCCATACATACTATGTGGATGTCTAAATATACTTGGGATCTATGATCAATAACCACAATGTCTGGCGTTAATGGGGTCTGGTCTGGTCCTGGGGGGAGCGCCCGAAAGTACTTGTGCCTATGGGGGCTATTATTGACCTGGTGTGACATTACACTGAAACTGGCGGATCGGGCGTCGACGTGGGCATCGGTCCTGCGCTCGGCCCCTGGACAGGCACCTACAACGGCGTGCTTGCCCTGCTCGCGCCCCCGCTGCTGACCATCGACGCCAACGCGCAGTCGGCAACCATCAGCGGCCTCGTCGGCATCGCGTTCACCGAATTTCCGGCGGCGGACCCGAGCGATCAGGCGGCGGGAACGAGCGCGGCGCTGACCAACACCATCGCCTCGGCGCACTTCTGGCGGATGCGGCAGACGGCATCTATCGCCGACGCCTCGCCCTTCAACATCCGGCTCATCGGCACCTCGACCACCCCGGGCACCGCCAATCACACCGGCAACGTCCTCATCTCCGACGTGGATGCGGCCTGCCCGTGGCAGGTGCAGGACATCGCGGACGGCCTCGAAGACGCCGAGTTCCAGGTCACGTTCAAGAACGCAGGGGCGAGTGCTCGCAACTGCTTCCCGCAGAACCACGCCACCTCGGGCGCGAGTATCCAATACGCCGATGGCGTGGTGGAAGGCGACCTCGTTCTCCCGGCCGGCGTCGGCTCTCGCCTGGTGGTCTTCTACGCAATCCTCACCGTTGGCGCGACGGGGCTTATCGAGATCACCGGCCTATAGTATTCTTCGAGGGTGAAGCCTAACCCAGGATGTTGGGAGACGCGCCTCAATTCTTTGTCTATGCTGGCAGGGCACCATAGCCTTTGGAATGCTTCTTTCTCCTTGCAAGGCTGGCCAGAGGGGATATGCTGCTTCCGGAACATCTTCGCCATTCGGCTTGTAATGAAAGCCAACTCTTGAACAGGGACTGGCGGATTCTCAATATCTTCAGGGAGATGGCAGTCGTTGTCTTCCCGAGTGGGGTGCTCCTTAGCAATATAGAACAAGCTGCTAGGGCCTTCGGATTGTACCACCTCCCATGCTTTGAAAGGCTCGACAGTGGCAGCGTCGAGGCTGAGTATTGGCCTGGTGAGACCTTCTGGGATTTCAATAAGGCCATAGTGCTGATCGACCTTGGCTTCATTAGCTTCAGGATAAGTGGCGGGAGGTGCTACTCTGCCCACGTCTCCTATGCTTGCAATGTGTGAGACTGTCTTGGGATTGACATATCCCGGTGGTGGCGGTGGAAACCAATCCTCGCCGGAGGTGCTGCCATGCACATTTTTATGTTGCTTCGGTCATCCCAGCTTGAGTCTGTTCAGCTTAAGATGTGTTTCGCTTCGATTGAGTGGTCGTTTGGATGCCTCGATTGAGAAGATGCTCCAGCAAACCATGGATTTTCCCCACTTGGTGAGCTATTGATGGGTCTCCAAAACGTCATGGAGTCTATCCAATTCAATGGACAACGTCTCTGGCGTGATGGTATGAGTCTGGCCTCCTTCCGACGGTACTTATAACAGGGTCACCCTCATCTGGTACTCGGTGTGCTTGCACCTCCCCTCCACCAGCACACTCTTGGGCACCCATGACTAGTGCACCCGTCGCATCTTCCACCCGGCACATGCCCCAGACCACTTGATCCGGTGCACAACTACACCTTGCCCGGTACACCCTTGCCCTGCCTGCGCCCAACACGCCCTGGCCTGCCTCTGGCCAGCACACCTCCCTCTACCCCTTAGCTCGGCACACCCCAGCCTACTCTTGCCCGGCACGCCCTAGCACGTTTAGGCCGGTGCACCCCTTAGCCCTCTCACCCGGTGCACCCCTGGCCTACCACATCCTGGCACACCCTAGCGTGTTTAACCCGGTGCACTCCCCAGCCAGTCTAGCCCGGTACACCCCAGCTTGCCTTTACCCGGCACGCCCGTGGCTTGCCCCTGCTGGTGCACCCAGCCTATCACCCCATCCGGTGCACTCTCAACCTGTTTTAGCCCAGTGTCTCCCACTTGCTGATTTCTCCAAGTTTTCGAAGTTTCCCTCAAAGGTGTTACTGCCCCTAGCACCCACCTCGAATTGTTGGGTCACGCCACTCCTTGTCGGCGTATTCCCCTTTTACCCCCTTACCATCCGGGTCAAGGGAACATGCTGCCAAATTTTTGTCAGAATTAACCTAATAACAATAACATTAAAAGAAAAGCAATGATATAAAAGGAAACAATAAATAAACAGAACAAACACCAACGAAACGACTTTGCTGGAATAACAACGAACCATGGAGATCCTGAGTAATCAAATGCCTGCATCTTTATAATGGACCACCGAACATAACCACCAGCTTGATCCACATGAATAAAAGAAAACCAAATAAAAGTTCCACACGCGCATTCCATAAATAAAAAGAAATTCCTCGCATGCATTTCATGTTTCTTTCTTAAGCATATCAATTTCAGATAGACAATCATCATGAAACTATTTCAACTCAAGACAGCTTTTACAATCAGACTTCGAACTATCTGGACCATTACTCTTCTTCAATCTTTTGTATTGTTTTCTCAACTTCCCATGTGACTCGAGCAAGCTAGCATACGCATTTTCCCAGTCATCTATTGAGAAGTTTTCAAATGGATTTACCTCATTATTGATCTCTTCTTCACTGTGGCTGCAGCTTCAGTTGGTTCCACTAGCCATCATGCACCAATCTTCGTTCCTCCTGTGGGCTAGCTTTAGCTTGTCCACTATGTCCTTGGCAGATCTGTAGTCATGAAAACAAGAATGTAAAGCTTTATCTGTAGCTATTATCATTAGGTTTAAAGCTTTTTGATTCTCTTCAAACTTCATTCTATGAAGTTCATTGACCTGCTAACTACCCTCTGGCAACTTTTCTTTGTTTACCCTTCCTCCTGTACCATGCCTATAGGCATAGACACACATTGCTCATGCATGCTAAAATCTCACGACTTGTGGTATATCAAATGGTGGGTTAAAGAAGGTTGGGTCATGCCCATTTGGACCCTCCCACTATGTGTGAGTACATAACTCTGCCTTGTACTAAGGTCACACTGCAGAAATGCATCGATAAAACCCTTCATGTTGTCATGTAAATGTTTGCAAAAGCATTCTCTGCATTCCCTACATAAACAAATCATGCATTAATGCATGCTATACACAAAGAAGAAACAAAAGAAAGAAAATTTAAAGAATAAATAAAGGAACTAAATAAAGGAAACCATAAAGGTGAAATAACAAAAGAAAATTGGAGTTTTACAGCTCCCAAACTTCCAAGATCAATCCATAGCGTAAGTGAACAAACAAACAAAAAAAATGCATAAATGAAAGAAGAGAAGGCTGGGCTAAAGAAGGCGTTGGCATTGGTTACGTCGACGCAACCTACGTTGAGCTTACCTTGTTCGTTGATGCTTTCCTTCATCCCGTCGACGCCAAAGTTATGCTAGCCCCTGGTGGGCTTCGTGTGTTGACGCAGCATCTTCCTACTTCGACGCAATGGCCTCTGTAGGCTCCGTTGCATGAGCTCGTGCGTCAACGTGGCTTACGCCGT
The DNA here is from genome assembly GCA_024336825.1 of Amorphophallus titanum. Taxonomy (NCBI): domain Eukaryota; kingdom Viridiplantae; phylum Streptophyta; class Magnoliopsida; order Alismatales; family Araceae; genus Amorphophallus; species Amorphophallus titanum. The sequence goes on from JANBPO010006859.1 coordinate 22,400,323, forward strand.
GTGTCAACATAGTGGCCTTTCAAACTCATACATTTATCTTTCCTTCTTTTGAAGCCACAGTCCTTTTAGAGGAAGTAGAAACTTACTTATCTCTTGTTAAGACCAAAGTATGAGATGAAGACTTAGTATGTCATACAGTTGAGCCCATAGACCCTTCACTAATATTAAGTGATTTCATCTACAGGACGAATGATGTTAGGACCATGATTATCCCCGACACGTCCACTTGATGCCGATGGCCCAATGGGTAACCGCTTATTGCAAGAATAAGAGTAGGAGATTTGAAGCGATAGCTAAAGCTGTGTCGTTGTGCTTGTGCGGGGTCTTTCTATTCTCCACCACCGACCACCTCCTTGACATCCAAAACCTGAGCATCATTAGTGGGTTATGGCAGGGATTGTCTATTTCTCAAGCGGTCCTTTCATATCTTCATGAAGGGCTAAGTTTAGCTTGCTTAGGAGGACCTCTCTTCGGCTCTATGGTACTCCTTGAGTGTCGGATGGGAGTAAGAATTAAATTCCAACTGAAGGAAGATTTGACCACAACTAGCTGGATCTTTGGGAGCCACCTTTTGTTCTTTATTAGCGGTGCCTTTGGGTTTTCTCAATAGGTGGAGTGCCAAATGGTGGACAAGAAAACACGTGTTGAATGGCACCTCTTCCTCAACACATTGCCGATGGACAAGTTCACGATGAAGTCAAGCGTTCTCCAGAGAACCATACTTAGAATACCACGGTGGCCAGGCCTAGATCTACAGCTAGCGGGGGACACTATCATGGCGATCTACAACCCTCACCGATGCTATCTTCAAGTTGGGCTACCCCGAACCAAAGTTCCTATACTTTCATGCCATCCTCCCCTTCTAGCTAGGAAGTTGGGGATTGAGGAGGATGAGAGAGTGGTTCGAAACGCCCTGATCACGTGGGAGATCAGCAAAACGTGCCCGTGGCAAGAGAAAGTGGAAGAAGATGATGAGGAACATCGTGCTTACGTGAAAGAGCTACGTAAGATCCGGCCTCATGCAGATAAGGCAATGAATGTAATTTGAAATTTGTACTTTGATGTATCAAAATTTTTGAAATTTATCAATCACTTGATGTACAATGAGTTCAGTTGAAATGACATAAAAGTTTTATTTTTTTGAAAGATATGGAATTGATTGAGCCGAACTGGGGATTTGACTGGGGGGTTTTACCTGGGTTTGATTGAGGGGTTTTACCCGTGTTTGACCGGGGATTTGACTAGGGGGTTTTACCCGAGTTTGACTGAGGGGTTTTACTCAGGTTTGACTGAGGGGTTTTACCCAAGTTTGACTGGGGATTTGACTGGGGGTTTGATTAGGGGTGCCTTCTTCAGGCACCCAGTCTACTCCTCCCTCGGCAACCCAGACATAGTCCCCGCCTCAAGGAGGGTCCCTGTAAAACATGCAGATATCCTCCTTATCTCACCTTGACCCGGGAAGGAGAGGGGTCTGTGATCATGCCAGGGCCTCCACCCTGGGTACCAGACTGAATGCTCCCTTCGGCCAGCCCTAGGCTCTTCTGATTCGTCATCAGAAAGAGAAAATGTCACCATCATGTGGATCACATTAACCGGATAGTGAACCACTCGTGCTACTTTGGCTGGTCTGGACCACGTGTGTGGTTGTGGAGGATCGATGAGACCACTCTTCATTTGGACAAGGCCGTCTCGGATCAGCTTCTGTGCCTGAGTCTTGAAGACGTAGCAGTCCTCAACTGGATGACCCAGCATGCAGTGGTATGAGTAGTAGCTGGGGTCATTAGTCTTCTGAGCCTCATTTGGCTTGCGGACTTTGGGCAACTTGACAATCTTTTGGGCCATAAAAAGGTCGAAGAGCATCTTCGTGTGTTCCTTCTTGAAGGAGAAGGTGTCTTTATACACTCCGAGAAGGTGAGAGCGACCAGCTTGTCCGCTGGCTTTTTGTCAGAGCTACTTGTTCCGGCCTCCTTGCTAGCTTTAACAGTGGGCGTGAACTCAATGATGTTCACCTCCTTGTCGGGCTGGCATTCTCGCACCTGTTTACCCTTTGCCGAGGTGTAGCTCGGGTTGTCAACGAAGAACATCTCTATTTCAGCCACTGTCGAATTGAGCTGGTCGAAGCCTTTGATAGTTGTTTTGATGAATGTATGGCTTGTAGAAGGAGGCAAGCATCAAAGTATCAAGCATCAATGCAAGGAGCTCAACCTCAGACTACAAAGGCGCGCTAAGGAGATTTGTGTGTGTGTTTACTAGGCTCACGCCGAGGGCATGCCGCATGATCATCCCTCACATGGCGTCTAGCCCAAACACCAACCTCCTAAAAGGTGGCCCCCTATTTTGATGAACATATGTCATCTCGATAATCGTGTATGACCCCAGATCTTGCTTGGTGAAAGTACTCTACCCGGGTCCTGTGTCGATATTCGTGCACGACCCTGATGCCACTTGATAAAAGCACTCTGTCCAAGCCCTATCTCGATAGTCATGCGCCCCTAGACGTTGCTTGATAGGGACACTCTACTCGATCCTACCTCGACATTCGTGCATGACCCAAATGCCACTTCATGAGAGCGCCCTGCCCAGTCCCTGCCTCAACGATCGTGCACCATCAAACGTTGCTCGATCGAGGCACCCTGCCTGATCTCTACCTCGACATTCGTGCACGACAGAGATGTGGCTTGATGAGAGCACCCTGCCCGATTACCCAGGTTTTGACCGGGGGGTTTTACTCAGGTTTGACCGGGGATTTGATTGGGGGTTTGACTAGGGGTCAAGGTATCTAATTCTAGTCCCTAGTTCCCAGCATCTAATCTTCATTTTCCCACCTCCGATTCCAGTGGAAGCTACGTGGGTCAACCCTCAGTCAGCACACACAAGCATCTCAGCCACACGCTCAAGCGTCCACGTATCTGACGCGATGGGTTGTTAGGAGTCCTTAGTCGGGCTCTGGCTTGCTGTAGAGTGGCTAGAGCATACGTGCCCACCAGGTGCTCGGGGAAATTCTCGACCCTCCTCGAGGCGGGGACTATGTCCGAGTTGCCGAGGGAGGAGTAGACTGGGTGCCTGAAGAAGGCGCAAGCTGGTGGCTGGGTGAGAGTCAACCGCGGCTTGAGCAGAGCGGTCTGGTGTGTTCTGGCAGGGTATTCAGGGGTGATCCCCGAATCTCTTCAGAGTGCCGCTCGATACGGTAGGTTGTCCCAAATCTTGGACCCGACACAATTGTCAGAGAAACTGGTCAGTATAGTGTCCTTTGCTCGGGAATGATCCCCGCTTGTTATGGTGTGCCGTTTAACCCGACGAAGTGTCTTGATTTCTGAGCTCAACTCATCAATAGCACAAACTCCAGGTCACGTCCCCTGACAGCAGCATGCTATGGACGACAGCCACAAGGTTCCCAGGTCAAAAAAATGAGAAAAAAATGAGGTTAAAAACAGAGATGCCTCAGTGGCCTCAGTTAATCCCTTCTACGGGATTACTAAGGGCAAAAATTACCATCAACCCAGCTAAGGTGAAAACCTATGAGGGCACCTCAGGCAAAATTGGGTGACCCCTCTGTGTCAAAACCCACAAGGGCATACCAGAAAAAGTAAAAGGGGGTCAGCTCTGGCGAAAACCCGCAAGGGTGGTAGAGCTGGTAAAGAGAAAATAAAAACTCTCTCTCCCTCTCTACTCCTCACCGATGAAAGCCGTCAACCGCGACATCTCGCCGATGGTGACCTCTGCATCACTCCACAAGAATGGTGGCCACTACACCCCCGAGGGTCTGCCATCGCCAATTCTAGCTCCAGTATTCGTCTACACACCTCAAAGGTCAGCCGACCAGCTCCAGCCTCCCGGTTGCTACACATCAGTAGCTAGCCGGCCAGCTCTAGTTCTAGCCTCCAGCTCCAGCATTTCGACTACACGCCTCAATGATCAGCAGACCAGTCCCAGTATTCTGGCTACAATGCCTTCACAGGCCAGCCGGCCAACTCCAGTCTCCAGTTATAGCTTCTGGCTACAACGCCTTCACAGGCCAGCCGACTAGCTCCAGTCTCCCGCCCCAGCATTTCGGCTACAACGCCTTCAAAGGCCAGCTACTCAGTTTCTAGCTCCAGTATTCCGGATACAACACCTTCACAGGCCAGCCGTCCAGTTCCAGTTCTGGTCCAAATATTTCGGCTACAACGCCTTCAAAGGCCAGCCGCCCAGCTCCAGTCTCAGTATCCTGGCCGTAGCGCCTTCGAAGGCCAGTTGCCCAGTCCAGTTCCAATTTTAGTTCCAGCACCAGTCCCAGCTGTCCAATTACAACGCCTTCGAAGGCCAGCTGGCTAGCTCTAGTTCCAGTCCCCAGCTTCAGTTGCAATTCCAGTTCCAATGCCAGTCCTAGCCCCAGACCCAACTTTAATCTCCAGTTCCTATCCTGATCTCAATCCCTGGTCACCATGCCTCACAGGGCCATCCGGCCAGCTCAGCACCAGTTTCCCAGGCTAATGTGAATCACATTTCTGGCTAACAACATGTCAATAGTTGGTACACCACCATTCGGTCTACAGCCGATATATAGTTAAAAATTATATATATATAAGAATGAACTGCAGATGTTGACGCCATTTAAATAACAAAAATGTCAACTTCTTTAAACCTCCCATTCCTCGACATAACCATGTCAGAACCGCGCATACTATATACCGAAATGAAGGGCCCGAAAAACTCTACCTAACCGGATGTTCAAAAAAAAATTTGGTTGAGAGATGGGAGATTTTGAGATAGGAGGATCAAAAAATGGAGGTACCACCCTCACTACCTCGGTCTCCACCCCAATAGTACGCCCATAAAATTTCATGGTCAAAGGACGCTCTGGCACCCATGAAAAGGCCGACAAGGTAAAAACCCATAACTAGCATTCTACAGTGAACTAAGTAATTCACCGTGTCAATAAATTAACTCTATTAAATTACAATTGAATTAATAATTTTGATTAATGTTACCATAAAGGGTATCAAAAATTAAAGAAAAATATGGCCATTTCAATCATCTATATTTTTCATTTTTAGATAGGTGCATACATGGATAAAAATTATAGAACATGCTATACGTATTCATTAATGAAGAAAAATAAAACATGCAAACCAATGAACAACCTACATAAACTACAACAAACATGCTCTAAGTAACAAACATGCTCCAAGTACTCATGAAACATGAATTTTATTACTAACGATTCGGCTTGGGAGATTGCCTACCTTTCGACGATGCTTTAACGGTGAAGACGTGAGACGGGGGGAAAAAGGCAGTAGCAGAGGAAGAAGAAGAGGTCTTTCTTCTCTTCAGCAATCACAGCAGAAGGAAGGTGATGGCAGGGAAGCAGCCTGCCACGTCCACAATAGCAACTGCAACACTGTAATGGTAGCACGTTGACGCAGGACGCAGACGAACGACGGCAGCAGCAGCTTCCATCCGCTTAGTGAAGGTTGAGCTTTATAGGGTTGAGGGGTTCGAATACTATTATGGCAGGGCTTAATTTCTTGCCACGCGTTACACTCCTGCCTACTAATTTAACAGCCGCTTGCTTCTTTATCTTATCAAAATCCTAAGGCTAAACCCTTAGGCATCAACGAACGTTGTCACGGTTTGGGTGTGTTGGGCTTCCTCACGTCCTTGAGTGTAAGGCTCACGTACGTGGTTCTTTTTTTTTGCTGTGGCTCCATTAACACAAGCTAAAGCCTCTGAAGTTTCTGTCATAGCCAAAGTCCTTTCATGAATTTGGAGAACACTCCCAAAGTTGCCAGCAATTGAACGCATACAATCCTCATGGTACAGATTCGCAAGGAGCGATGGGAACCCAATCGAAACCGGGGCTGTAGGTGGATCAACATCGAAATCAAAGCCTGCCATCCATCAAAAAAATTGGAATAGGAAGCCCTTGATGTACAGATTCTTTTGTAGAAGCAGCTTCATGAAGTCTGCTTCACATTCAAATCGGAGGAGCAGATGCTACGGGTTCAACCTACTTATGATGAAGTCAGAAGTTAGAGCCAGACGCTGCGACAAATAGCTTTTGATATCTGGGAAGGCAGGGCGTCCATAGGCACATTTAGCAACAATGGCAAAAGAAAGTGGTTGCAGGGACGCCTACAGATCTGCCTTGGAGAAGAAGACTGTCAGCTCCCCAAGATCCATGTAGCCTGGATTCTTGATCGGAATAGCTATCTTAGCCCTCAGCTGAGACTCTATTAGCACTTGTGCAAAGGAACGGTGAGAACCAACCGATCCTGATGAGGGAAGAAGAAGAGAGGCTCCCGCAGACACTGGAGGAGGTTCCCCAGGAGGGGGGCAGAAGGCTCCATCGGAGACAAGGCCGAAGGCGGACGACGAAGGAACGAGAGGCATGGCAGGAATTCCCTAGCAAGCATGTAAATTCTCTAGTCTACTTCTCCCTTAAATTAAAGATCAATTGTATAATGAAACTAGCATAAATATATAAATTGATGCCATAAGAAATTCATACCTTTAGGTATAGAAGTTTCTCAAAAGTCAATGTACATACTTTGTCTTTCTATCCTACTCATATCATGAACATGAAGTACTCTTTTAAGAGTAAAATTTTACTTCAAAAATACATGCACAATGATGACATCATTCAAATCTTAATGGAAAAAATTTTATCATTTTTAATACTTAAGGCCAATTTGGTAGACTACCTAAGTACTTTAGAACTTAAAATTTCTAATCAATCTTCACAATGATGTCAAACAAACTACATGCACTTGCATTGTTGTCATTTAACCTTTTAAGAGTGATCAATTTTCTTGTCTATGGCCACTTTAGTGACAAACCTAGATAATTAGAAATAAAAAATTCGTAGTTCCCCATGGAGAGGATGGACTGCTGAGAGCTGAGTTGTTGTGGCAAGCTTGCTTGTTGGCCGAGGGGAGGTAGTTGGCCTTAGCTCCCGCTACACTGGCCAACATCTTCCAGGGACTCGGAGTTCTGGTGGCACACTCAGTGCCGGGGGAGAGGAGTATACTCCTGTCGACCCACTACCTCAGTGTGTGGGCCAGGTTGCTATTCCCGGGGCTGGTGACATGAGGGACCATGGCGAACCCGACGACACCACTTCTATTTAGCTTCACCGGCCAGCCTAACGGGGATGCAGAGGAGCAGCTTAAGGGAGCCCAGAGGGCCCTTTGTTACTTGCCCACCCGGGGTGAGGAGGGACTGTCCTTCGATAGCGCCGCGAGGGACTGTCCTTCGACAGCACCGCGAGGGACTTTGGCCTCTTTCTGGGGGCTTCAGGTGGAGGGGCGGCCAACGCCTGCTCCAATCAGGGGGCAACTGACGCAGGGTCACAGACTGATTGGATAGTGAGCACCCGGTCAGCAGTGTTGACATTGCACCAGTCGGCGATGACTTCCTTGGAGCCGTACTGCCCGTATCGATTTGCCAGGAACTTTGGGTACGACCAGGGGATCCCGCCGAACAGGGAGTTCCCTCTAACGGGCAGGCAGTACAGGGGTAGGGACACCCACCTACTCGCAACAACCTGGTGGGACTTTTACTGCCATCGGGAGCCAGAACGATTCTCGATGCCGGGACAGGGACATTAGGGGCGATTTGACTTGCACTATGCCAGATGGTGGTTCGAGCATAGTCACCTCTATCGATAGAAGGCCTCCGTGATCAGGAAGGCAGAGGAGAGTCGCTTACTGAGGGAGGATTCCCCTCCTATTGTGCTGGATGAGGGGTATCTGAGGACCCGTGTTGCTTGGATCCACCGAGAGATGGAGCGAGTTGTAGAGCGGTGGCCCCGGAGTGGTCAGGGTTCATCTTCTGGGAGCCGAAGCAACGGAGGAGCACTGAAGCCCCTGAGGCAGGCATCGGCGACAGCGACTGGAGCAAAGGTGTCTCGACCGAGGGCACCTATGGCCTAGTGGGCTCAGTTCCTGGCCGATTGTGGCCTCCGGAGCAGAGGGTCGCTGGACCGGGAGCTCCCACATAGGAGCTTTACCGATATGAGCCTAAACAAAATGTCACACTCAATAAACTTCTGGTACTAGGCAGAGATTTTAATCCTTAGATCCAGCTCAGGCAAGGTGCTGTCTTCCTGGTAGGCTTAGCCTATCTTTCACACAAACACCTTTTAATATACTAGAAATCTGTCAAGTGGGCGATAGAGCAAACTAAATTTTAATGCATCTACAAGAATGATCAGTCTTTAGAAACAATTTAGGATGCATTATATAAACAGATACAACAATGATAACAATATCAAAATCAATATGATACATTTCAGATTTATCTGACAGTGAGCACAATTTTAGATTTGAAGACAAAAGAATTTTCAAACAAGGCAACGTCAGATCAGACAATGAGAGAGGCACAAATCACAACCTACAAGAAGAGAGGTTCAATATCATATAGTGCCTTGGGCAGCATAAAAGGAATATCAATTTACACACTCTACCAACCCAGGTAGTATGTTTAAAAAAAACTTAAATATAGATGCAGAAACATATTAAAGAAAAAATTATTCAGTGATGAAAATCAGAACAGGTTGCACTAGGATCTCCTCTGAAGATTGTTGGATTTGGGTGCACTGAGCTCAGCTCCGATACAAATTGATGGCAGAGGACCCACTCTGATACCACATGTTGGGTCCCATGGTAGGTGCAACCATAATCAAGAGGGGGGTGAATTGATTATGCCCTCTCAAAAACATTTAAGGCCAAAACAAGGATGCAAAAACTGATCAGATAAGGATCCTGGCCAGAGCACAACGGATATAACAATAAAACACAAACATCTAAGTGCTTGATATAAAATCTCAAGGTGTTGAGCTACTTCAGATTAAGAGCTGACAGTCTGAGCAGTTGACCATAGAGCAGCCAGCAGATATACAAGTCTGCTGCACCCTTAAGGACTAATCTGCTACATGTCTACCTAGGGTAAAAGTGCTCACAGTAATGATTACACTAGAGCTCTCTCTAACAGTCCTTGGGACAGCATGCCACCGAATATGCAAGTGCATACATCAATAAACTCAGGATGTGTGTAGTGTGTAGTGAAAATGTGTGAAACAAAAGTGTAGAAATCCCTATGAATAGAGGTAGAGGAAATGGATGCAATCACACAAAGGCACACCACTGCACAAGGGATTTTTAAGGTCTAAACTGGTGTGAAACCAACCTAGAACCTTTTTTTTTCCTTTCGTTGACGTTTTGAAATGTTTACTACTGACCTGGAATTTTGGCCCGTAACTGGACAGTTTTGGTTCCAACCTGGGACCGGAGCCAGACCTTGTGGCTTCCATTTTTGAAACTGCTTAAACCATGCTTATAGCTTGTTAAGTGATATCGTATGCTGTTTGCCGGAGTATCTGGTTGGTGAAGAATGGTCGCATTTCCAATGAATCAGGATGTACATGCTGTTTGCTACACTGGAGCATTTGGCTGGTGAAGAATGTCCACCTTCCCAAGGAAGCAGGAGTCAGTTGAGAGTATGTCCATCAGTGCTCTCTTTTTTGAACAAATTGGTAGGTTATTAACAATGGACGCTTGCAAAGCAGTTGCGGAAGTTGATAAACAAGATGTAGGGTCAAATGGGGCTGTGAATTACTTCATAGTTTATTCATATGGACTAATATAATGAGCTTTGAAATAGATCAGATCTGATACTTGGACGTTCTCTCTCTCTCTCTCTTATTTTCATTAGAACAGGCAATAGAACACTCGGTACATCCCACCTACCCCTCAAAACAAGGGAAGAGAGCATGTCCGTTTGTGTGGAGATTGTGGGTGGGGTGGGGGGGAGAGAGCAGCGACACGAGAGGAACTGATGAAGTAGAATGATGGTTGTTCCAGCTGCCGTCATCTGAATGCTTTTCCAATACTCAAGATGCATCAATTTATTGATGAATTTTATGTTTTGCTTAATTTTACCTTGTACTAGGGGATCTATTGTAGTTAACCGTTGATGATGGCATTATAAGTGCCATCTTTCATGTGGAATTCCTGCACTTACGAACCAACTATGTTGAGTTTCCAGGTTCCCGTTGTCTAGGTTCGTCAACATGCTGTCTGCTTTGCAGGCAGGACATAGGAAACTGAAGGGTTGATATTATGTTACAGTCAATCATTATCTAGGCCTAACTACTTGGGACGTAAGCAGATCTTGGCTGTACCAAATCGATGGAAAAAGGATTTGGACTAATTGATTGATTGATTTAGCAACAGTCTTTCAGACACAATGGAATTATGCGTGTGCCAATTCCATGTATACAAATTATCCCTTTTCTTTGTTTTTCTTAATCATCTGAACTAAAACGTGTAGAGACATGTTTTGCAAATACTTCTTTTACTATTCTTTCTCTCTTTACTCGAAACGAATTCTCAAAATATAACATCTAACTTCATTTCCACAGAACAAAAATGTGTCTAATCTAAAAACACAAAACTGAGATGTAAACATAAAATGTAGATATTGAAATCAACATTTAAAGGTGACGAAGGCGGCATAATACGGAAGGATCGAGAGGACAAAAGAGAAGAACAATTTGATTTTGAGCAACATAGGTAGATGGATGGAAGCTCCCCAACCTAATCATCAGGAGGACAAGACAGGCAATTGCCAAAACAAGTTGACAGCCCCAATATTCCTGGGAGATGGCCATCTCCATCGCAGTGTTGTTGGTCTCCGCAAAAATATTCATGAGCAAGTGCAAATGCAAGCAAACGCAAGTCACTACTCTGTTGGGTTCCTATGTATGATATCGAAGTGTGGGCTAACAGCAACCAGCAAGGAGGGGGAGGCAAGGAGGGGCCTGTGATCGTGCGCTCTTGGAGGGTGTTTGGTGGATGTCATACCGCCAAGCAGAAGATGAAGATGTCCAGAAGAAGCACGCATGGGAGAAAAGATAGGAAGAGAGGAAGATGTGAATGGATGGAGGAAGGAGAGGAGTCTCGTGGGACATATTTCTAGAGGAGGGAGAGGGCAGGGCCACATGGGGCTGTGGAGGTGGGGATTGGCTGGCGATTGCCAGAAGAGAGTGGTGGGAGGAATGCGTACCTTCTCATCGGGGGAGGCTTGCATGCAGAGAGAGGGGGGTGTCCGCGAGGCCCTACAAAGTCGAGGGTAGGTCGCGAGTGGCAGATTTACACGCCGTGTCTTCAAAAAAAAAAGACAAGAGCTATTTTTTATTGGGGAGTGATTAACGAAGGAGCCAACTCCTCCCCCCAAAATAAGGAAGGCGTTACCAAACACGCAGAATACACCACTTTCTCCTTTATTTATATTTTGAGGGTGAAAACATCTAAAAAATGTATCCAAATGCCCTATTAGAGTCTTCAATTACTGTGGCTTTTGTATGCCACTGTGATGACAAGGATGTTAGCACTTTCCTGACGAGATCTAGGTTGGTGTACTCTTTACTGAGGGCCTTCAATCCATTTGTGATTTCTATCAACCTCTCAACCCTTTCAGCCAGCACAGAGGAGTCAGATCCTGTGCCATCCCCTGCTGCAGACGAGACTGCAGTTCCCGAGGTCGCAGCTCTTGCTAAGGAGGCCAGCCACGAGCAGCCTCCTGCCGTAGATGTCAGAGAGGGTAAACATATCTGCCACCCTAAATACCTTCCTTGATCTTTCGGGGACTCTCTGGCTCCAACTCGATCCGAATCTTGTTCTATTTGGCAGGCCCTGACGTGGTCACTGAACCGAAGGTGCGCCTCGGAGTTCGCCCAGAGGATCACGTCTACGTGAGGAGGAGGCTAAGGTCTGGGGCCTCCCCGTCGCCAAGCCCGCGCGAGGAAGCGTCAGCTATCGACCCCGCGAGGGAGGCTCCCACGCAGGTGAGGGAAGTGACTGCTCGGACAACGTCCTCATCGGGTGAGAAGGTAGATTATGATTATTCCTCTGACGAGGTGGCTTCGGGAGAAGGCGTGCCCGAGGAGTCTGGACCACCTGAGCCGCCCCCTGTAAGTGTGAGTCCATTCATGTAGGGCTTCCCCCCGTGACCATCCACTGATCTTGTTTCTGCTGCTTGTTGACTTTAAGGAGCTGCCCCCACCGAAGGTTGTAGAGGTCGCTCCCCCGGCCTATCAGTCGGTGGACCGAAAGGGGTCCACATAGGCTTAGACAAACTGGCATCTTTATTTGAAGTTCTGTAGTAGGAGGCGGCCGCAGAGACTTCCAGTACCCCCGGGTCGATGGACGAGCCTCTGGAGGAGGGGGAGATCACGCTCGAGGGCAGTATAGTCCCGATGGCCCAGGTAAGCATGGGGACTTTGCAGCTCTCCCTTTGTCTTTTCACGGCTTTGGGCGATTCACCTTAGGCAACGGGTGACTAACCCTGTCTTGTATATTCAGGAGGAGGTAGTGCTCCCGAAAGTGCATGCCGCCGAAGCTCGCGGGGCTATCCCCAAGCGGAGGGAGCTTCTCAGTCCCGTGGGAGCGGACAGGTTGAGATTGCTCTGGGGGCCAGAGGTGGAGCCGCTAGTGTCGCTTCTACAATCAGGGGATAGCCTAGAGCTAACGGCTCCTCTTCCGCCTCTTCTGAAGCTCTCGACACCGGAGGAGACCCAGCTTTTGCGGTGGATCCTGGCAAGCATCACCATTCTCGGGGAGGTTCCCATTGGAGAACCTCCCCCCCCCATTCGACCGTTGCTCTCCCTCGTGCGTAGCCCGCGGCGTCCCTTCCTCCTCCGGCTGCAGACGGTGGACCGACGGTGGCAGCGTGGGGTGTGGAGATCGGGTTCCTTTGATTGTGATTTCAAGATCGGCGGCGATCTGGTGACCTTCGAGCTTCTTTGAGGTGGGGGGACAGATCCCCACGCTCTTTACTGCTTTCCCCACAATTTGTAGGCCGAGGAGTGGTCGAGAGGGGCATTTTTGAGCCGAGAGGGTTAAAATCTATGTTTTATGGTTAAGCATCGGATCTCCCGTTTCGTGAGGTTTTTGACCGATCTAAGGGTCTAGAATCATACTAGGAGGGTTGAGGATGGATTCCCCTTTGTTTCCCCATCATCGGGCGATGATCGGGGCGTGGATTAGAATTTTTGGCTTTTCCCATCGGATTCGCGCTCGGGTGAGCCTTGCGGCCCTTCCAGGGACCACTAGGCTCCCTTAGTGACCCTCAAGAGGCCGCTAAGCTACTCTATTGTGTCGACAGGCCTTAGCGGTCCTCCCAGGACCGCTAGGCTTAGGGTGGTGATCACACGATAGATCGCTACCCCTAGATTAGCGGTCGACTCATGACCGTTTCTCCAGTTTGACCAGAGCACTCTCGGGGTGTGCATTTTCGATCGTTGGGAGCCACGTACTGGCTAGCGGTCAGGGCATGACTGTTTCAGGTTGCCTCACCGATTGGTTGAGCTAGTGGTCTGGCGATAGACTGCTAGGCTCCCCTGTGGCTCGTTCCCTTGTGGTCATGGCTTGACCGCATGGCTGTACTTAGCGATCCCAGGGAGACCGCTAGGGTTGCTTTGTGGTCTTGTGGTGACCGCTAGGCTTACTTTGTGGTCCTGTGGCGACCGCTAGGCCCGCCTTGCAGTCCAGAGAGGACCGCTAGGCTAAGGGGAAGTCTTGAGTGGACCGTCGCTCCGTTTCCTTTCGACTGGTGATTTTTGTGAGTCGAGTCTTATCTCCAGTGACATGTCCACTAGTCGTTACTTTCCTGCGCATGCAGGTGTGGTGTAACATCTGTGTCTTAATGGATCCTAGTCGTTCGGACCAGGATCCTTTTCTATCAGATCTACCAATTTTTTAGTAATTTTTTGGCGAACGCCCCCCACCTCCACTCCTACAAAAGGGTGGCATGCTCCATTGGAGAAGGGGTTCGGTTAGGAGGAGAGGTTTAGAGGTCTAGAGAAGGCTAGTTGTTAGAGGCCTGAATAGAAGAAAGGAAGAAGCCCGGTCCACCCTCTGTGCACCTACGTCCACAGAGTGAAGAGAAGAAGAAAAAGAGTGGGAGAGTGAGAGAGAGAGAAGAAGAGAGGTGGGTATTGAGGGGGAGGAGCCCATGCTCCGTCTCCCTCCCTTATTATATTTCCTTTTCATTTTTTTTCTATGCTATATTTCTTGCTACGGGGTATATCCCCCTTGTATTTTTGCTTTCATGCAATGAAAAAAGTGAGTCTTGAGTCATGGCATGTTATGATCTCCATCCTCTCTCCTTCCTCTAGCTCAGGCATCTCCCCCGCTTCTATAGACGTGTTTCATTTTGTTTCACACATGCATAGTATGCCCCCATGGCATGGATAGTTGCCCTCTCATCCATGCCTAAGGGTTGTGGGGGCTCTGTCCTCTCCCTTAAGTTCATAGTTCCCCATCCGTCAGGGTGCTACCAGGCCTGTTTCCATGGCAATCACTCAAGGTCCCCTGGGGTTTACTTTCCCATAGTATGACCACTGGGGGAGCCCCGCTTTAGGAGTAAACAGCAATGACCCTCCACCAGGCAACACATTGGGCCCATGTCCCGAATTTTAGAACCAACGGCCCATGGGCCATTGGGATCCCTTGAAGGATAGCTCTCGGGTTTCCATGCTCACTTTGGGTCATGGGGCAGCTATCTTTAGCTCACCCAAAAATCTTTGAGGCCGTCTCGGATCCCTCCGTGGGCGAGTCTCAATTTTACACTCTACGAACCCCAGGTCCAGGGGAGGTGCTACCAAAATCCAGCTAGGAGCGCGGCTAAAAAAATGCATGTCTCAACAATGCTAACCATAAGAAAAAAAATGAAATGAATAAAAAGACCCGTCAATGAACTAAAAAAAAATCTCCCTAAGGCCCTTTGCGAGAAGGGTCGACCCCAAGGGTCAACCCTCCCTAGTGCTGGTTCTGTCGAGCCCTATTTCCACCACTCTGCGTCAACTCCCTGGAGCCTGTGCATCGATTGCCCTAGCTATTGAGTCCCTGTGTTTTGATGATTCGCACCCTATGCAGCATTCTGTTTCTTGAGGGACTTCTTTGAAACATCAGATCACAGCCAATGGGGCCGCTTTTCAAATTTTTCCAAGGAAAAGGTATCTCAGATTCTCCATCTATTTACAGATAGGATCTTCTTATGGATGCTTCTTGAAATACATCCTGTTCGTAATCTCTGTGCCATTTTTTCAGCTGGAGAAGATTGTTTCAAAGGATAGCTTGCACTATGATATTATTTGTTTTCACTACTATATTCAGTTTCATTTGTATGTACAAGTAAGTAAGCAGATCCCCGGATTGGATCCGTCAAGTTTTGTTAATCAATCTGCATTTGATAGAATCTGTTCTCAGAATTATTTATGTTCATGATTTCTCAAAATATAAATTGTATGTCCTCTTTGTATAGTTATCAGAAGCTGCAGCATATGCAAGAAAGAAAAAGGTTGTCTTGAAGGGCGATTTACCCATAGGTGTGGACAGGAATAGTGTTGACACGTGGGTTCATCCCAACTTGTTTCGTATGAACACATCCACGGGAGCACCTCCAGATTATTTTGATAAGAATGGACAAAACTGGGGTTTCCCTACATATAACTGGGAAGAAATGTCGAAAGATAATTATGCATGGTGGCGTGCTCGTCTGACACAGGTAACCAAGAGTCTGTTAAATATCTGCTGGAAGCATCTGTAGATTAGGTTTCTTTGTTTCTTTTTTTGTTTCCTTATCATCTGTCATTGCAGATATCAAAATACTTTCACTGGCTACCTGATAGACGTAACCATCTGGCAGATGAAATTTCCTTTCTTACTGTTTCATCCCTTCTCACTTGTCATTTTGTAGATGGCAAAGTACTTCACTGCCTACCGGATAGATCACATTTTGGGCTTCTTTAGAATCTGGGAGCTTCCCGACCATGCAAGTACTGGTCTAGTTGGAAAATTTCGACCGTCGATTGCTTTGAGTCAGGTATTTATGTGTGGTTTGGCTGAATAACTCGATTTATAGGTTTTTGAGGAGTACATGGCTGTTTTCATGTAGCTATTTGCGCCTATTTCTACATCAATCTTGAAAAGTGTATGTTCTTAAGTACATGGAGAATGGTCAAATGCATCGATCATGCCTTCAAGTTGGTGAATAGGTTGTCTGCATTATCATGTTCGTTAGATCTCACTTATTGTACTGTGGAATTTTCATCCATTATGTTGCATTTTACTGCCACGTGTCTCTGAATAACTGGGAAATCTTATGCATTCCTTTTGTAGTTTGTGTTGTTTAACAAGTTGCTGCTGCATTACAGGAAGAGCTTGAGAGAGAAGGAATATGGGACTTTGATCGGTTAAGTCGCCCATATATTCGGCAAGAGATGTTGCAGGTTCTTATTCTCCTAGAGACATCTTTCCGTATTTGAACCATTGTAAAGTATTTTGTAGAATATTGATTAACTTTCCACTCCATTGCCCATGTTTTAGGATAAATTTGGAACCTTTTGGCCAGTTATTGCTGCACATTTTTTAAACGAATACCAGAAAGACTGCTATGAGGTAACATGTTTTCCTGATTGAACATTGTTGGGCTATATGATACTTCAATTTGTGGTGATTGAAGGAATATGCCAAGATAATAAACTTCCACTATTGCCATGTCGAAGCTTCATTAAATGTTCAAAACCTCTGTACTAATCCTTTCAAAATAAATATTTCATGATCCACTGGAAACTCATTACCATATTGACATCAGCTATTCATAATAAACCAAAGTAAGATCTTTTCTTTAAATCCTAACCACAAAGTGACCTTTGCTGTGGAGTAATTGTCTAAGATTGCCCTGCATGTCAACAGCTTTCTTTTAGGAGTGTGGCACTTTTTCCAGTGGAATGATTATTAGATTGAAATCCAGATGTTTTTGTGCTCTAATCTAATGAAGCTTTCATGGAAAATATGAATCCACAGATTCACAGAGCACATGATGGCATTAAATTTATTGGAAAATCTTCATGTTAGGCTTTCAGTTCCAGCCAGGGTTATTCCAACTCCAGCCAGGGTTATTCCAAAAACATGGTTCCCACCTGTTTTTAAACAGTGTAAAATGTTCCCACCATGCTAAATGTTCTTCTTTCAAACGGTGGGCATTCATATACCAAGAGTTTTCCAACCAACTCCTTGAAGTGCAAGTCTTCTGAAACTTGAGGAAGAGGCTAACAACCTTCTTAATAGAAGAAATACAAGGAACTAGAAGCATGCTACGGAGGTAGTGATTTGAGACTGGAGTACACAATCTGAAGAGCATTATGGTTGTTCACATATAAAATGGTGGAAGCTAGAAAAGTGATGCCAAGGTTATGAAGAAGATGATGCAGCCAGATATTTCCCTAATACCACTATGACTAGGACATATAAATAGTATGTCCCTAACCCAAGAGTATCTAGGGCATTGTACATTGTATACAGTATACCTCTCTGGCAACATGATCGATATTTGAGGCTCTTGCTGGGTACATTTTTTGCACCACATTTCATGGATTCAATGTGAGATACATTTTTCACCTCATGTTCCTCCTTAGGGATGGTTGGCCATTCTCTTCTATCGAAGATACCTCATTTCAACCCTTGATAATGGACACTCTTCATTTATGATCTTACCTGTAACTTTATGAGGTTTTAAGGTGACATTTATATTAAATGAGTAAGTTTTATTACAATCCCCATCTGGGGATCCCAATGCTACTCTATAACTAGAACCCTATTCAAATGACTTCTTCTCCCAGTTGCCTCTTTAAATGTATCTTCAATTTTTTCATATGGGGTTACAGATACCGTACAGCAAGCTTCATATTTATGATGTATTATCATTTCTTTCATGTAGGGTTACTGATATAGTCAAGTTTTGTTGGAATTAGTCTGAGGAAGAATGAAGTACTGTATACTATCCGCTTCTCTAAAGTAAAAATATAATCAATCTTCACTTTGATCTTTTACTTGTGCAAAGTAGTTTTTCTAGGTATGCTACTGGGCCTGAAATGTTGGGTTTTGTTTGTCATTCACCCTTTTAAAGCATTTTATTTGTTTCATGCATAAAGTGTTTTTCAATATTCCAACCATGCAGGTCGTCTGGTCTGCATGTGGACATGCCCTTTAGAAGCTAGGTTGCATGTTTGACTAACACCTACTACAACCCAGCACATGCTGTATGTGGCACTGGGTTCATAGGCTAAATTGTCTAATTTTCCACGACCCAGCTTCGCTTGTTGGTAAGGGATTTTTCGATCTGCTCCCATCACAGTTTCACTCCCGTAAGAGGGCCCCTAGAGGACCCAGTCATAAACTGCAAGCGTAGCATCCGCAAGGGGAGAGGGTGTGTACTCGCATATTCCTCGAACTCACGCTTTAATATTTTTATTTTGTGAAATTTAAAATTTCTTTTGCACAATCATGAAGATGATGTTTCTGCATGTCAATTTACATCAAAATGCAACAATATTTTATGGATAGTGTTTCTTTATTTTAGTTCAATGAAGATTGCAACACAGAGAAAAAAATTGTGGCGCAAGTTAAGTCGAGTACAGGAAAATCTTTGTGGGTTAACAAAGAAGACCAGATACAGAGAGGTCTCTTTGATCTCCTGCAGGTACACTATGGTGAAACTGTTAAGCAATACACGCATTATAATCTTGTCGGCGGTTGCTTTATCAGAACTAGTTGCATATCATTTTCTGTGTTGATTCTTTTCTCTACAGAACATAGTTCTTATCAGAGACTCAGAAGATGGGAGGAAATTTTATCCTCGTTTTAACATGGAAGATACAACAAGTTTTAGGGATCTAGATGAACATAGGTACTTGCATTCCCTTTCTTTTTTCCCTTATTTTTGACCCTGAATGACTTTAATGTACTAACTTGAAAGATGGTGTTTCAATTTTGATGTTTGTAATTTTCTCAATGCCTCAGTTGCATTTCTTAACTTGAACTATTGTATGCAGAACCTAGTGCATCATTCTTATGTTCCATTGTAAATTGTCTTGATATTCTTTTCCTTTTTCATTCATTATTTGCATAATCCGTCCAAGTCTAACACTTGTTCTTCCACAACTCAGTAAAAAGGTTCTAAGTAGATTATATTATGATTACTATTTCTCTCGTCAAGAAGATCTTTGGCGCCAAAATGCACTCAAGACACTACCTGTACTATTGAATTCGTCAGATATGTTGCCATGTGGAGAAGATCTTGGCCTTATTCCTTCTTGTGTTCATCCTGTGAGAATTTTTATCATTCTCTTTTCCTTTCCAAATTAAGCAGGTCATTTAGTGGTCATAACTGTCGGACTTTCTGACTAGTGTGCACTGATCAGGTTATGCAAGAGTTGGGATTAATAGGCTTACGAATCCAAAGAATGCCAAGTGAACCGGGTGTAGAGTTTGGCTCGCCATCTCAGTATAGTTACATGACGGTCTGTTCTCTGACTTTTTTTTTCCCATCAGTCATTTCTTATTCTAATTTTAGTCACATTCATGAATGTTCTGTTTGGATAATTTTTCCAAAAGAATTCTGCTTGGCAAAGTGAGAAAGGCATAAGCATCTGCAAACAATATGGTAGCAAAAGTACCACAGTTAGATCCAAGTGCATCTTTACTTGACATTTGTTCATTGTTTCTACTCAGAATGCATTTGGCTACCCTTCTAGTTAATGGTCAATATTAATCTATCCAACCATCTTGTCAATTCTTGTTTTACTATTGTTTGCATGGCTTGTGGAAAATAGCTATCAGCTCCATGCATACTTGCAATTTTCATGATTTTTTTTCACAATCATCCCAGGGCTAACCCACAATAACTTGAATGTCATCCATTATCTTTTTACTACATAATCATCTTCTTTCAAATTATCAAAATAAATATCATTCTTCTGGAAGGGGTTAATAAGACAATGCCATAGGGGATAGCTTCTAGAAGAGCAATTTGTATCGATTGAAACTTATCTTGGGGTTGGTAGATCCATCATGAATTTTTCTTTGAGATGGAGTGCTTGTTCATTTGGTGGTGTTCATTTTCACATCTTTCATGATTTGTGGTGGGTGTTAGTGTAGCAAAGATGGTGATGCTGTGATGCAATTAGTGTAACAAAGATGAGGATGCTGAGATGTATTTGTGGAAAGACCAACAAGGATAAGATTTAGAATGACATACACTTGGAAGTTTACGTCTAGCTCCTATTGGCACTAAGCTTCGAAAAATATGCTTTAGATGGTTTGATTATGTCCACTTGCGTCCCATTTTGGTGCCAGTCAGGAGTTGTGATCAAATTCTTGAAGGAAGGCAAAAGAACTCGGAGAAGGCTAAAAATAAGATGGTTAGATATAGCAAGAAAGGACCTGGCCTTCTTACATTGACAAGTATGTTTTTAGATGGGTTAAAATGGTGGGACAGGATTCTTGTAGCCAACCTCACAAATAAATGGGATAAGACTCTGATGGTGATGATGACATGATTGTTGTGTTACCTACAGAAATCAAGAGAGAATCATGATGCTAGTCCAAGAAAATTTCTCCAAAATATCACATCATTATTGAATCAAACTCAATTGCATTTTTTGCATTGCAGGTTTGTGCTCCATCATGCCATGACTGCTCTACCATGCGTGCTTGGTGGGAAGAGGATGAGGATAGGAGATGCCGCTTTTACAAAACTATAGTAGGATCCAGTGACATCCCACCCTCTCGGTGTGAGCCTGGTGTAGCGCACTTCATCCTGAAGCAGCACTTGGATGCTCCATCGATGTGGGCAATTTTCCCGCTTCAGGTAGCAAATAGAATTGCCTTGTCGTAAAACTACATCGGTGAAATGTTTAGCATGGAATCATATATTTGCTGTACCTATTCGTAGAGAAACTTGCAACATGATTTTTGATTTGAAAGGGTGTGAATCTCCAAATCATTTATCTTCTTTGTGATGTGAAAGGAATATGGTGTATTTGGGCAGGACCTGCTGGCACTGAAAGAAGAATATGCAGCTCGTCCTGCAGCGGAGGAGACGATCAACGATCCCACAAATCCAAAGCACTATTGGAGATACCGTATGTAAAAGATTTCTGAAACTCCATGGTATAGCTGAGCGTGTTGTGTTAAGATGCATGTGCACTCTTTCTTCTATGGCCATACAAGTAGGTGTCAGCCAGATTAGTTTTCCAACTTTATTACAGTTTTGGCATCCTCTTTGGCATGTGACTGGTACTGTTGATAACTTTTGGGTCACTGGGACTGGATCCATGGTGAGTCAGATCAATCTGATTTGATGTGATCTGTCTTTTCTCTTTGTTCTCTCAGAACATTTTTGTTGAACCTCTTCATTCCCATTCTTGTTGACGAACGATTAAACTGAGTCGTCATTGCTAGTGAAATCAACCTAGTGGTCTGATGTTTGTTCCCGATATTTAATACTGATGAAATAGAATTCGTTGACATGAAACTATTACTTGCAAAGTTAACCGGAGCTACCCTCATCTTGAGCAATTCTTCTTTCTACTTTGTAAGTTCTGATTTGAGTTCGGAGAGTTCCTAATTCTTCCCCCGTCATTTTTTTTTCCTTTTCTGATGTGTTCAGGTGTTCATGTGGCATTGGAGTCCTTATTGGGTGACAATGAAATTAGTGGGACCACAAAAGATCTTGTCAAGTGCAGTGGAAGATCATATCCTACCATGGAACCCGGTGGCATTGAGGGGGCTGGTAAGAAAGCTGTGGAATCAGAATAGGACAATAGACATACTGAGAGTGGTGCGGAGAGGATCCCTCGGGTCTTGTAGTAGAACGAGAATAAAGGGTAACAAGACAATGTGTTGTTGTAATAAGCCGCCTGTAAAGGCTGCTTGATGGCTCTCTGTCAGCAAATTTTGCCGGGTTATAAACCACTGTGCTTTTAGAGCAAGCTTGCAAGATTACTTTCAATTAATATGCCCAACTTTTACCATTTATGCATTTGATTAGCCTTCTGGATGGTCATTTTCTAATGTGTTTGGAATACGGATGCAAATGATGGTTAGCTAAGCTGATGATCCGATGAACTGCTGGAATTTTTTAATGAACTTTTCAGAATCGACCAACCTCCCTCTCTCTCTCTCTAAGGGTTTAAAACGGGAAATACATCAGTGAAAAATAGGGTAGAAAATAATGGGGTGTAGAACATGACAGAACAGAGACTAAGTGTGAAAACAGAGTGTCAACACAGGGCGTCTACTCGAACATTCTCTTCTCTTGGTATGTGTGCCGCTTTGGCCATCTCCTGCTCGGACAACATCGTCCCAATTCAGAGCGTTCTACTCAGAGCCTCCCCTACTTTGGGGGAGATATAGGTCTTCCGCTGGGGTGCTCATGCTCAGACCCAGGTTATCCATCCTCGCCTTCTCCTTGGGCGGGGCCTCCTTGATTTGCCTTGACCTATGATGGCATTGTACCCAGTCATTCCCCTCACTATCGCAAAATCTACTAGGGAGATCTCATCCCGTGGTGCGATCCCGCACGTGATTGGCAACGAGATGCGTCCCCCCAAGAGGAAGGTTGTGCCTGAGAATCCATACAAGGGTGTGTGCAGTGGTGCTATTCGTGATAACTCCGTAGGTGGTCATAAGAAATAACGTCAGGCCCGCTTTCCATTATTCACTAGAATACGTCGGATGGTACATTGATTGTCCGTGGCCGATGCCACTAGGGCATCCGAGTGGGGAGTGGCTACACCTTCTAGGTCTTCATCTGAGAAGATGATGAGATCCTCGGGGTGCTTCCCAGGCAGCAGCTTCTTGTCAGCCATTGTCACTACGCTCCACAGTGTTAATTGCTGATGCATACTGCCGACATCTCCCAGAACTGTCGCCTCTCGAAGTCGACCCTCTAGAGATCATCATGATCTCTGTCCCGTTGGGTCGATTGTCGAATGGAGGGGTTCACTTGCGTTGTCACTTCTCCTCAGCCTTGGCGATAAATTTATCAAGGAGTCCTTGCCAGATGAGGTCCTCGATGGCATCCTTGAGTTGGATGCAGTCAGCGGTATCGTGGCCATGGTCCTGGTGGAAGTGGAAGTATCTCCTCCTGCTTCGCGTCCTTGGGTCAGACTTCATCTTTGGCGGCCACTGGAGGAACGGCTCCTCACGGATCTCCATGAGGATCTGATCGGGTGGAGCTGTTAGGGGCGTGTAGTAACGGTAACTGCCCCTCTCCTTGTTTTTTGAGTGATCACGGTGCTGTTTGTCTCGTTGCTCCCACTTATTTTGCTCCTCCTGGGGTGAGTCAGCGGATCTTTCTCAGTTGGACTGCTCAGTTCCAACCGGACGGCCTAGATCCGTGGTGTTCTCCTCACATCTGGCATATTTCTGGGCTAAGGCGAGGAGGTCTGTTAGGGTTGCCGGTGCTTCAACTCTGAGCGACCGTCGGAGGAGGGAGTCCCGAATCCCATGAGCGAGCGCGATGATGGCGATGCTCACATCGAGGCAGGGTACACAGAGTGCCTCTGCTCAGAAACGGGACATGTAGTCCCAGAGGGTCTCCTCTCACCCCTACCTGATGGCGAGTAGGCTCACTGCAGATTTGACTTCCTTGCGGCAACCAATGAAGTTCTCCTTGAATAGCTTCTTAAACTGTTGGAAGGAGGTGATAGTCCCAGTCGGCAGGGACTCGAACCAGGTCTGGGCATTCTCCCAGAGGGTAGTAACGAACATCAGGCATTTCATAGCGTCCGATGCCTGGTGGAACACTAGGTTGGACTTGAAACTGTACATGTGGTTGGCCAGATCGGTGGTGCCGTCGTAGTGGGTGAACGAAGGCATCTGTAGTTTTGGCGGGATGGGTGCTTCCATGATCTCCCTGGAAATGGGCACGTGGAAGTCTTGATCGTCGTTGATGAGGCCGCAAGTCTTGACGGCAAGCAGGACGTCGTCCAGGTAGTGGACCTTATCCTCAATTTCATCGATACGTCGGAGCCACTGGGCCATCTCCAGGTTGGAGTGCAGCGAGTTGTGTACCCTTAGTGAGGGTGAGCTACGCGATCGTCGGGTTCACGCAGTGGAGTCGTGGGAATCCTCCCTCACTCGGTAGGAATCCGCCACGGTCGGAGCCCCCCCCGTTCTGAGGTTGTCCCGAAGGAACGCGCTGGGGCCCCATGGTTTTGTTCCAGAGATCTTGACACAAGCCTGTCATGACCTAGATTTGTTGGCGCATCTCAGTGAGTTCATTGGTGGTGATCTCTCGACGCAGCCGGGTGGAGGACGAGGCTTCCTGCGATCCCCGATGGGTGTTGGGACCTTGGTGAGAGCTGTAAGGTTTCGACCAGAATGCGCAAGGAAAATCATCAAAATCTTAGGTTGCATATCGTTGCCAATTTTTCAAAGTTGAACTAAAATAGTAATTTTTACGGTGTGAAGAACGATTCTTTACCTTTGCTGGGTTGAGAATCTCCCAAAATCTCAAAGATGAACGAGAGGAAGATCCTGAGGTCGTGAGCCGTTCAAGTGTCCGGCCTCTAGACGTGTCCACATGAGCAGTGAAAGCAGACGGGATCTCCTCCACGATTTCCACACGTCAACCCGATCTCAACACCACCATCCTCCAGGGAGGAAGGAGAGAGAAAGAGGGGGTGTGGATGCGCAAAATTTTGCGTCTGCACATTTTCGCCGAGTCCAGATCAGAAATGGAACTGAAGAAAGAAGACCCCGGAGAGACGGGACACCCAAACTCCGAGGAATGCTATCGCCCGATAAACCCTCACGTTTGCACGAGCAAATGAAACCACCGGGGAAGCAAAACGATCCCCCGAATATGTGCACTGTCGCGGAGCCATATTCGGAGTCCCGCCAGCGAAAGAGATCCCCAAGAGGCTCACAATTCCTGAGTTCCTGAAGAAAAAAATCAACGGACTGCAACCATTGTCAGCAATGGGTTTACCCGGTGTGCTGCCCTCAGAGCTCACCTGGGGCACCCGGCCATGCCTTCATCCGGTGCACCTTCCTATTGCCTGCACCCGGTACGGTCCCGGAGCCCCTCCACCGGCACACTCCTAGTGCCTGCGACCGGAGCGCTCACCAACGCCCCTTCAACCGGCACACTGGCGGGCCACACTAGTGGTGCACTGCTCTGTACCACTCCAATGGCACACTGCTCAGCGCCCTAACCTGGCACGCTCCTAGCGCCGTCCACCCGGTGCAGCGCCTTTTCTTCTTCACCCGGTGACATGTCGCAGCCATTGAACCGATGTAACCGACAACAAATACACTGGTCACTGCGTGTGACCCTTGGCGAACAACATGATCACGTCAAAGCTAGCCAAGACTTTGCCGAGCTATCAACCCCTAGTCCAGGCACGTAGGCATCCCTCTGTCGGGGACAAGACTGGGGGTCAACCTCGAACTGACTCCCATCGTAAGAAACGTCAACGCCAGCAGAGGTATAAAAACCTCTCGCATCGAAGAAAAGAAAAAGATGAGATTCAGAGAGGGAGTTAGGAGGCCCACCGGTGGGGCCCCCCCCCCCCCCGGGGGGGGGGGGGGGGGGGGGGGGGGGGGGGGGGGGGGGGGGGGGGGGGGGGGGGGGGGGGGGGTTTAGTCAGGCCAAACTTACTGCGGTGCTGCCGGAGCGGGGGGAGCAGGCGGAGCCGGTTGGGCCGGCACCTGTTCCCAATTCTGGGCACAGCTCGATACATAGGGGTAATACGCATTCGACGGACGGCAGAAGTACCAATAGCGCGTCGCCGGGGGCGCCACAGCCGGGCCGGGCGCCGTCACCACAACGGGCGGCTCCCAGGGGCTGGGATAGGGATAGATCGGCGCCGGATACGGATACCAGAGGCCGCCGGCGAACCACCACCAGCCGAACACACCGTTATGCCAGCCATGGTTCCAATGACCGCCGCGCCAGACACCCCAATCATGCTCATGGAAATGCGCGATATCGCCATGCCAGACCGCATGCGGTCCGCCATGCCAGTGTTGCGCCGATGCCGGCGCACTCACCGCCAAAGCAGCGGCGGCCAACGACATCGCCAGGACCATTTTCTTGCCGTGATTGGCGGCAAGCTTCAATGCATTCATTTCGTTCTCCATGGTTTGAGTCGATCAATCAAGGCGGTGAAATTCGATGACTGCAAGATACGAATTCACTTGTCCTTTTTCAACAGCATAGTCTCCGGCTTGCTTTTCAGAAGCACCATTACACACTGTTACCCGAGGATAAATTTCGTTCATAAAACAAGTTCCCCAATGTGAAAATTCCACATCGTTCCTGTGGGGATTCTCACAAAAATCCCCTGATCTGTAACAAGGTGTTTCAAAGTCGTTTCTTGCAAAACATGGCCCCACCGAAAAGGGGCGGTTTGACGCTGGGCGGGCCTTGGGCTAAGATCGTGAAATGAATTTTCATTCCAGCTTGCGCAAATGCATCACCATCACATCCCCGCAGATTCACTGCGAGGAGCGCTATTGCTGATGTGAAATATAGAGAACACGCCTAGCCCTCCCGACCCAAGTCCGGAGGGCTTTTTTGTCACCGATACCCCAACGAGGAGAAGCAATTGTCCCTGGCAACCCACAATTTGACACTGTATGTAGACAGCCTGCGCACCAGCCCCAAATTCCGCACCGCGCTCGCCGAGCTTTCGGAGAAGACGGGGCGTCCGGTCGCCGACCTGTTCCGCGAGGCACGGCCGCTGATGAAGGAAGTCATTGCGCGGCCGTCGGCGCTCTTCCTCGACCTTCTCGTCGGCTGCTACATCCGAGATCTTGGAGAAGACGTCCTTCAGGTCATCGACCTCGACACCGGCCTTCTCCAGATCACGAATCAGCCGCCGCAGCCCCTCGACCGCGACAGCCATGACTCAGACTCCGGTGTCCAGGGTGGGCTTGCCGGTCAGTTTCCACGACACCTCGATGGTGGCCACGGCCGTGGTCGAGTCGGTGGCCGGGGCACCGAGGAACGGGCCGTCCGGCTCGCTCACGATGGCGGTACCGACGAAATGCGGCTCGGTGGCCGAAGCGACCTCGTTGCCGTACGGGGCGTACACGTAATCGATCTCCGTGCCCGCACCGGTCCAGACGAGGGTCCACAGGCTGGCCGAGGCCATGTCCTGGGCAATGGTCATGTCGAGCGTGTAGGCACGCGCACCGCCAGAGCGGGCGCGGCTGTAGGACATGAAGCCGTCGCCATCCGCAGCGGACGGGATGACGGCAGAACTGACCTCACTGGAGCGGTCGACAGCCTCGACCTCCAGGGAAATCAGCCGGGGCGAAACGTGAGCCATGACTGTTCCTTCTTTCTAGTCAGCCTGCCGAGTGCCGGTCAGGATCAGGCCATTGGTGGTGGTGGTGCCGAGGATCAACTCGGCGGGAGCGGCAGAGGTCACCTGGATGACCTCGGCCTTGAAGGCGGCCAGGAGGAGGGGGAGTTTGACCTCCACCCACTCCTCGGCGGTGGCAGGGTCCTGGGGGACGGCCAGCCAGATCTCCCAGGTGTTGACCCACCCGAAGTTGCTGGCCTCGGGGACGGACCCGCCCCACCTCACGAAGCCATCTCCGGGCTTCAGAGACTGCCGATAGTGGGGAGTGACGGTGATGCCCTCCACGGCCGTCAGAGCGGCTGCCAGGGTCGTACGGGCGGTCATGCCAGCACGACCTTCCGGTAGGGCCGCTCCAGGTCCGCCACGAGTGGGTCCCTGGTCGGGGACCCGACACGGACGGCGGCAGTGTCTCCACCGATGAGGGTGGCCTGCATGCCCAGCGGGACCGGCTGAAGGTTGAGGGCCACCTGGGTACGCCGACACCGGGCCTGAGCCAGGGCATCAGGCATCCAGGTCGGGTCCTCGGTGTCGGTCGGGATCGTGCACTTCTTGGCCTGATCCCCGGCCTGGGCGCGCTTCCTAGGCCTTTGCTGCTTTTCCCTTCCCCGAATCACCACACACCTACCACCACTAATCCGTCACCTTCAGGGCCCCATTTTGTCCACTCTTCACCTACCCCTTCAACTGTAATTAATTCCAACCCGCTTGCTGCTGCACCTTCATTACCAATCATCCCAGTTTTTACCAACCCTCAGTCGAAAAAGCCCCTTATTAGGGTTTCCTAATCGGCTGCTCCTATCCATCCTATTAATCCTAATATTCCATCTTCTTCTACTAACCCTCCATCCACCAACAACCTGACAGAGGTGCAAAGTTCTCAAACTATAGTGCTCCGTAGTGGATGGATATTCCATCGTGTGTTTCCACAACAACGAGAGCAGGAGCCCGTACAGGGGTAAAAAGAGTAGTCACAAGAGCTGGAGTCCATATTGGGGACTCAATATGACCTATTGAAACACTTAGATAAAACCCCGACAAGGATTTCCATTTTGGAGCTGATAAGAAGGTCGACCACCCACCAAGAAGCTCTCAAACAATACTTACAAAAAGTGATGGTCAATGAGGACATTCCAGTTGAGCAAATCACATCAGTCCTGACACCGATAGGGGATCAGCCCACCATCGTATTTTATGAACATCAGTTAGCTCCAAAGCCAGCCAGAACTTTTACTTTATGCATCACTGTGAATATTAATAAAGTGGCTATCAATCAGTGTTTGGTGGATATTGGTGCATCCATTAATGTTCTGCCGCCTAGTACCTTGAAGAAATGTGGCATCCCAGAAAGTGAGGTTCGACCCTCGCCCATCACAGTGGCAGCCTATGATAACACGAAGAAGCCACCTATGGGAATGGTTACTTTGAAACTGGGACTGGGTCCCTCATTTGTCACCGTCAATTTCCATGTTCTAGATATGGACCCCACTTTTAATTGATAGAGATTAAAGTGGATGCTCAGAGACCAGATCTCTACAAATAATGTGTCTGTATATGATCCAGGGGGGGTGAATGGATCGATCACCCTCTAAAACTTGAACTGCAGCAAAATCAAATGTGGAATAAAAATAAACTACAGTAGGACAGTCAAAGAACACTAAATCGCAACCAAACTATAACAGATCTGGCTGATCTGCTCATACACGGTCCTAAACAAACATCTACCGTCTTTGTCTCCTCATTCTCTAGTACACAAATCCAACCTTGGAATAATAATCTTCCCTTGGTCATGATAGAAAAATCTGGTTATTGATCAATATTAGCCTTGATCTCAACCAGCGTGGGGTCATTTTCTTACAACTTGACTAAATCTTCTATTAATGTAGGTTGTGACCGGATATTGGAAACAATACACTCCTCATTTTTCTTGTCAACATCTAGATTCAACTTAGCAAAGTCTTCAAGAAGGTTTGTCATACCTTTCCTAAGACTTGATAAGGTTGCTAGTGGTCTTCTGCTGAGAGCATATGTTACAGCATTTACCTTCCCTGGGTGGTATTAGAAAGAGAAATCAAAGTCGTTGAGGTACTCTTGCCATCTCCTTTGCCTTATATTTAACTCTTTTTGAGAGAAGAGATATTTCAGACTTTTGTGGTTTGAGAATACAGTGAATTTCTCTCCATAGAGATAATGTCGCCATATCTTCAAGATGAAGATTATAGCGGCTAGTTCCAGATCATGCACCGGGTAATTTTCCTCATGACGCTTCAACTGTCTTTAAGCACAACAAATCACCCAACCATATTGCATAAGGACACACCCAAGGCTAATGCCTAATGCATTCGCGTAGACATCAAAATGACCACCTTTGATAGGTAGTCTTAAAATAGGTGTGGTGGTAAGATGTTCTTTGCGGGTCACGAAACTCTATTCACAATCCATTGACCATATAAAAAGATTTTCCTTTCTTGTAAGCCTGGTCAGAGGAACAACGATCTTAGAGAAATATTTTATAAATAGCTTGTACGTAGTAGCCAGCCAAATCAAGAAAATGCCTGACTTCTGCCACGGTTGTTGGCCCACTCCAGTTTTTAACAACTTCCACCTTAGAAGGATCTACAATGATCCCATCCTTTGAAATAATGTGGCCAAAGAATGAGACCTCCTTTAACCAGAACTCACATTTGTTGAGCTTAGCATAGAGTTGGTGTTCTCTTAATATTTGCAAGGCTATTTTCAATTGTTCCTATTGCTCCTCCTGAGTCTTGGGATAGATAAGAATGTCATTGTTGGGTCCCATAGTGCAGTGACACGGATCTAGAGGGGGTGAATAGATCCCTCTATAAACATTAAGTCTGATTAAAAACTTAAATGCTACATTTTTCATAACTGGAGGTATATTTGCAATTTTCCCTTACCCGGGGGCATGTTTGCAATTTTCCATCAATTGGGAGTATATTAATTTTCTCTCAATCGGGGATGTATTTGCAATTTTCTGTCCTCCAGAGACATTTCTATAATTTTTTTGACTAAGACAATATTTTTTTCGGAGTTTTGTGAAATTTCTCATAATTTTGGGATAAATCGGTAATTTTTAGACTTTAGGATAAACTAGGGCTTTTGTGATTTTGGGGATGCGTGTCCATAAATCTGGCCCCTTTTATCTTTTAATTTGTTGAAATTTGCAACTCTCGGACGTTCTTGGACATTTACTCAATTCCGCGATCTTTCGGGGTATAATTGTAATTTTGGCCCTTTTACGGTTTTCTTCCACATGACATATAAAAGAAGAACCAAAACCATAAGTTTATGGTTCTTATTTGTATTTCCATCGCCGATAATGAAATAAGTACACTTTTTCCCTCATATGGGGGTATTTTTATAAATAACCTTAACATGAGGGCTTTTCACAATCCTTTTTTCTCTCTCTTTTTTTAACATAACTTGAGTACGGGAAGAGGACGCCCCCTCCTCTCACCTCTTGCAGCGGCACTTTCTCTTCCAAGAACTTCTCTCTTTTTTTTTTCAAAAAATGCTCCTCTCCAAGGGAAGAAGGTTTTGCCTTTTATAGGCGGTGGAGGAGGCCAAGGAGGAGATTCCCTGGTGGAACTTTGGTGGAGGTAACTCCCTTGACTCTTCCTCTCCCGTCTCTTCCTCTCCCAGTGGTGCAGCAGTAAGAAGAGAGGGGGAAGCTTCCCCCATGGAGGTGCGCAGGCGGAGAGGGCCAAGGGGAGGTTCCCTCGGCAGGTGCGCAGGCGGGCCCGGGGGGCCTCCCCTGGTGCAAGCAGACCGGGGGGAGGTCCCCCCCGACGCGAAGGGGCCCTAGGGGCTTCCCCTGTGCAGGCAGACCGGGGGGAGGTCCCCCCGGTGCAGGCGGTGCCGGGGGGAGGTCCCCCTGGTAGCGGCGACCTAGGGGGCCTCCCTCGGTGCAAGCAGGGCCGGGGGGAGGTCCCCCCGGTTGCGGCGGCCCGGGGGCCTCCCCGGTACAGGCAAGGCCAGGGGGGGCTTCCCTCGGTCGCAGGTGGACCGGGCAGGTTCAGGGCCAACGGCAGGGAGAATGGAGGCATTCCCTCCCCTGCGCCAACACCGTCTACACACTCCAACACAACTAACCTGCCCCCGACAGCCGCCTGCAAGAAACCCGGAGCCGAGGACAACGATGAAGCTCCCATATGCCCTGACCTTGGACCCTTCGTGACTCTAGTCGTAATCCTATCTACGCGCCGACCAAGTCTTGGGCTACCACCACCCATGGATGGTAGTTTTGGCCGAAAACGAAACGTTTCAGTTTCGGACCAAAACGATCTGAAACTACCCGGTCGAAATCGGGCTGAAATCGAAACCCTACTGTAGATGTGGAAAAATGGTCTCCCGAATCTCGTACCACACTTTTAAAATTTGTTTGAATGGGGGAGAACGCCTAGCCACCGGTGGAAGCCTGCAAACACCAGGAAGAAGGCGTCAGAAGGAGCCCTGGGCGTTGCCCCAAGGGACAACCCTCCGATTCTTAAGTAAGGATCATGGCAAGGTGAAAAGTAGCCAGAAGTAAAGTAGATGAGAGAGCGTGAGAGTGGAGTAGTCAAGCCTGAGAGCCGGAGGTGATGAGCCTTATGTGCCCGGCAAGTGCACGGAGAGTGCTCGCCGTGTTCAGACCGTGCTCGGTGGTCAGCTCTCTCTGGTATCTCTCTCCTCTTTTGTGGGTCTGAGTGTTTCTCTGCGTGTGTGCTAGTAGGGGTCTCTATAAATCTATCTGTTTTTCGTCATTTGATCGAAGGTCTATTTATACCAATTGTCCTGGCGGTGGAGACCCATCCCTAACAGGGAAAGGCGTGAGTCATGGGATAATGCCTCCCCGCGATCGTGGGGAGTTTTTCGTTATGCGCCCGTTTATCCAGGCCGTGCGGCCTTCAGGAGAGTCTTATGGCGCTCTAGAAGCGTGCTCGCCCTTACTGGAGTAGAGGCCAGCAATGGCGGGAATAATGTTCGAACGTAACATTCAGTCACTGGAGAGTCATCCGACACCCGAGATGTCCCTGTCGATGTCCCTTGTGGGTTGGCGGATCTCCATCCATCTTCATTAGGTAGCCTGGCGTGGGTTGCTAACTGTCGGGGCGGCCTACTTTGCGCCCAGCGGGCCTGGCGCTAGTTGGCTGCGCTTGGGCCGAGTCTATTTTACCCTCCTCGTCAAACCTGCTGATTTTAGAACAATCCCTCTATCATCACCTCACGTTGTTCATGCAAACCTTTTGTCATCCAAATCCTTGCACTCACTAAGGGGGAGTTTGCACCATCCTTTGCTCATCCTTCCACTCCCTTGTGGATAATCTCAAGGAGAGATTCTCTTCTAAGACTACTTCTCTTATTGACTGACCACTCTAAAACAATCTCCCACACTTAGCATCATGGTTGTTCAATGAATTGAGGGATTAAACTCAACAACTTTCTAAAATTTGAAGCCAAGAAGCTTGAAAGGGGGGACTCCTCAGGTTTACTATTATTGATGTACTTTGTGTACCTTTTTGTGGTGTCTTGTTGTCTGCTTATGCTCATCCAGTGCTAATGTCAATTCATAAACCTCACGTTGAGTATCGAGGTCAAATAACCACCTCAGTTGAGAAACTACTCAATGCACTTTTTGCAATGCAATGGTTGAGATTTGTTGAGTAACTGGATGCATTTCACCTGAGATGTGAGGTGGTTAGTGTCAAAAAGCATTATCTTGACTAACTTTGATCTGGCATTTAAGAAAAAATGTTGAGAAGAAGGATTTCAATTGAGCAATAGCATTTGACGACTGAGAAACTGCACTTCTTCACCAATGAAGTGATCGCGGGTCAAGCATGATGCGGCAAACTAACTTTGGCCTTAATGGGAAAAGATAGTAAACTGCACTGAGTAACTTGGGGCAGTTGCATCTAACAAATGTGACTCTTCACGTAAAAAGGTGCCAGTCTGTAATGACCCAGAGTTCAGAGTACTGATAACCCGATATAAATATCGGACTAGCGTTACCAAGAACTGGGGACGCCACCCAAGAGGTTGATGAGGCCCCTAAAGAGTTAGTGGGGGTTGTTGAGGAGGCGTGTAAACAATTAGAATTACAACGCGCATACTAAAATCTATTAGAATAGGAAATTAAATTAAAGTACAGAAGTAATTAAAAGAAATATATCAGAGTGATAATTATAAATGATAGTCCAGAATTTATAAATATACAAGTCCGACAAAAACAACGACAACAGTCCCACTGTACAACTACATGGGGCATACCCCAGACAACAGTACACCGGGACGACAGACCAGCTGGCGCTCTAAGCACGGTCTCCATTTTCACGTAGAGGGTGTTTGCATTCTTCAAACGTTCCATGAAAATCAAGAATCACAAGATATGTTTCACCGGAAAGTGAAAAACACAGAAAATATTTTACCGAGAAAAAAAAAACACACACACGTGATTGCAGATTTTGTGAGAAAATGAATGGGGAACAAAAACCCATGCTTGAATTTCCATACGAAAAAAATCTACATGCTACCAAATTACATGCACATGAAATAACATGATAATATTTCCTCCACTTTCAAACATCAACCTTATATTTTTAAAAGAACATTCTAGCGAAACACAACATACTATGTCCCCAACACCTCGAGTTGTAGCATTCAACTACACAAGAAAATAATGTCTTGTAAATCTACAGGTAGGGAAAGAAAGAATGATGATAACAAGATTAATTTCAAGGCCCATGATGACTAGACAATCAGGATATAAATGAAAAGCGGAGGGCATGTTACATAGTGATCTCTTGTAATGCAAGCAAAAATAGACTTTTCAATCATTAAAATCGGACATAAGATGTCCAATCAACAGCTAAATGTTTTTCACTCACAATATAGGATCATAAAGGAAAAGCAGATTCAATGGCTTAATTAAATGAAGAAAATAACAGAAAAGGAATCTGATTGAAGATTTTGTTTACTTGGATTCTTTTGCTTACCTCTGAACGAACCACATGCCGAGTTTCTTTGACAGGAACTTCCCTACAGATGCAGCCACTCTGAACTCTTGCCTGGATAATCTCCTCGAAGCTTTTGGTGCACCGCCGCAAGCCTCCATTCAGAAACCTGCCACCTTCTCCGTCATACGTGAAGAAACCATGGTAGTCCTCCGCCTCGTCAGGTAGCAAGAACTCCCGAGAGAGCCGGCCGGCAGCAGCCCTAGCCGATACCAGCGACCTCTGGGTCTTCCTCATGAACCCAAAGCAGCCGCCGCAACCCATCTCCGAAAAGATATCCCAGCACATAAGGGTCTACAAGGCGTGCTTATATACCTAAACTCCCCCCTCTATTTCCTTTATTAGAAGCACATAATTTCTGGAACGCGCCGGCTCTGAAGATTTTCCAAGAATTCTGAAAACATGTTATCAAAAAAAAAGCTTTGTCAAGACTCAAGAGTGTATGATGGAGGTCAAGAACACGCATGGAATTAACTCCATTTTATCCTTTACGCGATCGTGTGAGCTCGGTAAGATTGAGTGAATCGAGTTTATCCTGCTTAGTTTAAATTCCTCAATCTTATTAAACTTGTTAATTCCACTGTGCGTTAGCTTTGAGATCTTAATTGGACATATTATTAGTAGAGGGTCTATTCCCCCCCTCTAGATCCGTCTTCCTGCACTAGGAGACCCAACAATTGATATCAGAGTAAGGCTCTATTGTCCTTAGATCTAATGATCTACAGAGTGATCCTAGTACATTCTACAGTCATGAATTTTTCTGTTGAACATATCTCGATGAATTGCTTGCCTATTTTTAATGGTTCTAATTTTCCCTTGGGCAGATTATGTAGGACTATAAACTCCGTTAATCCTAATCTTTGGAAGTTGATTCATGATGGTCCTCACATATTACCTTTAGATGAGACCAAGTGGTCTAATCAGGATAAATTGAAGAACCATGAAAATGTCACTATCTTAAGTTTATTTAAAAATACCGTTGACACTCATGTGTTTTCATTTGCTTCTTCTTGTAGGTCGGCAAAGGAGCTTATGGATCAGTTGATCAAAGCTCAAGAGAAGGAAGGACAAAATGGTCTCATGGGTGACGATGTTGATCAATGCAATGACGAAAGTGATGAAGCGGTAAACTCTAATTCTGATAAAGATGAAATGTCATTTGAAGAACTACTTGATACTTATGAGGAGTTGTTGAGTAGATATAAGAAAATCAAATCTGAAAATAAAATATTAAAAAAAATCAATGAAAATGTGCATGATAATCTTCCTTGTGAAAAATGCATTGATTTAGAATCAAAAATTAAAAATCTAGAAAATGAAAATGAATCTCTTGAATCAAAAGTTGAACTGTTTTCAGATGAGATTTCCTTCATGGCACACCTGCAAACAAAAAATCATTTTACATATCTAGGAGCCCAAGAGTTCTTGGGTCCTGTCAGATGAGTAACACCTCTAACAGGTGTACTCTAAAAATTTCAAACATTCAAATGATTAGGCTTCATCCAATAGCATTCAAACATTGTATGTCCAGGTTTTCCACAGTATTTACATATTGGATGTCTATGAAGTGGAGAAAAATTATTCCTGACATGAGTACTTCTAAATACAGGCAAATGAGCATGTTTACAATTCTAACAAAAATCAAATCAAGCACTTAGCATATAATGAAAAATAGCTCAGCACTAGCCCGTGAAGGGAGGTAGATAAGAAGGATCAATCACACGAATGCAAACCACAACACACAGAATTTTTTAGATGGTTCGATCTGCTACCCACAGACCTACATCCACCCCTTACTCAACCCGAGTGAGGCTTCCCCTTGCAACTGTAAGAATGCTGACTCAGTTTGTAACAGACGTTGTCAAATAGCTTGACCCGACAGAACACTTTCCTCCCTTCTTCTGATAGACTTAGAAGGAAACATAAGCAACACCTAGTTGCCCACAACTTGAGGATCAATCCTCTCTTCCTCTGAAGCATAAGAGGGGACCCCAGAGAATAGATCTCCCTTCCTTTGATAAACTCAAAGGGAACCTGGAGGAACACCTCCACACTCTGGTTTCTCGGAGCAAACCACACACAGGGTAAGCTGCGTGCAAACAACTTGCGTGCAAAGAGCACCACAAGGCAAAGAAACTAGTTAACATGAAAAAAGAAAATGACAAAGATAAAAGATAAAATGCTGAATAGAATAGCACAATGAATCAAAATAGAAACACGAAAATCTATAGCTTTCATTGGAAGCACTTTGAATATAATTTTGGTACTCTGCTTCTCTTGCTCTCTCTCTCTCTCTCTCTGAACTGGCAACTCTCTCTTCTTCTTCTTCTTCTTATTTTGTGGATGACTCTCCTTTTCTTCTTCGCAGCACTCTCCCTTTTTGCATCTTCTTCTCACTCTTTTTCTTCTTTATTCTTCTTCAGGCACAAGCACACTCTTCTCACATCCACTACTCTCTAGTTCGCTTCTGCTTGCAGTATTCTTGCAGTGCACTCTTCTCACTGAGAAGAAATGTATATGTATTTTTTCGAAAGGACATTTTTCTGATGAGTTTAATCCACAAGGAAATTCTTCTATTGGTCTACGTCAGGAGGGGATATTCTATCTTTGGAGTCCTTTGGAAATGAGCCCGCCCTCCTGGGATCATGTGCTAATGATTTGCAGATCGAATCTATGTGACTGCCTTGAGCTTTCACGCTGCTACCCATTTGTCACTGTTGCCCAGCCATTATTCATCTTTCATGGCTTATTTGTCAGCCTTACCCATGTATTTTTCACTCTGTGTGTGTGTGTGTGTGTGTGTGTGTGTGTGTGTGTGTGTGTGTGTGTGTGCATACCTTCCCATGATGTGAGTACTCTCGGGTTAACGTCTCACGATTAAAACGACATGGAGGGGGGCGAAAGGCGTAGGCCGTGTCGCCCGAACAGTACTCGACCGTGCATGCCCCACATTTTGTTCTGATAATTCGCTTACGGGGCATGAGCGGCCAGTGGCACTCCACCTCTGCCATGCAACGACCGCACAACCTCGCATGTCACTTCGTGCTGCGCCAAAAAAGCGTTCATACCGACGATGATGTAATTTAATGTTTCAAACTTAAGAGGCGTGAATGACCACGACGACCGGCGAGAAGGACCAAGGAGCTTACGACCGGCGAGAAGGACCAAGGAGCTTCCAGTCTTCTCCCTCTTGGATTCTTTGCATATATATATATATAGAGAGAGAGAGATAAATGTTCATATGGGACCGCCGCTATGGTAATTTATCAAGGTGCCGTAATCTGAGCCTTTGATCTCATGAGGTCGGCTCCATGTGATCATCACCCTCATGAGAGGGAGGGTCCAGATGCCGACATCATGGCACCCCATGTGAACATCTTTCATATATATATATATATATATATATGATGTACTATCATCTTAATGAGTCGTTCTTGATCGGGTGGAAAATTGCCCACCAACTGAGATGATTCGACGCATAAAACAGTAGCTGGAATTGGGCGGCCAGGGGAGCACTCCGAAATTGGATCGAAGTGGACCTAAAAAAATTTGTTTATTAGCACTTCAGGATCTATGCAAATAAGAAATCTTTCAGCGTCAATGTGACATTGTAGAAGAATATGTATATGTTACGCATGTGTATTTATAGCATGTGTGTTTATATATACTCTTATGATAAATTCCAGTTACAACATATATAAAATACTCTTTCCTCCTCATCTTTGTCCAAGGGATACTAAAATTTTGTTAACAAAAAACGACATATGTACATACACGAAGGATATGCATGTGCATGTATGTACACGAATGAAAGGAGGCATACTCAGCCGATTTTTAGTTTTAACGAGATTATATATATGTAAAATCCTAAAAAAGGACGTGCACAGCTAAGGCCGCACTTGGTAAATCTCGTGGGAAGGGTTTTGGGGCTCTACTTCAAGTCCTCTGCCATCTCCAACAAGCAGAGTTAATTTTGGACCTCGGCATCAAAAGTTCCAAATTTTCTCCCTAAGGTGTGCCAGGTCAATTTTCCAGAGCCTTCACCGACACCCCCCCACTTTTCTACCCTTCACGATCAACCCTGACATCTGCCGACGACTTTGTTGGTCCTGACTCGAAGAAGACTCGTCCACGGACACAGCGATTCTGGTCCCACATCATTCAGACATCAGGAGCATTCGTGGAGACCTGACCTTCCTGAAGTAATGATTCAGAAGCTGTCAGACTCAGAAGCTTGTAGTCCTATTCATGACCCTACCCCGGCCGTCGTCATCATCAAGAAATTCTCCAATAATTCTGACGTCATCCTAGGCCAACCGAGGAGGTTTTGGCACTAGTTTCATCAACAAAAGAGTTCATGAGAGCCCGTAGCGGAGCTGACGTCGACTGCCTATCTCGCTGTTCCAGAGGGCTGGCAGAACTGACGATCTTCGTCCACTTCGGCTTCTAGCATAGTTTTTCCCCGACCCGCCTGGCCAGCTGACCACCCCTCCCTGTGTGGAGGTACATTTTGGTTCTAAAATAAATCCCCACCCCTAGTCCAATCCCCTTGCAAGGGGCATAGTGCATGTTAATTAAAATTTTAGGTTGAAGCTTCATCGGTGCGGCGTGTGGGTAAGCCCACGCTTCGTCACCCGCCCTCGTCTCCGGCCAGGATCGGTGTCTTCACGCTGGCCAAGTGAGCTTCTGGCCCCTCTCCTTGCTGGTTTAACCTTGCTTGGATTAGTATTGCTTCTAAGTTGCCCATCGGTGGCGAGGTGAGTGCCTAGTCCCGAATTGTCATCAAATTGAGTGCCATCGTGGGGTGAGTTGTGAGAGAGACCCTTCATCCCACGCCCTTAGCGTGCTGGTCGCCCTTCAAATTGGGCATCCCAGACCCTTAGGGGTCCGTCCCAAGCTAGCCATACCTTTGGAGCAGCAAGGTCCCACCTCTGACCCTTCCCACCATTGCCGAGTCACCTACGGGCACTAGTATGCGCTACGCGAGTGAGCTTGCCCGAGTCAGTCCGCCGTCAAAGTTGCTTGCTTGCGATTGTAGGTCCAAGGTGCATCGGTCGAGTGGATACCACCCCCAAGGTGGTGTCACATCACTTAGTCTCGACCCAATACCCACAATCATTTGGTAACTCAGACAGAGCGCACTCGTGACTTCAGACCACCCCAGTCTTGAAGCCCGAATAAATGTCACTTCGGTGACTGGCACGTCCACGCACTCAATAAATCGATAAACAAAATGAGATAAGATGAAGATAACCCATATCTCATATTGAATGAGATGAGGAAGATCGAGTGCGTCCAACAAGTTGGCACACCCGTGGGACTGATCCTCCTTTCATCTTCTCGCCAGGAATAGGGGCCTAACGGCCTCCATCAAAAATACTAACTTGCTTTAAATCCACGATTGCAGGTGCTGCATCCTAATAATACGATGGCTGTTTCATTTGGACCACTCATGGTTGCTGATCACGCCAGGTAGGGCTACTTGGCTGTTCCTACGAAGTTCAACGATTTTCCACTAGTTGTGGGCTTCCCCAACTTCTCAGAGGTGGCCATCATCTAGCTCCTGGACATCCAGGAGATGAAGCCGATCGCCACTACCAAGGCGACCACAACCGATGTTGCTGCTATGGGCTGCTTCATCCACCACATTCACTCTAGTGCTTCCCACAAAAAGAGGCACTCATCGGTTGCTAGGAGGGTGGGCAAGAAGAATACTAGCATACTGCAAGGTCGGTTGTCGACGTCGGGC
Source organism: Amorphophallus titanum (assembly GCA_024336825.1). Classification (NCBI taxonomy): domain Eukaryota; kingdom Viridiplantae; phylum Streptophyta; class Magnoliopsida; order Alismatales; family Araceae; genus Amorphophallus; species Amorphophallus titanum. Next base: position 22,440,287 of record JANBPO010006859.1, read on the forward strand.
AAGTTCGTGTTAATTAGAGGAGTCTGCGTGTTTCTCGATGGCCGACAGGCTAGGATTTCACCCGATAGGGTGATTGCCAATATACCAAAGCGGAACTCATTTCAAGCATTGGCTAAAGACAGGATAGACCATCTAAAGTCTGGATCAAGGGGTGGTTTGGCCCCAAAGCCAACCAAATTTAAACAAGTGTGGGTGCCTAAGTGGATGCAGGCCCCAGCTGCCACCCAATAAGAACCTGTTCAAGCTGATAGGTTCGATGGAAAAGAAAAAGAAGAAGAAGAAAGAATTGAGGTGCCAGCCCCGACATCTCACAGAATAACCCTCCAGGCCTATGGCCGATAGGCAAATGCCTTTGTTCACAAGAAGATATGTGACACAATAGCCAAGTAACGACGGCTCGCTTGTAGGCCTCTGGCTCAACACAAGATGTCACCATCAGCACTCTGCCCCACAGATGGGAAAGATGATATTACCTAGGCTGTTTGAGGATATTTTTGAGGTCTCGAGAACTCTCATCAAGGGACAGAGGCTCTTGAAGGCCATGAGTGTTGCAAAAGATGAAGACCAGGGAGTGCAAGTCAACCCAAAAGAAATAGTAGATGAAGAACCCGATTTCTATGGACCAATCCTCCATGAAAAAACTATACCAAGGATTTCAGTATTTGATAGATTAACCTTCCCTGGACAGTCAGCTAGGAGGGTGATATGGAGGGACATGCATCTCCAGATATTTAGCTATAACATGGCCGGAGTGACTAGCCACTATGGGTCTCCGCCCAATGAATGTGAAGAGATGGCTAGACTCGCCGAGAGTCCCGGTCCTGTCACCGGAAGGAAGAAGGCTGCAGTTGATGCAGTGCAAGCCTTTGCCAGAAAAACAAGTGCAGATGTAGTCACCATGGCTGCAAATGTGATCACAGTTTAGGATGAAGGTGAGAGACCAGCCCTTGCTTCGGATGCTCCATTAGAGGAAGGAGGCCAGGCACCTAGCCCTTCCACCTCTGATCCAACGATGATGATGCTGCTCCTAAAGTACCAACAGGAGATTGAAACACTGAAGAAACAATTGAGTGAGCTGAGCATGCTAGCATCAGCCCCGAAGCAGGTGGAAGTCCCTCTTGAAACATCACGACGTGACGTCGATGAGCTCGAGGGTTCACCTCAGATGATGACTTCTCAGCCACTACACAACTTTACTGGGAGCATGGCCCCGATACCACCACCAGCTCCTCAACCTCAAGGCATTACCGCTGCTATGCCTCAGGCCACGGTTTTGGCAACACCTCAAATGTAGCAAGCATACTTCTATCCAGATTCGATGGACCCAACGATGGTGAACAAGCTGATGGTCAAACAGATAATAGACATGAAGCTGGCAGATAGAGGCGATGATGATTATGCCTCATTCAATGTATACAAGGTGCCGTATCCGGCCCACCATGCTGCTAAAGGACTCCCTCCTGGCATCAATAAGCCACCGAAATTTGACAAGTTCAACGGGCAAGGATTGCTGAAGGAGCACATAGCCTATTATATGAATGTGATGAAGCACGTCGATAAAAGTAAGAGGGGGTTGGCTTCGGCAAAAACTTGAAAGGACGCTTAAGTCAGTAATCTGACTAAAAAAAGAAAAGAAAAAGAAAAAGAAAAGAAGAAAATGATGATGATTAGTAATGAATGAATGAAATCAATGAAATAATGATGGAAGCGGTATTTCTTTCTCATTCACCATCTGAGTCCCATGGAAATCCCATGTGCAATCGGAAAGGAAATCCCCACCATCATAGGCTATTTGCTTATGCGGTGACCTACCTTTTCCTTCGACGTTCAGTCTATGTCGATGAATAAACCCTACCTTCAATTTTCGTCACCATCAGCGAAATCAATAAACAAACCATTGGCCCAGATCTTTCGCCCGCATCAATAAGTAAACCTATCCTTGACTTTCCTCGTTGATTCGTGAAAGTTAGCAGAACCACCCCTCACTTAGGTTCTCCACCCCTGTCGAGGAATGAATGCATTCTTGGTCTTCCGACAGCTTTGTCACCATCGATGAAGCCTGTTAATTGGCCTTCTGACCTTACTCTTTGGTCCTAGTGGCCACTATACCTTCTTCCTAAAGCATTCAACCTATATTAGCCGAAATTTGTCCCTGAGAATAGTTACGTCTTGGTGGAGTGAACCCCTCATCTCTTTGCTGAAGGAGTGAACGCTCTCCTACCCTAGTAACTCATGTATCTGGGCTAAGTTAACTGGGTAAGAATAAAAGAGAGGAAGATGAAGTCGTGATCTAACGGCGAATGAAGACATTTCATTTATGTGAAATGACAAAATACACGTTACTCGGGGCATCCCTGGGATATATAAAAGTTCACCAACAAAAATGAGCAAACAAAAGGGGGCTACTGCAATGGGCATCGGAAGATATCTTTGAGCTTCAAAATTCCCAGCGAGGGGTGATGGGTCAATTCTTCTAGCCGAGATTCAGTGGCTTCCAACTACGCTAACCTCTCCTCAAGACATACAGCTTTTCCTTCGGCCAGTTTTGCCTCCTCTACACTCTAAACTTCTTGTTGCTCGATCGATTTCTTAGAGCTCGATCGCAGCCCTTGAAAGTTTAGCGTGCAGTTCAGCTATCCTAGCCGTCAGGGAGGCCCGACATTGTGAGGAGGTGCTGGCGGCATCTTGCATCTGTCATGCGGTCGCTGAACGCGACCTTGGGCGGGGTGATGGGTGCCTCGACGGCTTCTTCACCGCCCTTGGAATGCTCGCCGCCCATCATGAACCAGGCGCCGCCGCCGGCGCCGCCCAGCACGACAAGAAGCGCGGGCACGATGATCATCAGCTTCTTCTTGGTCAGGAATTTCTTCAGGCCCTTGGGCGCTTCGCCTTCGGCGGCGTCATTCTCGCCGTCCTTGCCTTCCGGGGCCTCTTGGTTACTCGCCATCGCAGATCTCTCGCATTCGACGGCGCCACACTTGCGCGAACGTGGTTAAGGAGTGGTTCAAATTGCCGGGTCAGGCCCAATTCGCCCGGCAGGAATTTCCGGGTGCCATGACGCGCCATCGGGAAAAGCCGGGAAAAGCGCGGCTTTATGCGTTGGCACGGCGGCTGCACCAGCCTGGGCACGGATCAGAAGGATCTGCACAGGTGCACGATGGACAATTCACTTCTTGTTAGTCTTTCCCATCAGCTCGCCGCGTATCGCGCGATCGATGTGATTGCCAACAATATCGCCAATGCCTCGACCCCCGGCTTCAAGCGCGAGAGCGCCAAGTTCGAGGAGTATGTCGCCCGGATGCAGCCCGCCGAGGGCGAGACCGGCACGCAATCCCTCAGCTTCGTCAAGGACGCCGGCATCATGCGCGATGTCAGCCAGGGTCCGGTGACCCAGACGGGCGCGCCCTTCGACCTGGCGCTCAACGGCAAGGGCTTCTTCGTGGTGCAGACGCCCCAAGGCATGCGCTACACCCGCGACGGCCATTTCTCGCTGGACGCGAACGGCCAGATCGTCAACTCCAACGGCTATGTCGTTCAGGGTGACGGCGGCGCCATCACCATCACGCCCGACGACGGCGATATCCGCATCGCGCCCGACGGCACGGTCTCGGGCCGCACCGGCCAGCTCGCCAAGGTGCGGGTGGCCGATTTCGCCGACACGACCGCGATGGTCAAGGAAGGCGCCAATCTCTATTCCACCGGCCAGGCGGCGCAGGTCCCGGCGGTGATCGACATCCGCCAGGGCGCGCTGGAAAACTCCAACGTCCAGCCGGTGCTCGAGATCAGCCACATGATCGAGGTGATGCGCGCCTATGAGGCGACCGCCACCCTGTCCAAGAACCAGCAGGATATGAAACCTTGACCCGCCACCCACGAGTCTGGAGACTCAGAAGAGTTAAAGGATGGTGTGAGGGTACGTAAGAATCTAGAATAACTATAGAGTTAACATGATTTAATTAATAAATACATGAAAACAAATGATTAATCATAAACAGATACATGGTCTAGAATGTCACATGTCCATAATAAATACAGTCAACAAAAATAAAATGGTACAAGTACACGGTACATACCCCAGCGTTGGCAACTAAACCTGATTGTTGGAACCACGCAGAGCATCAGACACACTCCTCGATAATTGCACCTCACTTGAAAAATATAGGGGTGAGTCTCATCTCATTGGCTCAGTAAGGATCCCGTAGACCCCTACCTCACAACGAGAAAACAAGACGGCAAGGTAACTACAAACGAGGAAAGTAAGCAGGTAGTGGCTCTATTTTTCTCGGTCAGGTTGTGGTTGTTTTCGTTCGGCATGGCACATGGTCGGTAAGATTAGTTCTAGTGAGATTTCCTGTTTATTGATTATTATTACTATTGCACTTATTAGTTCTAGTGAGATTTCCTATTTATTGATTATTATTACTGCTGCACTTCCCTACCTGCTTACTTTCCTAAATTATAGTTACCTTGCCGTCTTGTTTTCTCATTGTGAGGTAGTGGTCTGCGGGATCCCTATTGAGCCAATGAGATGATGCTCACCCATGTATTTTTTAGGTGAGGTGCGGTTATCGAGGAGCGTGTTTGAGACTCTGTGTGGTTCTAGTGATCAGGTTTAGTTGCCAGTTGCTAGAGCCGGGGTATGTCCCGTGTACTTGTACCCTTTTCTTTCTGTTGACTATACTTATTATGGACATGTGATATTCTGGACCATGTATCTATTTAGTGATTAATCATTTATTTCTTGCATTTATTCATTCAATTATGTTAGTTCTGCAGTTATTTTAGATTCTTATATACCGTCACATCATCTTTTAACCCTTTCGAGTCTCCGGACTCGTGGGTGGCGGGCCAAGGTTCGAGTCGTATCGGTTCCCTTCCGGTACTCAAATCTTGGGTCGTTATATGCTGATTTTGAAACATTATTTGAATGTACAGTTGATGCCCTCCACTTTTTACTACAGTCCATTGACATTTGTGGATGCGACATGCTTCCTGTCTTTCCTCATCCTTGTCTGTCTTGTAAGCAGCTTTCCTGTGCTCGTACTTGTCTTTTATTATGCAAAGTAAAATTGCCCTCAACTCCTCTCTTTTTGTTTCGTTTCGTCGAGGGGTTAATTTGTTAAACACCATCTTGACGTGCCTTTTGTACAGAATTTTTTTTGAGTTCATTGATTATACATGTACATCACTCTTTCTCATTTAATTACAATAATGGTACGACCCACTTTCAAAAAAAAATATTAAAGAAAATCGTTAAAAGTCAGGTGTTAAAACATGGTAGGCTCTTCCTTATCGAGGGCAGTCTGAAAGGATGTGCCTTTTCTACAGGATTCTTTTTGGAGCTCATTGGCTATACATATGCATCACTCTTTTTCATTTAATACAATAGGGGTATGACCCACTTTCGAAAAAAAAACATTAAAAAAATTGCTAAAAGGCAAGCGTTAGAACATGGCAGTCTCTGCCTTATTGAGGGTAGTCTGAAAGGCTGTGCCTTCTCTTCTATACAGGGTTTTTGGGGCCCCTTTAAAATAAAAAAACATTAAAGAAAATTGCTAAAGGGCAAGTGTTAGAACATGGTAAGGCTCTGCCTTATCGAGGGCAGTCAGGGTTTCTATTTAGTGTAATAGTGGCATGACCCAACCAAGTAAAAAGAAACAATCAAGGAACATTGCTAGAAGGCAAGTGTTAGAACATGGTAGAGACTGCCTTAATCGAGGGCAGTCTGAAAGGATCCTGCCTTAAACATTTGATGAAGAGGTCACTTCAGCTTCATCTCTTTTCTCAATTTGTTATTGGGTGGTCAGTTGAGGGGAGCTAATTGTGCCATTAGAGTATCATCGCCTTATTCTTTTGCCTCATTTATAGAACATGGTAGAGTTAACGCTACTTGTCTTCAACGGAATAATCTGCTAATCTTAACGGTATTAAAATCCAAAGAGTATAATTGGAATAATAGGGCTTAATATAGGAGTATATATAACAATACGAAGAACATAGGAGTATATGACATTTTGGGGGCTAAATATGTAATTATCTCCTATTCAAAATCCTGACATTCCGTATAGAGTGTAGCAATGCCAAAAGCTCCCTCTCATAGGGGATGTGCCATGAGTTCAACCTTTTGAAGGGCTTAACCTCTTTTGAAGTTTTGGTTTTACCGATTGTCGACAAACCAAGATGGGTCAAACATAACCAACAGGTTTAATTAGACCAAATCTATCTAATTAAGGCCCGATTAAGACTCTAAAGATGTAGGATCATCATTGGGTCAAGTTGGCTTCTAGACTTGCAGGCGGGTCATGGATAAATGTGCATATAATTTGAGCTTGAGAGTAAAAAGTAGACCTGATAATTCACCTCACTTTTAACCCGCGATCCCAAATTGTCAGCTCGTGACTTGACCTACGATCGGCCCTGCTTGAAAGCTCACGGGTCTACCCGCCCCATCGACGGCCCTACCTAACGAGAATGGGGTGATTCTTGTACATGAGCTTCATCTATGTCGGATCCTTGTTCATAGAAGCTACGGAGAGAGAGATTTTTAATTCTTGATTAAAGTGTCCTCACGATATAATATTTACCTTTTTTTTTCAAATGGCGAATTTGAAGGCCCATTTATTCCTCTTTAAGGAGAGGCTTTCTATGTAGAGATTGTGATTCTCTTAACATACAAGGACCATAATCTTGCAAGGTTCTTATTTTTTTCGGGGAGCATAAATTTAGGGGCCTCACATGCTAGAGAAAAAAAATATCCTCCCTCTTCTCCATCTCCGGACCCCTCTTTGACATAGGGATTGAAAAAATGACATTTATTCTTCTTAGATTAGTTTGTCTCATAGTTTAATCATATTTATGTTGATAGATAATGAGTTATTTTTTTGGGACAAATGAAGATTAGCATTATTCCACTTCTTATGGTGGAACAATCTATCTGGATTAAATGAGAATTATTCATTAATCTAATTCAATTAACTTTTTTGACCTATCAAACTAAAAAATATATTGGTGATTATCCTCGAGACAAACGAGAGATAAACCCCAATCATAGTGGGTTCAGGAGATTTACATTATCCAAGATTCTAGAAGACCACAGTGGGTCAACTTGTCATGCTCGGTGTACGCACTAGTTAATATACCGCCATTGATGCATGGGAAGTACTCCACCTTTCACATAGCTTAAAAAATCTCATCAAATCATATAAATATACATTATAAGAGTACAAAAAGTTGAGATGTTTGTTTCCTCCCCCCCTCTCTCTCTCTCACCCCTCTTCCCTCACTCTAACGGCAGTTCCTTACTAGATTCGATGTCACCAAACTTGAATTGACCCTCTCACAAGGGTAATTCACCATGGTGCTAAGATAACGAGCAAGATGAGACATTAAGTATCTATGGCCCTTAAAGAGCAAGCAAGATATGCATGGGAATTTATCTATTATGTTGCCTTAGAAAGAGCTGAGATGAGATCCACTTAGATCGCTCACAAGTTTTCTATGTCTTATCTTGTGAAGTCTGACTAAGCCAGATGTGAATCTCATGACATGGTGCTGAGTGGGAGCAACAGTGAGATAATATTCAAGTTAATTATCCATAATGGGAGTGGCTAGATTAGGATCCGTATGGTGTTTAATTATTTTAAGTGACATCCCCATGCCAATGGGAGAACACTATAGCATACGTTTCATACCGCATGTGCTACATATTACCATAAGTGAGAATGATGAATTGATCTCCGCTTCATCATTGTGTGAGCTCCTAGATCATATTTTGGTGATCTCCTTTGTACTCTTTTTGACTTGAGGAATGTGTCATGAAAAAGAATCTTGATGTTGTTACTTTACCATCTTCCTTAAGACTATGATTGATACAGTCTAGTCGAACATGTCTAGGAAAATAATCAGGACCAATTGGATTGACATAAGAACTTTGGGAAGAGTTTTGCATATTGCACTATGTTTTGAGGCTCATACCCCAGGGGACTCTGTTAACTTTGTGTGATGATAGAGTCATGGGCACATGACATTTGAGATTTAACACTGCTTATTATTCGAGAGATCCGGAGTGTTAAATCAAGTGAATATGAGATTATTTTAGGTGCTATGAGATATATAATGTTAAAGTGTTCTGTTAGTTTCAGTGATAACTTAACAATTCACTACTCTTATAATTAAGAGTTTTCTCGTGAGATCGCATCCTCCAAGTCTTGTATGAGAGAGTAAAAGAAATAATAAGTAAAAGAAATAAGAATAAAGAGAGAACTTTATAACTGCCCTTCGTGGGCAAGTGGGAGATAGTGATAACAACGGGGGGAGCGCCTGAAGGTTGCCCACGATGTGGACGCATGTGCCCTTTCGCATGCGTACATGGATGGCACCTAACCCCCTTTTGCCAAATCCTTTAAATGACATGAAGAGGTAGCGTGTGTTTTTTTTTGGGTGCCCGCGGCCCGAACCCTCTCATTGAGGACACTGTCGTTCAAGTTAGGGGGAGAGAGAAATTTTACATATAATACAACTTGGTAGAAATTTTTACATCTGTATGAAAAATAAAAAGATGAAATCCCAAGATAAATTTTGTTGATTTATGCTTTTATTGACAGTGATTCAGGAATAGAAAAGGCTAGAGAAAAGGATGAAGGAAAATTTATTTTATCTAGTCATGAAGAACTGATATAAGAATCTCTTTAAAGTTCATGTGCACTTTAAAATAAAAATCACGTTGCTCGCTAATGAAACAAACAAGGCAAGCCTTTTGCTATTTTAGGTCTGTTGTCTGATACTCTGCACTTCTCAAAAAAGAGATATTTTCTATCTTTTTGTCAAGTTATCTATCAAATAAGTGTAAAAGCACATTAAAAGAGAGAGAGAGAGAGAGAGAGAGAAAGAAAAAAAATACTATGAAAAATATCACAATTTTTAGTAACCGGGCTTGCTTCACTTAAGACGTGTTGAGGTTCGCGCAAAACAGTGAGGGGTAGTGTAGCATCATACGTAAAAAAAAAAAAGATCCCAAAAGGGACAATTAAATAAGACAGATAAAAAGCTAGTATGCTTAATGCTCTAATCTAGGAGGTGTAGGGTTGAAGAGTGCTTACTTGGAATAGCAAATGAGGGATGTAATTATCTATGCTCTAGATTTGGTAGTTACACATGCACAAGTGCTATTGAACTTTGATTTGAATTCTTGATCATGTCCCTTAAATTTTCACTCTAAGGCTAGTATGTATTAATGATTCTGAATTCCTAATTTTTGGTTGATTCTATGAAGGAAGAACTGGATATGAAAGAATGGACTTTACAAACTCTTGTCAGTCTTAAATTTTAATTTATTTGCATTACTAATGGACTAGCAATGAGTAAGTTGCGGGGTGTGATAAGTGCTAGTTTTCATATCATAAGTTGCATTACATTCATCATTCTTGAGCATGTAATGAGTATAGTTGTGCATTTATATGGATAAATCTCATTTTCACCATTAACTTGAGTCTGCGCGTATTTTATCATCTTTTTGAGCCAAAATAATCATGTGAGAAATATTCAAAAATTTACACAATTATTTAAAATTTATTTTAGGCTGAAATATGTTGATAAATTAATTTTTTTAATTTTCTGCTTTGACATTTAACCTATGTCGATGAACAAACCGTCACTGACCCTTGTCACCATCGGTAAGACCGGTCAGTACTCTTTAACTTGGACCTTTCGCCCTTGTTAATGAACAAACCTATTTTGCTTTGACATTCAAATAAACCCTACTCTCAGTCTTCATCACCATCAGCAAAGCCAACCCTCGGCCCGGACCTTCTGTCCGTGTCAACCAACAAACCTACCCTTGACTCTCCTCATTGTTCGTGGAAAATAATGGACTTATCTCTCGCTCGGGTCCTCCACCCCTGTTGAGGAATCAACATACTTTGGGCCTCCTGGCAACTTCGTCACCATCGGCGATGCCTGTTAACAGGCCTTCCAACCTTGCTCTCTGGCCCTAGGTGGCCACTATACCTTTGCCCTTGAGCATTCGACCTACACTAGCCAAGGTTCGGCCCTGAGAATAGTTACGCCGCGGTGGAGCGAACCCCGCACCCCTTTGCTGAAGGCGTGTGCGCTCCCCTGCCCTAGTAACTTATCTGTCTGGGCTAAGCTAATTATCTAACAAAAAAAGAAGAAAAAAAAAGTGAGAGAGAGAAAATGAAGTCGCACTTTAGCGACAAATAAAGATATTTCATTGCTATAAGATAGCAAAATACATGATTACTCGAGGCATCCCCCGAGGTACATTAAACTCTACCAAAAAGAGAAGAGAAGTCAACAAAAAGGCTACTACAATGGACGTCGGAAGATGTCCTCTGGCTCCAAGATGCCCAAGGAAGGGTGACGGATCAGTTCCTGCAGTCGAGACTCGGTGGCTTCCAGCCGTGATAATTTCTCTTCGAGGGAAGCAGCTTGTCCTTCGACCAACTCAGCTTCCTCGATACTCTGAACTTCATGATGCTCAACCTCCTGAAGCTTGGCTTCAGTCTTGGGAAGCTCAGCGTGCAGTTCAGCTATCCGGGCTGTCAAGAAAGTCCGGCACTGCAAAGAAGTGCCGGCCACATTTCTCATTTGCTCCGCAGTCCCTATCAGAGAGGCAAGAGTGGTTCGGCTTTCAGCTCGCTCCAGTTTTATGGCCGTTAGTTGATCAGCTACTTCTCGGCCCAGAAATTCCCGTCTATTGACATATTTCAGCAGTAATATCACCCGTGGCGTCCAATCATCCATGGGGCAGCCAAGAGCCATCAGTGAGCCGAAAAGGTGCTCCACCAAGCCCCTCAGCTGTACATAAGTCAAATCTCGGCTGGCCGTTATAGTCTGCTAAAGGGTTCCCAAAAACTCCCACACTATGTCGCTAGATGATTGCAGACCAAGTGGTGACGTCTCAGAAAGCTGGAAATCCACCCTATAGTCCACGGCGGCCCAGATATCGTCACTTGCCTCAGAAGACGATGATGGCATAATTTGCAGGGCACCTGTACTAGAGTCAACCCCAGCAACTGATATAGCGGGCGGGGTCTCGACAACAGCAACTTCCTTGCCAGCCTCTCGGGGTGGAGCTGCACCAAGAACCTCAATGGCCGAGGACACTTGCTCCTCGTTCTTAGCCTGGCTGACCTCCATAGAGGCAGTATCAACAACAAGGGCCAAGGCCCAGGAAGCCCCAGCTTTTCCTTCCACAATTTCCCCTGCTTCTATCTTGAGAGGACTACTCTTCTCCGGGGACGGCACTTTGTCGGCACCAAGTGGCTGAGATTCCACGACTGCTGTCGATTCATCGGCCCCTGCAATTATGCCAGGTCCCTCCAGGCCTACTGCCACCGTATAATCTTTCAGATATCGTAGAGCGATAGGCCGCAAGATGGGCGAAAAGGTTGGTTGACCCGCACCTAAAGCCGGGAGAGGTATCTACACTGTTATGGTTGGCAGTATCACTTTAGTCTGCACGATGAACATATATGTCAGCCAGCTAATATAAAAATGATGAGAAGAGCTGTAAAGTGAAGATGGTGGAGGATTTCCTACCTCGACTGGCACTAAGTTCAAATCTCCAAGGGCAACCTCCGTGGATCTAGCCCCTTCACCTACCAGTGGACCTGACGGCCCAAGCCCACCCCATGCCAACCGAGGTGGACTGAAGGTTGTGTAATCACTTTCATAGGTTGAAGACACCCCGGCATCCTCGGTCTCTGTTCCAATAGGTGGGAACCCCTCGTCACTGGAGTCACCACCGTAATCAACCTGTTCGGAGGAGGTAGGGCTCTCTGCTTGCTCCTGATGCTCCACTATCAGAGCAGGCACCTTGCTGATAGGAACGCCTCCCTCAGTAGGAACTTCCTCAGTCGATCCCATACTGGGAGTGCCAATTGAATGAATCTCTGGAGCTGGCTCGCCCCCTAAAATGGCTTGCTCTCCAGCAGTAGCCCCCTCTATAGCCTCGGCTTCGTGGAGCAATGTCGGTTGCATTTCAACTGAGATTTGAAAGCAAGACACAGTCAAGCCGACTGAAAGCATGATGAGTCTTGGAAGCCCTATGGACAAATTGCAAATTACCTTCCATTTCCTGGCTAGGCATCGGGGAAGGTAGATCTCCCTCCACAGGGGTTATGGGAACTTCCTCTACCCTCTCTCTGGTCACGGCACCTGCTACCGCCTCCAGTCTGACGACTGCAGCAATGGTGCCAGCAACTGTAAAGAAGAATTAGCCAAAGTAGCCAGAATAAGTAAATAAACCACAGAAGAATGGAGAGTTTACCTTCAGCTTCAGACTCTTGGACATGAGAAGCCTCAAATTCTTTAAAAGATACAACTGGAGGAGGGATGATTGTTGGTTCCTGTTCCGCAGTCTTCCTCCGGCGTGCCCGTGTCACCCGGGTCACTGCCTGTTTGGCATTGCTAACGGCCTCTTTCATTTGGGACCTGGTCTGCTTTTGCGAGTCACCAGGAGGCAATGGTGTTGTGGTCAGAGCCAACTCGAGAATCTCGAAGTATGTTCACTTTTGGGCCTTAATTATCAACTCCCTAAAATGCTAAGTCTCCTTCGAAGAGAGTCAGACTGCACAAGCACAAGGGTGAGAATGATACACGCTAAAATGTGAAAGAAACAACTCAAAGTTGAATTGAAGAAATGAAATATACTTGCCGGCCCTGTGTACAAGGGAGAAAGAGGCCAATAAAATAGCGAAGGCATTTTGTCCCTAGAAGCCGCCTCGCGAACAAGCCAACAGACATCTACAATCTTCTCACTCTTCTCGACCAGCGACGCCAAGTCCTCATGGTCGCGAGGAGACAGATGATAATACAAATTCAGATGGTCCATCCCCCATCAATCCGCATACTTGAAGGAAATTAGCAGGGGATGTGATGGAGGCATCATTAACCCCATCCATATTTTTCGAAGTTCGGATGGATCGTCATCATGTACCATCGTGTCCTCCACATTTCTTTAACTTGCCCCTTAAAGTTGTGGTCTATCGGGGGACCGCCTCCTGAAGTAGGTGGTCTCAAGGAGACCATTTTCTGTCTATTGTAGACAGAGCCAGAAACTGAGGTGCAGGCCCAATCTAGAGCATATAAGCTTTGAAAACTAAAAGGAATAGAAGGTTGAAGTGTGTTAATCTGTCTAGAATAAATAAGATGCATGAATAGGCATGAATTAGGCTAAAATTATCATCTTTGATTAAGGAATGCAGAAATCATATACTGTGATAAACATGCATGCGCAATCATGATAAAACATAAAATACTCCATAATTCATGAAATCACATGAAATTAGAGGACTTTTATCCCTAACTTGATGTTTGAGCCTTTTGTGACATAACCTACTTCTGGACTGAGCTCTAAACTTCAAATTTGTTGCTGGAAGAAGGTCCTAGTTTGTGCGCGTCCTGCGTGTAACCGTCAACTTCTAGACGCTCTAACTCTTTATCCTCCCATCCTAAATTCGTGAAATTCGGAGGGTGATGAGAAGATATAAAGAAGAACAATTTATTCTAAAGGATGAACTTAAAAATATCTCGATTTGGGTCCCTATCCTCCTGATGTTTACTAGGAAAACACATCTATTCCTACGTGGTTTATAGAGAAACAGCGACTTCTGAGGCTTCTAACTCTTTGGATGCTTGACCTCCTAGCACAAAATTTTGCAGAGGGTTAGAAGATACTAAAGAAAATAATAAAGTCTAAAGGACCAACATGAAATACCTATGTCTTATCGTCGAACAACGTGAGCCAAAATAAGGGTGCACGTAGGTCAAACCTGGGACCTATTTATAGGGTTTGGCCTAGGATGGCTAGATTATATCGACTTAAAGTCCTCATTTGGTGTAGGATTGATCCCCAAGACTCCTAGATTAGGTTGTCATGCCAAATAGCATCGAACTCTAGCAATTGGATGGGATAAAATCCAAGTTTTCCACGCCTCTTTCTGTCCTGTGTTCGGAAGCAGGCAGCGGTCGTCCCTGGACCGCTACTAGGAAGTAGCGGTCATGCGATAGGCCACCTTCTGACTTTGGCACCGAAATTTATATTTTAGTCAAATTTCTCTTATAGTTATCCCCTAATTATCTATTTAATTTAGGGAAATTATCCTAAGACATTCAGAAGAAGGGAGGATTGGTTCCTCCGGTCACTACCTGTGGCAGTGGTATTGATCTTTCTTAGTGCAAGATTAGGGTGAGGAATTTATCTCCCTCAGGTCAAGATGTGTTGCAGTGTTTGTAGTGGAGGTTCTCCACTGTTTTGCTTAGTGCAAGGGAAGCCTTACTCAGTTGAGTAAGGGGTGGATGTAGGTCTGTGGGTTTGCAGACCGAACCACCTAAAATATTATTGTCCTGTGATTTGCCTTGTGTGGTTGCTCCTTATCATCTACCTCCGTTCGTAGCTTATTCTTGTGAGTTGGTTGCGTAATAGATTTTAGTGATATACTACTTTCATTTGCTCAGGTTTATGATTTTCTTAGTTTAGTTAAGCTCCTTCTGGTATATCGAAATGTGTGCTTAGTACACTTTGCATGAGGAGAGTTTTGGACTCGAACCTCCACCCAGTACCAACTAGGTGTTTTGCGGTTTGTCTGGCCACTCCTTTGGTGTTTGCTTAAATTTCAATATTCTTCAGTCTGGTTGTCTTTTACATTTGCAAGGTGTTCAACTTAAGGTCCGTGTAAATCCACTTGTGTTTAGATTTATTTACTTGAGCTGCAATCATTCAGTTTGGTATTTCATCCCTTATTCCTTTGTTCAGATTACAAAGGTCTTTTCCTCTGTTTTTCTTTCAGTCCATTATCTGCAGTTTCAGACAAAAGCTTAAGTTCTGTTGATTCCTTTATTGTCTTCTCAGATCTGATCATATCTAAGTTTTCTGGTTGAGTGTCCTAATTGGAACAATTTTTAAATTGAGGATAATTTCCTAATTGGATCTATTCACCCCCCTCTAGATCCAGTTGCGCACCTAACAATTGGTATCAGAGCAGGTCTCTAGCATTATCAGATTTTACAATTTGTAGAGAAAAGATCCCGGTGTGCTAGTTACTATTTTTACCTGCCTAATTCACACTCATGGATTCTCCACCGATATTTGATGGTTCTAATTTTAATAAATGGCTAGGTAGACAGTGTGATTACAAAAACTCTATTGATCCAAAATTGTGGAACCTTGTCGATCATGGTCCACATGTTTTGCCTCGAGATAAAATTAAATGGTCCAATAAGGACAAGCAAACTAACCATGAGAATATCATAGCTTTGAACATCGCGGCGCCGATGCCGGTGTCGGGGAGGTCCTTCAGGCTCGGCGACGGGTTGCCGGCAACGCCGCTTCCGTTCACCCATTCGATGGTAGTGGAGTCGTCCATCGACCGTGTTGCGCTGGAGCCCTCGCCGGTCACGACGTAGATGCCAGTCGTCTCGGTCTCCGCCAGAGCCACCACGTTCGGCGGTATTTCTTGGATCAGGCGCCAGAAGGTGATCGGGTATTCGTCTCCCGGCACGCCAGCACCGGGCGGCACGTACAGTGACCCGTCCTCGTTGAACAGGTTGAAGCCCACGATGGCACCCGGGGTCGCGTCGATGTCGATCTCGACGCCCCGGTTCTGGCCGAACAGCTGGACGCGCTTCTGGGTCATTCCTTCCTCGCCCACTGGATGGACCGGAGCAGTCTACGCTCCTCCTCGGCCCTGATGTCCTGCAGCAGCTTGATGGCCCGGTTGCGCACCCGCGCAGGGGCGATGCTGTCGCCGTCGAACTCCTCCGGCAGCCCAAGGTCCGCGGCGCCGCCAGACATGCCCTCCAGAGCGCCGTCGCCCACCGTGGCCACGCCCGTCCGGTAGTGGGTCCGGTACATGGCCGCGACCTGCTCGTTGGTCATCGTGCCGGCGCGGATGTCCTTGACCGCGCTGTTCAAGGCCTTGACCCGCTTGTCGACGTCCTTGGCCACCTGAGTGCTCGATCCCTCCTCCTCGCTCACGACAGGGCGCCCAGCGGCGTCCGTGCGCGGCTGGCCCTTGCGGTAGCGGCTGCGGTCGTCTCGGCGCCCACTGCGCTTGTAGCGGGCCTGCTGCAGGCCCTGCACGTACTCGTCCGGCCGGTCGCCAGCCGCCTCCTCCAGCGACGCTCCTGCGTCGAGGCGGGCGTTGACGATGTCACGGTGCCGGGCGAACTCGCCGC
Organism: Amorphophallus titanum; assembly: GCA_024336825.1. NCBI lineage: Eukaryota > Viridiplantae > Streptophyta > Magnoliopsida > Alismatales > Araceae > Amorphophallus > Amorphophallus titanum. Next base: position 22,456,484 of record JANBPO010006859.1, read on the forward strand.
GCTCGCTGTAGTAGCGATCCGCGATTGCGCGGGACTCGTTGAGCCTGCCAATCATGCGGCTGGCGATGGGCAGCCTGCTCAGGGCATCCATGCCGCCCTCGAGGTTGCCGGCGTTCAGCTGCTCGCCCCACGTCGCGCCCTTGTTCACGAGGTTCGCGATGCCGCCGCCGAAGTATTCGGTGATGGCCTCGAGCTGCTCAGGCGCCACGTCGAGATAACCGACAGGCGGGATGCGCTCGTCCATTTGAGGCCCATGTATCTCTGGTGATCACCTTTCCCCTTAGCATCCACCCATGCTCTCTTTCTCCTCTTTCCTCTTCTTTTCTCATATTAATTCTTTTTCTTTGTGGATTTTCTTATAATCTACAGGTACCATTTTCTCAATTGGGTGCTCCCTCTCAATATGTGATGCTCTCTCAATCTATGGTTCTACAAAAAATTCTTCTCTAGCCAGTCATTGAATAATTATGTCAACATGTGCACTGGCTACTGCAATTTCTTCCTACATAGGAGCATGCACTTCAATTTCCCTATGTTGGGCTAGCTGAGAAGGTTGTCCTATTGAATCCGGCTCATGTGCAGGCTCCGCTTATGTAGACCCTACTGGCTGGGAAGACTGCCCTAGATTTTGTAGCTCATGGGTAGGTTCTTCTTTAGTTAAAATGGATTCTTTATCCCTTACCCATTGACTCCTCTCTTGAATAAAACCACATCTTTTAAAATTATTGGTATGAAAAAAGATATAGGGGCTGGACTTCTCATTGCCAATATTGACATCAAAGTGTTTGAGAAATTTGGTCACAAGTGACTCATATGGTAGCCAGAACAATTTCTTTTTGTTCCCAGCCTTGGCTATCTTTCTTGCTTCCTTAGCTCCTCTTATCATAATTTCAAAATAATGGATGCTAGATTAATCTCTCATTTTTCCAAAAGGAAGAACAGAAGATTTAGGTCTTCCATTGAGCAGACAGAATGACTTCCTAACCTTGGGACCAGAATATAGGTAATGATCATGTGAAGCATTCTTGCCTTAGCATCCATCTAGGTAACATCTACATTATTCTTATTTATTACCTTGAAATTTGCCCCATTGATGCGTCCACCTTTAACTTCAATCTCTTCTTTACTATTGTTGCGTCCTCTAGTTGATTTTGGTGCTTGGTTTTAATGATAACAAATCGAGCGTGCTTGTGTGTGTGAATCATTGAGCAACATGTGTGCAGCATGTGTGCATCTTGTTTAATGAGTTAAAAGATGGCTTCAAGGATCACACTTGAAAGTCAAATGATTGCTTGGTGATTAAGGAACTTATACTTTGATTATCTTGGCATACAGGATCAAAATCCATGGTTTACACTTGGAACTCAAAGGAATGCGTCAATGAGTAAACTCGCCAATTTATCACCCTAACGGGTGTCGTGGTTCGCGCGCGTTCGCTACGCGCGCGCTATGGGTCGCCGTTCTCCGTCGAAGCCGAACCCGATGCTACGGAACCGCGGTCGCGAGATCGGTCACGCCCGAGACGCCGACTCCGCCGACGAGGACCGCCTTGCTCGCCGAGGGGAGATACTCGAGAGCCGCCGAATGCCGGTTCTCGCCGGCCGGAAGCAAGGTTTCGGTATCCCAGCCAGGCGTTGCGGGGTTCCACATCTGCACGTCGTCGACGGGCCCGCCGGTGTCGCTCTCTCCGGCCGCGAGAACGTACTTGCTCCCGAACTTCGCGAGCGCGGGGCGAGCTCGCTCGGTGCTGAGTGGCGTGCCGGTCGTGATATTCACGGTCGGCGGGGAAGCGAAGGTGAACGTCACCACGTCAACCGCATCGGTGACGCTGTATTGCCCGGTTCGCCCGGCCGCGACGAGGAATTGATTGGACGCGCCGCTCGGGAACGCGGCCAAGAGTTCTCGACCGACGCTGAGGGTGTTTCGCGTCCCGCCACCGGTAAGCGCGGGAGACGTAACCGTGGGCGTTGCGCACGATGAATCAACGGTCAGGACTTGAACGCTGTTCAGCCAGGTACTGCCGTTGAAGCCGCCCGCAATCAAGAACGCGTCGAGTTCGCCGTCTGACGTTCGATCGATGCCCGCGAGTCCGAGGTTTCTCCGAGCGCCGATCGTCGCGCCGATCGTCGCCCAGCTATTCGTTCCTGGGGTGTAGACGTCGATCGTGTTCAGGGCTGACGTCGAGTCGTTCTCGCCGCCGACCGCGATGATCTTCCCCGCTTCGCACGTCGACACCTCGAACTTGATCCGCTCGGCGCTCATGTTCACCGCGGCGGCGAAGGAGTCATCGCTCAGATCGTAGGTCTCGGAGGTTCCGATCGTGCTCGTGAACGCGTCGGTCGTCGCGCCGCCCAAGCCGGCCAGCCCACCCTCGGCCAAGGCCGCCTATGACTTCGTCAAGTCGCACGCCGTCCCGGCCCGCGGCGACCAGCTGGCGCGGTGGGAAGCGGGAATATGTCCGCATGTGTGCTAAGAAAGGAGTGATGCCAATACCGGCGCTCAGCCACAGCTTTCTCAATGGTCGACCGTGCATAGCAGTCACGCGTTGAATATTAGCTTTGGAGATGAGGCAAACGCAAATGAGGCGTGATGCACATAAGTTAATCAAACTATGAAGAGAAACAAACTCATGAACACAAGGGCTTTGACTAGCAGCTTCTCTTCAGGTGTCTAAATGGGAAGAGTTTAGCCTTTTTTGGGAGAACTTAAAAGATCTGCAAATACTAGAATTAGTTCCAAAGGGTTCAGACACTAAAGAGGATAGCATGGAGCTGCAAATACCGAAACAATCCGAAACTACCCGGCCGAAACCGAAACCCAGCAGTAGACAAAATAATAATAATTTATTTAGTTTCGGGCTGAAATTGACACCGAAACTGAAACTGCCATCTATGAATGAGACTACAATTGCACATGGTTGGTGCATGTCCTGGCATTGGCACTATAATACCAGCACATGATTGATCTAGGAAATCTATAATGTTTTCCAAAGTTCGACACTGCAACACAGGTATTGCTTCAGGTGTGACAAATTATACATCGTGAGTGCACAGAGGAAGTAAAATCATGTTTAATGAGATATAAGATCATTTTTTGATCTAGAAAATCTGTAATGTTGCATAATGCAGTAGAGAGGTTTCTTCAGGTGTGACAAATCATACAAGTGAGTGCAAAGAAGAAACAAACTCATGTGGAATAACCTGCAACAATATTTCTCATTCTGATACAGTAATCATGCAATATCATAACAGCAATCATAAATACAACACCAGTACATATTGTAGAGAATACGAATAATGACCTCTAATTATAACAGATTAAGAAAAAAACACATGAAATCATGTAGTGCACAGAATATTTACAGGAGGGACGAAGTGAATACTATTGTGAAAAGGATGTAGACTAACTGAAGGCACATTAATAAGTTTCAATGTTGTAATAGTTTCAGTGTGGCTAAAAACTGGTTTTCTATTTATAGAGGTACCTTATTCAGTTAATAATGTTACCCATTTTTATCGTATATATGTTTGAGGTTTTGTCTGGTATGTGTTTAAAGTATGGTTTCTGAAAGGTAAGGTACATAGGCACGAGTACTGGAATCTCCAGAGAGTAAAATATTCAGATATATGAATAAGACTGCCATAAAGTGATGATTTTGTGGTAGTTTGTTGTATGGTTCTGGAAATTACATCATCTGAACGAGACGACATTCTTCGGCCGCTGTGGATGGGCATATGAGCGAAACGGTTATCCGATCACAAAGAAAAATCCCGTGCTTAAACTGAAAAAAGGCACTCTTCATACGGTGGACTGGTCGAAGCCCATCCGATCCAGTGTACGTAAAGACTCGCTCAAAGTCGTGGCAGATTTTCCCGACATGAATCTCGTGGCTGTGATGTTTATTAACAACCATTTCGGAGCACCTATTTGGGTGGATCGCACTACCGGAAAGGCTGTGGATAGGCAACTCGAAGTCGAAAATACGCCCTTGCGTAGACATCAGGCCATTGCTGTAGGCCGGGGAGGCGACACTGTTCGTCGTGTTAACTACACCGCGAGCTTAAATTCGGATGAGGCACTGATTGAACTTACCTATACGGACGGCATTGTAACTGAAGTTGCGGTTGTCGAACCGAACAAAACCCCCTAGGACCCTTAGCTCAGTAGGTAGAGCAACGTCCTTTTAAGTCGTCGGTCGTTGGTTCAAATCCAACAGGGTCCTCCAATATTTTATCCCTCTAATAAGGAATGTAAAATGCGAGCAGTTCTGGACAATCGTGGTAACATGAATGTTGTTACAGCGCCCATCAAGGAAGAAAAGCCCGCTCCAATTGACAATTCTGAACTTGTCAAGAAGTTTCGCGAGGAAGGTGGTCAGATCATCCACATCCGTCCTCATCGCTACATCAGCGGACGAGTTTCTCGTGGGGTGACGGTCGCATTTCGTGTGAAGAAGAGCCGAGTGGAGATTGCCACGGCTGTTCAGCACCGTGACGACGACTTCACCAAGAAGATTGGCACCAAGACGGCCATCGAGCATTTCAACTCGGGGAAAACTATCTTTCTTCCGATTATCAACGACCGAAATGTGGCCCGGCTTCTGGACCGCCTTCTTGTCAACTTCTGTGACTAAGCCATGATTTATTTCGCTGGTTTGCTGGCAATCATGTGGTCTCTCGGCTGCTTTGGATTGCCGGGGGCGCGTTGCTTTTGCTTGGGTTGATACCAGGTCTTCCAAAGTTGCCATTCTTCTGCGTGTCGTGTGTTTTGATGTATGCCGCGCACAAGATGAAATCAGACGGCTATGTCGACACCTCTGATGAAGCCGAAGTGACGCTGAAAGGAGTCGTTTAGTCGGGTCCCTAATGAGTGTTGTAGACCCTTCCAGAATTGTGATGTGAAACGAGGGTCTCAATTAGATATAATTGTGATAGAGATTCCATGTAATTTAATAATCTCCTTCATGTATAAGGCTACTAGAATATCCATAGACCATCGGCTTTTAATGGGTAGAAAATGTGTCAATTTTGTCAAACAGTCAATTATCACCCATATACCATCATGTCTGTCCCTTGTTTTAGGCAAAACCATGATGAAATCCATCCCTATCCTCTCCCATTTTCACTCGAGAATTTTTAAGGGATGTAACTATCCAGCGGCCTTTAGATGTTCTGCCTTAACTTACTGACAAGTGAGGTAGCGAGATACAAAGTCTGCCACTTCTTTCTTCATATTGGGCCACCAAACTTTTTTTTTAAGTCTTGGTACATCTTGGTAGCACCAAGGTGAATAACATATCTTGACCTGTGAGCCTCTTCCATAATTAGCTTTTTGATCTCCTCATGTTATGGTACACAGATCTGACCTCAGAATAGCAATCTTCCATCACTCGTGATGGAGAAATCTGGCTGTCGATCAATATTGGTTTTGATCTCCACCAGTAGAAGGTCATTCTAACGACCCAAGATCCAGATTCTGGTAATAACCCGATACCATTCGAATCATGGCCCGCCGCCCACTAGCTGGAGGGCTCAAAAGGGGTAGAAGGTGTGTGTGGAGTATCTAGAAATAGAAAATAAAGTAGGACAATTCAATAATTAATAGAGATAAATAATCTAACTAAAGCCCAAGGAAAGTACTATCTATAGTGAAGGGAACGTACCCAACATCGAGTGAACACTCGGCCCTATGAGCTGGCACCTAAGAACCTCTACACTGCACCCTCGAACCTCGAGGAAGAACCACCACACCTGAAAAGTAGTGGGTGGGCCTCCTATCACTGGCTTAGTAGGGGTCCCACAGAACCCCAACCGAAAAATAACTGTGGTAAACAACACGAGTAAGAATAGCAACAACAACAACCGGAGGAGCAACAATAATTTAGGATATCAAAGTCAAATCTTTGTTTGGTCTATTCAAGCTTGTTGCCCTTGCCTATGGACTGTAGGAGTTATGGTTAGCCAGGAACACTGCACTGCACGAAGGAAAGTCCATATCTCCCTATAGCCTCTTCCACAAGGTACTCTCACAGGCCAAGCAGGCTATTAACAATGCTCATCTCTGGGAAGGTCAACTATGCAATCGGAATATCTTGGCTGGCTTTGGCATCAAAGCAACTGCTCGGGGTCCTCCTTTGGTGAAAATAGTAAGATGGTCATGCCCCCCTTGGCCTCATCTTAAGCTCAATACTGATGGAGCAAGTAAGAACTCCAGATCTTCTGGTGGTGGTGGAGTCATCCGAGACTTCCAGGGGAACATTTTATTGTCTTTCTCACACTGCTATACACATTGCAACAGCCTTGTTGCTGAAGCCTGGGCATTGATGGATGGAATCAAGTATCTTCATACGATCTCCTCCCAGCTGGCTGTGATCGAGAGTGATTCTCTTCTTCTTGTGCAAGTGATCAATAGGAAGGCTGCATGCCTGTGGGAGATCCTACCCTTTGTTAGAGAAATCTGGAGCAGCATCCCCCAATCTTTGAACATTTCCCACATTTTTAGAGAAGCAAACACAGTCGCCGATTCCTTAGCCAATTTGGCTTGCCTATCTAATTGTAATTCTTTCTTTAATTCGCAGCATGAACTTCCCAATTTGGTTAAGGGTGCTGCTAGGTTAGATAAGCTAGGTATGCCTAGCATCCGATTGATTTACCTGTTACCATTTTTTCAGTGATTAATAATATATCCCCCTAGGTGTGAGGTGGTGGAGTGTCTCCTCCTTGGTAGGGGTGCACTCTCCCACTTGCCACTAGGTAGGGCTTCATTAAAAAAAAGAGAAAGATGGATAAAAAAAAGGGAGGTTGCATCTGTAGGAAGTTTGAAACACCACGAAAATGAAGCTGAAAGCCGTCATTGCTGACCTCGACGGTAGATTCCCGTTGAAAAGAATGGCCATCTTTGGGGGGGTAGCGCCTTGCCAAAACATATCACATGGGAATAGCGTGCATGGCCAGAAAGAAGCGTGAGGGAGAAGGAACGCACAAGAGAATAAACAAACAGCAGAGAACCAAATCAAACCATACATAGGGATATAGAAATAGTCATAAACATCATAAAGGAGGGAGTGGGTGAACAAACTCTCTAACTCTCGCCATCACCTTTACACTCATCCCTCTGGATGTCCCTCTCCTCTCCCCTGGGACGAGGGTCCCTAGTGGGCCTCCTGGAGCTCTGCGAGGTAGTGCTCACTTCACCCTGCAATGCCCGCTCGGCCCCGACAGCTCGTTGCTGCTCTCTTGGAATGGTAAAGAAGCTACCTACAGAGAGGTAGCCAGATTGACGAAGGCGCACTCTAAACTCTCGTGCCCTCTCATTGCGCTCCTCCATGTCCTTTAGCCTTTGCTCAACAACTCGAAGGCCTTCCTAGAGCTCCATCACTTGGGCCTCGAGAGCCTTTCTCTCATCCCGATCACGCTGTCGCTCTGTCCTCCTTTCCTCCCTCTCCTTCTCCTTCTCTACTCTCCTCTCTTGCTGCCTCTTTCCTCCCCACATGAAGGAAGATCCTCAACTCCAAGATGTCTCGAGATAGTGCCTCCCCATCGGGACATTGTAGCTCCACTACCATAGCTGCCCAAGCGTCACGCTCCTCCTCAGCCCGGACTGCACGAGCCAGCACTCTCTGGATCTCCAACACCTACTAGAGCCAAAACATTTCATAAGGTCATTTAGAGAGCAACAAATAGTTAAGATCCAAGCAAGGCAAGTACTCACCCGAGCAGCAAGCTCACACTCTGCCTCCCCGGCATGGGCCACAGCACTGGCAAGTTGCTTCCGGAGCAGGGTGACCTCCAGACGAGGTGCCTGGGAGCTAGAAGATGCCCCGCCGGCCATCCTTGCTATTGCTGCTTGCTGGGCATGCTAGAACAAACAACAGTCAGCAACTAAATCTCAGGATCGAAAAAAAAAGGGAGAGAGAGAGAACTCACTAGGATGTCCAGCTCTTGACGACTAATAGCCAGTTGCTACCTTGCGTTTGCCAGCTGAGCTTGCAGGCCAATAATGATGGCGTCACGGGCATCCTGCATGCATAAGGATATGTGTACATAATATTTTTTTAAAAAATACCCATTTTATGATTACCTATGTCGGTCTCCCAAGCTAGAGACGCCCTGCATTGTCCGACACATAAGCCACCTCAGATGCGCCACCCTACTGCCAGCGGGCAGGGAAGCACGTGTGCCAGTCTAGGAGCTTCATCCTGCCTCGGGCCTCTTGTTTGATGATCTAGGAGCATAAAGTTAATCGTTGGATAGGCCGCTCGGTTGAGTCGGGTGGGGGACAATGGACTCTGTCTCGCACGTCGTGGTTTCAAGAAGACTCTTGACTCTGTCCTGGCTTGGTTTAGCAATATTATCCTTGAGTACTTTCTATTTTATCTTTTTCTCGCATTCGTTTCGATGATTTCTTTATTTTAGCCCAGCATGCATCATGCCATTTTTTAGCACTCATGCCTCAAAATTCTCTCAAGGTTTCACCTCAGCAATGGTTTATTGCACCTCAGTTCTCTTGGATAAGAGATCTTCATTCTGCCCTGAATTTGAACGATTTTTTTGATCTTTCCGCTTGGTCTGGTTGGCCAGCGTGATTTATGTCTAGATTTTATCTTTGTTTTCTTTCTTTTTTTAGCTCTTACGCTGTGCTCTTTTCGATCCCCTCATTGACCATGGATTGTGTCCCCGATGTGGTCGGTCATGTTTCCTCCTCCCTCCCTTAGTTTAGTTCTCCAGACATGTCTCATCATTGTCAATCATTTCTGATGGTTAGTTCGACATTTTCGACAGAATTCCTGTCACTTGTTGGTTGTGACGGGTGTCTTTTATCTTGATGTCTGCTTTTCAGTTTTCTCTGCTTCATCTCTACTTCCTCTCCATTTCACGTCATTGTTACTTTCGCTCCATATCCTTTCCATTTCACCTCTGCGTCGCTTTCGCTCATTCTCTTGCAAAGCGAACATCAAGGAGGGGCATCTGTTGACACCCATTTTTAGTCTACAAGTTGCGTTATTTCTCTTATTCATCATTTTTGATGTCTCGATTAACCGTTGTTTTGGAACCTTCTTTGGATGGACTTCAAGCCCATTTTATCATTTCCTAACCTTTGAGCCTTAGGGATTTTGATTCTGTTGAGCCCGGGAAGTTGTTTCCTTCATTTTCATCTTTTTCTAATATCCCAAGTCGACCAAAGGCCTGTATAGGTCGACTTCCAGCCTTCCAAGTCAACTTAGGGCCCATTTAGGTCAACTTTCATCAAGCATTTGGCCCCTTTCACTATACAGTCCTGAACACGGCCCTTTTGCATACCCTTATGTTCCTCTATTCATTATGTACCCTTCACCAAAGTTCTTCATTTTTTAAAGATCTAGAATTTCTAAAAGGCTTTAAACCAAGTCCATCTAGAATAATTACTGGTTAATGGGCTTCTCCAACCCATAGGTAGGGAGGTATTAAGTATATGTTAGACTGGGTTTTTCCTTAAAGCCAAACCCGTCTACAATTAAGGGCACATCATGGCCCTTTTATTCACTTGACCCAATTAAGCCTAACTCATTAAAAGGAAACTTAATCAACCCTTTACATATTAACATATGGGCCTTAACAATCCATCTAACCTAATAAACTTAATGGGTTTTTTACGTAAATCTTGGCCTATAGATTAGCTTGACCGAAACATTAGGGTCCTAATCAAAATAGGGTTAGCGGTTGAGTTTTTGGAAATGATAAAGAATGACCAAACGATAAAGATCAACCTTGGAATTTTAAACCAACTAGGAACCATGCACATATTAGGATTTGTATAGCCCAAAACACTCTACAAATAAACCCCTACGATTGGAAGGAGCATCCGTTGCTACTGCTGGTCATGTCCTACTGCTCGCGAGGTTGGCGCTTCGTGAGGTTCCTCGTCAACTTCGTCTTCTTCTGTTCGTCTTCTTCCTGCTGTTGTCTTCTTCCTCTGTTCGAGTTGTGCGGCGACTACTACTGTCGTTGCTGAAGAACTGTAAGAAGAAGAACGTGGCCACTTCCTCTACTTCTTCTTCTCAATCGTCTGCTTCGGTTCCTTCTTCCACACACGAAATAAGATAGGTTTTCTCTCCCAGAAAAAAACTACTTTCGCAATTTAGTTATAATAACTATCTTAATTTAATTTGCGCATCGTATAATTTCAATTCATTATATTCCCCCTCGACAAACCTTTCTAACCCTTCAGGGGCCTCATCAGCCTCTTGGGTGGTGTCCCCAGTTCTTGGTGGCGGTAATTTGGTACTTGTATCGGGTTATCGGTACCTTGAGCTCTGGGTTGTTACACTGTAAGTCCAGTAGATGTAAAGTTTTGAACTGACCACACATTCTACAGGTTAGATATAAGGTCCTGAACTGACCACACATCTAGAGATATAAGGTCATGTACCAACCACACATCTATACAAAACATGACTTAGTGTGAGTTCTACATGATTCATGTTAGTATCTTAATCGGGAATTAGTAAATTAGAAACCCATATGATAACTGGTAAATTATGCCTGTCACGTTTTGCATGCATAGTCCTAGGTTTTCTAGAAATCTACTTTAAGTAGGCTCAAGACTTTCAAAAGAAAGTAGCCTTAAGACATAAAACATCTAGGTTCTTAGCATCCTTGGATCTAGCAATCTTTAGATTGTTGGGAAGGTTTAATATTATGGTGATTATGATGGATTTTTTTTAGAACATATATGTTTCATCAGCTTTGTGTGATAATGTTCTTTTGGTTGTGGAGGCTGGTAATTCTTGTCTTTGTGAAGATTCCATTGGTGACTCTTCTGGTTAACACTGTTTGTCTTGAGGCTATGAGAGAAAGAAAATTTATTATTAATTTTGATGTTGGAGCACTAGCTCCCTATTTGAGTAGGTCATTTTCTTTTGTGGCATGCTGCGTGCAGGCATGTCAGGTGCTATCAAAACCTCAGAAGTCACTGGCGTATTTGCTGGAGACATACTGTGGCGTGTCTACAGACAACACTCTCCAGGTTAGCTTTGTTTCTTTCTTTACTTGCATCAACATGGCCAGTGTTCCCATATTCTCTGTTAAACATTCTATGATCATGCATCTTTTGATTCTGGATCAAATTATGATCTATTATTCTTTTCTATTCTTTTAGTCACTGATTTATGCATCCGATTCCACTCTCCACATGGTTGGGAACTAATGATTGGTTTGGTTTACAATGATTTTGGATTGACACAATGTGCATATTGTAAAACAATTTTTTCTTTGATTTTCTTTTTGTGGATTCTGGCAATGGCATCAATCATGGTCCATATTTGGAATTAGTATCCTGTGTAATGTCATTAGAATGCTACTTGATTTTGTTATCTGATTCTGGTTTCCAACATAAAACTTATGTCATCGATTTAGTGCAGGAAGTTAATTATGTTCTCTATAGTTAGAGCATTTTTCACGATCATTCTTTCACATTTAGGACAAGGAAAATGAGATATAAACCTGGTTTTTCCTTTTTTTTGAATAAAGAAAAGCAGTTTCTTGAACCACATTCAGATACCCCTTAAATTTACTTTTGTCATGTATCATATTCAACTTTATTTCACTGGACAGTTTCTCAGCTGAAGGCATATAATCTCGGCTCTTTGACCGAGATGCCACCCTTCATGGCCGATCGAACACTTGCACATTCAATCCTCTCGGTCGCCAACGACTCCGGCCTCAGCCGCGGCGGCATACAGAACCAGTTCCCCAGTAAGGTGGACCTGATGCTGTACGTGGTGAAGACGGTCTACGAGGAGGAAAAGGCGCTCTACCAGACCCGCCTGGGCGCCATCGCCGACCCGCGCGAGCGCATGCTGGCCTTTCCGGAGATCGTCTGGGAGGTGCTCAGCCGGCCCGAGGGCGTGGCGGTGCTGGAGATCCTGCAGGGTTCGCGCAGCGATCCGGAGCTCAGTGCGCGCCTGCGGCCGCTGCAGATGGATATCGAGCGCGACTCCCTCGACGTGGTCGCTTCGGTGGCGGGCGCGGCCGGCTACGATTCCACGACGCCCGCCGTGCGTCTGATCGTCTGGGCGATCCGCGGCCTGTCGGTGGCCCAACTGCTGGTCGAGGAGCCGGCCGAAATCCGCCGATCGGTCCGCTACCTGCGCCGGCTGCTGCGCTACAGCCTCGACCGGGCGGACAAGGCCACGACGCTCTCCAGTCGTCGTAGAGCTAGGACGCCGGCCGCTCAGCCGCCCGCTGAGTGAGGTCCAGCCGGGTCTCCGTCGCGCACGCCCCGCCACGCCGCTGCCGGCTGCGGCGGACGCCAGCGCAGCGGTCCGATCGGCGCCGCCGCATAGGGGATGGCCTTGAAGGCCAGCGTCCCGTCGTCGACGCGGATCATGGCCTCACCGCAGCTTCAGGCTGAGGTCGATGCCGATGGTGCGGAAGGCGTCCGGCGAGACGATCTTGGAATAGCCGCCCGGATTGATCACGCCGGCGCTGTAGGGGGCGTAGAAACGCTTGTCGAGCAGGTTGCGGGCGTAGACCGACAGCCGCCACCGCGCGTCCTTGGACGTGACGCCGATCGTGCCGTTGAGCGACTTCACGCCCGAAACCATGGCGGCTGGCGGCGGCCTGCTCACTGGCGCGGCTGGTATCGCCAGCGGCAACGGCCCGGTTCAGTGGGCCTTGGGCATCGTGTTCGTCATCGCCGCGCTGGTCATCGCCTATACCTTCGTAAGCAAGCGGGTGAATCCAAAATGACGCCTCTCGATCAAACTCAATTTGCAGGTGAGGGGGCGGGCGGCAATTGTGTGCACGCTTCCCTGGCATCCATCCTCGATCTTCCTCTTCCCGAGGATGCACAAGACTTTCAATCTTATCTCTAAGATTTTTGTTTTTAGATTTGATCTTCTTACATCTTTTATACACACAGGTGTATGTCAATTCCCATTGTTCATAAGATATCTTATTAGGTTCAGAGTTTACCTGGTTATTTTCTTCCTCGTGAGCCATAAGGCACACACTTTGTAAAAGCTCTTCTAGGTCTTCCTTGGATTGGTCTTCTTCTTCATTGTCACTCCAGGTTGCGACCATGGCTCTTGGCTTCTTTGATTTTACTTTCTTGAATTTCTTTTTCAGTTCAGGGCATTCGCCTCTCATGTGCCCTAGCTTTTTTCATTCATAACAGATTATCTCGTTCATCTTGCTTGCTTCCACTTTGTTCATGACAAACTTCTTTGGAACCTTCCTGGTATTTCCTTGATTCTTTCTATTTTTCCTTAAAAGCTTGCTTCCTTACCATGACAAAGTAGCTATATCATCCTCCTCATCACTTTTCTCTAAGGAATCATCTTCAATAGACTCTATAAGTTGCTGGTTGGCCTTTTAACGCAATTATTTTCTTTTTCTTAGCTTTCTCTTCATTTCTTCTAATAGTGATCTCGTAGGCCCTAAGTGACCCTATCAATTAGTCCAATGATAGAGTGGATAGGTCTTTGGAGCCTTCGATGATCATGGCCTTTGTGTGCCATGCTGGAGTGAGTGACCTAAGCACTTTCCTGACAAATTCTGAGTTGGTATAGTCCTTCCCCAAACCCTTAAGCCCATTTGTGATATCCATTAGCCTTGCAAACATCTTTGAAATTGACTCCTCTAGCTTCATCCTGAAAAGTTCGTAGTCCCTTACTAGCAGATTCGCCTTGGTCTCCTTGACCTCTGACGTCTCTTCATAGATTAGCTTCAGTTTATCCCACATCTCTTTGACTGAGGAACACCTAGAAATATGTGAGAATTCATTTAGATGAATGGTGCACTGAATAATATTCATAGCTTTAAAATTAGCACAATATTTCTTAATACGATCACCAGTCCATTTGTCTTTATTTTTTGGCAACTCATATGGACCTCTACTAACAACCTTCCAAACCTTATACTCCTGAGCTCTAAAGAACACATGCATACATTTTTTCCAGTGTGAGTAATTTGAACCATCGAAGTAAGGGGGGGGGGACGATCCACTAATATATCCGGGTCAAGAGGTCAAGATTAATGTTGAGTTTTACATCATTGGTTATAAGAGATTATTTTACAACATTGGTTATAATAGATTATTAATTTATAGAGGTTAAGCAGGTGCATGCATGAACAACCTCAATAAACTTTTATTTGTCTTAAAATATCTATTAACGATTGGATATGGAATACAACATTTATCTCGTGAGAAGAGATCGAGTCAAACGGTTTGATCAGGGACGTGCCCTTCCTTTTACAAGGGAAGGTTGTGTATCAAATGGAAAGTTATCTGCCTAATGTTGAGTGTTGATCTAGACCTACAAGTGAATATTTCATCTACAATTGACAATGAGTCTATTCACTTGCACGTTACTCGAATCAGGATCAAATTAGTTTCAATTCATGTTGTTTAGTCGAATGAGTTGAATTCTACTGTTGAGTCAAGTTTACTGGGTTAAACTGGTAGATCTCAGACTCTCAGACCTGACTTAGTTCGGCTAGTTTGACTGAAAGCCAATTAATCATATTTTTTGTATAATGGGGTTTTGGAAAAAAAAATCCCACAAACTTATTCCACGGAACTCTATTATCTCAAAATAGGTTCCTCACCGAACTCCATTCTAACCACTGCCTTCACGTACCACCACCATCACAAGGTCAGCACCACACGTGCTTGCGGTCTCGTTCAGATTGACCAATTAAAAGTCGGCTCCAGTGGGGCCATGCAAAGCGGGTCCGGACTCACACCAATCATCCATTGTGGAGAAAAGCAGCAAACATCTCTTTCTTTTCCCATTGCATTCAAAGACACACGCCGTGCACGTTGCATGCGGCCCTGCGCACCCACATCCCCTGCAAGGCTGTGCACGGGAGCAGAGAGAGAGAGGCTGCACCAATGGCTCCTGTTCTCTTTATTATCTCATATTAAATGTATATATATATTTATGTATGTATGCATTTATCCTCATATTGGCCAAGAGTCCTGATACCAACTAATTTGGGACTCTTGGACTCTTATCCACCCTATGTGGATGCCCATGGCCATGTGTCACGTATTACATCTTCCGAGACAAGAATGAACCATTGAAACCCTTATG
This sequence comes from Amorphophallus titanum, assembly GCA_024336825.1. NCBI lineage: Eukaryota > Viridiplantae > Streptophyta > Magnoliopsida > Alismatales > Araceae > Amorphophallus > Amorphophallus titanum. Next base: position 22,471,560 of record JANBPO010006859.1, read on the forward strand.
AGGGATCATACATTACGAGGGTGTCTGGGACTTTTAGACCTTTTCTACCCAAGAGAGCCCAAAACAAAAAGGGAGTGAGGGAGTGTGAAATCGGTCTGTAGCAAGGGTGGATCTTTTGCATCTCCTTTATTTCTTCTTTGCTTTGTATTACGTAAGGTGTGGCCTCCACTGATGTAATCTAATCCACTTGAGAAGAAATGAAAAGTAGGGGTCTTGGCCCTGATTCTTTTTTTTCTCTTTATGAGCTCATGTATTCCCCATTAGTATATATATATATGATGTATTTGCTCAGCTCTGTTGTCTCCACCCCCTCTGGTAGGCGGTTTGATTTTCTTTCAGGATGCCAATGCATTATCTATGTAACGACATATACTTTAGCTCGATGGCCACCGGCCCGAGGTTTATCCGAGTTCACGGATATGATTCCGGGTTGCCAACTACTGGTGATTTGTAAAGTTTCTTCTCCCTTTTGAAATTATCGCGCTTCTTCTCAAAACCCCATTTTGGGATTTGACCGATCCCATGGTCATGATGCCAAAGGGGTGAGAAATATGAGATTTAATCCATCAATCATTTTCTTTGCAAACTTCGGCTTCCAAAGTCTTGACCACTCTCGGATCTCCGGGGACTCGCTTCCTTATTGTGTGGTCCCCGAATGATCTCTCTTGAAAGGGGTGAATATTGATGGCCATACAATGTGGCGATAATCTAAGCCCACATTTCAGAAATGAGATTATGATAGCCCTCAGGTCAGTGGAGCACCTCGTAGGCTAGTCCTCGGGGTTTCTGTGTCTAGTTTGGATTATAAGATTTTGTCACTTCCATGCGCATCCTTGGGTGTTGCCACTTTCGGGCACACCTTTGTTGTTTTGGGGCCATCTCGGAGTTTCTCCTTGGAAGAGTACCTAATTAACCCCACACTAAAGCACCGGGTCTAGGGGAGATGCTGCAGAATTTTTGCCAAGAAATTTGAAGGCTAATGACATATAAGAAATGATCACCAAACCAAAAAGAGCTATCATGGTAGACATGCAGTGGACCTAAACTAAGGAGCATGAATGGATAACAAGATGCATTGATGAGAATGAGTAATATAAAAAAAATGTCTGAAGAAAGAGATGGGTAGAGAACGGGTCTCCATATCAAATGGGAGCTTCTGCATATGTGTTTCTATATCGCATATTCCATCCGCATGATAATTCTGGGGCTCTATTCACCTTGGTCTAGTGGCACTCCGCCCTAGTCGAGCTCTACCGATCTTGGTCTAGTGGCACTCTGTCTTGGCCGAGCCCTCCTCATCTTGGTCTAGTGGCACACCGCCCTGGCCGAGCTCTCCTCACCTTGGTCTAGTGGCACTCCGTCCTGACCGAGCTCTACCGACCTTGCTCTAGTGGCACTCCGCCCTAGCCGAGCTCTAAAATATATATATATTACGTCTGAATCGATGGAAACTCTTCCTTTGCGTTAGCATTACCTTCCTGTTAACGAATAAACCCTTTTTGACATAAGACTTTATGTCCTAGCCGACTGTCATATCAAGACTGCCATTGCGGGCCCTACGTCTGAATCGGTGAAAATTCATCTTTTGCGTTAGCAATATCTTCCTGCTAACAATAAACCCCTCTTTGGTGCAAGACTTTGTGTCCTAGCCAACTGTTATGCAACATCCCCGATGGACCTTACATCCAAATTGGTGGAAATTCATCCTTCGCTTTAGCTTTACCTTCTTACTAATGAATAAACCCCTTTTCCGACAAAAGACTTCGCGTCCTAGCCGATCCTGCAACAATATCACCGCCACGGGCCTTACGCCCGAGCCGACTAATACTTCCCCTTTGCGCTGGCATTATCCCTTCGTCGACAAATAAACTGCTTTACTTACACAAGGCCCTGTGCCTAAATCAAAAACTGCCTACCATCACCAAGGGTCAATATCACATTTTGACTTGGCAGCATTCTTCTACCATGTGTTAAAAAAAAAGAAAAAAATGGGGCTTAAAATAGAGGTGCCCTGCCGGCCTTGTTCCTACATCAGGACAAGGGCAAAAATGGCTATAACTTGGCTATGAGGAAAACCCGCAAGGGCGTTGCAGGTAAAATTGGGTATCCCGCCATGTGAAAACCCGCAAGGGCATGTGGGCAAAAGCAAGAGGGGGTTGACTTTGGTGAAAACCCAAAAGGGTGCTTGAGTAGGTAATGCGGTAATTTTAAAAAGTTCCACTCTACCCTCATCTTAATGAAACTATGAAAAGGACAATCACCATAAAGTCCCGCCAGAGATCCTTTTCTACAAATTGTCATCGACCCTTGTCACTATCGGCAAGACCGGTCGACATTTCTCTTAGCTTCGACCTTTCCGCACAGTCGGGACTGGCGGTCGGAAATGGTAGTCAACCCCACACTCGTGACTCGGGCGAGCCACGGGACGGTCACAGGCGAAGTCGAATCGTTCATCGGCGATTGGGAATATCTCGGAGAGGGGCGCATTCGCGTGAAGCATGTCGGCTCGAATTCCGGTGCGAAAAACGGATGGACGTTCAAATACGACGACATGGCGAAAAATTTCCGATCCCTCCGTTCTTCAACCAGCATGGACGCAGAGAAGTGGTTGGTTCAATCGGGCAACGTTTCCGACGACAAGACTTCGCCGGAAAGCAATAAGGCGCCCGTCGACGGTGTTTTCGGGCGCAAGGCGCAGTGACCGGGCGGGCTCATCCCGGGGCCCGCCCGCAGCCGGGGAAACGGGCGGTGCGCCCGTTCGAGCGAAGCGAGAAAAGGCGTCGGGGATTTTGCGGCGAGGTTTCGCCCGGCCGGCGCAATAGGCGAAGTGCGGGCGGGCCGCCCGCGCTCCCGGGCCGTAACGCTGCTTCGCTCGGTGCGAACGATGACGCATGAGGAAACAATCGTAGAAGCGACGTCCTCGTCGCTTTCGCGGCCGGTCGAAGGCCGGTGTGTGCCGATGTTGCCGGTGATGCCGGACGGCATGGAAGGAGGTGCGTCGGCTTAAAAGCGACGTGGGCGTCGCTTCTACGATTGTTCAGATCGCGTTCGCCGTCGCCGGAATCGCCGGGCGCGAGACGCGCCGGTACCACGACGCCGTGCCGAGGCAGAGGAGGGCGGTGACGAGCATCGTGATGCGCGGGCCGAACGCCGTCGCGGCGAGGAAGCCGATGGCGAGCCCGCCGAGCGGATACAGGCCCTGGCTCATCGCGAAGAGTCCGAGGACGCGTCCGCGTTTGTCGTCGTCCACGCCGGCCTGGAGCAATGTGTTGCTTCCGGCGTAGACGAGCGCGGTGCCCATGCCGCAGACGGTCATGCCGGCGAGCGTGGACGGCAGATGCGAACTGGCGGCGACGACGGTCTGGCCGCAGGCGATGAAGAGGACGCCGGCGCCGACCCATTTTTCGAGGCCTTCGTGCGTGTGGCGCAGACCGAGGAAAATCGCGCTGGTCAGCGCGCCGAGGCCGACCGCCGTGTGCAGCATGCCGAGCGTCTCCGGGCCGCCGTGCCCATCCCCCTCCCACCACCGCCACCAACTCAGTCGTCAAATTTCTTCCCTTTTAAATTTTAACGTCAGTATCTGGCAAGGGAACGTGGTCTGATTTTGGACAGATTTCTCACATCTGCTTTGCTGATGATAGGTCTCAAACTAGATTCCCCCTCCTCCCCCTTCGGATTTGTTTCTTCTCTCACTCTTTCTCACGTTTTTCTTCTCATAGAGATAATGGGATCAATCCAACTTTTGGGTTTATTTTATATTTGTATAATTCTGGGCCTGCGTTTTCTCCCCGTAATGATCGTCCAAGGCCGAGGCTTCGGTGTTGCGGTTTAGTTTTCCTTGTAAATTGGTCGGAGAGAACCGTTTGATGTAACAAGACCAGGTGCAAAAGGTAAAGGGGGGGCGTTTCAATTAGTTTTCTCTGTCATCTGCGTAGACCCAGAAGGGTTCCATTGACCGGCTGCCTGGAGGACCAAGATTCCTGAGAAAGACTGATGGACCTTGGCAAGTTTGCTTGGGCTCGGAGTTTGTTTTCAAAATCGTTGCTTTCCCTTTTTGTTGCGCAGAATATGTGTTGATACACTGCCACTCTCAGTATAGTCCGCAGCAAGGATCCGAAATATAGGAGTATCCACATATGCGGCACACAGGGAGCCTGTTCACGGGCTCATCTTGAAGTGGTTGTGATGCTGAGATCACTGGTCTTCTGTTTGTCTTGGAATGTTCATATATGAAGGGAGCATACAGGAAACTTGTGCATGGGTTTGTGATGGGGGTAGTGCTGTAGTCTTTAGTGTTTTGTTCAGGTTTTATCTTTGTTCTAGAAGAAATATTGTGTAATAATGTTAATAGTGTGATGCATTTTTTCCTCTCTTTCAGGTGGCCGGACAAACGGATCATACAACAAATAGGAAACCATGTTCGCTCAATATATATCCTATAGTTGCTTTGGTCCTTGTATTTTTCTTCATCGGAAGTACCTTCATCGCCACTGACTATAAAGTGGTAAGATTCCTTTGTCTTAGTTTCCTATGTCTGTGGAGGTATTTGATTTTTACAAGGAGTATTTGATGGGAATCGACTCTGCGTGGGCGTGCCAGTCACCGAGGTGACGATTTATTCGGGCTCCGCAGAGCCCATGGTGCGCTCGATCCGACTTCGCCCCGAGGAATGCACGTCTACGGAAGCTCAGACTATGCCGTCTCCGAAGGCATGGGTGATTACAGCGAACACGGGATATTTGGGCTGGACTTCAACGCAGATCTCTACCTCCTCGACTGGTGGCGAGGACAAACCGCCTCCGATGTCTGGATCGAAAAGCAGTGCGATCTCATAGCGAAGTATCAACCTCTGATCTGGTTCGGGGAGAGTGGTCCGATCAAGAAAGCGATCGAACCGTTCCTCAAGCGCCGCATGCAGGAGCGGGCAACATTGTGTCGGCTCGAATGGTTGCCGTCGATAAGCGACAAGATTGTTCGGGCGCGTGCCTTTCAAGCTCGCGCTGCGATGGGCAATGTGTATATACCGCAGCACGCACCCTGGCTGCCTGAGCTCATGGGGCAGCTGATGCGATTCCCTGCCGGCAAATACGACGATGGCGTGGATGTGTGCTCACTGATCGGTCGTGGCTTAGAGCATGCCAGAGCCCCGCAGATCCAGAAGGTCGTGAAGCAGGAGCCGGTATATATGGGTGCGCCTCGGAATGACGGACTCGGGTGGCTCGGGTCATGACACAAATGCTATCGAAGTGTCCCAAAAAGCCGGGGTTGTATCCGGCGTCTGATGCATAGAACGGTATAATGCCCACTGTAGCGGCCCAATCACATCAAGACGCCACCAGTGACAAAGACATCTTCGCCGAAGCCTGCGAACGTCTGCGCATCGCCCAAGAAGCGGAAGGCGAGAACAGGAAGAATGCCATCCTCGCGCTCGAGTTCGAAGACGGCCAGCAGTGGCCTGATGACCTGTACAACCTGCGGAAAATCAATCGGCGTCCCACACTCACTATTAACCACACTCGCACTATGGTCAGGCGAGTGGTTAACAACCTGCGCCAGCAGAGACCCAGGATCAAAGTGCATCCTGTCGGATTTGGTGCGGACGATGATCTCGCAGATAAGATCGGTGGACTTATACGCCACATCGAGGCTCGAAGCGACGGAGCCATCGCCTACGACATAGGTGGAGAATCAGCCGTCAAGATCGGCTGGGGCTACTGGCGCGTTCTCTCTGAGTACATCGATGGGCAGAGCTTTGAACAAGAACTAAAGCTCGCCCCCGTTCGTAACACATTTACCGTCTACATGGACCCTGTACTTTTGTATCGACAACAGTGCAGGTGCAGCCGTTTGGAGACGCTACCAGATATATGATGCAGAGTTGGTTGCCCTTGCAGGGTTAACCTCTGCTGCCGACAAAGTCCCTTACTTCACCGGTGCTGGTACTTCTGCTACTGCAGATTTTACTTCGTACGGTCGCAGTCTTGTCGCTACAGCTAATGAAGCAGGTTTCAAAGCTCTTGTAAACTTAGAGATCGGTACGGACGTTCAGGCTTACTCTGCTGTCCTAGCCGCTACTACGGCTTCCTTCCTAACGACTGACGAGACTAAACTCGACGGCATTGAAGCTCTTGCTGATGTTACGGATGCAACCAATGTAAATGCTGCTGGTGCGGTAATGAATACTGACACCTCTACGGCAGACATGGCCTTCGTTATCGATGAAGATACTATGGCTACCAACAGTGCCACTATGGTTCCTACCCAACAGTCTGTTAAGGCATACGCTGATACCAAACAGTCCCTCGATGCTACCCTTACAGCACTTGCCTCTCTCAATACGACTGCTGGTATGGTTGTTCAGACTGGCACGGACACTTTCACCAAGAGAACTCTTACTGGTACGTCTAACGAAATCACTGTCACTAACGGTTCTGGTGCTTCTGGTAACCCTACTATCAGCCTTCCTGATGCACTAACCTTTACAGGTAAAACTGTGACAGGTGGTACGTTTTCTAGTATTGGTACTATGACGACCTCCGGTAGTGTTGTTGTCGGAGGTAATCTTACTGCTCTCCAAAATTTCCTTAGCTCTAGCTCGAACGTTGTGCTTGCTGGTGACGGTGGTAGTGTGTTCTTGAGACCTAACGGCTCTGGTTCTGGCACTGGTCAATTCGTTGTTAATAACGCTGGTGATGTAACCATGCTTGGTGATCTCCACCTTGGGTCTACAGACACGACAATTTCTCGTGCTTCAGCTGGTTTTATAGAAGTAGAAGGTAAACAGGTCCCTTCCCCTGCTTCGCAGGCTTCCGGTGACATTCTTTACCGTGGCGCGACGAACTGGGCTCGCTTGGCTAAAGGTACTGCTGGTGAGGTACTAACGATGAACGCAGGCGCTACTGCTCCCGAATGGGCAGCTGCTCCTTTTAGCAAATCCTATACTAGTGCTAACCAAACGATTACTGGAGAAGTTCCTGACGAAGTCCTACTCGGCAGAGGCTAAATCCGTTGGCGGCACCCAAGTCGCATCCGCCCTGCGCGAGGAGATCAACGAGTACGATGGGCAGCGGCTGGACATCGATACCGGGCCGGCGCGGGCCATCGGCGCCCCGGTCATGTCCGCGGAACGGATCGAGACCCATGTCCGCCGGATCCTCAGCAAGTCCAGAATCGAGGCGGTCGTCATCGACCCCAATGAAATCCCGGCGCGCTGGGCGCCGAAGCTGGCCGAGCTGACGCCACGGGATCAGCGCCGATGGAAGGGCTGGGCGTTCAGCGAGAACGGCACCAACTACATCCTGGTGCGCGCCGGCGCCTTCATCGATGAAGCCGATCTGGAGCGCACCCTGCTACACGAGGCCTTCCATCACGGCATCGGTGCCACTCTGGGCCCAGCATTCAACTCCTACGCCGGTAGGGTCTTCCAGGTCATCGGCCGCGATGCCTTCGAGCCAGTCATCAAGGCCTATTTCACCGACATCGGCCGCCGCTTCGATGACAGCAACCCGGGCCACATCGCCGAAGTGGTCAACGAGTTCATGGCCGAGCTCGCGAAATCGGTGTCCACGGCCACGGCCACGGAACGCATGACCCAGATTCTGGATCGCTTCACCGATTCGATCGGGAAACTGCTGCGAGCGCTGGGCTGGCGCAACGCCTTCCCCAGGGCCGAGATGCGCCAGCTGGTCAGGGAGTCGGTACGCGCCGCGCTGGCCGGTGAAGACACCGGTACCGTGATGACGGTGGCGGAGGCCCTGAATCTGTCGGTCGACCAGCAGAACGATGCTTCGGACACCACCAAGAGCTGGATCATGGAGAACATCCTGAACCAGCCGATCGATAGGCTGTTCAGGCTCTCGACCCTTCCCTTCGGCCGCATCTCCGATGGCAAGTTCGTCCCGTACCGGGCCATCGACCTGTCGGTGCGCAAGGCCCTTGGCGTGGCAGCCACGATGACGGATCGCGGCTTCCAGTGGCTGCACCCATCGATTCAGGCCGCCGCCCAGACCGCCGCTCAAGCCCCTTCGCCCGCCGCGGGCCGCAAGGTTCCCCCCGCTCCCTCGCGCGAAGAAACCGAAGTCCCGCACGACGACGGCGAGCGCCACGCCAGCGCCGGGATGGTGCGGCGGACCTTGCCCCAGATGTCGGGCGCCCAGCTCGCATCGGCGGCGATCGAGAATTGATTCACCGTGCCCGCGGCGGTTCCGGTGCCCGCACCAACAAGGACGGGCTCCACGGCGTCCATGTCCACATGACCAACACCTCGAACCTGCAGCTCAACGGCTGGGGCTATGGCTTCGTCGCCGGCGTGACCATCACCGGACACCAACGCCGGGGGGACCGGCCGGGACGGCGGCCGCCGGATATCAAGCGCTGGCGGGGGAGCGGCTGGGGGAATCGGCCGGCCATCGCCCCGGTCAGCCGGCGGCCAGGCGCCGGGCCTGGTGGCGCAGCAACGTGCCCTCGATGACCGCCCGCACCGCGGCCAGCTCGTCGGGGTCGAGCACGTCGAGGGCTTCCAAGTGCTGGCGAAGGCTGGGGTCCTGGGGCCCCCGCTCGTCCTCGTCGAAGATGAGCACATCTGCGCTCACCCCGAGCGCCCTGGCCATCCGGCGCAGCACGTCCAGGGTGGGTTGGGAGGTGCCCGCCTCATAGCGACGGAGCTGGGAGACGTGGACGCCGATGCGCTCGGCAAAGTCGGGCTGGGTGGTCCCTCGTTGCTTGCGGAGGGCGGCGAGTCGGTGGGCGAAGTCCATGGCGCGTAGGTCGGTGATGGTCGCCAGCAACGTAACCCCCTCACTTTCGGGTCCTTGACGGAGGATCGCATATACGCGATCTTGAACATCGCACATAATAGGCTTGACAGGAGACGAGGGAGGAGTCGTGGCCCGCATCCAAGACGAGGTGATCGAGCGGCTGAAGAAGGAAGTGGATCTGGCCGAGCTGGTCGCCCGCTCCGGGGTGGCCCTCACGCAGACCGGCCGGGACCTGGTGGGCCGCTGTCCCTTCCACACAGACGACACCCCCTCGCTCGTGGTCACGCCCTCCAAGGGCCTCTGGCACTGCATGGGGGCCTGCCAGGTGGGCGGGAGCGTCATCGACTGGGTGATGCGCTCAGAGGGGGTGAGCCTGCGCCACGCCGTCGAGCTGTTGCGCACCGGCGCCCCGGTCACCCGGGTCAGCGCGTCGGCCCTTCTTGTCATGCCTCGTGCAGCCTTCGCCGGCACACACCAATCCCCCTTTTCTTCTCTCTTTTCCCCTTCTATTTGTATGTCCCAAATCTAATTATGAACCCCTAACATTTGGTGTTTCTCTCTAAGTTGTTCCGAAACAAATATAGAGGTGGAGTTTCCATTATTGTGCTTTTAAACAATCCTATCATAACTATTTCTCTCAATTTGGATATTCCTGATAATGGACCATAGAGCAGTGATGTTTGGAGAAGCAGTAGGAGGTAGGGTCTAATGGCCATCATGGATGAAATAGAAAACAGTCAAGTCTTTAGGTGCATCAAGATCCTATCTAACCCTATCTCCATAAAGGAGGAAGATGCTTTTGTCATTGACCCATGGGTCGTACCACATGTTAGTGGAGCTCCCTTTAGTAATAGAATAAGTCAGGTGATTTGTGATCCAGGTGCACATTTATAGGATGCCCTTCCAGTCTGTTGAGTGGTAAAGTCTAATTTTGGCTATCCAGATGTTCACCCTAGCTAAGTATTTCTGGTTTACCGAATCAACTCACAGAGGACTACCCTTGCAGGATGTCCCAAAGTTGCTTAGCTAGGCAAACTTTATTCCAGTCAGTTAGTTTACGCAATCCCAATGTCTCTTCATCCTTGAGCCTACAGATGTGATTCCACTTCATCATATGTATGGAATGTTTATCTGAAGACACGTCTCAGAAAAATTTGTCGAGAATTCCTTCTATTTCCTCAATCATCCCCACAGGAAGTAGAAAAGTATTAGATCAATAATTTGAGTAAGAGGAAAGGACAAACCTAATGAGCTCCAGTCTCCCCGTCTTAAACAACAATCTAATTCTCCAAGAAGAAAGTATTTTCTTGATTTTGTCCATAATGGGTTAACAGTGACTTTTCTTCACAACTATAGAGATTAGTGACAGTCCAAGATAAAGAGCAGTAAACGTGCTCTCAGACACATCTAGCCTATTCATGATGTCTTGTTTGGACTTAGTAGCCTCACCCAAGTAGACTTCACAATTGATTTTCAGACCCGAGACGTCTCCAAACTCCTACAAGATGCTAAAAAGTTTGTGGACTGAAGGAATGTCATTTTACAGGAAAATGATAAGATCATCTACAAAAATAATATGGAAAACTAAAATAGCACCCACACAAAGAACTTTGATCTCTCCTCTGGCCACTACATCATTCAACATACATGTTAAGTCTTCCATGCTTGGTTAGTGTTAGTAGCTAAATTGGTAGGGGATGTGTTTTTTAGTTCGAAACACATGTAGAGTGTTTTTTTTTTGAATTTTCACACTTCTTAACAGAAAAAAATCAATAAAAGACGTCCATTGTGGGATTCAAACCGTGAATCTCATGGTTATACGTAACACTCGCTAATCAATCAACATACACAAGATTTCAATACATATTTAACAATAATAAATATTTATTATATACTTGATACATGGCGATGCAATATGGTACAGTGTTGTATAGTACCGTACAAATAAAGGAGTCGGTCTGATCAGGTCATCAAATCTTGATTGAAGCGGAAAGACCACAAAGACACTGAGAGCTCACCACCGACGCACTCTCTTGCTCTTTCTTTCCTAGAGGTAATGATCGTGAGTTCTACATGTTAGGTATACTTGGAGTAAATTCAATTATAGCCATTACCAGTTTTGGTGATAACAAAATTAATGTGTGTAAATTCTATTCATTTAGTGATGAGAAGAAAGAGAAGAACTGCCTAAAAAATGAAGAGCTTAAAATAAGAGAAGTAGAACTTAGGTGATTATAGAAAATCTTTGAAAGTATGTCTAAATATAATATAGGCATTAAAATCACACTTAGGCGATGTAAAAAGAATAACTTAGGTGCAAACAAAAATTTAACATAAGCACTATAATTAACTTTGGCATGACTTCACTTATCTGTATCGTCTATTCTTCTGCCTATTTTATAACTTAGGCGATATCGAACTCACATAGGCGTTATAACTCATTTAGGTGCTTCTACACTTGTCCTCTTCACCTATCTTATTCATCAGGCGACTAAAATTCACTTCGCTATTCTTCTACTTTGCCTATCTCATAAGATCACCTATCTTTACAAAAAGATAAAACTTATAGGCGCTTGCACTATGCCTATCTTATCAACATAGGTGCTCTCACCTAACTTAGGCGATATATATGCAGAAACTTCACCTATCAGTCTTTTATGACAAACTTTCATAATGCAAAACTATCTGTGTTATCTCTACTATTTTCTGATAGCTCAAAATAAAGTATATATTGGATAAGTTACCTCATGCATACTAGCTCATCTTCAGACAATCTCAAACAGAAATAATATCTCTTCTAAAAATGTAGGTTTATGTGCCCGGCCCACCACGCCCCGGGCGCCGCTCCTCCCGGGGCGCCGGCCGAGACCCCGCACGGCCGAGGCTTTCGACCATCCGCCTTCCCTATCTTTTGGGATTGGAAAGCCTCTTTAAATTAGGAAGCCAGGAGGATCTAATGTGCATGCAATGCAGTAAAGCAAATGAAAGTGTAGCAAGATAAGGAACAAAGGAAGAACAACAGGGTTTGCCCGTCAACCAAAAGAGGGCGGCCACATGTGTGGTCGCCCAGAGTGGGTGGGCGGCCAAATCGATGGCCGCCCCCTGCAACTAGACTTGTCCACGGTGGAGCCTTCCAAATTAGAGTTCATTTTCTTCACTCTCTCTTCTTTCTTTTTTCTTTTTTTAGGCTTTTTAGGAATTTGCATCTGTTCAAAGGGATGCTACTTCAAGAATTGGCGTCTCCCTAAGTGGACTCTAATTCTAATTTTTGGTTTTTCTTATTAAATGTTGATATGATGAATTGGCACCTCTCTAGAGAGGCGTTAATTAATACGCGTCCCTCTATGTGGACACTAATTATTGAAATTCGCGACACCACAGTGGGCACCAATTCTTTTGGTTTTTTAAACAATGTTGAATTCTGTCTGGCTAGGGTCCGTCGATGCACTATGCACAGTGCGTCGACAGACCCCACTTGACAGAGAGCCGAGGGGGCTTGACAGAAAGCTTCTTCATTCATTTTTTTGGGTCTGTCGGTTATCTTCTTTTGTTAATTTCCTTTTGTGTATAATGTATACATATGAAAAGGGGATGAAATGTATGAATATGCATATGGCATGTAATAATTTAATTGTGTTTTATGGGGAGCGATCCCTGATACATGGTAGAGTACTCGACTCACGCATAGTGAGGGTTTCCATTCGGATGTAATCTAGACTTCCTCTGCACACCATTTGATATACCCAGGGGATAATGACATGCTAGCAGCACTCAATACTAAAATGAGGGTGAAACTTGTATTTGGGTTCATGAATCATTGCACGTAAGGAAGTGCAATCACTATGCATGCAGGAATGCCAAATGCCCATTGATCAAAAAAATTATCTTCAGCCCACTTCATTCATTCATTTTTTTCTTCACATTTGCTATATGCCAGCTTATAACAATTTTTTTAGTCTAGTTTATTTGAGCGCTGCCTGTGGGGTACGGACTGGACGCGCGCCTTCGCGGTGGTGAATTACGAGCAGTCCGTCATGCCGTTCCGGCTCGCCGAGCATTTGAGCGAGGTTGAGCGCGCAATGCTCATGGGCGGTGCGTGCGCGCGGATTTATGGCTGGGCGCCACCCCAGGCGGGGGGCCAACGATAACCTGGAGGCCGCCGGAGCCAAGTTGACCGAGGCACGCATCTGGCACAACCATGATTCGCATGTCTGTCCGACTGGGACGTTGCCGGTGGTGAGCAGGGATCTGCGGTGCCTGAACGGGCGCCGGCGGCTGCCGCCGAGGCGCCGATGGCCGGCGTTTCGGCGGTGAGCGCCTATGTCGCGCGGCGCGCGGCGGCCATTCTCGCGCTGACCTTCGGCATCAGCGTCGTCACCCTGTGGGGTCTCGCGACCCTGGTGCCCAGCATCGCGCTGACCGTCCGCCGGCTGCACGACATCAACCTGCGCGGGTGGGCGATCCTGTTAGGGCTCATCCCGTTTGTGGGGCCCCTGCTCGTCACCGTCTTCACGCTGCTCCCGCCCAACGCCCTGGGCGCGCGCTTCGACCGGCAGGGGAGTGCCGCCAGAGAGTAGCGTGCGCTCATGGAGCACCTACCCGACACCGAGGTGGCCCGATGAAACGATCTCCGTTCATGCTCTTGGCGGTGGTGGCGTCGATGGCCCTGGTCGCGGGCTGTTCACAGACGGCCAACACACCACCGCCGGTCGCCAATTTGGATCAAAGCCCACCAACCGAGCAGGAGGCGGACGCGATCCGGGACCAGATCATTCCATGCTGGAACTTTCCGACGGGGGTCGAGTATTCCGAGAGCTATCGGATCGCCGTTGCGATCGAGGTCAGTCCAGCCGGCAAGGTGACGAAGTGGAGAGTAGACGGCAACACATCGCAGTTCAGCGATCCCACGTACCTGAGTGTCCTGCAGCAAGCCGTGAACGCGGTGGCGAACTCGGCGTGCCAACCGCTGCGCTTCCCACCGGGGAAGTACTGGCCGCGGATCACGGTCGTCTTCGACCCGAAGAGCCTTGGGTAAATTGGCCTCAAGGGCCCAACGTGCAGCGTAAGCTGGGGATGGGAAGTCCGCTGCCGACCCGAAGCGGACAGGCTCCCCAGCTGCTTTGGCGCCCGAATGATGCGCCGCTTGTGGCTCAACCGAGAAGCCAGAACAGAAGACGAGACATGGGAGGTGTGGTGAACGTGGCGTCGAAAAGCACGATCGTCAAGGTCGCCAATGACCTCCTGGAGTTGTTCACCGCGGAGAAGAAGCGGCTGGACGAGATTGACAAGTGGGCTCGCGGCAAGCAGGACGACGCGTGGAAGCCACGTTCGGTAACCACCGAGTACGACGAACTTGAGAAGCGGTCCACAACCCCACTTGCACGGTTGGTCACGGCGTCTTTGGCGCAGTCCTGTTACGTGGATGGGTTCCAGTCGGGCCGCGAGGACGACAACTCGCCTGCGTGGGCGATTTGGCAGGCGAACGGGTTCGATGCCCGTCAGACGCCGTTGCATCGTGGGGCGTTCGACTACGGCCAGTCGTTTGTGCGCGTGCTTCCGGGCAAGAACCCGGATGGGTCACCGATGCCGAAGGCGCGTGGTGTTTCAGCCCGCGCGATGTGGGCTGAGTATCAGGACCCCGCTGATGACGAGTGGCCGACATGGGTGTTGGAGGTTGGGCGCTCCCGTGGCGCGACCGTCCTGACCTTGTATGACGACGACCTTGGTTACCGGATTGGTCGTGAGGATGACGGGACCCTCGTTTACATCGACGAGTTCGCCCATGAGATGGGTGTGTGCCCGTTTGCGCGGTTCACGAACCTCATCGACCTTGACGGCCGGGTGATGGGTGAGATTGAGCCCCTGATTCCGACGTTGGCGCGCATTGACCAGGTGACGTTTGACCGGTTGATGGTGCAACGGTTCGCTTCGTGGAAGGTCCGCTATGTGGCGGGCATGGCGAAGCCGGACACTCCCGAAGAAGAGCGGGCGAAGAAGCTCGAACTGCGTCAGGACGACATCCTGATTGCGGCGAATGAGAAGACGAAGTTCGGGACGTTGGATGCGTCTCCGATGGACCCGTTCACTGAGGCCCGTGATTCGGACCTGATGTTGTTGTCGGTCATTTCGCAGTTGCCGCCGCAGATGTTCGGCCAGGTCGCGAACCTGTCCGCGGATGCGTTGGCAATGGCTGAGCGCAGTCTCATGGGCAAGGTCCATGAGCGTCAGGTGACGATCGGTGAGTCCCATGAGCAGTGGTTGCGACTTGCGGCCCGGAAAAGACGTTGCCCTTGGCGGAACCAAGGAACGCCTGCAGCCCATCGAACGTCGCTCCGGTGCCGATGTCGTTGCCGAGGCTTCCGAAGCCGCCAAACAGGGTGTTCTTCAGCGCGCCGAAGAGGATATCCCATATCCCGTCCGCCGCCATGCTCAACACGCGATCCGCGATCTTGTCGAGCGCATTGACCGCCGCCTCGCCGAGCGATGCCCACAGCCCCTTGCCGTCCTCGATGCCTCCCTTGAGATCGGCGAAGAACCCGCGGAACGTCTCTTTGCCGAAGTCGTATATCTCGGTGAGACGGCGGCTCGCCTCCTCCGCGGTCGCCGACATTCTGCGCGTGGCGGTGCATCCCAATGTCGCCGGGGTGAAATTTGCCTCCACCAATCTGATGCTGCTGGCCGAATGTATCCGCGCGTCCCGCGGCAGCACCGCGATCTGGCGCGGGCCCTCGAGCATGTTGACCGCCAGCTGGCTGATCGCCTGGTGCGCGGCGGCGAGCGCCGCTTGAGCATTCCCGCGCTGAATCTCAATCCGCGCGAGCTGCTCGTAAATGTTCGCCGCACCGGGCTGCAGCGCAATCGCCTTGCGGATCGCCTGCTCGGCTTCATCGAGCCGGTTGAGTCCGGAAAGAAAAGTGGCGAGCCACTCATACCAGTTGGACAGCAGCGGTTCAGTGGTGAGCGCCTCCCGGGCGAGCCCGACCGCCTGCTCTACCTCACCGGAGGTGGCCAGCACCATCCCGAGCGAGAACTTCGCGTGCCCGTTGTTCGGCGCAAGTTCCACCGCCCTGCGATATTGCGCTTCCGCCCCGCGCCAGTCGAAATCCGCATTCTGATGCAAATATCCCTGTGCAATATATGCCTCCGCGAAGTCAGGTGAGAGGGCGAACGCGCGATCGACCGCCGCGGACAGCGAATAGCGGTTCGAATTCTGCAACTTGTTGAACTCGTTCTCCGTACGGATCACCGAGCCGTCGAGCCGCAGCTGGCCGCGCTTGCCGAGGCCGGCTATGTTGCCGCCGCCCCCAATCAGCGCGGCTACGCAGCCGGTGCACGGCCGGACCCGGCAGAACCTGCCAACTACGCGATCGACGCGTTGATTGACGACGCCATGGCGATCGTCGCCGGGCTCGGGCATGGTGAGCGGGCGTTGACGCAGGACGTTGCCCGGAGCATGTCCTCTCGCGATGCGAAAATCGCGACAGGGCCAGGTTCGCCTTGCGACGGGAATACATGCCAGTCACCACCAGAGAATTGATTCCCTTCGCCCGTTGATTCAACGTACGGGGCGAGTGCCACTTCCCACGGCTCTTTCGTGTGCTCGCTCATCGGCCTTCCTCCACGGCCGGGCCAACGATGTCGCGAGGATGCTCCGATCCTGCGTAATACTCGCCCTTGTCGGTTACGGCTCCAGCGTATCCGTCCGAGAAGTACATCCAATGTGGATACGCACCTTCCTCATTGGCCGACTCAGTGTCAGGCCCGAACACCACCGACGCGGGGCAGTGTTCAACCTCCACCACCGGCTCAATCGCAGGGACGGGCGTGAGGACGGACGCTGAGACCTGGCCCGGCGCGGGGAAGTTGATGCAGTCGTTTCCGTGATACGTTGCTTTGGGACATCGCTTGTCCCCGCAGATCGAGCACAGAACCATCCTTCCGCCGATGGCTGGCTTGATCGCCGCGTCACGCTGGGCGGTCAATCGCCGAATCTCGTCATCACGATGTTCGACCTGCACAACATCGGCAGTTGCCATCCGCTGATTGTCCTCCGCGATGTTCTCCGCCGTCGCCTTCCCCTCCAACGCATCGACACGCCGGGCGCGTGGCAGATGCCGCAGGGCGGGATCGATGCCGGCGAGATGCCGCGCGCCGCGGCGCTGCGCGAGCTCGAAGAAGAGATCGGCACGGCCAAGGCGGAGATCCTACTCGAGAGCGAGGGCTGGCTCGCCTACGATTACCCGCCCGAGGTCGCCGCGAAGCTGCGCCACAAGCACCATCGCGGTCAGGCGCAGCGCTGGTTCGCGCTCCGCTTCACCGGCACGGACGCGGATATCCGGATCGACGGGCACGATCCGGAATTCTCAGTCTGGCGCTGGACCGAGCGGACGTCGCTGGTCGACCTGATCGTCGCGTTCAAGCGGCCGGTCTATGAACGCGTCGTCAAGGAATTCACGGGGCTCGTCAGCCCTCGATCATGACGTTCGACAAACCCTATCGTCCCAATGTCGGAATTGCCCTGTTCAACGCCGCCGGACAGGTGCTGATCGGCCGGAGATATCGGGACGACGGGCCGGGCTCCGAACCTGGTTTCGGCGCGGCGCCACTATTCAATGTCCCGACGAGATCGACTGCCGCCGCGACGTAGTCGGCGACGCGATCGACGATCAGTCCCATCGAGTCGTTGACCGCACGTAGTCCGGTTCCGTCCCATCCGATCGCGATGCGTGGGAGATCGATCTCGGATTGCACCGCGGTCGCGAGCGAGCGAACTGGTCCCGAGACTTCGCCGAGCGTTGCCGCCGCCTCGATCAAAGGACCCTGTGACATGGCCAAATACCAGCTTTCCAAATACTTCGGCGCCGGCGCCGGTCACGCGATTCGCTTTCACAATAGCGATACGCTGCTTTTCTCCTGGCATGGCAAGCCGGATGGATCCGCGCGCTACATCGCGCACGTCAAGCGCTACTCCCGCAATGGCCTGGAATTCGCAAGCCTGGCCGCTCTGCTTCGCTCCATCGAAGCGGAGCACAAACCCGTCGCGAGGAACGTTCAACCAAAGGAGCAAGCCATGTCCCGCCAATTACAAGCCTAGTTTTCAGCCGGCCCGCGCATCTCGAGTACAGAGCGCGGGCAATCTGAGCACTAGCGCAAAGGAGCAAGCGCCATGACCACGTTCGAATATTTCGTCAACCTGGACGAACGCGGCGAATTCTTCGCGGACGTGCGCGACGAATCCGGGGAAACCGTGTTCGAGATCCACGGCTTCGATATCTTCGAAGATGGATTTATGCGCCACAAAGCCGATCTGGTCGGGCTCGAAAAATACCTTATCTACCTTGGCGTCCTAGCCAAAGGCGACGACCTGTCCGCCGGGCATTAAAGCCGCGCCCGCAATGTCTTAACTTGTGCGCAAAAGGAGCAATCGCACATGGAAACGATCGAACAACGCGCAGAACGCCTGGTAAGCCACAACATCCTGTGTTGCATGTCGTCTCTCGTCCATACGCTGGCCGCGGGCTATGGCGCGATTGAAAAACCCAACAACTGGGAAGCGCTCAAGAACCTGGCCGATCTCTGCGAGCAGGCTTGCGAGCTCGCTGCGCCCGTCGACGACTGGGAAGAAGCGGCGACGCAAGACGGATGGACTGGGCCGCACGTCGACGGTTTCGGAGCGATCTATTTCGAGAACGCGACCGAGTCCGAGCAAAACATGACTTGGTCCGCACGAGAAGTCGCCGTAGCCCTTGATCACATCGGCCGGGTAGTAGCGCTGACCCGGCACCGTGCGGTCCTTCAATCCGATGATGAGCAGGGTGGGTGCCTTGATCAGCGGGAATTCGTACACCACGGGCTGGGTAAAGATCATTTCCGCCGTGAGCGCCGAGTTCCAGGCCACTTTGGGAAAATCCGCGTGGCGAGTCCATCCCGCCTGCGCGCGAATAAGCTCTTCGTATGCGGGCTTCCACTCCCCGGCATAGTAGGCGGCCTTCTGGTATTCCCGGATCGAATCCGGGGTGGTTCGGATTGGCGCACGGGTGCGACTCAGGTTTCTCGCGTCTGCTCTCGCTAGGTTCGCCTCATGTCACTCGTCGTGCTGGGGCTGATCCTCGCGGGTGCCGGAGTCGTGCTCGCCGTCCTCGCTCGATGGCTCTTCCTTCGCAAACATCGGGCGTGGTGGACACTTCGCCTCATCGCGGCGCTCGCTCTGGCGTTCGGGCTCGGAACCGTCCTGCTGCTCACCGTGCATAGTTCGCACGCGGCACCCGGCCTCATAGTCGGGTAGACCAGCGCCGCCGAGTCGCACGATTTTGCCTGGTCAGATGGCATTAACGACACATTGTGCGGCCGGATGGGGGACAGATCTGTCCCCCTGATTGGGGACCGGCGAGCACCCGAACGGGGGCCCTGCACCATCTTGTCTGCCCCCGACTCTGCCGACAGCATTGACCACGGTGCACCTTGCCCGACGTGGGGTGTACGTCTGGGGACGCCGACTCGGTCGGCAAAAAATAGGGGACTCTAGCATGGTCGCGAAGCGACGTTTTTGGGGACGTATTGTTGCGGGCGTAGCTGCCCTCGCCGTCATCGGTGCGGGACTAGCGGCTCTTCCGGAGGCGGCGTGGGCCGATCCGTCGGTTGTGACTCAAACCTTCGACTACACCGGTTCGGTGCAGAGCTTCACGGTACCGAGCGGTATCTCTTCGCTCACGATCACCGCGCTCGGTGCCGAGGGCGGCCAGTCGATCGGCTCGTCGCTTGCCGTGCTGCGCGAGCTCTACGGCATGGGCGTGCGCTATATGACGCTGACCCACGGCAAGACCACGCCCTGGGCCGACAGCGCGACCGACGCGCCGCAGCACGACGGGCTCACCGATTTCGACATTTGAGCATGTCATTTTGCATCTCATTTAGAGTAACTTGCATGCATTTTCTGCATTTAAGTCATTCATACACCTTGCATTAGATGGGTCTCCTTCTTCATGCATTAATGCATATGCATCATATTGCTTGAATTCAATAAATGGATATGTGTGAAACCCTCATTTGTATGAATTGCATGTCTTCTATGCTATATGTTATGAACCCCTTCAGCTGACTATTTCTATGGCATCTACTCCTTGTTATATCTATGTGCTGTTCAAAGAGCTGATTTTCTGAATCTGAAAACTGGAGTGTTTAGAAATGAACCTGAATGAGTGAGTTAATCTCTTTAACACATCCTCCCCAATTGGTTGACCCCACAAAAATCTAATTTCCTTGACCTCGAATGATATATTCAATTGGGGATTTGAATCGTTCTTGTTTTTGGAAATCTGGAATGGTTAAGTATGCATTTTCTGAATGGACAGGGGATGGGTCGACCCCTTGGGTCGACCCCTGTCTTTCTGCTTAACGGGGCTCGGATTGGGATTCGGGTCGACCCATTGGGTCGACCCGTTACGGGCGGTCGCGTTCTACGCGAACCGCACCGTTTCCGCAAAGGGCGTAAGCACCCTGGCCTTCTACCCAAACGCTATAAAGCACTCCCAGCCCCCTTCGAATACCTGCCACCACCCCTTGTTAGCCCTAAAGCCCTTCCCTTGCAACCCAAAGCTCTTGATCCGGCGGGAAACACCTTGGTGGCTGCTCGCCATCCTCCTTGCTGCGTCCAACAGAGCACCCTTGATTCATCATCTCTGAGGTAAGTCTTGGTGTTTAGAGAGTCACGGCTTTGTTTCATGGTCTCCTCTGTTCAAATCGACGGGTTCTAGGTCCTCTTGGGACTGATTCGACTATGGTTCAGATGGCTCCCAAGCGCCAGTCCTCCAAGAATGAGAAAGCTGCCGGCCAATCTTCACCGCAAGAACCGCCACCCAAACGCACTGCAAAGAGGTCTGACCGTTCAGACCAGTCTTCTCGTCAGGGGGAGGAAAGTAGCCGTGCTCGTGAGCAACGGGCTAAGGCCAAGGAAGTGAAACAAATGGCTTCTCAAGCACTGACTCAAGGTAACAAAGCCACCCGGAAGATCCTCCGTGCACGTGCGATTGATGGTTAGAGTGTGGGGTGGACGTAGGTTTGCTGGCTGCAAACTGAACCACCTTAAAATTCGGTGTCTACTGTGTGTTCATGATTTTGCCCGATCTGTTTTTCCTCATCCATCGGATTAATCTAGGCTGGGATCTTCCATTCCCTGAATTCCGCATTAATTTCCTGTTCTAGATTTTAATTCGGTAGTTGGATCTATTCACCCCCCTCTAGATCCACGTTCTGTAAGGTAGACCGCATCCATCTAACTCTAACAGAGGCATCGGTCGAGAACCTGCGCTCGTCGATGCTTGCCATTGGCGTGGAGGTAGTGGAGCGCTACCATTTGTCCTCGACTTTTCGGGATGAGTTGAACGCAGTGGCTGTCAAAGTCTACGGCCCAAACCAGGACCATGGCTTCCATGAAGGTTGGTCGGCCACTCTCCAGGCTGCTGCCAACAGCTTGGGGGTATCCGTGCCTTCCCTGCATCCTCCGCTGACGTCGTTCGGCCCTGAGGCCAATGATGGCGAGGAGGAGCTCGACATCAAGGAGCGGGCGGTGGTGCCGAGCATAGGGGAGCGGGTAGTTGGGGTTGGCTCATCGGTGGAGGGAGAGCTGGTGGATCTGACTGATGACCCTCTGCCTTCGTTCAGTGCTGGGAGCATGCTCGGGGCCCAGGGCCAACGGCCACGAGATGCTGCTGCCGGGGCGAGTTCTTGAGAGAGTGCTCGCCACTTTCCCCACCTTTCCTTCGCTTTCTTTGCATTGTACTTTTTCTTCTCTCTTTTTTTTGGAGTACTCTGGGGCGGTTTCCCCCCTATTTTGTAAGCTCGTCTAAGTTTGAAATGAAGACTTTCCTTTCCTTCACAAAGTCTGGAACTTCTAGAATCTGCCACGTAGCTGGCTCTCTTTTTCTTCTGCTCCGAATCTTTTTCGTGGGATACGAAGTGGCGCCTTGGAGATCACTCTAAGAGGGCGCGATCTTCGGGATTCGTCGCTTCGATTACAGGGCCGGAGAGGTGGTAGGGATTCTTCTTCCTTCTATAGGCTTCGTCCCTTTCTATAAATAGCGTCCTGTGGGGGTTTCGGAGGCCATCCTGAGTTCACCTTCCGCCATAGTAAGCCTCTCCTGAAGATGTCTTCGGAAGAGTCAAGCCCTACTTCTGAGGGGAGCCCCCCAAAGCGCATGTGCATACGGAAAGAAGTGCTGCCAAAGCCGGTTCCAGATCCGGCTCCCAGGGAAAGCAGCAGTGGCGGTGCTGCCTCTTAGGAGTACAAGCGGGGATACCTGGATGGCTGGCGAGAGGCCTTGCAGAAGGTAAACCACTTGTATACCAACAAGGGGATCTTGAGCCTCCTACCGGACAAGTTCCGTCCCAAGGAGGACGAGTAACCTTCATGTACTCCTCCCCTTCTACTCATAAATAAAGCTTCCCTTTTGTCATCCTTGCTTTGCCTTGTGGTGTGTGCTTGCCTTTCAACGATCCCCTTCTTCCCTTTGATTCACAAGCGAATAACGGAGCGCTTTCTGCCATTGGGAGGAGGCTTCTGTTTATAAATAGTAGTGATTGTGGGTAGGCCTGCTGTCTACCTTCTTCTTCGTGGCATCGTCGTGATGGCTTAGAGTCTTCCCGAAGCCGTGGCAACTGGGGAGGAGGTCTCCAGCCCCCTTCCTGACGTGGGTGCCAAAGTAGGTGATCCTAACTCCTTCAGAAGCGGTGGCAGAGGGCAAGGTGACCGTCGACGTTGCTATTTGTTGCTGACGAGCCATTCGACTGGGGTAGTGACTACGCCCAAGGCTGGATGGCAGGGTACTAGGATGGCTATCACGGTGCTATGGCTCTAGCTTGCCCTACTTATTCCCAGAAACGTGTATGCTGGCCTCATGAGGCTGCCACACTGGAGTTGGGCGATTTGGGTTATGAATAAAGATGAGATTTTTTCTGATTCATGCCTTTGTCGTATGTGTTTCTGGTGTGGAGCCTTTACCCCTTTGTGTGTGGCAAGGTGATGAGAGTAGATAGTTTCATCGTTTCATTCTATCCTTCCTCGTTGTGTGCGTAGGCCCTCCTCCCAGGGGTTTGCCTTTTGTGATGATCGGTCTTTCTCTCGCTTTTGAAGGCATACGTTTCCTCTCAGTGGGAGAAGATTGTTGCTCGTCGTTCCTGGGGGAGTGGGAATGCTCACCCCTTGGGAGCTCAAGAGCTACCATGGTTTCTGAAGGAACATGAGTGCTCCCCTCTTGGAGGCATAGAAGCCACCATCATTTCTGAGAGAGCATGAGTGCTCGCCTCTTGGGGGCTCAGAAGCCACCAGGGTTTCTGAGGGAGCATGAGTGCTTGCCTCTTGGAGGCATAGAAGCCACCATCATTTCTGAGGGAGCATGAGTGCTCGCCTCTTCGGGGCTTGAAAGTCACCAGGGTTTCTAAGAGAGCATGAGTGCTCGTCTCTTGGAGGCTTAGAAAACACCATCATTTCTAAAGGAGCGTGGGTGCTCTTTCTTGGGAGCTCGGAGGCTACCATCGTTTTCGAAGGAGCAGGAGTTCTCGCTTCTTGAGAGCTCAAAAGCTATTAGGGTTTCTGAGAGAGCATCGGTGCTTGCCTCTTGGAGGCTTAGAAGCAACCATCATTTCCAAAGGAGCATGGGTGCTCGCTTCTTGGGAGCTCGGAAGCTACCATGGTTGGGCTTAACTAGCAATGCTTTTTGTTGAACTGGTGAGAGAACATGTTGAAAAATCATTTACTAATAAAAAACCTTGAGTTTTATAGAATTCCATGTCCTTGGTACCTCTCGCCCCTCTAGCATCATTAACCTGTATGCTCCTTTGCCGAACACTTCTGCCACCCTGTACGAGCCTTCCCAGTTGGGTGCTAGCTTTCCTATGGCTACTCTGAGGTCCGCCACGCTAGGTCACCTTAGTACCAGGTCCCTGGGGAGGAAGTGTCGTTCCCTGACGCGGGTGTTGTAGTACTAGGCCAGCTTCTGTTGGTGAGCCACAAGCCTCAGTTGTGTGCGCTCTCTGTCTTCCTCGATCAGGTCTAGGTTCTCTCGCATCGCCTGATTGTTTCTGGCTTCGTCGAACTAGCTGACTCAAAGTGACGGGTTAGATATCTCCATCGGGATAATTGCCTCTGCTCCGTATGCGAGGTGAAATGGCATTTCCCCGATGGCGGCCCTGGCAGTGGTCTGGTGCACCCATAGGATGCTGGGAATGGAGTCTATCCACGAGTCACCAGCTTGTTCCAGACGGGTCTTGATGCCATGAAGGAATGTCCTGTTGGCATTTTCAACTAAGCCACTTGCCTGGGGTGGCCCACCGATGTGTAGTGGTTCCATATCCCTAGCTCCGAACATTTTTCCTAGAAGGCAGTGCTCGCAAACTGCCTGCCGTCTTCGGAACGTTGTGCAGGGTGAACCGGTGCGTTTTTCGACACCGGAACAGTACCACTGCGTTGTACGTCTTCCGAGGATCGCAGAGGTAATTTTTCATATTTTTCTAAATTTTTTATATTTTTTAGATTTTCCTATATATAACCCCTTAACCCTTTCTCTCTCCCCATTCTCTCTTTCTCACTCTCTCACCTCTCTTCCTCCCCTCTCTTCTCCGGCGGCCGACGGAGTGAGGCGGGGGTGAGGCGGAGGCGGCGCGGGTGCGAGGACGCGAGGACGGGTCGAGGATCGAGGGCCGGTGGCACGTGGAAGCTCAGGGACGTGCTCGTGAACCGACGTGGGTTTCAAGACGTTTTCTTCGTGGATCGACGTCCACGGCGCATCGTTTCTTTGGTGGAGGTAGGGGGACGGATCCTTAACCTCTGTACTTCCTTTCCCGTGAGTTTCGTAAGCCGTGGTGAGCCGAGCGGGCTAAACGGGACGTTTTGGGGAAAAATCATATTTTCGGGGAGTGAGCCGGATCTTCCGTTTTACGGTGTTTTTGACCGATCCGGGGGTTTAGATGCATGCCTAGGGGCTTGGGGAAGGTTTCCCCTTTTGTTTCCCCTTCACCTGGGGGTGAATGGGGCGTGGAATGGTTTTTCCCGGAGTTTTTCGCCGTTTCCGGCGCGGACTGAGAATGCGCTCGCCCGAGCGAGCGCGATCTCAGTCCCGTCGGGGAGGTCGGACTGTAGCGCTGAACGCGCTATGGTCCTGTAGCGCGTTCACTCGTGAACGCGCTACAGAGGGCTAGCGCGTTCGGGATGAACGCGCTGCCAGGGCATAGCGCCTTCAGGCTGAACGCGCTAGGGGCACCTAGCGCGTTCGGCCCTGAACGCGCTAGGGGGAGGTAGCGCGTTCTGAACGCGCTAGTCTGTGCTAGCGCGTTCAGGACGGCGCCCCGTCGGGCGACCCAGGGTGG
Source organism: Amorphophallus titanum (assembly GCA_024336825.1). Lineage (NCBI taxonomy): Eukaryota > Viridiplantae > Streptophyta > Magnoliopsida > Alismatales > Araceae > Amorphophallus > Amorphophallus titanum. The sequence continues at coordinate 22,496,675 of JANBPO010006859.1, forward strand.
GTAGCCTCCGACCGATCGTACCTCCCGTAGCCTGTGAGTGTCTCGGACACCCCGTGAGTACCGTGACCGTGTTTTTGGGGGTCCGGAGGTGTCGTTTTACCTCGAATAGAGTTCCCGTGGGCTTGAGGGTCCGGGCAACCCTCTCGTGCCCGGGTTGTGTCGTGTTGGACTCCGGTCGACCCGGTTGTGACCCAGGGACACGATTGTAGTTGACAGGTTGCCAAAAACCTACACCATCAAGATCTATCCAAAGCCTCTCCCTGCGCGGTAAAGACAGATCCATCTCTACACAGGCCAACGCCTCGGATGTATCAGTCATGGCTAGCGAGCGCTCATGGATCCGCAGAACCATTCCAAAATTGCCAGCTATCGACCGCAAACAATCTTCATGGTATAGATTGGCCGGCAGCGAAGGAAAGCCTATCCAAACCGGCACAGTTGGCGGATCTGAATCAAAGCTAAAATCTGTCGTCCAACGGAAAAATCGGAACAGGAAACCTTTAATATACAGGTTTTTCTGTATCAACAGTTTCATGAAATCAGATTCACATTCGAATCGGAGAAGAAGATGCCTCGGATTGAGCTTGCTAATTACAAAATCAGAAGAGAAAGCAAAACGCTGCTGCAGACAACTCTTGATCTCCGCAAAAGTAGGACGACCATAGGAGCATTTAGCCACAACAGGGAAAGAGAGGAAGCGGATCGAAGCCTGAACCTCATCCTTGGAGAAGAAGACCGCTGGCTCACCTCTATTTGTGAACGCAGGGTCCTTCACCTGAAAAGCTATCCTAGGCTTGCGCTAAGAATCCATAAGAGCCTGCGCAAAGGTCCGGTGATTACTGGTGAGAGAGTGGGAGGAATCATTCCCTGGTTGCAACGAAAGAGTAGGAGGAGGCCCTTCCACACTGGTCATGGCCGGCCGGAGGGCAAAGCAGAAAGCAGAACACGGAACCAGTCAAAACTAGAGCTTCTCACTCTAGAAGCTAGAGAGAGAAAACCAATGGTGTCCCTCCACCTATTGGCCTCGGTTTAGTGAAGATAGGTTTACATCATTGAGAAGAGAACTAGGGGTATGTAGGATAGAAAAGTCTGAATAACAGTGATGTGCATCAATGCATAAATAGGTCACTACATTACATGTCATAGTATTAAGTTCCATGCATAGAATTAATTCCTTGTCATGCACTTGCATCATATTGTGTGAACAAATAAAAAAAAAATTTATCCTTGTGTGTTGCTGCATGTCTTCTATGAATATTGTAAACACACACTGTTGCTTGAAATTTCTATGGCCGAAATCATCCTTGAATTATTCAACTGCCAACAGAGGAGCTAATCTACTCTCCGCTCACCGGCACGCCCCCTCCGTCTCACCCTCACCCACCGTCTCTTCTGCGTCCGTCTTCCCTTCCGTCTCTTTCCCACCGTCTCCCGCGTCCGTCTCATCCTCCGCTCACCGGCACGCCCCCACCGTCTCACCTCCTGCGTCTCCACCCCTTCGCCGACACACACGCACACACACAGCGTCTCCCCTTCTGTCTCTCCCCTTCGCCGACACACACGCACACACACCCAACGTCTCTCCGACCGTCTTTCTCCCCCCTCTGTCCGTCTCATCTCCTCCTCTGCCCATCTCGCCTTGCCCCTCACCGTCTTAGTCCCCCTCCTTCACCGGTACGCTACATATATACATATGATAAGTAATGGCGGGGATAAAAAAAAGGGAAATTAAATGAAGGAGTAGTAAAAGGAATAAATACATAAGCAGATAAGTAATAAAAAGGGGGATGATAATAAAAAGGGGGTAACAAAAAAAATAACAAATAAGAATAAGGAAGCATGATGACCCCATAAAAAAAAGGAATATGATAAACACAAAAACAAGCACTAATGCATAAGTGACAAAAAATATAATAAAACACATGTGCGTATCCCTGCAACAATGATAATCAGAATAATGATGATAAAAAATGGGAAAGGGGCAAAAGTCATAACAAAAATGGAGCTAAAATGTATACAAGGAATGAACACAATAGAAATTGTGGAGTAAAGAGGGCATTAACGATAAATCAAGAGATGCATGCCGGTAGGAACGAATACCAACATCTCTAGACTAAGGTCCAGGCACACACACTGATAACAGTAACAAATGCAACAGTGGAGCTATCAACACTGCAGCCCCATCTCTCCTCATGACCCGGTGCTGAAGGAATATCAAGTCTGCCCTCGCAGGTTGGGTCCAAGTCTCGGGAGGGGAGGGGTTGCCCCGAAATGGTCGCGACCCTACCTTGCTTTGGGCTGATATCCCGGTTTCACCGATCTTGTTTCTTTTCCGAACCGACTTTTACTCGAGCCATCATTAAAATTGTCGTACAACCGACAGATATTTGAATACGATACTCCGGTTTTCACCGTACTTCTGTTACGGACTCTCGTCCGCATACGAAAGGGTCCGTGTGTGACCGACATGTATGGTTGTCCGTACCCCGACACCTCTTCAGATCCCTTTTTGTTGTGTAGATTGGCTCTATGCAGCCTGATAGGATAGAACCAGCCCACAGTAATTTTCCCGACTCCCAAACCTTTCCCAAATACTATAAAAATTGGTACAAGTCCTCCCCACATACTTAGCCTTCCACCATAAAAATTTCAAGTCAATCAGAGCCCCTTTGCCTTGCGCACTACCGTCCTACTTTCCTGGTTCCCTGTTGGTCTGTGCAGGCCAGCAGACCGAGCTCTACTTTCACATGCTCCCCAAGCCCAAAACCTCCACTGCACACCAACCCCTCCTTGGATACCCAATCATACCACGTCTACCATCTATCCATCAGAGAAAACCCAGCCCCATTTGCCACCAGGAAGCCCCAGTTCCAGCCTTGTCTTCCACCCCCTGTCCTACTGCCAGTAGACAGACCAAATCACGCAGGGTCTGCTATGAAATTTGCCACGACTTCCTCGGTGCTCAGTTGCAGCCGCCGCTCCATCGGCATCCCTGGGACATTCCCAACAGTGTCCACGCCATGTTTCGTGACCGGTGGATGAGTAGAAGTTGACATACCGGGGTCGTCCTCCTGCTGCTTCCTAGCACTGTGCAGATTGGCCAGCAGTCTGCCCGCCCGTTCAAGGCCGCACCGGAGCTTCCCTCCCATGCCGATGGCATCCAGCATCTTCCTGAGTGGTCTTCATCCCTTGATGCCTGTCTCCAGAGACCATGTTCCCTCCTAGGTGCCCGGGACTCGCCTTCCTCACTGCTGGACTTAGGCTGGTTCATGGGCGCAGCGTAGTCCGCTCCATTCGTAGCCGTACGTGGACGACGAGCTTCACCGACCCAGTGCCCGTCACCCCACTTCGCACAATCCTTGGATTTCACTGTGTAGCCTTTTATCTCCCTGCGAGGAGTGGGCATTGCCTGGGTTGTATGTACTTAGCTTGTACCGGGGATCGTGTGACTTGGCTGGGATTCTTCCCCACGCCCCGAGCGTGGAGGTATGCATCCGCTTCCTTGCTTGGTTAGCTTGCTCATTTAGTATTTACTCTTGAGGCCGCTGCTTGTGAGATATTAGGCGTCTAGCTCTATATTGTTACATCACTGCCACGGTGAGAGAGTGTGACCGTCCCGTGCTCGACCCGAGCACGAGTGTGTGCAGATGAACTCTGTGTAAATGTTGTAAAAATATTTTCAATCTGATCATGACAGAGCAATGGTAGCAAGGTAGTGAGTAATTGGAGATTCTGGCCTCTGATCAAGGTGTCTCCTCACGTAAAAGTCATCTCAATTACAAACTTTATTCTCCAAAGAGAGGTAATGCAGTGCTCACACTGACTAACAGGGGATTCTGGCCTCTAATCAAGGTGTCTCCTTATGTCAAAAGGTCAGTTCTACCAACTTACTATTTGATGTCTTTCTACTGATTAAAGCAAAATTTAGTCAAATCCCTTGTCATTGACAATTCGATGGACTGTTTATATTCAATACTTCTGGCATCATTTCTGTGGATCAGTCTCTCGCAGTCTACTTAGTAAAGTTTTTTTTTGACAGCTCCTCCTTGACATACCTGTTCATCCTTGATCTACATCATATCTTCTGTATGTCGACAAACTTCACTCTCACTCTAGGTCTCTCTTGATTACTTGACTTGCAGAATCTATGCTAGAGTCTATTCTCCTACTTAACCTTTTAAGATATGATTCTGGGTCATTCAACACTGCGATGACATTGTCTCTTTCTCTTAATTATCTAGTAGCTGCATACCTCCTTACTTTCATTTTGATGATGTCAAAGGGGGAGAGTTCTGGTTGATGAAGGTCAGGTTTCTGTGTCAGTGTTTGCATTCATCATGAACACTTTGCATATCTTGATGGCATTGCCTTGTGTCAGTGTTTGCAATCATCATGAACACTTTGCATATCTTGATGGCATTGCCTTTTGGCTTGAGCTCATGAGCTGGTCTGCTATTTTGGAGTAAGAGTGTGATTTTTCATGCATGATTTATCATTTATCATTCTTATTGTTTGCATTGACATTGATTAACACATAGTGTTGCCATCATCAAAAAGGGGGAGATCGTTACATCCCTATAGTTTTGCCACTACGACCCATTGATCAAGATAGGGCCGAAATACATTGTTCATCAACTGCATGAAAGCTGCTGGTGCACTGGTTAGACCAAAAGGCATAACGACAAATTCAAAATGACCATACCTGCTGCGAAAAGCTATTTTATAGATATCCTCTTCCTTAATCCGCAACTGATGATATCCAGATCGAAGATCGATCTTAGAAAAGTAATGAGCTGCAGGGAGTTGTGGCACTCAAGTGTTGTGGATCAAACACCAACTCCAGGATTATCAAATTGATCTTGGATGTGTCCCCATATTGTGTGACAACACGAGTGCTATAAACCTAACCAAGAATCCCATTCAGCACTCTAGGACAAACCACACAAACACAGAGAGAGAGAGAGAGAGAGAGAGAGTAGAGCGAGCAAGCCTATGGGCAGTGCTTGGTTCCTGGGAATGCTCACCGTATCTGACGAGTGCTCGGAGAGTGCTTGTTGGGCGAAGGTGGTGTTCAGAAGCTTGCCTCTTTCCCTCTGCACGTTTAGCTAACTTCCAGGGTCTGAAACTCTGGTTGTCTCCGTGTATGGGTGTGTCTCTGTGAGGGTCTCCGTCTGTGGCTATATATCTCTTCGTTTGCTCCCTCTTTTGTAAGTCTGGCGGTCAATTTATAGGTCGTCCAGAGGGTGGCGGTCATTCCTTAACAGAGAAAGACATGGGTCGTGAGGCAACACTCCCTTGATCATGGGGGCAGTTTCTTATAGTGTTCCCGCTCAACCAGAAATTGTGATCTCGATGCGTAGATCATTGCGTAGTGGGTACGACCTTGTCATCGCTAGATGAGTCCTCTGTAACGGCGGGAAAGATGCCCGGTTACTGGTGAGTCATCTGGCATCTCGATTGCCCGAATTAGGACTTTATGGGGAGCGGCAAGTCTTCGATATGCCCTAATTGGGCAGTTCGCTTTTGGGCTGTTAGTCGGCAGATGTTGACCAAAACGGACCGGGGCGACGCAAGCTCGTTACTGATGGGCCGTAATATTTCAGGCGGATTTCACCCTCCTCGTTAATTATAGATACGATGCAAAGTGGAGGCACACGGGGGAGATGTTACAAAAATATGTAATTTGTACTTGCAAAAATATGCACCATTAGTTCACATGAGATAATAAGACTTAGGGGATGTGAAGGTTCTTAAAAAATATATGACAGGGCCATGCTTTCTTTGGTTTGTTTATTGTGAGCTTTTTATCCTCCAAAATTCTCATGTGGCTCGATTATAGATGAGTTTATAAAACAAACTAAATATAGATTACATATCATATGTGACGTAAGCATTACGTAACCCCTTCCATTTTTTGTGAGAGTGACGCGGCACCATAACACATAGCCCGGTCTTCATGCCCGTGAAGCACCGCGTGCCAAGGAGACGCGGACGCTTGATGGCCGAGGAGGGAATGTCGTCACCGCGGCTGGCGACGGAGCTCACCGTGGAGGAAGGGACACTGGCGGAGGTGAAGGCCATGGAGGAGGGGCTCGTGACGCCCACGGCCGAGGGAGGGCCAGCCAGAGGTGCCGAGGTCGTGGAGGAGGCGGCACCGGCCACGGAGGCGACGGCGAAGGCCGCCCGGGACCCGGAGGTAGGTGGCCAAAACCCTAGCCCTCAATCCTCATTTTTAAGCCATGCATGCTAGTTTAGGAGGTTGGGGAGGGGATCACGGTCCTTGGGGCCAAAATGGTGGCCATTGGGCCACCCACGGTGGCGGGATACGCCGTCGGTGAAGACGACAACAAAACGGTTCCACAGGGACCGTCCAATAGACAAAGCGGTTCACATAGAACCATTCCATTAAACACGGCCCATGGGTGACCGTTTAAAACTTGCAAACTGACCTATCGACACGGTTCTTATAGGATCGTTCCAACTATAGGACGGCCCCCATTGGACCGTCTAGAATATGAAAGGACAGGGTTGGAACGGTTAACGTCAAACCGTTTCACACAGGACGGCCCACTTTGGACCGTTTGGAATATGAAGGGACAGACTTGGAACGGTTAACTTCAAACCGTTGAACAGTCAGACGGTCTTGTGGGGACCGTGATATGAGGAGTGATGGTCAATTGGAACGGTCTCCCTCAGTCCGTGGATTATGTAGATGGTCTACCACGGACCGCTCTACTAGAGAGTGAGGTTTTTGAAGCTCTGTGAGCGATGGATCAGGCGGTCAATCACGGACCGCGCAAAATTTAGATAGGGAATAATAGGGTGGTTGGGACTTGACCGCTGAGTGACGGGGCGGTTCAGATGTGACCGCTGAGTGACAGGGTGGTTCTGGATGGACCGTTTATAAAGCAGAGTGTGGAGTTTCATTCTTTACTCATTGGGATATGAAATGAATGCAGGGGAAGTGACGGACCTAGATTTCATGGCTGCAGGTCCGGGCAGTGTATCTGGCATTGCCGAACTTTCAGCGAGAGAGACTGGCAGCGATGGGATTCGCCGAACTCCTGAGCATTGAGGTGTGTCGCTTTGACACACCTGCTCCTAGTGGGCCGACACACGCGTGCCGTGGAAGCTACGACTAGTGGGTGGGTCACCGGAAGCACGGACCCTCAAGCAACGAAAATCGACTCCGAAAGTAAACGAGCACGAGGATCATTCCTCGCACGACACCAACTCGCAGTGACATAAGCCGAAAATGTCACGCCCTGGAACCCCTCACGGCGCCCTACACTTGGTCCCCCTATGATGCCCAGCATCAGTCGAACCGCAGAACAACACGTGGATCGAGGTCCACTCGCTCGGGACTCGAGTCGGCACGGAAAACTATCGGCTAGGCCTCAGACGAAAATGATCCATCATTGGCCATTCACAGATGCACTTTTCGAGGCGAGGGAACATCTTGGACTCCCAAAAACGCGGTCGCGATGCTCACGAGGAGTCCGGAACATTCCCAGACCAAGGGGGGTACAACCGGTCGGGGCTAGCCACTCTGGGTCACGCAACAGGGCGTCACCCCAGGCGGGCTAGACCTCCCCAGCGCGTTCAGGCCCAGACGCGCTGACACGGACTGGCGCGACTGCCCCTGGACGCGCTCTACGCCCCCAGCGCATTCATGGAGGTCGCGTTGGGTCCCCCTAGCGCGACCACCCCTGGTCGCGCTAGGAGTCCATAGCGCGACCAAGATGGTCGCGCTATGGGACCATAGCGCGACCAGGACGGTCGCACTATGTCCCCATAGCGCAATCGTCCTGATCGCGCTAGGACCCCCTAGCGCGATCGTCTAAGGGCCCCAGGGCCCCTCAGCACGATCACTGAACGCGCTCGGCCCCTATAGAGCTATCTGAGCAGAACACGCTATCTGACACTAGCGCGATCAGACGCTACAGTGCATCTCCCCCGGTGGGACTGAGATCGCGCCGCATCGAGCGAGCGAGTTCTCAGTCCGCGCCCGAGAACGGAAAGAAGCCCAGAAAAATCCCGATCCACGCCCCAATCACCCCCAGGTGAAGGGGAAACAAAGGGAAATTCTTCCCCAAGCACCTAAGCATGCATCTACGCCCCTGGATCGGTCAAAAACGCGACGAAACGCGAGATCAAGCCATCACTCCCCGAATCATGGAAATGCCCAAACCCGCTCAAATTCACCCCTCTCGGCCTCACGACGGCCTACAAATCACGGAAATGAACGTGATCAGGGTCTCCGCGCCTTAACAAGGGAGTTCTAGCCCTCGTCGCCGCCTCTTTTCCTTTTCTCCTTATTCGTCTTGGTCTGGTCTTGATACCACTTCCTTCTTGTTAAGCCACTTTCAATCCTTTGCTTCCAATCCTTTTATCTGCCAATTGAGGACGAATCCCAACACTCCCTGGTGGCAGCGGCTTCAACAAAGGTTGCAAGGTAACATATTGGCGTAAGTATGTGGTTTTAATCATTATCTCATCATCATTTCACGCATGATTTTCAAAATAAAGTGCTTCTTAACAAGATTAAAAGTGGTGTTTTAGACCGTTATCTTAGGCTTTTGTCCAGACTTATGTTCAAATGTGCACGGACTTCATTTGTGAAAATGCAAATGTGTACGGACTTATGTTCAAACGTGCACGGACTTCATTTGTGCTGTACGGACTTATATTCAAACGTCCACAGACTTCATTTGTGCAAATGCAACCATGCACGGACTTATGTTCAAACGTGCATGGACTTTAGTGCGTCTAAGGAAAATATGCACGGATTTGGATGAACAAATGCAAACATGCATGGACTTTGAAAAATATGCATGGACTTACATATGCACGGACTTTAGTTCGTGCAAGCCAAAACATGCACGGACTTACATCTGCACGGATTTTAGTCCGTGCAAGCCAAAACATGCATGGACTTACATCTGCACAGACTTTAGTTCGTGCAAGCCAAAGCATGCACAGACTTACATCTGCATGGACTTTAGTTCCATCTAAGGCAAACATGCAATGACTCTTAAAGGTGCACAAACATGAATGTGCACGGACTTTAGATCTGCACGGACTTGGAGATGTGCATGGACTTGGGAACTTGCACAGACTTGAGAAAGTGCACGGACTTGAGAAAGTGCACGGACTTCGTTTTGGTGAAAACATGCACAGACTTGTTTAATGGGATGTGCATGGACTTTGATTGCACAGTGTGCACGGACTTGGATATGTGCACTGACTTGAGGTCGCCAAGTGCACGGACTTCATATAAATGTGCACGGACTCGGGATGTGCACGATCTTTGGATGTGCACGGACTTTGGATGTGCACGGACTTGGGATGTGCACAGACTTTAGATTGTACACGGACTTAGAAAACTTACACGGACTCAAAATAGAGTGCTATAATTCTGAGAGAGAAAAGTGAGATAGTGAGAGAGAGAAGAAGAAGAAGAAGATTGTGAGTTCTTAGCAATTTCAAGGAGAAGAAATAGAAGCTTCCTAAAGATCATTCAACTGGCCTTTGGATCAGATCCAAGCCCAATTTGCTCCTACGAGAGCTACATTTCTGTATTTTAGTTCTAGCTATTCTTTGTTTCACTGTTCTTCCTATTTTTCATTTTTTTCTTCTTTGAACTTCAAGCTGTGTGTCAGTGTTGCAGAGGATTGATTCCTCTGGTCAACAAGCTTTGAGGCTCAGTGGTAGCAAGCTGTGATGCTCAGCGGGCACAAGCTATGGTGCGCAGCGGAAGCAGGGGCTAATTATTGTTGGCCGAGTTGTCTTCCATCTCCTCTCCTGCCAATCTTAGTTGCTTGAAATTGTTTTTGCTGTGGGAAGTCTTCTGGGTGGTGTCGAGGACCACACCATTTCTTCTTACCCTGCTTATTATGAGTTCTCATGTACCTTTTGTAATGGGTTGGACTTAGCTCTCCTTTATTCATTCTTGTTGAGCTATAATTCAAGTGCTCTCGATGCATTCCTCAATTGGAAAGACGTGGACCAATAGTCTGTAAATTGGTTTGCTTGTTCATAAATGTCACATTTTATATGTGAGGTTTACTAGAAATATAGATTGCCTATGGAATTGTAGCCAACGGGCATTAACTGAATTTAGACCCCAAAGTAGGGCTTGGTGCATGTGGTTAATTCAAGAGAATCTTAGCTTCTACTGAAAAAACATCTCTCACTTGGTTGATGTTCTTTCTTGGAAGTGCACTTTGTTGATGTTCGTAAAAGCAGTTTTTTTGGAAGTACTGAAAGATCAGTTCTGACATTGTTTTTTTTAGCAGCCTTATGCAACAGTTCTCTCCGGAGTTGGAGCAGGAAGAAGCTAATGGATGCCATCAGCAAAGAAGCCCTCCCAACGGTTCATCTTCAGGCGGTTATGGTATGATTTGTTTTGTTGGTGACTTGTTACTCTCTCTCTCTCTCTTATGCACATGTGTGTGTGTGGGGTAGGGTTCTGTGCATATGTGGATGTATCGTGATATACTTGCCATTTACCTCAGGATCAATCACACTTGGGGCAGCAAATGGCTTTCACAATGGGTCTTTACAGGTTGTGCAATCTACTTCTCGAGCACCAGTTAGTCCATTTGTGGATAATGCATTTCCTGGGATATTGTCTGGTGTTCCACACAGCTTGTCCTCGCCAATCAGAGTTACATCAGCAGGCGGGCATAGTAGTCAGTGTGGGCTTGTTGAACCCAGTCATTCACTTGGGCAAAGGAATTTTGGTTTGCAATCTTTGCCAACTCTACATTCTCATTCACTTCCAGATTACCATGATGGTCTAGCTAATGGTATTCCGTACAACTCCCCAAGCACCATGTCCTCCATGGCCATAAATATCAATTCCAGACCTACTGAAGCTGTTGATAGCAGACACATTCATAGAGCAGGCTTGGGCGGGCTTACTGGTCAGTCCTATGAGCATAATGAAGGTGGTAAGTTGTAAGCAAACATTAGGACATACTCATAACTTATGATTATCACAAAAATTTCTCATTCCTTGTTTTTGCTTATTTTATTGGGTTCTTATTCAATGCCATTCAACTGTTTACATTTTTGCTAAGCATTCTTTGCGTGTGTGCAGTTTTTGGGACTCCAGGAAATGGGAGTTGCCCTCTTCATGGAAATCAGCATGTTCGGAGCAACTCCAATTCATATCATCAGTCATCAGGGCATATGATGTGGTCAAATTCACCATCATTTGTCAACCACATTCCTTCTCCATCCCAATTGCATGGACTTCCAAGGGCACCATCACATATGCCAAATGCAGCTCTACCCTTGCACGACCATCATGTTGGTTCAGCGCCTGCTGTGAATCCCTCTTTATGGGACCGGCGGCATGCTTATGCAGGTGATGCCACCAATCCATCTGGTTTTCATACAGGTTCCCTTGGAGATATGGGATTTTCTGGCAACTCAGTACTGCATCATCTTGAGCTTGCGTCTCATAACATCTTCCCTCTCATGGGTGGAAGCTGTATCGAGCCTTCAACATCTCCTCATGTTGGACTGCCTTCTCCTCAGCAAAGGTTCCACATGTTCCATGGTAGGAATCCCATGATCCCAATACCTACTTCCTTTGATGCTCCTAACGATCGGGCCAGGAGCAGAAGAAGTGATGTGAATCCAAGTCAAGCTGACAACAAGAAACAATATGAACTTGATATTGAACGCATTATTCGTGGGGAAGATTCAAGAACAACATTAATGATAAAAAACATACCCAACAAGTATGTATGACTAACCAGAATTTTCCTTTTCCCCCTCTGGTCTTGTCTGCGTGCAAATTCAAAGGGAAACTCATTCTTTTTCTTTATGCTTCCAACAGATATACATCAAAAATGCTATTGGCAGCTATTGATGAACATCACAGAGGAACCTATGATTTCATCTATCTGCCTATTGATTTTAAGGTAAAGTTAGGTAATCCTTAGTGGCTTAATTGTGAATGGTTAACTTCTCACAGAATTGATTTAGTGGCTTCTCTTTTTTCCTTATACAGAACAAGTGTAATGTGGGTTATGCATTTATCAATATGATTGATCCTCAGAAGATCATCCCATTCTTTCAGGTTATACTGTTACCTTCCCTCACTTTTTTGTACAAAATTAGATATCCATGTGCCCTGAAAGTCCCAATGTTAATTCATCTTTGAGCTGCCATTTTGCAAGGGCAGAAAATCTAAGCAGGTTTTTTTTGGTTTAACTTTATAGGCGTTTAATGGTAAGAAATGGGAGAAGTTTAACAGTGAAAAGGTGGCATCACTTGCATATGCTCGAATCCAAGGAAAAGTTGCTCTGATTGCACACTTTCAGAATTCAAGCTTGATGAATGAGGATAAACGGTGCCGTCCTATTCTGTTCCACACGGATGGTCCAAATGCCGGTGACCCGGTATGAAACGTGACCTCCATGCAATCATTTTCAGACTCTTATTACAGTATATGCATATCAGTAGCCATCTTTCTTTTTCCCTGTTCCTAGTTGTATGGGCATGAACTTCATTTCGTGGGCATCACTTATTCATTGGCACATGGATGTTCTACTGGATCTTCAATCATTCACTGGGTCTGTTGACTTTCTTTGTAGTCTCATAGTTTTAAATTTTAATCCCATCTATTTTATGGCCAAGGTGTTCCATCCGGTTCTTTCCTTTTTCTTTGAAGATACTATGGAAGAACTTCTCGTTGGAGGAGGCAACATGGGAGCTAGAGCAAGAGATGAAGGAGAAGTACGCCCGATTATGTGGAGGGCAAGGGTATTTATAGGCTTAAGAATCCCTAACCAGTTGGAGTTCGATTGGGTTAGGCCTTTCCTATCTTAATCATTTCCCTTCCGTGATCTTACCCCATATTAGTTCCGTAATCGATCTAAACTCCCTGTTCGAACAGAACTCTGCAATTACGATTCTCAGGAAAATGGCGCCTTGTCAAGGGGCGTCCTTTAATTGGCGACTATGTAAGGGGCGTTCTTTTTATAAATTGACGCTTAGATGGAAATGCTCCATTTCCTTAATTGGTGGCTCTGAAAGGGGCGTTAATTACTAGTTTTATTCTGAAAAGGATTCTTCCTATTTATTCTAATTGAATTGACGCCAGTTGGGAGGGGCGTCATTTTACGAATTGGCAACTTTACAGAAGTCGTTATTTAACATTTCTCAAGATTTTTATTTTCCATAATTTAGGGTTGCTACAGGACGCAACATACTATTCATGCCAAGTGGTGTGATATGCCTAGGCAACTACATTCCTATCCCCAAGACTACCATGTGCGCGGGTGTGGGATGATCCTTGAGCTTTGGGGCAATTCCTCAATCTCAAGGTGTGTGTTGCCTAAGGTCAAGGCTCCCATGGTGTAACTCGATTTTAGGAAGGGAGGGATTTGGCCCAATAAGGTCGGTGGGGGTAAGGTAAGGTGGGTGGGCTACATAGGGATCTAGGCTCCCATAGGAAATGGTCAAAGAGGTCAAGGAAGGGGTGACTAAGAGAGAGGAGTTTTATGTCCTCAAGGTCCTTAAATGGTGGTGGATTATCCACATCTAATGAAATAATTGGGCCGAAGTCTTTGATGAGTGGGTCAGCCATAAGGGAAGGGCTTGAATTTCTACCCGATATAATAAGCTCTGAAGTGAGGAGAAGGTCAGGCTCATCGGGTGTGGGGAGGAATAATAGGTGGTTACTAGTGTAGTAACAAATGGTGTAAACCGAGGTGATAGACCTAACACAAAGGTGTAGGAGGTCAAGACTCCTAGGTTGTTCGGCCATAGGGGTCAACATGCTAGTGATCTTGATTTGCGATGCTAAGCCTTTAAGAAGATCCTCTAAGATTTCCACTTGGTAAGAGGATTGGATGGTGGTGTGATAGGAGGAGAAGGGAACTATGGGGAGGTCTAGCTCGAAAGCTCGACCTAGGAGTGCCCCGGCCAGACTGGCGGAGGTGCGTAGGAGAGCGCTCGTCTCCCCAAGGGGGAGACAAGGGGATCACTCCACCACGCAGACCTCGTGGTCCTGCCGAGTAGTTCCACAAGGTGAGCTAAAAGAGACGAGGGGCCCCGGGTCGAGGGGTATGCACATCGTCCGGAGGGACGAGGGAGAAGAGTTCATGGGCCTGAACGACCGGGCCGAGAGGTCCTAGTCAAAGGAGTGCCCGTCACCCGAGGGGACAGGGGGAGGAGTTTATTGGTTTCCATGACCCGGACGGAAGGTCCAAGTCAGAGGAGTGCCCGTCACCCGAGGGGACAGAGAGAAGAGTTTATTGGTTCCAATGACCTGGACAGAAGGTTCAGGTCGAAGGAACGCCCGTTGCCCGAGGGAACGGAGAGAGTTTATTGGTTTCAATGACCCAGACGGGAGGCTTAAGTCAAAGGAGTGCCCGTCGCTTGGGGGGGATGGAAAGAAGAGTTTATTGGTTCCAATGACCTGGACGGAAGGTTCAGGTCGAAGGAACGCGGACGAGATGTTCGCTCATCACTGCCGCCGGGATGGCGTTGTCTGACGCAGCTTGTTCGTCTCTTGGGGCATTCGTCAACACTGGGTTGGTATTGACGCAAAGGGGAAGTTGTTCTTCTTATTCTGGACGTAAGGTCCGAGTAACACGTCGGTCAGCTGGTGTCGTCGAGGCGACGCGATCGACAGGGTCTATTTGTCTTTTCTGGTGGTCGTCCGCACTAGATTCAGTGTCGACGTAAGGAAAGGTTTATTCCCTTATTCCGAACGTAAGGTCCGGGTAAGGTGTTTATTCGTCGGCGTCGCCGAGGTGACGCGACCGACAAGGTTTATTTGTCTCTTTGTGGTCGTCCGCACTAGATTTAGTGCCGACGCAAGGAAATGTTTATTCTCCTAATCCAGGCGTAAGGCCTAGGTAAGGTGTCTATTCGTCGGCGTCGCCGAGGTGGTGAGACCAATAAGGTTTATTCGTTCTTTTGAGGTGTTCGCCGGCATGCGACCAAGCTCCACCATCGGAGAGGCTGCCCCCCCTCCTTTTTCCCCTTTTTTTTATTCTCCTTTCTTTTCCTCTTCCTCTTTTTTTGCGTTCTCTTTTCTCTATTTATGAGACTCGACATGGACGGGTTGCGACCTTGGACTCTAAAGATTGACGCGGCTAGCAAGATGACGCGACCAGCAACGACACTACCACGTGGCACCAAACGAACTCCAGAAGAGGCGATGTGTCTCAAACAAGGAGCGCTAACTCACGGTCACCCCCATCGATGGAAGCGCGACGATCTGCACGGTTGAGTAACCGGCATTGAGTCTTGGGTGATCGGCTCACTCTCGTGCACGGAATGAGTCGCGGGACGGGTCTCGCACTCACAACTCACAACGGTGATGTATCGCGAGCTAGCTAAGAAAGTAACCCACTCACAAGCAGCAGCATCAAGAGTGTATACTAACTAAGCAAAGCGACAAAAAAGGGGGAGGTGGGTGTACCTCCACGCTCGGGGCGTGGGGAAGACGTCCCGGCCAAGATCCATGACTCCCGGTACAACAATGATTATTAATTACAAAGTGCTTCAACAGCCCATTCCACGCAGGGAGGTAACAGGCAACATGTAGGGTTCGGGAGCACCAATCTCGAGTTGACGGGTCAGCAAGGCGGCGGTTCTGAGCGGCGGTGGGCTGGCGACTCCGAATCTGCAGTGTCCGACTAGTAGGACAGCGCACACGGGCATCCAAAGGGATGCCGATCTCCTGGAGGCTTCTGGATATGGCGGTTCACCGGGACATTGGCGAGGGTCCCAGGTCGACCCCTGGGAGCGGCGGTCGCTAATTCTTCTCCGACGTATTTTTTCTGGCTTTTACCGTTGACCCCTTTTTGCAGGCCAACCTCGGGAAGGATCTGGACAGTCCTGCATACTCCGACGAGATCGGCCGCCACTATCAGCCCCGACGTCGGATCGAAGCGAGACCAGTGCCATTGAAAAGAGGACTCGAAGATCTTCGACCTATGAGAGTTTCAGTTCCGTCCAATGGTGGAACTGGAAATGACAGCTTCTGCAAACTGACTAAGTTCTCTGACCTGAAATACAGAACACACAGGGCAGAATCAAAGCTGCATGTTTATGGGGTTGGACCAAAGGTTTGATGGAGGTTTTAGGGCTTGAAAATTTTTGTGGAGGTAGAAAGGAGAGTGGTGGTCACGCACATAGGTCTTTTGTAGAATTCTGACCACGTTTGATGGGTGAGAAAATTCACCTACAAACACCCTTGACAAACTAATAAAAGACCAAGCCTATCCTAGACTCAATCCTACGGGCCCATAACTAAGGTACTAAGACCCAATTAAGCATAATAAGGGAAATAGACTAACAACATGACTCAATTACATAAGATATGACTCAATGAAAGGGTAAATAACATGAGATAACATAGGCGGGCTCCTCAAAGTGGTGCCGGTGATCTGAGCCAAAGAGAGCGCTGTGAGATGCCCTCATCAAGTCTGTTGGAGACAGAGGAATATATATATCCGATCTCTGGTGCCAAGTGCATGAGACCGATCCAGGAGTCGGAGCTAGTTGACTGGGCGCTAGCTATTAGACCAAGCGTCCTTGTCTTTCAGAAGAGTGGCATCCTATGGCTGGAGCCATACTATCCATTCTGATTCAGTTAGAATTTTAGCTATGATCAGCACATTCCCTTCTCCTCCACACAATTTGGATTGTCGAACAGGCACCGAGCCGACCAGGTGGCTAATGATGAGGCTCGTGCATAGTGGGACTACTTTCACAGCTGAGAGGAGGTATCATTCATGGTGCCGCCCCCTGCTCATTTCCCTCGCGTCACTCCTGAGTACATCAAGTGGTGGAATGCACAGACGGGGTTTTATAGAAACTTCCGTCGAGAATGTTGGTCCGTTGTAGAGCGTAGATTCTTGGACTCCCAGCCAGAGCCGATCCTCGACATTGAACCTTATTATTTGAAGAAGTTAAAGTCTTGGACCAACACGGAGGTGATGGCTTATCTAGAAGCTTGGAAGATTGCGAAGCATCGTTCATCGAAGGCCGACCCGAAGATGCCCGAGATCAGGAAGGATGACTATGTGAAGACGCTTTGGGGATTATGCTGGGTGAGTAGTGAGCGGGTAGCTCTTCAGTAGCTCCCTTTGCTGGTGGAGGATCCCATTCCGTCTGTGGCCGACTAGCATCTAGAGACTGATAGTTTGCATCCTTATCAGACTTTTATCATAGGGGAAGACAAGCGAGACAGGCTGTATAGTAACACCCCCTAGCTGTTTGCACTGCATCGCTCTCTCGGACTCTCAGTTAGTGGCCCAAGTGAAGCTATTCTGGACCATCCTCTTCTGATCTCCTTCAAATATGCTGATGGATGGGGGCTGGACCATTTGAGCTTCCACCCCCCTTTTCCCCTCCTATTTACGCCATTCCCCACCTCTCCTCTTCAACCTACATTCCTATTTCACAAGTAGCAGAGTACCATCAACTTGAAGAGGCTACCACAACTTCATCCTAGAGCTCCTGGATGCGCAAAAGCTACCTCTGGAAGCATCTTCGAGTCTTCTTCATAACGGCAGTTGTCTCATCTCATTTTGAGTTCGTGGCTATCCGGGATAGGTGATCTCCCTCGACTGCGCAACTGCATCCTGACTGTCAGCCAGAGACGATTTGCAGAGGCTGCCACGTCCCGCCACCGGAAGATCTGAAGGCGGCACTTGGCCGAGACCTTCTGCAACGAGTCTTCTTCCCCCTCCAAGAAGCAGGACTCATTTGGCGACCGGAGCAGTAACTTCTTAATTTTCTCCTCAGGGTGCACTGTTCTGTCCCCTCTTGGACTGAACAAACACCCTGTCACTCGTTCGACTGCCCCGGCCTGCCAAGACATCAACTGGCAATATCGTGGGTCTCGCTTCGACGGTGACTAGTCAACGGTTCCAACACCTCCTACCGCGCTCTATTTGGAGTTCGGGACTGCTCGTGATGTCCTTGGCGTGCTGCTGCTATGTTCCTGCAACTGTCAGAACCCAGGAGTAGAGGCTCTGTTCGAGGCTCTTCCCCGATCGGCACCATCGACCTGGAGTTACCCCAAAATTCTGGCGACATCCTAGACCAAGTACAGAGAGTTTACTGCTAGTCTCATCGAAAGAGGAGTCCGGGAGTCGTCATAGCAGCGTCAATGCCGCCTCCCTATCCCCTGTTCCAGAAAGAGGACAGAACCGACTTCGTCGACCGTTGAAGCTCCTCACCCCTTTTCTTCCACTCCCTACTTGGCCAGCTGAAGATCCCTCCCTACGTGGAGGTAGTTTTGGTTGTAAGAAATTAACCCCCACCCAAGATCCCCCTCCTACGAGAGGCGTAGTGTTGTAAACACTTTGAGCAGGTCAAAGCTACACCACCGCGGCGAGCGGGTGCATACCCTCGCCTCCTCGCTCGCCCACGTCTCCGACCGGAGTCGGTTTCTTCAAACCGACTAGGTAAGCTCTCGGCCCTTGCTCCAATTTGTGCTTGTTCAGTTAACATTCTTCAATTGCGCCGTCGGTTAAGGGATATTATATACTTTTCTTTGAGGAGTGGGCTGGAAAGGGGTTAAAGAGGTGCACCGGGTGAGTTAGAGCCAGTGTGCCGGCGAAGGCACCAAAGGGTGCACCGGGGAAGATAGGGCGGGTGTACAAGCGAAGGCTGGAGAGCAAGGTGTGCCGGGTGGGAGCTGGGTGGAGCGTGCTGGGCTGGGCGCTGGCGAGTGTGCTGGGCTGGGCACTGGCGAGTGTGCCGGCGAAGGAGTGGAGAGTGTACCGCTGAAGGCTGGGGGCTGGGCGTGCCGACGAAGGCACTAAAAGGTGCACCGGTGAGGGCAGAACTAGTGTACCGGTAAAGGAACAGGTGAAGTGTGCCGGAGAGGGCAGAGGATTAGGCGTGCCGACGAGGGCACAAAAGGGTGCACCGGTGAGGGCAGGAAGGGTGTACCAACAAAGGACCAAGGACAGGCGTGCTGGGGAAGATCTTCAAGGCCTGTGTCGGCAAAGGGCTGAAGAGGGTGCACTGGTGAGGGTCTGGGGAGTGTACCGATGAAGGACAAACCCCGTGTAGGTTTCAACTGGGCTGGATGAAGTCCATGCATATTCATAGGGTCAAGTCCGTGCAAGTTTTGGATGCAAAGTGCATGCAAAGTCCGTGCAAGTTTTCGACAAAGGAACAAAGTCCATGCAAGTTTTTAAGCAAGTCCGTGCAAATGCACGGGGCTGAAGGACAAAGTTCATGTAGGTTTTGGGCAAGTCTATGCATATGCACGGGGTTAAGGGACGGAGTCCATGCAGGTTTTTAGGCAAGTCCGTGCATATGCACGGGGTTGAAGGACGGAGTCCATGCAGGTTTTTAGGCAAGTTCGTGCATATGCACGGGGTTGAAGGACGGAGTCCATGCAGGTTTTTAGGCAAGTTCGAAGTCCATGCAGGTTTTGGGCAATCCGTGCATGTTCTGGGGTAAGTCCGTGCATATGCACAGGGTTGGGTTCATGCAATTTGGATAAAGTCTATGCAGCTTTTGGACGAAGTCCATGCAGGTGTATGCGGCCAAAGACCAAGTCCATGCAGGTTTGATGAAGTCCATGCAGGGGGGATGAAATCCATGCGCATGCACAAGCAAAGTCCATGCATGTTTAGATGAAGTCCATGCATATGTGCAGAGTTAGGGTGAAAGTCGGTTATGCAAATGTGCACAGACTTGGATATGTGCACAGACTTGGATGCATCATATGCATAGACCCTAGACATGCACAAACCTACATGTGCATAGACTTTAGTTTAGCATGTGCACCGACCTTGTATGCTTATATGCAGACGTGCACCGACCTTGTAGGCTTATATGTAGACATGCAC
Source organism: Amorphophallus titanum (assembly GCA_024336825.1). Taxonomy (NCBI): domain Eukaryota; kingdom Viridiplantae; phylum Streptophyta; class Magnoliopsida; order Alismatales; family Araceae; genus Amorphophallus; species Amorphophallus titanum. The sequence goes on from JANBPO010006859.1 coordinate 22,516,525, forward strand.
CGACCTTATGGCAGTGATGGCAAAACATGCATCGACCTTCTGGATAGAGATGCACATGTGCACCGACCTTGTAAAACAAGAAGTGAAATGTGCATCGACCTAGCTGGGCGTAAATGCAAATGTGCATCGACCTTGCTGGGTGCAAATGTAAATGTGCATCGACCTTATAAGCCAAAATGAAGATATGCATTGACCTTATATGTAGGACTTCTACACGTGCATCGACCTTAGCTGCAACAAGAGGAATGTGCATCGACTTGGTATGCAACCATTATGCACATGCATCGACCTTAGCTGCAACAAGAGGAATGCGCATTGACTTGGTATGCAACCATTCTGCACATGCATCGACCTTGTTGGTCGCAAATGCAAATGTGCATTGACCTTGCTGGGCACAAATGTAAATGCAAATATACATCGACCTTGTTGGGCGCAAATGCAAATGTGCATCAACCTTACTGGGCGCAAATGCAAATGTGCATCAACCTTATATGCCAAAATGAAGATGTGCATCGACCTTGTATGCAGGACTTCTACACATGCGTCGACCTTCTTGAGCAACATGCAAATGTGCATCGACCTTATATGCAGGGCTTCTACACATGCATCGACCTTCTTGACCAACATCCAAATGTGCATCGACCTTCTTGACCAACAGGTAAATGTGCACCGACCTACTAATGCAAGATACAAATATGCATCAATCTTGAAGTACAAAAGTGCAGTGTGCATCGACCTTACTTCTTCATATGTAGGAATGTGCATCGACCTTACTTCTTCCTGAACAGGAATGTGCATCGACCTTACTTCTTCAAGGCTTGAATGTGCGTCGACCTTAGTGTGTGAACAGTAGCCACTGCACCGACCTAATCAACATGAAGGTTTCAGCTTGATTTCTGTACTGTCAACTAACTATATTTTTATGCTACCAGTTGCCTAGATTTTTGTGATACCAAGTACATTGATTTTTGTGCGTTGTCAGCTTAGATGCCAATAATTGGGAAGCTGTCGGCTTAAATGTTGATGATTGAAGAGCTTGAATCTATATTTTTTTCAACACTTTCGAGCAGCTATCGGCCTGGACGCTGATGGTAGAAGAGTTGTCAGCTTAAGTGCCGATGAATGGAATGCTATTAGCCTAGATTAATGGATGAAATGTTGTTGGCTTAAAAGCCAATGAATGAAATGTTGTTAGCTTAAAAGCCAATGAATGCAATGTTGTTAGTGTAGATGCTAATGGATAAGATGTTGTTGGCTTAGGCGCCAATGAATGGAATGTTGTTGGCTAGAATGCCAATGAATGAGACGTTGTTGGCTTAAAATCCAACAGATGAAATGCCAATGGTTAGGAAGCTATTGGCTTGGATGCCAATGTTTGGATAGCTGTCAGCTGAGATGCCGATGATTAGAAAGCTGTCGACTTAGGAGCCGATAGTTAGAAAGCTGTGGCTCAGGAGCCAATAATTGGGAAGCTGTCGACTTAGATGCTGATGATTAGGAAGCTATCGACTTAGATGCCAATAATTAGAAAGTTGTTGGCTTAGATGCCGACAATTGGAAAGTTGTCAGCTCAGATGTCGATAATTGAGAAGTTGTCGACTCGCATGTCGATGATTAAGAAACTCGAGCACTTTTATTTGAATATTTTGAATAGCTATCGGCCTGAGCACCGATGGTTGAAAAGTTTTCGGCTTAAATGTCAATAATTGAGAAGCTGTCGGCTCGCATGCCGATAATTGTAAAGGTGTCAACTTAAATGCCGATGTTTGAAAAGCTGTCGGCTTGGATGCCGATGATTAGAAAGCCGTTGGCTTAGACGCCAATAATTAGAAAGCTATCGGCATGGATGCTGATAATTGAAAATATGTCAGCTCAACTGTCGATGGTTGAGGAGTGTTGGCCCTTGCGCTCAACAGCCACATTCGTTTTCTTCAGGGAATGAGAACGAAAATTTTGGTGAGAACAAAATTCTTTGGTGGCTCATTCTCAAATCAACTCAATGGTTATGGAGCTTTGCGTCTGGCTGAAGACGTAAAACTTAGCGCTTCTGGGGAGGCAACCCCTAGTTTTCTTATTTGTTTGTGTGCTAATAAAAAGCTTCTTGGGAGGCAACCCAAGTGATTGTTCGCCGGGGCTAGAGGAGTACGCGGCCCGCCAGTTCGTCGCCTTCTACCCCGAGCAAATCAAATCCGCCACCGGCAACCGCGGCACCTTCGACCCCGCCGATCCGAGCATCGTCCGCGAGGAGCCGACGCACTACTCGAGCGAGCAGCAGGACTTCATGCGTAAGGCCGGGCTTGGCGCAGCCGTGGACCAGCGCACGTCGCTGCGCAAGGCGATGGACTGGGCGCTCGGCAAGGCGTTGCAGGCGAAGGACATCGCGAACCCGGACGAAGCTGCGCAAGCCCTGTTCGACCGCTACCACGGCATCAAGCGCGCGGAGAAGGAGACGGGCGGGATTCCGTTCGACCAGTCTGCCTACATCGCGGCGCGGCAGATCAACACCGCAAGCACGATGGAGGCGGTTCTTCGCTTCGGCGCGCCCAAGCTGGTGGACGGCGCGCTGCGCGTGGACCGCAACGTGCCGGGCCTGCTCGACGCGCTGGCGCCGGTCGCCGACACGATGCCGCAGTTCCTCGGCTGGCTGGTCGCGGGCCGCGCGCGGTTCCTCAAGCAGCAGGGCCGCGAACACCTCATGTCCGACGCGGACATCGCCAACGGCCTGTCGATGTCGAAGGGCCGTGAGGCGGAGTTCAAGCAGGCTGCCGCCGGCTACGTGAAGATCAAGAAGGCGATTCTCGACCTCGCCGAGCAGACGGGCACGATCGACCCGATCGCGCGCGCGACGTGGGACCACAACGAATACGTGCCGTTCTACCGCGTGATGGATGGCGGGTTCGCCGGACCGGGAACCCGCCGCGGACTCGCGAACCAGTCCGCCGGCATCCGCACGCTCAAGGGCGGAGACCAGGCGCTCCGTGACCCGCTCGGGAACATCATCGCGAACTTCACGCGGCTGGTGGACTCGGCGATGAAGAACCGCGCCACACTGCTGGCGATCGACAACCTCGGCCCGAAGTACGCCGAGAAGCTGCCGATGACCTCGGAGCAGGTGAACGTCCCGGTTTCGCAGGTGAAAAAGTACCTCGAATCCGTGGGCGTGCCCGGCGAAGTGATCGAAGGCTTGGCGCCGGACGCGCTGCGCGGCATGGCGCGCATGCTCGCGATCAAGGCGCCGGAAGGTGACGACGTAGTGCGCGTGATGCGCAAAGGGAAAAAAGTGGATAGTATCACAAATTGTATTAAATGTAAAAGAAAGGGATATACACATATATTCTTTCAGCTCCTAAAACCCCCATACAAAATATCTACACCATGCAGGTGTACCCCTAGCTATCCTACCAACAAAAGAAAAAGTGAGAAGTTAGCAATCCTCTAAAAATAAGATGTTTTCTTGTCACATTCCCGGAGCCACTTCTCCCTCGATCTCTGCTTCCAATAAATCTTTTCTTGGTGAGAATCTCATCAAACTCTGCTCTAAGGGTAACCCTGCACTGCCTGTCAGTGTCGTCCATCAACCCAATCTCTTCCAAGCAGTCTAGCCCTTCTAGCTGTTGAAGTAACCTCTCCTTCGCCAATCTGCCAGGCAGGATTTTGTCAACACCCCATCTTTTAAGCAATTGGGCCAAATACTTCAATTTTCCAACCAAAGTAGCCATGAAGGACCCACCCTGTCTCTGCACATACCACACCCTATTGACTGTGTCTGTGAAGTCTGCCTCTCGGAACCAATACCTCTCAAACCTGAAACCATCTCTCCTCCCCTGCCTACGACTGGTCTTCAAAAGAATAGGCTTGTGATCTGATGTCGGTCTAGTCAAACAGGATGCCTGCACATGCGGGAAATGATCTTCCCAATCCACTGACATGAGGAATCTGCCAAGCTGAAGTAAGCCGGTGTCACCCTCAAATTAGACCAAGTGACCGAGCATTCACCAACCTGATGTCAATGAGAGTTGTTTCCTCAATGAAGTCACAAAAGTCCTCAGTCTCCCCCGAATGCGGTTTGTCTTCCATCCTCTCTGAAACCGTTGTCACTACATTAAAATCACTACCTACACACACTAGGGCCTACCTGAGGTACAATAGTAAAGGAGTAGCTCCTCCCATGGCTCTCTCTTTCCCTCCCTGGTTTGGGGCCAATAGCCTCCGAAGAAATCCCAAGAGAAGCCATCTCATGCTGCAAAAATGAAGGGAGATAGCTCCCCGACCAACCATCCTATCCACCTCCACCTCCTTAGCCTCAAACGGGTTCCACAAAACCATGATCCCTCCTGCCCTCCCCACTGTCTGAGAGGCCACCCCTTCAAAAGTCCGACACCACCTTATCTCCCTCACGGGTCTCTCCCCATCCCCTTCACACTTGGTTTCCTGTAAGCACATAATATCAACATTACATCTCCTCACCAAATCATTCACCATCATCCCCTTCTTACCACCACCTAAACCCCTCACATTCCATGAGATGATCCTCATCGAGATAGGAATGTGTCCCCTTCTCCCTCCTCTTGCTCCTCTCCCCCCTCCTCGCTCTTAGCCCCACTCCTCACCGCCCTCTTTTGTGATTTTTCCTTCTTCACCTCCCTAGCCACAACAACATGCCATTTCTTATGGATCTTGATGAAAGCCTCTGTGATACCCTTCTCCACCCCCTCAAAGGATACTCCCAGCTTATCAGCCAAGTCTCTCATGTGAGACTCCGTCATCTTCTCTGCAACCCCCATCAACTCTCTCCCCTCCTTGCCCAACCTACCCCTTCCCTCTGCTTGCTCCTCATCAAAGTCACCCACCTTAGACCTTGGTGTGTCTGGGACAAGCTCCTTGTCCCCCAACTCCCCTTCTACAGCATGATGGTCGAACTCCTATAGGCAAACCTCAAGCCCTGGTTTGTCACTCCCAGCAACATCATCGCTATGCAGGTGCCTTCAATTGACCGGTTCTCTCCTGCCTCCAGCAAGAGAGGCCTAGTAAGTAGGACCGCCAGTAGTTCGGCTCATCTGTGGTCACCCCCTTGTGGCCAATAAGACGGTCGGCTAACTATTTGAAGGTCAACAATTGCATCCACGTGTTCCAGTGGAGGGAAAGCCTGCCAGTCCTGAACCTCCACAGGGGAAACCAAGGTGTTCGCAAATGCCTGGCTCTCTACGGTCGCATGAGGCTGAGGCTGTCCCACCCCCATCACCATACTTTGACCACCCACCGTCACCACCTGGCCGGGGGGGATGGGGTGGGGACACCGACGCTAGCCGCTGGCGAAGAAAGGCCTCTTGCATCCGCAGGTACCATATGGGGCTTACGGCTCTCTTCCCTTCCGCCACAAGCCTTCTCAGAAGAAGATTGTCGAAGAGGATTGCCAAAGAAGTCACCGCCGACTGAAGGATGTCACCGCAGGGCATTGCCACCAGGAGGTAGCCACCCTATACCGCTGATGGCTCCGGGAAGGGATCCTCCTAAGACTTTGTTGGACGCAAGCGGCAGGGAAGACCCGTAGCGGGTCTACGCGGACCTAATATCCCATCAAACCCTGATTCAAGTAAGTGATGGGTTCTCGGATTTGCACCCGGTTCTTGGGCTCGGCCCATACTATAGTCGGCCCTCTGGACTTGGTTGACCCCACCCACTACAGGTCCATCGAACGCCACCGCCCGAGCTAGCCCAGCGCTCTGCTCCACCCAATTTGTGGACTAATTCGAATTCGACTCACCTGCCTTTCCACCGTCTTCAACCTCATGCCCACCCCATGGAAACCCTAGCGCCTACGACGGACTCTGCTTCCCCTACGTCGTCAGCGTACCGAAACCCATACCACATACTACGTCTCTCCGACAGCGAAGAGGATGACAGGAGGGATTGCCTAGGGGGATGAGACTTACAAAAGGGCTTCCACACAGTTGACATTGCCTTCCGGGACCAGCCGCAGCATACGAGCCTCTACCTTTCCAAACGACTTTGCAAGGAGGTTCAAACCGGTCTTATGGTAGAGGATAATAGGCACCCCTGTAAATCTGACCCAGAGGGCTGTCTTACCCAGGGTGGAATATGTTCCCCTTTCTAAGGTTCAAGCTTGGACTCAGAAGATGGAACCGCCGCACATCAGTGCCCCAGCTTTAGCCACCACCTTCACACCTTCCGCATAGCTCCCAACGGCCAACAAACCATCCTTGTGCACTCATCTGACTTCCCAAGGCCTACCTCGAGCCCACCTCTTGTTCAATCGGTCACTCACTACCTCCGCATCCAGTCTCCCTTGAAGGGAAGATAATCGCAGGCAATTTCCGAGCCAGACCATCTGGTCTCAGGTTGCCCGTCGAGATGCTCCACATATGCAAGCATCTCCCACTCTCCACCTAGGACGTCGGAGCTAGCGTCTGTTGCTTCACGACCTCCGAATAAGAGACCGTCCTCTACTCTATCCCCCTTAGAAGACCACCAGCTTGCGTCGTCTCTCCAGCACCTTGCAGGAGCGTTAAAGGTGTCCTCTCCTCCCGCAAGGATAGCAGACATGCCCCAGAGATCCCCGGAGGATGGATGTCATCATGGCAGTTTCGGTTTCGGACCCAGTTTCGACCGAAATCGGCCAAACCCCACTTCACCTCTTTGGTGGAGAGGGATCTCGTGCACCTTCTTCCTCTTCCCCTCATAGCTTCGCATCACAGCTCTACAAGTCCGCTGACTTAGGCATCGGAGGGTTTTCCCCAGGGAACCATCCCTGGGCCCCCTGATTCGTTTCCCTTTCTTGCAGTTCGTGGTCATCTTCTCCGGCTCAGGACCAGCACGAGATCATGCCTCTTCATCTGGCGTCGTCTGTGGGAACGACCGAAGAGCCAGCATGGTGCGAAGGAGCTCCGGGAGGAGGTCTGCTGGCGACAAGGGAAAGGCCGTGGTGGCGGCGGGAGAAGCACCTTCCCACGCCACAGAAAACCCGCCCTCCAACACCCGCAGCCCTGCCAACGAGCAACCTTTGCCCGCGGCGGCGGGACTACCCCCGAGTAGGAGCGCCGACGTCTTCCAAACCCTCAACGCGAAGCTGGACGTCCTCGTGGATCTCATGAGGACCCAGGTGACTAGGGGGGAGAAGTCGCGCCTCCCCCAGGAAAGTCCCCCCCGCGGCAACACCTCCCAGCAAACCACTGGAGGCCGTTTCACCCTCCGGGGATGGCGGCTTATCCGCAACAGGTCAGGCGGACCTTCACAAGCCCCTCCCCCGGAGCAGGAAGCCTCCTCGATCCTGAGGAAAGAGGCCTAGAGCGCGTCGCCCGTTCCAAGAGAGTGAAGCCCCCGACGAGCGCCAGGGCAGCCTCTAGGTCCACCCCCTAGCCCCTCGGCCCAACGACATCCAGAGTTGTCTCTCCGACTGTGAGACTTCGAGAGGTGTTTCACAGAGTAGGAGCGCGCCCTTCGCGCCCTGTAGAAGACCTCTCCTACGGAAGATGAGGAGAAATCCCCATTCTCCGACCACATCCTGAAGGTAGAGATCTCCCCTAGGATCTCCCTCCTAACCTTCAAGTCATACGACGGCCAGGGTGACCCGGCCGATCACTTCAATAGTTTTAACTCCCTGATGACCCTTCACGGGGCATCCGATGCCATTAAGTGCCGAGCGTTCGTGACCACCCTGGTCTAGGGCGCTTAGGCATGGTTCCGAGCCCTCGCCCCTAGATCCATCCGGGACTCCAAGCAGCTTGGGCGAGTATTCAAAGAAAGTTTTGCGGGTAGCGGCCCCCCCAGGTCGGTGCACTAGGGGTCGTTGGGCTACGACTAGTGATTTTATCACAAGGAAAGAGAAAGCACTCTACTGGGATCTAAAAGTAAGCCATTGCATTATAAAATAACTTAAACATGGCGGATTTGCAACATAGAATGCATTAGGAAATGAATTTACAACTTTTAGAATGCCAGGGAATGTAATGGTCTACCGCTACCGCGTCACAGAGTGTGACAGTCTAAGGGTACCCCATCACAGAGTGTGACGGTCAAATGGTGGTGCGCTACACGAGCTGTGATGCGCCACCCTAGGGCCGTTAAAGTCACCCGAACTATTAAAATCCACAATTTTTACAGAAATGTAACGCACCTATAGTGGCGCGCTACATGGCTGTGATGGTCGCACGACTGACCATCACGCCAACCACCTATCTAAGTCAAACCTGGTCAAAGGGCTGTAACGGTCGAATGCTCGGCCGTTACACGATCTATGACGCACCTTCATTGGTCTGCCATAGTAACGTAATGCACCCTATGAGGGGCGTTACAAGTGTGACGGTCACTGGAATGACCGTCACACTGTCTGGGTTGCGAATGAGTTCAGTTTGAAACCGAAACACCTCTCGATCGATCGAAATTGACAGGATTCGCTTCTAAACATGTTTCCCTGCCAAACCACGCATGCCTAATAACATTCTAACGCTATAAAACTCAGCGACGATCTTCATGGTGGATTAAAACATAAAGAACGATGTTCATGGCACGAAAAATGAAAATGGACAATGGGCATGCTATTAAGGCACAACGACGATGCTCATGCCGTGGGGAAGGCTCCTAGCGAGCTTGGTAATCCATCCCCCTATCTGGATCGAGCCAAAAACGTCGAAAAGACCGCATGCAAGGAAGGAGACCGCCGTGCCCCTCTCGCCCCGTCTCGCCTCCACGTGCCGTGAACTACACCGAGGTGGGCGTCAACGCGCTCCACTCGTCGCCAGGAGCCCAACAGTACGCTCCTCGTCTCGATCCATCGCCGTCTCACCCGAACCCCAGAGGAGAGAGAGAGAGTGGCGACGTAAGAGAGAGAGGGAGAGTGAGAGAGTGAGATGGGAGAGAGAGAGAGAGAGTGACGAGAGAGGGGTGGGGGGATTGGGTTATAAAAATTTTAATAATATATTTTTTTTAATAATACATCAGGGGCACTACCATTGTCAATAAGAATCCTATCTACGTTACAATGATTTATTGTAGCCGATACAACCTGGGCGTCGTCATGCGGGGTGGTCAGCCCTTCAAGGTCTTGGTCTAAAAAGACGATGACCTATGGCTCACTCGGCAGGGCCTTCGGGGGCTCGACGGCTCAGCTCGCCCGTTTCGCATGACGCTTCCTTCCTCGGCTACTATCTCCCCTTGATGCATCTCCTCCAGTGATGACGTTGATGTGTACCCCACGGGGAGTGTTGTCAATCTCTTCTGGAGCGCCTCGGTCTTCCTTGTGGCCGGTGACAAACTGGGATAGGTGTCCCTGATGGACGAGGCACTCGATCTCATCCTGGAGCTAGATCGTCGATATGATGCCCGTGATCACTATGGAACAGACAGTGCTTACTGCGATTGTAGCTCTTCGACTTCATTGGCTCGGGTTGGCAGAGGAGGCCCGAGCCCTTGATGTCTTTGTAGATTTTGTACACCAGAGCGGTTAATGGGGTGTACCGCTCGTACCTCCAGGATGGCTCTTTGTTCTCCCTATCCAGGTTCTGCCTCTTTCCTGGGCCCGAGCTTGGCTCGGATGCCCGCTTCTTGTCCCCCTCCCGACCTGAGCCGGTTGCACCTCGGCACGCACTGAGAACCTCTTCGCACTCAGCATGGTGTAAAGCCAGAGTCACTAGCTCGGCAAGGGTTGAAGGAGGGTGAAGGATAAGTTTACGGTGGAGGTTCTCATCTCGGGTGCCTCCGGTCAGTGTAGTTGTGGCTGAGGCAATGTCCAGGCGGGGGACCCGCAGGGCTTCCGACTTAAATCGGTTGATATAAGCCCGAAGGCTCTCCCCTTGTGCCTGTTTGAGAGCCAACAGCCCTGCTACTGACCTTGGGGGGCCACTGCCGGTGAAACTCTCCTTGAACACTCGCCCGAATTGCTTGAAGTCTCGAATGGATCCGGGGGCGAGGGCCCGGAACCACGCTTGGGGGCCTTGGACCAGGGTGGTCACGAAGGCTCTGCACTTGATGGCGTCGGACGCCTCGTGTAGGGTCATCAGAGCGTCAAAGCTATTGAAGTGGTCGGCCGGGTCGCCCTGGCCGTCATAAGACTTGAAGGTCGGAATAGAGATTCTGGGAGATGCGTTCCGAGGATCGCGGAAACGTGATTTTCTATTTTTTGATATTTTTTAAAAAATTAGATTTTTTATAAATATCCCATTTCTTTATTCTTGTTCCTTCTTCTTCTTCCTTCTTCTTCTTCCTCCCGTGACCACGTCCCCTCTCCCTCTCTCTCTCCCATTCGACCACGGTGAGCTCCCTTTCGACTGCAAACGGTGGTGGGGTGACGACGCGACGAGGTGGGTGACGGCAAGGCAATCGCGTGGGCGTGCGACATGCGTGGGAAGAGTGAAGGCTCAAGGTTCTTAACGACGTTCTTCGTGGATTAAGCTCGGATCAGTGTGCCTCGACGTGGAATGAAGGTAGGGTGACGTTCCCTAGCTCATTGCCTTCCATTCTCGTAGTTTGTAGGCCGAGGCGAGGTTGAGCGTGGGTGATTTCACGCTGGGAATGGGAAACCATATCGCGGGGAGAGTTCGCCCGATCCACCGTTTTACGCCGCGAATCTGCGTTTCAGGGGCGTAGAAGCATGCTATGGGGCTTGGGGGTTATTTTCCCCTCATTTCCCCCTCCGTGGGGCATGTATGGGGCTGGATTAGGCGAAATCTGGTAGGTTCACCATTTTCGCGCCGGTGAGGGTTGTACAGTCAAACCAGGGCCCGCACATCCCCATGTATGGCCCTGTGGGGACCGCATTATGGCTCGGAGCCCTATGAGCTTGTGTAGCCTATCATGGGACTACACGTCCCCTATGTGTGGCCCCATGTCAACCGCCCATCCCTTGAGATTGTGGCCGTTACACAGTGCACTAGGGTGTGCGGCCAGGGTCTGGTTGCATGACCCTTCGTGTGGCCATGGGCTGACCGCACGTCACCTGTCGTCATCGGCTCGACGCGTAGTGGGGCATGTGCGGCCTATCCTATGACCGCACATCCCTTGCGCGGTCCAAGGCCAACCGTGCATCCCGTGAGTTTTCGACCGCTGTTTATTACCGTTACGTAGTGTTCGAGGTGAGCGGCTGGGGTCTAGCCGCATGTCCCCATGAGCGGCCATGGTCTGGCTATTTATCTCCTTGTACCATTGGTAGATGAGTGGCCCAGGTGGGACCGCCCATGCCTTGGAACGGTGGGATCCTAGCCGCCCTTCCCCTGAGCGGCTAGTGTCTGACCGTGCGGCCTGGGCCTATTCTAAGTACTTGATCATAGACGGCTCGCATGCCTCGAATTCTCCCTTCACCTGGTTGGCGATAAGCATGGAGTCGCTGTATGCGTGCACGTTGGTCGCCCCCAAGTGTTTCACCATGCGTAACCCTGAGAGGAGTGCCTTGTACTCAGCCACGTTATTTGTGGTTGGAGAGTTAAACCGTAAGGCGTACTGAAGCTCGAGCCCTTCTGGTGAGAGCAGAACTAACCTTGCTCCGCTCCCCGCGGCACAAGACGATCCGTCAACATACAATTCCCATGTGGGCCCGGAGGATCGCTCGGGTGAGTCCTCGGCGGGTATGGTGCACTCAGCCACAAAGTCGGCGAGGGCCTGAGCCTTGATAGCGGTCCTCGGACGGAATTTGATATCGAACTCCCCTAACTCGACAGCCCATTTGATCAACCTTCCTGAGGCGTCGAGGTTCTGGAGGATTTGTCGGAGTGGATGATCAGTGAGGACGACAATGGTGTGAGCCAGGAAATACGGTCGTAGCTTGCGAGCACCTGTAATAAGTGCAAGGGCGAACATTTCAGTTCATGAGTACCAAAATTCTGGGCCATGCAGTGCTCGGCTGACATAGTAGACGGGCCTCAGGACCCCCGCCTCTTCCCTCATGAAGACAGCACTCGTTGTGCACGGCGTCACAGATAGATACAGGAGTAATTCTTCTCCCTTTTGAGGCTTGGCGAGGAACTTATCGAGGAGTCCTCTCCAGACGAGGTCCTTAATGGCATCCCTCAGGTTGATGCAGTCGGCGGTGTCGTGACCATGGTCGCGGTGGTAGAGGCAGTACTTCTTCTTACTCCTCGTGCTCGGGTCTAACTTCATCCGAGGTGGTCAGTTGAGGAACGGCTCCTCACGGATCTCCATCAGTATCTGGCCCGGTGGAGCGATCACGGGCGTGCAGTGGCGATAATTGTCCCTTTCCTTCTCGGGATGGTCGTGGCGGTCTCCATCGCGCTGCACCCGCTTACCCTGACCCTCTCACGGGAGGTCGGCAGATCTCTTATGGTCGGATCGCTCGATTCCAGCCACGCAGCTAATGTGACACAACAATGGAGGGTGGACAGCAAATAAACAATGGATCCTCGGACCTATCACGCAAACACATACAACAAGCACACATTGATGGAAGCTCCCGTGTCCACTAGGGCTGACTCCACTGCCACTTTGTTCAAGGAAATAGTGATGCAGAGTGGCATCTGGCGTGCCTCATGGGGTGCTAACTCTGATTTAGAGAATGAAATAGCTGGTCCCCTGGTGATTGTAGCCAATACTGATGGTAAACTATCCGCCGCCACATCCTCGCTTACCATGACTTTTTGCAGAAACGTCCTGAGGGTGTCTTGATGAAGCGTAGATCTCCTGATCAACTCCAGGACTGATATTTTGGCCGGCATTCGATCCAAGTGCTGCAATAGATCATACTTCAAACCCGACGTGGGGTCGACTTCTTCGGACTCAACTGGGTGAGAAGGAACTGGAGGAATGGGTGCAGGTGCACCAGTGGAGGGATAACTCCTCTAGGAAAGGCGCCCGCTCCTGAGGGCTAAATTTTACGCCGGCACGGTGACTGATGGACTCCTGACTAGCCCGGTAGGGTAGGTGGATGGGATTGAAGTGGTGGGGGTAGAAATGGGGAAAATGATAGGCATGGTCGGCCCAATGGGCGACGATGAGGGAATAAGTGGTAGGGTTTGAAGCGGAGCGGGAATGACGAGAGAATAATGAAGCGGAGGGGTAGTGACGAAAGGCGATGGGGCGGGACTCGGTGGAATGGTAGGCAGTGTGGTGGAGGAAACAACAGGCGGAGTAGTGGTCCAGGTGGTGGTAGGTCGAAGGACGGAGGGGATAGGGGTGTGGTGGAAGGCTAGCAAGTGCACGGGAGTCTCATCATCAAATGACCACCCAACGTTTGGGGCTAGGCGGTGAACTATGTTGACTTGGGCCGGTGCCGACGGCTGTTGCTGCTATTGCGGAGCAGGGGCATGCTCAGGCATGGGATTCTGGTGAATCCTGAGGTCTTGCTGCTGCTGCTGTGGTTGTTGCGGAGGGGGATGTTACTACTGCTACTAGAATTACTGTTGCTGAGCCACCTGCTACGGCCTGGCCTATCTTCTTCTTTCCTTAATGTCTTCGATTACCCTATGCATCTGGGCCCAATCGATCCTGTGGCCCTCATGTAAATCGTATACCAAATCTCTGAACTGGTAGCATCTCTCAATAGTGTGCCCGGGTTGCCGATGGTATACACAATACCTAGACTGGTCAGGGCCAAAAATAGTGCATTGTTGTCGATCCGATATTATGTCAAAATCAACCAACCTGGGAGAGACATAGGGTCTGGGCCAGGACAGAATATGGTTGTTGACTTAACAGACTGCCAAAGTCAAACAACTTGGCGACGACGTGGGGTCTAATCCAAGGAAGGAATATAGGATATAAATATTGACCTGATGTCATGTCGAAGTTAACGAACTTGACAGAGACGTGAGGCCTTAGCCAAGGGCAGAATATAGAATGGGTGTTGACTCGATGCCCTGTCGAAGCCAACGAACTTGGCAGTGGGGTGAGGCCTAAACCAAGGGCAAAATATAGAATGACTGTCGACTCGATATCCTGTCGAAGCCAACGAACTTGGCATAGGCGTGAGTCCTAAGCTAAGGGTATAATGTAGGATAGGTGCTGACCCGACATCATGTCGAAGCCAACAAACTTGGCAGAGGCGTGAGGCCTAAGCCAAGGGCGAAATATGGGATAGATGTTGACTCGAGGTCCTATCAAAGTCAACGAACTTGTCAAAGACGTGAGGCCTAAGCTAAGGGTATAATGTAGGATAGGTGTTGACTCAACGTCATGTCAAAGCCAATGAACCTGGTAGAGGCATGAGGCCTAAGCCAATGGTAGAATATAAAACGGGTGTCAACTCAACGTCCTGACGATGTCAACGAACTTGGCAGAGGCGTAAGTCCTAAGCCAAGGGTATAATGTAGGATAGGTGCTGACCCAACGTCATGTCGAAGCCAACGAACTTGACAGAGGTGTAAGGCCTAAGCCAAGGGCGGAATATGGGACAGGTGTTGACTCGAGGTCCTGTCAAAGTCAAGGAACTTGGCAAATGCGTGAGGCCTAAGCCAAGGGTATAATGTAGGATTGGTGTTGACTCGATGTCATGTCAAAGCCAACGAACCTGACAGAGGCATGAGACCTAAGCCTATGGCAGAATGTAAAATGGGTGTCAACTTGACGTCCTGTCGAAGCCGACGAACTTGGTAGAGGCATGAGACCTAAGCCATGGACAGAATGTAAAATGGGTGTAAATATTGACCCGACGTCCTATCAAAGTCAACGGGCCCTATCCTTTTAGAATGTTTGGGCTGAGGGTAAACCAGATGGTAGACGAACGAGAGACCCAAACCTAAAGCATCAAGCATCAATGCAAGGAGCTCACCCCCGGACTACAAAGGCGCGCTAAGGAGATTTGTGTGTGTGTTTGCTTGGCTCACGCCGAGGGCATGCCGCATGATCATCCCTCATACGGTGTCTAGCCCAAACACCAACCTCCTAAACGGCGGCCCCTTATTTTGATGAACGTATGTCGTCTCGATAATCGTGCATGACCCCAGATCTTACTTGTACCCAAGTCCTGTGTCGATATTCGTGTACGACCCTGATGCCGCTTGATAAAAGCACTCTGTCTGAGCCCTGTCTCGATAGTCATGCGCCCCCAGATGTTGCTCAACAGGGACACTCTGTTCGGCCCTGCCTCGACATTCGTGCATGACCCAGATGTCACTTCATGAGAGCATCCTGCCCAGTCCCTGCCTCAATGATCGTGCACCATCAAATGTTACTCGATCGAGGCACCCTGCCTGATCTCTACCTTGACGTTCGTGCACGACACAGACGTGGCTTGATGAGAGCACCCTGCCCGATCTTTGCCTCGACCTTTGTGAACGACACAGACGTGGCTTGATGAGAGCTCCCTGTCTAGTCTCCATTTCAATGATCGTGTACCATCAGACATAACTTAAACGAAGCACCAAGCCTGGTTCCCCATCTCGATGATCGTATGCCACTTTAATGTCACCTCGATAACTGTGCCCTCAGTGTTGTTACCCGGAGAATGGGCATACTTCACAAGTCCCGGCGCAAGATGAAAAGCCAGGCCCCTGCCTCTGTCAACGGGCCCCGAGCACGACCATCAAGGTCTCGTGGCACCCATCTACTTAGTCACAATGGTGCCCCCGGCAACCGACTGCCAGTCACTCCAGTCACATCAGGGCTTGCGGCGCCCGACCACTCAGCTCACTCAGTCACAACGGTGCCCCCGGCACCCGACTGCCATCCACTCCAGTCACATCTGGGGCCCTGGCACCCGATCGCTCGATCACTCAGTCACAACGGTGCTCCTGGCACCTGACTGCCGGTCACTCCAGTCACATCGAGGACCCCGACACCCGATCGCTCAACCACTCAGCCATGATAACTAATCATGAATTATTATTATTAAACCCTTGACAAATACCTAACAAATTTGGCTTAACACTTTTCAGAACAAACACCCAAGTGAACAATTTGACCTTCTCTTCCTCCGGAATATGGCCGGGCACCCTGGCGGCCATCTGCCTCCATCTGTCTACGTAGGTTGCAAACTCCTCATCTGCTTTCATTTTCTCGGCCACTAAATCTGTGAATGAATATTCTGGGCCGACCCTGTCCTGGAACCACTGGATAAACTGGTCCTTGACCACTTTAAAGGTCTCGGCGTCTTCCAATGGCAGAGAATAGAACCATTCTAATACAACTCCGTCCAATGATCGGCGGAACAAATATGCCATGAGGCGATCATCATATTGAAATTGTGCAGATTCATATAAAAAGTCCCTTACATGAATAAAGGGATTACCATTTTCATCATACTTCCTGTAATTGGGTAGCTCGGACTGTGGAGGAAAACGGATGTTCTGAAAGCTCGGGATGGGCACATCGGCCAAGGACTGTGGGCCAACCTACTTTTGGAGAAAGTCAAGTTGTTGTTGCATGGCGGCCCACTTATCAAGGAGCTCCTGCTCTCTAGATGGAGCAGGGGTGACAAAAGAAGGAGTTTGGATTTGTGGAGCGGAAGGCAGAGCAGCTGAAGGAGGTGGCCCGTAAGACGGCGCTGAAGGATAAGCAGCCTGGGTGGGCGGAAGCCCATAAGAAGGATATTGGGCCGATGAATGACCTGAATTGGGGTAGACCTGGGCTGCCCCTTGCTGGGGGCGCCAGAAATCTAATGGGCCCATGGAGACTTGTGGTACTGATGGGGTAGAAGTGTGGTGATCCAACTAGAAAGAAGAAGGGAGAGTGGCATTTCCCTTATCGTAAGATGGATGGGCCGATGCCAAGGACTGGCCCGTTTCGAGATTGGAGAAGGTGATGGTCCTAGACTGGACCGGAGTGAGATTGATCGGGGTGTGCTGGATGGGAGTATTGGATAGGCCCTGCAGAATCATGGAAGGTGGAGAGTTGGGCCCTTGCATGGCCTGATAGACAGTCTGTAATTGGGCAAGGTCCAGCTGGGCCATCATTTGGAGGATGGAATTGGTAGAAGGAGGGGAAAAGGATGGAGTGGACTGGGTGCCCTCCATAGGGATGGAGGATGGAGGAGGAGTAGACCCCTCTCCTGATGGGAAAGAGATGACCCTAGAAGGATCTTCTAAGAGCCCTTGAGGAAGAGAAAATTCTTTTTCAAGTGGAAATACATATAAAGAAGGAGAAGGAAAAAGCAGATACATCAGGCCTCGGGCCCATTCTGTGGATCGGGGGATGTAGACTCCTCGGCACCAGGTGATCTGCCCCCAGCACCCTCGGTGACGGCCGACCCAGGCACTGACCCCACCGGCGTGGGAACTGCCTCGGTTGTGCACCCTTCCGAGGCAGCCAGAGTTGGCGATCCCTCAGACATGGAAGAACCTCCTTGACTGGCACTCTCGCTCAGCGCTGAGCTAGGAGAGTTGGAGGACGCCACATCCGAGTCATAGCACTGCCCCGATGGAAAAGTGACTGCCCTTGGTGCCTGCTCCTCAGCCCAAAAGATGGCTCGGTCATAGCCCTGGGTGAAACCCTTCTGGATGCCTCGATGAAAGCTCGACTCATAGTAGGGGAGGGCGGCCTTTTGGAGGTCAGCCTGATAGGCCTCTGAGCGCTTGTACTGCTCGAGCACCTCCACTCCTGCCGACTCCACCCTACTCGTGAGCTCAGTAGACTTCTGCTCTACCTCGGCCAACCTCTGCTCTGCCTCGGCTGACCTCTTCTCTGCCTCGGCCCGCATAGCCTCAGCTTCCGTCCGAAGTCACTCGGTCTCCTCGGCTCGGCCCCTGAGCTCCGCGCGCTCGGTCTGAGCAGCATGCTCCTGCTCCAGAAGCTTGCTCTTCAGCTTGAGAGAGGCGCGGACCTGAGCCAGCTCCTCAGCGGATGCCCGAGCCTTCGCCTGGCTTGACTTTGCCCATTCCTAAAGCGGGGTGACCTCCCACTGAAGCTCCTCGAGATCGACAGTGATCCGAGCGATCTTCCTATCGGACGCGCCGACGGCCCAAGTAAAAGTCGATCGCTCTGACTCCACCCGAGTGTAGGTGTCGATTGTGTCGGCCCCCATTTGGGCTAGAAACAAACCACCCTCCATGATCATCTCAAGGACCGTGGATGGAGGACGCTACCTATCTCCTCCTTGCACTACCCCCGAGGCTATGTTACGACACCTCCGATATAGGGGACCCCGGATGCCGGGAAGAGGGCCAGTCCCCTCCGGAGCAGCCGGAATGTGGGCTCCCCCTCCGAGCGATACTCCCTCGGGAGCCCCACCGGTTGGCTCAGACTGGGCCGCCTCGTCGGGAATACGCGGTGGAAAATTCTCCCACTTCGGAGCACCATGGCTTGAGGTTCTTGCTACACCTCTATGGTGTTTGGTATGGATTTTAGCACAGGTTTGAGGGATAGTGGCAAAGGAACAATTGGTGAAGTAGGGGTGATGTTGGGGGGTAGTGGTTCTGATGAAGGGTTTGTTGGGTGGAGGTATAGTGAAGGTGGATAGGGCGTCATACGGGTGATGGGTGATAAGGAGGTTGGAAGGCACGGGTAGAGGTGCGGTGGAGGTAGACAACGAAGTGGATGGATGAGAAGTGACAAGAGGCTTTGGGGTAAAGGGAACATAGTGGATGACATTTGCGGGGAATTAGCGGTAGGGGTACGGATAAGAGGGCGTGATAGCTGTGGAAATGAAGGAGGGCTAACGAAGGGTTGTGACATAGTTCGGTGGGAACAAGGTGATGTTCAGATGAGGCGAGGAGGTTGACTAGTGACATGGTTGGTGGCAAAAATGGAGGTGCTTTCTAAGTGCCAGCTCTACTTTCTCCCAACTTCTGGGAAGGAGGAGATAGGGTTGACCTAGTGGTTGGGCTGTTGATGCTCCGGAAGTGGGTTGTGGATAATGCCCATGTTGGGCTGCTATTGTGGGCCCTACTGAGGCTGTTGCTATTACTATGGTTGTTGTTGTTATTATTGTTGTAACTATGGTCTAGGAGGGGGTCTCCTGGCTTTCAGCACGATGATGTATCGCCTCATTTCATCCCAATCGATTTCACCTTGATCATTTAAGTCATGAATGTAATCTTTGAAGTGGAAACAATTCTCCACTATATGACCCAGTTGCATGTGGAAAACACAGTACCTAGAGGTGTCAACATTTGGAGGCCATGCGAGCCTTTCCTTGGGCAGAGTGAGTGCATTGACAGCCATAAGAGCATTAAAGATGTCTGCCAATGATTCCGGCAATGGTGGGCAGTGGGCTCTTTTTGGGCCAATGGGCCTTCTTTGTTGTTACGATGTCCGTAATTTCCCGAGGGTGGAACTTGGTGGTACTGAAGTGGTGGTTGTTGTTGTTGTTGCTGGGGATGGAGGGGTTGATGCACATTATTCTGGGGAAGGTTGTTCTGGAGTGGAGGACGATAGGGTTGTGGACCCTGCTGAAAGGGGGGTCGTGGCATTTGGGGAGGTCTTGGGTTGGCTGGCTAATTGGGGCTGCCAACTGCACTCACTTGCTCATTTATTACAACCCCTTTTGTCATTCCACCTTGGACACCAGTGCCTATCTTCCTAACCAGCTTTGGCTTTGGCGGTTCAAACATGTGTATGATGGGGGAATCCTTTAGTTGGGTCTGGATATATCGGGCCCTCTTATAGAGCTCCTCCATTGTGGTAAGCTTATTCATAGCCAAGACATGTCTAAACTGCGGTGTAGCATTAGACACGATCATTTTTACTTGTTCTGGTTCTGAGAGGGTATCCCTTATTCTATCATCCAGGGACCTCCACCTGTCAGCATTGTGGATGAAATCTTCTTCCGGCCTCATTTTCTCGGCCACTAGGTCAGTAATGGAAAGAGAGGGACCGACCCTATCCCGGTACTTTTGTAAGAATTTTCTTTGTACTGCATCAAAATTCTCAGCCTCACTCGGCTCCAGAGAATAGAACCATTCTAGGGCGGGACCATCCAATGATCTCCGAAAAAGGTAGGCCAATAATTTTAGATCATTCTGCTAGTAAGAGGATTCATACATGAAATCCTTGAGGTGAGTGAAAGGATTGCCCGTGCCATTGTACCTACGGTACGTAGGCATCTCGGAGGGAGAGAGATGGATTACCGGGAGGATTGGCAGGGAGACCTCAGGGGTGGACTTTATGTCCACCATTTTCTTTAGATTCTGAAACTACTCATCCATTTTGTTAAACTTGTTGAGGAGTGACTGAGCGAGCTCCTCGGCAGGTGAAGGTGGCACCAACCACTGAGGAGGAAGAGGCCTACCGAAGGCCTGAGGAGGGAACCCTAAACCAGAGGGGTATGGGGGCCTGCCAGTAGATGGACCTAGTTGAAATGGTGCCTGAAGATTGTGGAGGGGGGAATTGGAAAGAAGGAGACTATGGACTTGCCTACCCTCGTCCCTGGCCATGACCCCAGCCGTTTATTGTCAGACGACATTGATATGTTGCCAGGGGAGTCTTGCCTCTGGTGTTGTCTACCGAAGGTGCATTAATGTTGTCGAACTGCGGGATCGCCACCATGTTACAGGAGAGCTCTTGTAGAATTTCCTCGAGCATCTTGATGGTGAGCTCCTCATCTTTGTAGAATAAGGAGAGCTCCTCCGAGATTGGAAAGTCTTCACCTTCTTCTAAATAGTGAACCATCTCCCGAAGC
Source organism: Amorphophallus titanum (assembly GCA_024336825.1). Classification (NCBI taxonomy): domain Eukaryota; kingdom Viridiplantae; phylum Streptophyta; class Magnoliopsida; order Alismatales; family Araceae; genus Amorphophallus; species Amorphophallus titanum. The sequence continues at coordinate 22,537,040 of JANBPO010006859.1, forward strand.
CACTGCAGAAGGTGAGCTTTCTGCCCAAGCTTATCCCAGGGAATAAAATCATCCAGAGTGACTACCCTAGTGGGGCGAGGGGGAATGTACTCCTCCAACTCATCCCTGAGCTTTTGTAGCCACTGCAGAGGAGTTGGCTCCTTAGGGGTCTCCATAGGTGCTACCTGCTCAGCTTGCCTCTTCAACCGCCTCTTCAAGTTCTTCCCGCGGTTCTTCTCTTGCTTCTTTTGGCGTGTCACCTCTTGAGAAGAAAAGGGACTGTGCCTTGAAGATGGGACTGGTTTACCCCCAAAATTTTACTTTTTACTCTGGGTAGGCCCTTAAGGAGCCTTGGTGCCGCGACTTTTCTTGGGGATGACCTTAGTCTAGTTGGCCTCCTCCGGCTAAACATAGAAGGTGGCATTGATTGCCTAAACAATTATCTTAGGCAGAAACTCCTGGAACTCTGCCAACCTAGAGGGGGGCCCTTGGGGGCTTTGTAATTCCACCAATTTTGTTTGGACTGGCGATTTTGTTTGCTTAAGCTATTGAACCCAATCTACAATTGGCGGCCTTATAGACTCGATAGGAGCCTTGGCTTGAGGCTCCCTCACCTTAACCTTGCCTTTACTGTCTGGAGGAGGATTTCCCCTTATGACCATGCCGGGTTGACACGGCCTGGGGAGGGGTTTGGAGCCTTCCCTGATGGCTTGGCTTTTTGGAATCTCGGCCTTAGGCCCCTCGCACCAAGCCTTGCCTTTGGGGTCTGGTTGATGTTTGCTGCTGCCCGTAGACTTACTCGGTTCGGCTAGTTGAGAGGTGGTCTTGGCCTCTTGTCGAGCTTGTTGGAGACTCTTCTTAATGGCCTCTTTGAGATGCCGCATTGTCATAGAGTTCCCCTCTACATCGATCTCCCCTCTCTGCAATAGCGGGGATGACACTTGGCCGTCTCTTGATAGTAGGATAATGGCTCATGTGTCAATACCCAACCATCTTCCAGGAGCTCGTCGAAAATCTTCTCTGTGTCCTCCTTAGGGAAAGAACACTGATGAGAAGGCTGCCACCCTGGGCACCACAGTGTGGATTTGGGTGGCTGAGAATTGACTCCTTGGGAACTGACTCCCTCCTCCTGAGGCTCTGGGAGTTGAAAAGTGGCTGAAGCATGTATGACATTGACGGAGAAGTGAAGACTCTCCCACACATGCGATTGCGGTGGATTGACCAGGAATTCAACCATATTAACCTTCCCTCGCCTGATTAAGTCTTCAGCGAGGTCCTTGAATGGTTGGCAATTTTGGATGATATGGCCTACCACCTCATGGTAGGGGCAATAGCCTTGATGAAAGGTAGCCCTTAGTGTTTACTCAATGGGTGACAGGATAATCAGTCCTGCTCGTCAACACGCAAAAAAGATGTCCAGGGTCTTCTCAAGAGGGAAAGAGTATAACTTCTCGGGCTGCTCACCTTCGGGTGTATGCTCCTCTCCTTCGGATGAGTCCTCCTCGCCTTCACATGAATTTGAGGATTCCTCAGAGAGCTAACCCCTGAGCAGAGCCCAGCCAGTAGGTGATACACCTACCTCCCATATATGGGCTGGAGCTAACCCCCTAGCAAATGGGGCAAAGTAGAAAGTGGCCAAGTACTGATCAATACTTTCCAGGAACTACAGAGGACGCCTCTATTCCAGTTGCAATTACCTGATTTTCCATCGGATCTTTTGAATAGTCCTCCGCAGTGCCAGACACTCTGGGAGTGAAGGAGGAGCGGCTCGACGGCCAGTGTTGGGATGCTGATTTAAAGGCCCGGCCTTAGGGACGTTGGAGCTTGAAGCCGTCGCCACCATGTAGACCACATTAGCTGACCGGTTTGGTCAGCCCCAAGCATGAGCCTGTGGTGGGTCGACTACACAGCCCAACATATTTATCAGGCCCTTTTGTATAAGCTCCTCTGCTACGTTCTTGAAGACATAACAATCCCCGATGGTGTGAGCCAACCTTCAGTGGTACGCACAATAGGTAGGATCCTCTGTCTTGTCCACCTTTGAGGGCTTTCACAGATCCAGTAGAGTGATAAGCTTCTCCTTCATGCATAGGTCAAAGAGCATCTTGGTGTCCTCCTTCCTGAAGGAATAGGGCGTCTTCATGCGCTCCGCTAAGAGAGATGTATTTGCCTTGGTATCTAGCTTTTTACCATTGCCTTTTGATTTTCCTTCCCCTTTATCTTCATTCACTGGGGAGAAGTCCACAACATTCACCTCCTTGCCGCTGGCTAGGCGATCTTTGGAGGATTTGCCTTTGGCAGAAGCTTGTACATGGTGATCGGAGAAGAACCTTTCAATCTCCACCACCACTGCATTCAATTGGTTGAAGCTCCTAATATTGGAGCCCAGAAGGTTTTCACTAACTTCTGCCGATAGGCCCCTACGACAAATGGTGATCGCGTCTTCGGGCGTTGGAGGATTATCACAGTGGACGCTGACGTCCCTCCATCGCTTGATGAATTCCAACACGGTATCACCTTGCTTCTATCGGAGGGCATGGAGCTCCGCCAGGGATATTTTACGTTTGGCTGTTTAGAAACAGTTGACAAACTTCTTCTGCATGTCAGCCCAATCAGCTATGGAATTGGGCTTGAGCCTTGAATACCACTGGAAGGCGGTGCCTGTCAATGACATGGCAAAGTACCGCAGTAAATATGCTTCTTCCAGTGCCAATTCACCGATGGTCGTCATGTAATAGGCTAGGTGTTCATGTGGGGAGCCTTGCCCGTTGAACTTTTGAAGCTTCGGGACTTTCGGGCAATCAGGCAGAAGTTTCTTGAACTGATAGTGAAGAGGATAGGGCACGCTGTACAAATCAACGGTGGCCACACCCTCCTCATGCTGAGCAAACTTCGCCTCCACGATGCGCTCGATCATCTGCCTCTGCGCCATAAGACTTTCTGCAGCAGGGGTGGCAGACGATTGCGCATTGGCTTCATGTGGTGGCACTTTAAATTCCACCACCAATGGCAATTTCGCCGCGGTGACGGAGACGATGGCCGCGACTGGAATGGGGGAAGGCTGCTGTTCCACTCCAGTGGGTGCCGCTTGAGGTTGAACATGATCCTCCTTTTCACGCAATAGCGCCTGTAAGAGGTTCTTGAGTTCTTGGTTCTCGCGTCGGAGCTCTTCCAACAAGGGAGTATGTGTCTCTTCCCCCAGATCTTCCTCGTGCCGGGGGTGGCTGTCCCCATCGACATTGTGGACGTCCTCTTGGTGCTCTTCTTGCTGTGTCGGCTCGAGCTGAGACGTCCCGACAGTCGGCGCCTGTTGTGTTTGCGCCAAGATCCGGGACACGGGCCTCGACCTCCTCAAATATTGGAGAGGCTGGTTGAGCTCCCCCAAAGCGTCCTCCGGTTGCTTGTCGGCAGAGGTGGCGTTGCAGGTGAACACTTTGACAGTGTCGTTAGTCACCTGAACCATATGCTTCTTCCTGGGTGGTTGTCGACCAGGCTTGGGAGGCATCCCTAGTCTGTCAAAGATAGAAACTCGGGATGTAGAAGCTTGAGGGGAGCGATCCTCCTCCGTGTGCGTGGAACTGGCCCACGGGGAGGTCGGCCGCACCTTCTTGCCGGTTCCTCGACGCTTTTGCCCCCGTAGGGGCTGAGTTGTAGACCTCGGAGAGGCTAAGGCCTCAGTGCTTGTCGGACTCCGCACACGTTGCAGATCCGACATGCGGAAGGGCTCCTCCGCCCTTGCACGCCTTATAATTCGGGCTGCCTCCTTGGTGACCCATATCTTCTTCAAGTGGAACTGACGCTCCTCAATTGGGTGGCCCCCTGACCGCGGTCGGGGAGAGGGTGGTTTGGGCCGTTGCACAGGGCCCTGGTTTGCCGCCGATACCGTGACATAATCGGCTCGCCTCCATCAAGCCGAATACAAATGTCTCCGACAATCACAGTCTTGCTGAAGCGAGATGTCGCCACTGCGGGCTTTGTCCCCTTGAGGATATGGCGCTGCCCCCGTTGAGCAGGAGCGGCACTGGCTGCGCATGCCATAGGCCTGGTGTCATCATGGCGGCGTCGCTACCCCCAATGAACATGAGCAGCACCTCTGAGGGTGACCGCCGTAGAGCTTGAGCCGTTGCGGCGGCGACGTTGCCCCCGTTGAGCAGGAGCAGTGCCAACAGAATCTGGTTGACAGAGAAAACTCGGCCATTTGCTGAGACGAAGGGCCTGACACCCCTGGTCTGTGGAGGGTTGGCCGGGCGGACCCGGCCGGCTGCTACAGTAGAGGGCCTGACACCCCCAAGAGCTGACCTGTTGGCCGAGCGAACCCGGCCAATTGTTGAAGCCGAGGGCCTGACACCCCCGACAGTTGGCTTGTTGACTGGGTGGACCCGGCCAATTGATGAAACATAGGGCCTGACACCCTCAGTAGTGGTCTTCTTGGCCGAGCGAACCCGGCCACTTGCTGGGGCCGAGGGTCGCCAGGTATCCAAACCTGGCATGATTAGCGACGACCTGAGGACCGTAGGTGACTGCTGCCATCAGTGGTGGTGGTGGTGGTGGTGGTGGTGGTGCGTAGCACGGATGCAAAAGTGCGCCAATGCACAAAAAGCTCTCAGATAAGCCGAGAGATGTGCCCTCCTCTTCCCGTCCTGTAAGAGGAAGAGGAGGAAAAATTCAGAACCCTGAGGTAGGTTTAGGAACTTTTTCTGACAGAAAGAGGAAAGGCGGGAAAGGTCCCACCGGGCGTACCAGTCTGTTGGCCACGGCATTATTTTATCATAGATAAAATAGGTATTTAAAATGTTCTTATTGGAAATAAACATTTCCTCTATGTGTAGAGGTTCATTCCGTGGGTGCGAATAATATTTACGAGAGGCGGATACGTTGTCGAACTGATAGTCGGAGCGCCACCTGCCCGAGCGAACGCAACCACACCAAGGCGGTTCAGTTCTACCCAGCGGTCAGCCGACTGCTTGATGACAATACCGGGAGTAACTTCGCGCAGACAGTAAGCAGCAGCGTGGTCGCCGAAGCGGATAGCAAGATTACCGGTGGCAACCGCAGGAGCATACTGGTCGATCTTGACCGGGTAGCCGAAGATAGTACCCGCAAAGCCGCTCGTAGCTCCATCAGTGAAGGGCATGAAGATCGGACGGCTGTTTCCGTCAACGATGTTCAGCACAACACCGAGGGTGGCGTTCGACATGGACCAAACCGCGTTGGCAGAATAGGCCGGGTCAAGAGCCGTCATCAGGGATACAAGGTCAGCATAGCCAACCTTGGCAGTAACCGCAGTCGTCAGTGCCGAGGGAGCCGACAGGGCGGTGAAATTGCTGGAGTTGCCCTGAACGATAGCCTGAGAGACCGAGCGCAGATACCGCTTCTGGATCGCACCGTTCACGTCGGCGACAAGGTCATAGTCCAAATCCTGAACCAGCTTGTTGTCGAGCAGGATGGGATTGGAACGCAGACCATCGACCTTGACAGTTACTCCAGTGATCGAGGGGTCGGTCGTTGTGGCAGTCGTCGAATCAAGCACGAAGCCGTTCGTGGTGTCGTCCCACAGCGGAACGCGAACGTCCTCGCCTGTACTGGTCCGCATCTTTCGCACAATGTCGTAGATCGAACCTGCGGAACGCTGCGCCTGAACCGGCTGAACGGCTGCAACAGGGATCATCACGCCACCATTTGCAGCTACGGTTAGGTCGCGCTGCTCAAACTTCTCGCCACGCAGGAATGAACGTAGAGCGATGTTGCTGGCCTTATTGCGCTGCTCATAGGTGCGCTCGTCGGGAGCATCGCTTGACTGCTCAATGTCGCCACGAGGAGGAGTGTTGCGATTGCGCTGCTCTGGTTCCGTTACGCGAAGGCGTTCGATGTCTCCACGCAGGACTTCCGCATCCGCGATCATGGCGTCAGCCTGGGTGCGGATTTCAGCGGTGATGTTCTCGCCCGTCATCAGTGCGCGGGCATCGGCAAGGAGCTTGGAACGCTTCTCGATAAGATTCTGAATCATGTGTAACCTCTTTTTGTTACAGGTTCCGGTTAGGCCGGAGGGGGATTAACCGGAAACCGTAGGAGTCCGGGTGGTGCAAATCTTGGGTTGTGGGAGTGTTAGCTGGCTGCTTCGAGGGCAATACGAGTAAGAAGGTTTAGCTTCTGTTCTTCCTCGTGCTCGACGAGTTCGGTTGGCTTGTCCCGATGCTCGATGCGTGACCGAAACTCGGCAGGCATCGACTCGGGAAGAGAGCGAACTTGAGAGGAGGTAGCTGTATAGGCCGGGAACGTCACGCCGACAGATACTTCAATTAGTTCAACGCTACGAATGACTCGCAGCACTGACCCGTCATCAGCACCAATGTAATCGTCGTCCAGACAGATAAAGCCGAAGCTGCAACCTGGAAGGTCGCCACGTTCCACGCTAACTTTAAGATCACGAGCGACGCTGGTATCAGGCAGGTCGATGATGTAATTTAGCCCGGTTTCATCTTCCTTTAGAGCAAGAGTTCCGGCAGACGTTCGACCGATGCAAGCAGAGTCATTGTGGTTAACGAGTGCAGGAATGTCCGCTGGGAGAGGGTCGAAACATCCGGGCATAAGCATTTCTTTATAGCCACCGAAGTCTTCAGACGGTGAATTGAAGACAGCGACATATCCGGTTAGCGTATTGCCGTCAACGGCAGCCCGCTGCTCCATTCGATATGATCGCCGCTCAATCGTGTTATTAGTTGTCATCTTTGCTGTCCTTGTCATCGAGAGGCAGTTCGTCGATGTTTTGTGTTTTCGTCTGGGCGGGTAGTTGTTCCGCATTGAACATATTCACCGGAACAATGAGTACGTCACCTGATTCATCCACCGGGTTATATCCAAGTTCCTCGCGGCATTCATTCGCTGTCAGGATTCCCCACTGCCTTCCGAGTGCCAGAGTCTTTGTCTGGGTTTCAAAGTCGCCGCGCATCCTCTCGGTCACATCGAATGTGACAAATAACTTGGAGGAACGTGGTCCTGTCAGAAGCTTCCGCTTCAATTCCTGCTCGATACGGATCACGATAGGACGAAACGTGTCGATCACGAGCGATAGTTGCTGCTGGGTATAGTTGTTGTTCGACAGCCTTTCCAGCGAGCCTACATATTGAGGCGCAATGCGAAACATCGCTGCGATGTCGGCACGCGTGAAGTTACGAGCAGTGATGAACTGTGTGTCCTGGGGATCGAGGCCGATTGTCTCTACAGACCAATCGCCGAACAGGAAGCCCTGCGAGTGCTGATTCTCACCAGAATGCGCAGCCTTCCATGATTCCCTAATCTCAGCCTGCACCTTGGGATCAGGGGGAGTTCCCTTGCGGATAAGTAGAGACGGTGGCTGTGCGCCATTCGCAAAGAACCGAGCGCCATACTTCTCCATTGCCCGAGCAGTAGCAAACGACTCTCGCGCTGCCCGGATAGGACCGACACCTTTGATGCCATCCATCGAGAACAGTGGAAAGTGGAGCATGTCCGCTGCCGCAATTACGCGATATGTACCGTCTTTCATTCCGTCAGAGGTTTTGAAAGCAAGTGTGCCGTCAGACTGGCGGAATGGTTCTGTCTTTAATGGATGAAGGGGCCAAATTGATTCGACTGTGCCACTCTTATCACGCATAATTTGCGCGTATGCATTGCCTGTAAGCGCAGAGCAACCAACTATGGTCGACCAGAACGTGAACGCGGTCATCTCGGGGTTAGGCGTATAGGCGAGTAGATCGTAGATCGGATTGTTGACTGCTTCCGAGCGGCCTTTGTCAAGGCGCTTCATCAGCTTGCACGGAAGTGAAGCGATGCCTTCGGAGAGAATGGTCACACAGGTATAAACGGTCGAGATAGCCAGTGCAGTCCGTTCGCTGACAAGTTCGCCGGATGCGGTCGGGCCGCCACTAATACCTTCCCACGCTGCAAGCGCGGTGAGTGGTGTAGTGGGAGAACCGAATAGATCACGCCGTTCGAACGATGCGATACCAAGGGAAATATGGGTTTCTTTAGGCATTAAATCACCATGAAGTAATTGGCTGCGCTGTCAGATTCAGCAGGGGTATAAGTCATCGCCCGAGTCATTGCGATAAACAGAGCAATCGCGCAGTCGATCTTGTTCTCTGGCCTGTCTTTGTCGGGCATGGTGTAGTTCCCTGCCGCTGTCTCTCGTGTGAGCACATTACTCATGCACCACGTCAGCACCGGATCACCGTTAAAGTGAAATCGATCACCCTCCAGCTGGAAAGGGAGGACAGAGAGAGAGAACGGTCAGAGAGGGAAAGGGACAGAGAAAGAGAGAGGGTCGAGAGATTGGCGAAAAGAGAAGAGCGAAGGGCCCTAGAGGTCCAATTATTTGAGCTCCAAGCCAGTCTCGATCTTGCCGAGCAATGGTTAAGGGATGGTGAAGAGCGCTACCGGAGAGCACGAGAGCGCGGCTTTCGTATCAGTAGCTTTCTCGCTGCCCCCATCGAGCGACGGGGTGTAGAAACAGGGAGAGCGGTGCAAGGTGATAGGAGTACCACCTCCCATAGTCTGAGAACACCTTCCCGGGTTCCTCGCCTGGAGAGCGGTGAAAGGAGCGATGTTGGTAGAGAGGGTGGAACTTAATGTACATATGTTTAGAAGGACAAGATTTTCAATGGGACCAATGGAGGTGTTCATCTTCTTGTTTTTCATCTTTTTTCTTGCTTTTCTTCAATCCCCTGTACGCCTTCCAGCACCAAGAAAACCATCACTTCCATCAGGTCAGCGCCCTCGACACACTCGGTGAGTGTCACGTCAGACCACAATCACAGCATCCCTCGATGCACCACCACAGTAATTTCTCAAACTACGACACACCATGCCAAGAGCTGCAACACGAGCCACAATCGGCAACAGCCAACACTCATCCTCGAGTCCCAAACTCACCGTGGAGCCTTCACATCTCAAGCCAATTCCAGGCCGAACACAACCCATTCACACGCAGAAGCACATGAGCAAGAACTTACTGGGTCAACTCCGCCCAATCCTGCCTCGAAATCTACAAAAATAGTCAGGATCGATACGTCATGTCTGACACTACAGAGCATGATGAGAACATCAGAATCGATAATCAGCAACTCAACAGAAGATCCTCCGCTCACCTGAGCACACCTCTCGATCAAAGCACCCGCTCCAACACCTTAAATGATGTGACACAACCTATGGATGGTAGTGACAACCCAAACACCGAGTGGTACATGGCGAAGGACGAACCTGAAGGTTTCCTCGATACTTGAAAGGCCGTGTTCTGAACCGGCATAACCGGAACGTCTCGTGACATCTTTTGATATACCACTATGATGATGGGACCTCAATGGGTATGCTAAGACCTATGGGATGCAGCAACTATCCACGCGACTTGTTCCCCGGGGTGGTTAGCTACCACTCTCCTCGCTGCTCGGACCGTGTCCGGCTTCCTCGCGAGCCACAACTCGCCGAGCCATCACTTCGAGTCCTGTGGAGTCCGCGACTCACGTGTGTGTTTGCCTTGTCGCTTAGTCGACTTGCGCTCGTTGATTGTTGGCTTAGGGTCCTGTGTCTCGACCGGGTTCGTCCCGCGTCACACACACATATATATAACTATCAAATGAGTACAAAGTGTGAGGGTGGAGGTGTACAAAGTCTCTCTCTAGCTCTCGCCTCCACCCTCCTCTCTCTCTCTCTCTCTACTCCCCTACCGCCTCGACGGCGAGCTCGTGGTGGGGGCATCGACCCCTGTACTGCACTCGGAGCTGAGCTCTGCACCTCCTTCTCTGGACGCTGGTGTGAAGAGGATCCCGTCATATAGGTCGTGCTGGCGAAGGCGCTCGAGTTCCCCGCCGCTCGGGCTTGCTCTCGCCCTCGATGTAGTCGCTCCTCTGTCACTCGTAGCCTCTCCTGGACTATGGCGAGCTGTGCCCTGACAGCAACGAGCTCAGCTCTCTCCCGCTCCTGCTCCTCGCGCTCCCTGGCGCGCTCTCTGCGCTCCACCTCAAGGTGGATGCGGAGGTCTGCCACATCCTTGGGTAGCTCCTCACGCTGACCCGCCATTGTAAGGCATGCCACCTCCTCCTCCAGCTCCGCGACCCGCTGGTCACGAATGGCGAGCTCAGCCCCAGCCAAAGCAACCCGGGTACTCGCATCCTGTAGCTCCGCCACCTGCATTCAATTAGTCAACTATCAGTTTCGAGTTTCATTTTAACATATACATAATTGAAATTAATGCTGTTGACTTACCCGTGCCGCGAGGTCGCGCTCTACCTCCTGCTGGCCCTGCGCCTGCTCGAGCTCAGCAATCCGCTCACCGCGGGAGGTAATCTCGGAGCGCGCTGCTGATAGCTATTTCCTCGCCTCGGTCAGCTCTGCTGCCTGCATCATATCACATCATTATTAATCTTTGGTAAAAGAAAGAATACATGAATATTATTCACAAAACAAAACTCACCAGCGCGTGGCGGTCACGGCGCTCCCTCGCAGCACAGGCGAATGACGCCTGTAACTCCTTAGTCTGATGGAAGGAAAAGATGTCAAACGACTCCCAGGAACGTCAGCACTCCATAGTCGCTGATTTTGTGTCGATTGGCGGTCATTCCAGACCGTTAGGAGCCCGGGAAGTCTGGTGGTTCCACTAGGGTCGATTTGAAGAAATCGCCAGTTTCTTGCCATTTCTTAGCCGATTCGACTCCCTTCGGAGTCTATGTGTTGTATATCATTGTTATGGTTGTATCCCCTTCGTTTCAAAATGTACGGGGCGTAAGAAGGCCACGATCGGGCCGATCCCATGGTTTGTTCACTGTGACGCTTGCATGGTTTAACAGTAACCGTGTAGGGCTTAGCGCGGCTGGTTTTGGACAGTTTAGTCTAGGTCAGTTGGGCATCTGCACGGTCGCGCGACAGATCGGCCAGTGGATGGCACGGCTTGGTGTGAGCGGTCCAGTCCACCTGAGCAGCCGGTGTCTAGCCGTGCCATTTTCCCATTATGTTGAGTAGCCTGGGCTTGACTACTTAGCATGGTTGACCTTGGGCCAATAGTTTTCTGGCGGTTCGTAGGGTAGTTTTCCCCCAACCGTCTAGGGTCCTAGTGTGGTCAGTGCCTGACTGTTCTGACCCAGTTTGACCGAGCTACTGTAGTAGGTCGGTTGGCGTGGGCGGTCCCCTTTAGACTATCCAGTTCCCTGAGTGGCCCCTTGGTGACCGCGCAGTGAGTTCTGTCCGTTGTTGTGTCTGTTGGCCGTGATGGTTTGTCCCATGTCCGTTTGTCCGTGTGTGTGTCCCGTTTGACTAGCGTCAAATGTTTAGGTTGATTAGGGTGGTATCTCTAGCGATACTGGCTTGGACTACTAGTGTCTGTGAGTCTGTCGGGTGGTCTGACTAGATAGGTCAGTTCAAGGTTGACTGAGTACGGTCTACCTCTTGACTACTACAGTTCCTTAACGACCAAATCTAGGACTGCCAATGTCCTTGTCTCTTTGTGCGTAGTGGCTCTTCCTTGACTGCTTGGTTTGCCTAGCGACCGAGTGATGGATTGCTTATGCCCAGAGGGTCATTTTCCCGTTGAATCAATTTTTGCTTGTCTTGGCTTGACCTTGTGGTTTGCCTGTGACTCGTGGATGTCTGTTGGCATCCTATGAGGGCTATGACCATAATGAGATGGCCAGGAGTGCTTGTGTATGGTGAATAGAAATGCACCTTTCCAAAGATAGGATGTCACTGCTCAGCACGAGGAAGCTGAGACGCTGGTGACTCCTGCTGAGGTTGTGGTGGCACAGGTTGAAATTGAGGCTGCTGTGGCTGGGCGAATGGAGAGAACTGCATTGGTCTTGGCCTGAACGGGCAGTCTCGAACAACATGGCCTGGCTGATCACAGCGAAAACAAACCACCAGCAAAGAACATGGCCTGCCAGGGTGGCTACCACCACACCTCCCACACGATCCTGGCTGACAGGCAGCAGGTTCTTGACGCTGCTGAGAAGACGGGACTGATGATGGAACAGCACCGACATAAGACTGTTGGGCACACCGCTCTTCACGCTCCCTTAACTTGCTCCTAGTATTCATGGACAGAGGTGCACCATGATTAACCAACATAAGAGAGGAGGTTCTAGTTGCATATGGCTGCCTGCCTGGCCGATCCTCAGACGTCCGAGTCTTCTTAGGTTTCTTGAATAAGGACTTCTTACCCCTGGGCTTAGAGGAAGAAGCACCATTGGCAGCGGGAACAACGGAAGGAACTCTGGGGACACTCGGCAGATAAACCTGCTGCAACTGTCCAATCGGTTAAGGGATAAGGTGATGCTGCACACCTAGCTGAGTGGACTCAACCTGGGCGAGCACTTGAGATATCACCTGCCCTACTCCAGACGGCAGATGAGGTAACACGACTTCACTCTATGTTCCACTCCAAACACCCGGCATGCCTTCCTCAGCTTGGGCGGGAGCCGCTGGAACTTGACTCGACGCAGACACATAAACCATCACAACAACCACTGGTGGAGAAGAACCACTTCCCTCCCTGGAAACACGCACCTCCTGGCGATGCGCCATCAAAACCTAAAAAGTACATACCGATGAAAATCTCATCAACAAGCACAAAAAACACCCTAAGCCAGTAGTAGACGACCCAAGTGGACTTGCTCTGGACTAACGCCATGCAATGTTAATTCCTTACACAAGTCCTCAATGCTGCTCTGATACCAACTGTAATGACCCAGAGCTCCGGGTGTCGATAACCCGATTATATCGGATTACCACCACCAAGAACTGGGGACGCCACCCAAGAGGCTGATGAGGCCCCTAAAGGGTTAGTGGAGTTTGTCGAGGAGTTGTAGTTAGTATTTTCTTTCCCCTACCTTGTCTACTTGCTGTCTTTCCCCTCACATTTACATGGCGTAGGCAAGTGGATTGTAGGAGAAGAGATTAGAAGGGAAAGAGAGCACGAAAAAAGTCGAAGGAGGCATTTTTCCTGCCTACAACGACTAGGGGATCCGGCCGAACCAAGAGTTCCCTTTGACGGGCCGACAATACAGAGGGAAGGACATACACTTAATGGCAGGAGCGTGGTGGGACTTCTACTGTCGCCGAGAGTTAGAGCGGCTTCTGATGCCAGGGTAGGGACGCCGAGGATGATTGGATGTTCATTACGCTAGGTGGTTGTTCGAGCACAGCCACTTGTACCGGCAGAAGGCCTCCGTGATCCGGAAAGCAGAGGAGAGTCATTTGCTGAGGGAGGATTTCCTCCCATTCTACTGGACGATGAGTACCTGAGGACCCGCGTCACTCGGATCCATCGGGAGGTTGAGCGGCTGGTGGAGTAGTGGCCCCGGGGCAGCCGTGGCTCATCGTCTGGGAGCCAAGGCAGTGGTCGGGCGCTAAAGCCCCTGAGGTAGGTACCGACAGTAGCGATGATGACTGTGGTGAAGGTGCCTCGACCGAGGGCACCGAGGACCTGGTGGACCCCATTTCTGGCCGATTGTGGCTTTAGGAGCAGGGGGTCGCTGGACCGTGTCCTCCCTGAAGGGAGCTTTGCCGATACAGCTGTCGATGACTAGAGGCGACACATCGGCCATGCAATTGGGTCAGCTGGACCTGTGGAGTTTGTGTCCTAGATCGAGTGTGCGCACACTCTAAGGGACATTCGAGAGGTCATTGCGAAGGCAGCCTGGGCACTGGCGCTGAGGTCAGAGCAGCTAGTGCCCTTGCCATTGACCCCCTTCGGGACCTCAGGTAAGGTTCTTTCTTTAGCATACTGCCTTAGCTTGGTTGCTTTCTAGGATACGTGACTGAGGCATTGTATGTTGCTGTGTTTGTTAACAGGTTCTGTGGCAGAGGGGGATCATCCATCCACGAAGATGTCCTCAGGGAGTCGGGACAGAGGTCCGCAACCCAGGCGGAAGTGCCCTTGTGTGGCAGCCATGGTAGTTGAGGTTGGCGGGTCCTCTGGAGGACTCGCGACTAGTGATCAAGCCGAGGCAGAGATGGGGTTAGGGTATGAGCTAATTAAGAAAAAGATATTTGGGCTAAAAACTATAACATTTGTCTCATCTTCCAAAGCATCAACCTCCCAAACAATAAACCAAGAAAATATTAAAAACAAAGGAAAAGAGAAGGTAGTAGAACCAATCAAGAAAACTTCCTATCAACCCAAAAGGTTCACCAACAATCCCAAACAGGCCAACACTAGTCCAAGCCTAAGTTTGCACATCCCAAAGGAAGGAACAGGTCAAATGCTAGAACAAGTCAGCACTACCTTCAAGACAGGTCGACACCTTCATGGTCAAACACCCAGCAATACCCTAGGTTTGCACCAACAGGTCGACACCCGAGTTATAGTGACCCGACACGTCTCCCAAATAGAGACCATTATAAATGGGTAGAACGAGAGACAGGTCGACACTTTCATGACAGGAGGTCGACACATCCTTCATCCAGAGACCCTTATAGATGGTCAGAATAGGGGACAAGTCGACATCTTACCTCCTACAGGCCGACACCTTCATGGGTCAGGGGTAGTTATGTTCCCTACAGTCATAGGTTCACCCAACCTCAACAACCTAGGTACTATGACACCTCCTATCCCTCTAAACCAACCCACTGGAACAGATGGTCCAGCAAACAATCCTCTTTCACCATTCCTAAAACCCATAAAGCCCAAGAAGCTAAAAGAAAGAAATGGAATGTTAAAGAAGAAAAGAATAACCAGAACTCCCAATCAGGCAAGAAAAATAAAAACTCTAAGAAAGTCTGGATTTCAAAGTCCATGTTGTCTTGCTTTACTGAAATGAGAAGATTAATGGGACCCAATTGTCCTTGGGTTCCAAATATTGTCACTTGATTCTTTGTGCAGGAGTGTCTTGCAGTCGTTCATAATCGCTGGTATCTTGATAGTGGCTGCTCAAGACACATGACTGGGGACAGAACCAAATTCTGTCTCTTAGTAGAAAAGGAAGCTGGACATGTAACGTTTGGAGGGAACAACAAAGGAAAGATCATTGGTACAGGTAAAGTTGGTAAGAACCCCTCCAACTCCATTGATAATGTACTGCTTGTTGATGGTCTGAAATACAATTTGCTGAGTATAAGTTAGCTTTGTGATAAGGGTCATACTATAGTCTTTGACTCTAATGAATGTAAGATGGCCCAATTTATCCCATGTTCCAAAACCTCTGATGCTTCTAGGGTCGCTCGATTATTCTTTGATGAGGTGGTCAGACTCCATGGATTACCTAAGACCATTGTGTCTGACCGGGATGTGAAATTCACCAGTTACTTTTGGAAAAGTCTTTGGCATCTGATGGGAACCCTCCTCAAATTCTCCACTGCTTACCACCCTCAAACTGACAGCCAAACTGAGGTCGTCAACTGAAGTCTAGGAAACTTGCTCTGTTGTCTAGTTGGGGACCACCTTGGGAATTGGGATCTCCTCTTGCCTCAGGCCGAGTTTACAGACAATGATTCTGTCAATAGGTCCATAAGCAAGAGTCCATTTGAGGTCGTGCATGGATATAGGCCTAGAAAGCCTTCAGATCTTATTCCCCTTCCCTCACATGCTAGAGTGTCAGTCTCAGTTGAGTCTTTTGCACAACATATTAAAGAGTTGCATGATGACATCCGCAAGTATATAGGGAAAAGTAATGTGGCTTACAAAAGGCAGGCTGACGCTTGAAGGCATCATCGCAAGTTTCAAGTGAGAGACTCAGTGATGGTGAGGACGGAGCGGCTCCTTCTGGGACTTGCCGCCAAGTTGAGGGCATGAAGATCGGGACCCTTTCGAGTTCTAAGATGACTTGGCAGTAACGCTTATGAGATTGACTTACCTGAGAGTTTTGGGATACACCCTACCTTCAATGTGGTAGACCTGGTACCCTATAAGGGCCCTGCGGTGGGACCCAGTGAGGAACTTGAGTCTTTAACCCCCCTTGAGAGAGATACCCATGGTGGGACTCCACTTCCCAACTTGAGAGGCCAACGAGAGTAGGTAGAGGTAATACTGGATGAGCAAAGTACCATTACCAGGCACAAGGTGTACCAGCACTATCTAGTGAGGTGGAAGAATCATCCCCCGACAGAGGACACGTGGGTGAGTCGGGAGGACCTACTGCGCCTTGACCCAGATATTTTGGAGCGCTACTACAGCCAGGCGGACCCATACTCGATGGGGTCGAGTTCTCCCCACCCCGGGGGATTTGATGAGGGCATCTCACAGCGCTCTCTTTGGCTCGGATCACCTGCATCACTTTGAGGAGGACCGACTATGTTATCACATGTTAATTTCCCTTTCATTCAGCCCGCACCCGCGGCCCAGCCCGCACCACATAGGGCTGAGGAGCAACGGCCACGTGCCCTCCATTTTGAGGACTATGAGTCCGACAACGAGTACGAGGGAAATCACCGATGTCGACGTGGTCACCGACCACAAAGGGATGATGAGGACGAGTGGATCCTCAAGACCGTTCGTGTGGAACCTCCCACATTTGATGGGTCCAAGTCTTTGGAGACCAAGGTCTACCTTGATTGTGAGGCTAGCATGGATCAATATTTTGAGTGGTTCGAGATGACGGACCACTGGAGGGTTAGGTACCCCAAAATGAAGTTGATGGGGCAAGCTCAAACGTACTAGAGCAATGTGGAGAGTTTGGTCTTCCAACTCCATGAGCCTCCAGTAGGTTCTTGGGATGAGATGAAGGAAAGACTTGGGCGCAAGTACCTTCCTACCACATACTGACAGCATCTTATTGATAGGTGGCAGAGTCTCACCTAAGGGGACCGATCTGTGTCCAAGTACATCACGGAGTTTGATGAGTACTTTTTACGATGTGGTGTCACGGAAGAGGGCACCATGCTAATCTCGCGCTTCCATCGTGGCTTGCGACCCCACTATCAATACGAACTATTTCGCCACAATGTCACCAAATTGGAAGACGCATACCATGTCGCTCTCGAGTTGGAGCAGTTTGAGGTGGAGTTTGCGCCCGCCCAATGCCAGGGGGTCACTTATCAGCGTGGGACTGACCCTTGTACCACGCCTACCTCCTATAACCGATTTTCAGTGGCCCGCCCCCCGGAACCCCCTCTGCAGGACCCCTCCACTGCTCCTAGGCCCCGCACCTTCCCTTCGAGGGATCCTCCCCCTCGCCCTCAGGCACCCATTCCTGCCCCTCGGCCTTATCAGCCTGCCATACCAGCTCGGCCCGCTCTTCCCACACCCCCAGTGCATCGAGAGGACAAGGGTAAGGTGCCGATGGTTAGTGGCCCATCTCAGGGCACCGGGACATGAGACTGATGCTACACTTATGGTGGAGTCGGCCACTTTGCTAGCAAGTGACCCACTCGGGGAGCACTTGTTATAGCCGACACCTCGGCCCGTGACCCCACCCCCGAGTTAGTGCCAGTCAGCTATGAGCCAGACCAAGAACTGGCCGAGGAGTTCTTTGAGCTGCGCCCCCCCTCCCTGGCCTTCCTTCCCAATTCTTCCCTTGTACACCCTACCCCACATCTCCTACAACCTCTGCCAGCAAGCCCTTCCTCCCCTATCCATTCCCTCCACTTTAAACCACCCCCACATCCATCAAGACCCTTCTTTGCTCCACTCAGTTTGTAGGCAGCAGCAGAAGTCCATCTTGCAGAGCCTTCCCCAGAGTCATTCAGTGACTTCTAGAGGTGTGCCATACATCGACGGAAAGCTCTTCTAGTCAGCTTTGTCGGCGAGGTGATCCCGTCTTCATCTGAGGTCGGGGTTGTCCAGGAGGTCCATTCTCGTGAAGCGCACATCTAGCATCCGAGGGAATACCAGAGCACCAGTGCAAAAGCTCCTATGTCAACACCCTAGCTCCCCTTGGTGTGCTGTTTGGCTGGGACGTTCCCCTACCAGTCCTCTGTCCAACACAGCCAGCGGAGCCTCGTTTGGAGTTCGGATCTGTCCGTTCCAAATTTTCTCCCCCAGGTGCGCAGGTCAGTCCACTCAGAATGAGAACAGACACCCCTCCACTCTACATCCTCTATGTCCCTACTCTGACCTCCCCTAGCTGCCTTCTTGGTTGAAGATCGAAGAGGACTCATTCACAGACCCGTCTGTTTTGGTCCCACACCATTTCAACTACGGGAGTGTTCGTGATGGCATCGTCTACCTGCTGCTGTGACCTGAGAGCAGTCCCAGTTCAAGTAGAGCAACCCGGTTCCAGAGCCAGCCACGAATAGCGACGACACCGGACGATCCCACGAAAATTCAGGAGCCTTCCTGGACTAGCCAGCAAAGGATTGGCGCTAGTTTCAGCTTCTTCCAAGTCTGTTACAGTCTGTGGCGGCATTAACAGTGACTGTCGGTCTGATAGTTCCAGAAGTAGGCTGAACCGTCTGAGTGGCCTTTTCGGTACCCTAGTAGTCTTCTCCCCCACCCCGCCTGGCCGGCTTAGCGCCCCTCCCTGTGCGGAGGTAGATTTTGTTGTAATCCACATTCCCCACCCCTTGTCCAACCCTCCTGCGAGAGGAGTAGTGCATGTACTATTAAATAGGGGAAGCGACATCGGCACAGTGTGCGGGGAACCCACACTTCCCCGCTCGCCCTCGTCTCCGAACGGGGTTGGTTTAATAATAAAGCGAGCTATGAAAGTTGGAAGGTAGTAATAAGGCAGGCCATGAAAGTCGGTAGATAGCAAGAGAGCAGGCTATGTAAGCCAATAGATAGAGGGATAGCCGGCTTTGAGGGGAGGCCTAAGCCATTGAACTTTATCGCTTATCACGATGGGACATGATAGAAAACATGGAGGTCGGCCTGAGCCGAAGGGTAGTGAGATAGTGGGTCTTGACGAAAAGTCTAATTTGTTGAGAGATAGCGAATTTAGCGAGCACAGACTGAAGGATAGCAAGCCAAAAGGTAGTAGGAACACGGGCTATGAAAGTTGGAAGGTACTGAAAAAAAGATACAAAGATAGCAGGATAGCAGGCTATAAGAGCCAGAAGGTAACGGGATAGTAGGCCGCAAGAGCCGGGAGATAATAGAGTAGCAGGCTATAGAAGTTAGAGATAATGGGATAGTAGGCTACAAGAGCCAAAAGGTAATAGGATAGCAGGCTGCGAGGGCTAGAGATAGCAGGTCAGGCTAGGCCAGAGATAGTAGGCTACAAGAGCCAGAGATAGCGGGCTGCAGGAGCTAGGACAATAGGCTGTGAAAGCCAAGAGATAGCGGGATAGCGGGCCATAAAGGCCAGAATAGTAGGCTATAGGAGCCAGGCTAGAAAGATAGCACGCTGTAAAGGCCAGGAGGTAGCAGGGTATTAAGTTACGAGAGCCAAAGACAGCAGGCTAAGCCAAGAATGGCAGGCTACAAGTGCCAGAAATGATGAGATAGCAGGCTACGAAAGAGATAGCAGGGTACAGGACCCAAAGGTAGTGGAATAGCAGGCTAAGAGAGCCAGAGTTAGTAGGCTAGGCCAGGGATAGCAAGCTATAATAGCTAGAGATAGCGAAAGTAAGTTGTAAAAGTTGGGATAGCAGGCTGTAAAAGTTAGGATAGCAGGATAGTAGGCTATGAACGTCAGGGTAGCAGGCTGCAGGAGCTAGTATAGCAGGATAGCAAGCTGTAAAAGCCAGGGTAACAAGCTATAAGAGCTAGGGATAGCGAAATAGCAGGCTATACGAGCCAGAGTTAGTAGGCTACAAAAGCCAGAGATAGGAGGCTAAAAGAGCCAGAGATGGCAGGTTGTGAGAGCTAGGATAGCAGGCTAAAAGAGCCAGGATGGGGGATAGCAAGCAATAAAAGTTAGGATAGTAGGCTACAAGAGCCAAAGATAGGGGAATAGTAGGCTACGAGAGCCAAAGATAGCAGAATAGCAGGCTGTTAAAGCCAGGGTAGCAGGCTTTGAAAGCCAGGGATAGCAGGCTATAAAAGCCAGGGATAGCAAGCTATGAAAGTTATGAGAGCAAGCTGCAGGAGCCAGGGATAACAGTATAGCAGGCTATAAAAGTTATGAAGTAGTAGGATAGTATGCTATAAAAGCTAAAATTAGCGGGCTAATGAAAGTCGAGAGATAGTCTAGCCAAATCGTATGATGGAGGATTTTAGCCGAAGAGGCCGAGCCTAGATGAGGGATAGCCGAAATATGTTATAGCGGGCTTCGATCGAAGGGGCTAAGATGAAAGGCTGGATATCTAACAATTATGATAGCGGGCCTCACCGGCATGGTTGAGCCGAAGATAGAGTACCTGAAGAGTTATGATGAGATAGACGAGATATCAGGTAGTGGGCCTTGGCTGGTATGGCCAAGCTGATAGATGAGATAGCTGAGGCATATTATAGCGGGCGTTTGGTCAAAATGGCTAAGCCAAAAGATGAGGTAATAGTCATACGTGATAGCGGGGTTTGCCAAGCCAAGATAGAGGGGAACGGGCTTCCGAGCTGACATTCAAGAGAGAGGGCTTTGAGCCGAGGTTAGGGAAAGAGAGACTAGAAGTCATAATCAGTAGAAGCAAGCTTTGATTAAAGGTCTAGGCCATTGAACTGCATTTGATTGTCTAGGTGAGATGGATAAGTAAACCCTGATAATGGACTCTAGCCAATTATTGGCTAAGCCGAGGGATAGAGTAGTTGGAAATTATGATAGCAACTTTGGCCGGGACGGCCAAGGCGAAAGATAGAATAGATGAAAATAGCGATAGCAGCCTTGGCAGGAATGGCTAAGTTGAAGGATAGAATAGCTAAGAATTATGATAGCAGCTTTGGTCGAAATGCCTAAGCCAGACGATAGGACAAATGGACATGTCTTCGGCCGAAATGGCTGAGCCGAAGGGTAGATAGCTGAAAGTTGTGGTAGTAGCTTTAGCCGGAATGGCTAAGTCGGGGAAAATAAGATAGCTTTGAGAATTGCTATAGCGGCTTTGCCTGGAATAGCTAAGCCGGAAGGTGGAATAATCAACTTATGAGGTAGCATGTCTTGACCAGGATGGCTAAATTGAAAGGTATGGTGGCAGGCTTTGGCCAAGATAGCCAAATCGAGGCTAGAATGGTCAAATTTATAAGGTAGCAGGCCTTGACCGAAGGTTTAAGCTGGAAGATGATACAACTGAAAATTGTGATAGCGACTTTGGCCAGAATGACTAAGCCGAAAGATAGAATAGCTGAAAATTATGATAGCCGCTTTGGCTGGAACGGCTAATTAAGCCGAGAGATAGGATAGTTAAAAAATAGGTGGTAGCGGGCTTTAGCCGAAATGGCTTGCCTGGAGGACAGAGTCATTGGAAGTTATAATAGTGGCTTCGGCCAAAATGGCTAAGCTGGAAGATGAAATAGTTGACAACTGTGATAGCAACTTTGGCCAGAATGGCTAAGCTAAAAGATGAAATAGCGGAAGGATTGTGATATTGGCTCGGGCCAAAGTGGCTAAGCATGGGGGAATGGAATAGCTGGAAGTTTTTAGATATATAACAGTGGGCTTCAGCCGGGGTGGCCAAGCTGAAAGATAAGATAGTCGAAATAGATGGTAGTATGTTGAACTTGTAAGCAAGGATAGCCGACTTTGACTGGACGTCAAGGCTGGAGGATAGGATAGCACATCTTGGTAGGACATCGGTCTCGGAAGCAATCCAAGATAGATGTTGCCTTGACGGTCTGTTAAAGACAACTCACCTGACTCAGATAGGAGGTCTAAGTCAAAGGCAAAAATCTAGATGCCAACCCGACGATATGTCGGAGCTGACAAACCTTCCTCCGACGGTAGGTCCGGGACAAGGGAAAAATATAAGTGTCAACTCGACAGGATGTCAGAATCAACAAACCTTACTCAGACAGCATATCTAGCGCAAGGGTAGAATATAGCTATTGACTCATCAAAATGGCGAAGCCAACCAACTTGGCGAAGATGTGAGTTAAAAGGGGGAGATTATTGTGTCTCTGTGATTTTGATGATGTCAATATTCATAAGTCATACTTTGTCTCATATTCATAAACCATTCTTGCATAAGAGCCAGGACGGGCACTCTACCCCTATTGCTTCTCATAGACTGATGCCGCCTTTGGGGCTGCCAAGGATTACAGCCAAGACTTTATTTTCCCCTGACAGAGGGCTAAGCATTATTGCTTCTAGCTCGCTCCCAGAGGGGGATCCGGGTGACGGCATGGTTGATTTGTCATTGATTTCTAGACATGGTCGCTGCAACAAGTATGAGCGCCCACATGGTTATCCAAAGCACTATCCTCTAGACGAGCACTTGTTTCCTTTCATCCAGAACTTTATTCCTGAAGGTATGGATAATGATGACGGCTATTTGACTACGGAGCGTGTCCAGCTGGAGAGGGCTATTCTGGTGGGCCGTGATAGTATGCTTGACTACTGTGGCGTCTCTTTTCCGAGCTTCCCCATGGGTATCACACGTCAGATTCAGCTTCCTACCACCGCTCAGTTGGGCTTCTTCAGTTCTGAGACCGGGTGCCATACTCAGACTCAGACTTTTTCAGCCGCTGCTTGGGATCTAGGTGGGAAGCATAAGACAATTTCGGATTCCTGCTCAGGTTGCTTTTTGGCTCCCTCTGGTAGTCGGTTTGCTTCAGAGGGGTATGATAAGCTATGTCTCCTGGACAAGATTATGTGTGGTTCTGCGCCCAGTTGGTATGGCAAGTGGACAGTCGTTCCTTCTCATAAATTCCATTTAGGGGCCACAGAATGGCTCGCAGGCGTCCTCCACCACAACAGCAGGTTGCTAGAGCTTGTTGGCGTCCGCCATGCTGTGACTGATGCCCTATACCACTATCCCTGCTACAGCAGACTCTTACAAGCATTGGCGGAGAGAATTAACTGTCGCCTCAATACTTTTGCTACAGCAGAGGGTGAAACAACTTTTGACTTGTGGAGCTTCCACAGAATTTCAGGTCTCCCTAGATCTGGACGCCCCTATGAGGAGGTATGTCTTGATGATCTCCACCGAAATTATTCCACAGGCACAGGAGAGTATGGCCTTCCTTTGAGCTTTAGATACTTGATGAAAGTTTGGCGGGTCCTGGCCCAATTTGGCAAAAGAACAGCACCTTCTGCCTCTGTCGGCGCTGTGAGAGCTAGTCTGAACGCTTGGGTGCAGTTTTTTTACAATGGGCCCTTTTGTTTCCACGAACAGTTTCCTGTCGAGTAAGGGTCCCGGTCGCTTTGGTAGCGCTCTAGTAAGTCAAGGTTGAGTCGCTTTAGCTCGCCGTACGTGATCCAGGTGTCGTCGGTCTCGGGACACCCTCTCCAACGCACTAAGAAGCGTTGGTAGACTCCACTCTTGGTGGTGGTCATCTACTCGTCCAGTATGCATTCTATGTGCTCGCGCTGCTGTAATGGGGCTGGAAGGGGTGGACTCTCAGGTAGTGTGTCACTCGCAAGGGGAGGAGAAGGCCCAAAAGGCTCGCTGGGAATCACCGCGGGATCTCGATAGGCTACCAGATCTGAGACATTGAACGTAGAGCTGTTGCCCTAGTCATCTGGTAGTTCAATAACGTACGCAATTTACCCCACTCGCTTCACTACTCGGAAGGGGCCGGCACTGCGGGCCTGAAGGTTTTTCATGGTCCCCGAGGGAAACCGTTCAGGTCTAACCCTGATCATGACGTATTCTCCCTCTCGAAACTCACAGATGCGTCAGTGCGCGTCAGCTAAGCCCTTATAACGTGCGTTGCTGGCTTCTATGTGACGACGCACATGCTATTGCAACTGCCTAATATGCTCAGCAAAGGACTCAGCTGACTCGGACACATGAGACTAGACAGACGCATGGACTCTTGGAATGAGGACAGACGGAGAGACAAAACCTAACGACGTCCTATGACTGGCGACAAACACAAGGGACGCACTAAGGAAGACCCGGTAAGAATGATGGACACCGTCTGCATATACCAAGTGTAAAGATAGACTGACCCACAACTTAATGTCTTGAGTTTCAACCCTCGTCAACCGTCTCCGGTTCGAGAAGACTTGTCCTCGGGTACGAAAGTGCGGGTGACGGGAAGGTAATCCGGACGTTTGGTGTGGAACACGAAAAAGGGAAGTCCGGACGATGTCTCTCGTACGTGCGGCAGAAATCAGACCACACCGTGTCAACGTAGGGCGTCGACAACTGTACGATAGTCACAAGCGGCTGCGCTATCATAGGAGAGACATGCAAAAGAGGGACGGCTGACTGCTGCTCGGGAGTGACTAGCAAAAGAGAGGTGGCAGCATAGTTGTCAAGGCGACAAGGCGACCAAGGCGAGCTTGGGGTCCTTGAGTGCCTAAGCGCTTAGGCGTCTGCCTCCCTTTTTGGTTCACCCTATAAATAGAGGGTGGGGTGGTTCGAATGGGCCACCCCCTTTCGAACCCCCCACCTTCCCTCTCTCTTTCTCTCTCTTCGGTGGTCGAGCAAATGACCCCTCCTCTCTCTTCCTCTTCCTCTTCTTTGTTTGCCGAGCCTCGCCGTCGACACCACAGTCATTGCCGAGTGAGGAGGCCGTCGTGGCCCTCCCTTTCTCCTCCTTCCTCTCCCTCTCCCTCTATTTCTCTCCTTTCTCTTCTCCTTCCTTCTTTCTCCCCTTCTCTCTTCTTCCTCTTTTCGCTCACGGGGACGACGGAGCCCTAGGCTCTGTCTTCCCCTTCTCCTCCCCTCTCTCTCTCTCTTCCTCTTATCCTCTTCTTCTCGTCCTTCATCTTCTCCATCTCCGGCGTCGCGGATAGGAGGCACTGTCGGTCGTGCCAGTGGAGTAGGGTGCGAGCATGTCGGATAGCGAGGGCATTAGTGTGCCGTTGAGGGAGAGCAATGGGCACACTGGGGAAGAACTTCAGGGTGTACTGGCGTAGGGCGCAGAGAGTGTGTCGGGGAGCGATGCACCGGGTGTACCGGGGAGGCCTCCATGAGTGTGCCGGGGAAGCAACCTAGGGGGTGTGCCGGTGAAGAGTAAGGGCACTAGTGTGCCGGTGAAGGCTCACATGAGCGTGTCGGTGAGCGATGCACCGGGTGTGCCGGGGAAGCGCACAGGGACTGTGCTGGGGAAGCGCACAGGGAATGTGCCGGGGAAGGACGCCAAAGAGTGTGCCGGTGAAGGCTGCTTCGGGGTGTACCGGGGAAGGCCCTTGTGGGTGTACCGGCGATGGGTGTTCACGGCGTGCCGCTGAAGGGGGAGAGGAACACTTCTTCAACTAAATGACTTCTGGTGTTGCCCTGCAGGGCCCACCACCACTTTGTTGGGGCCGTCACTCCCTGTGGACGTGCACTCGTATTTTCCCTTACGCCTCTGGCCTTGGGGAAACTCTGCCGAAATTTTGTCAGAAATTGACAGAGTCTTGATCATTTCAATAATAGTCCCTTTATAGCCTTCACTGTTCATCACCTTGATTCATCATCTCCCTTTCTTTCATTTTCTTTATATCCACTTTTGTCCTTGGGTTCGTGGTACTTAGTGGGATTTGCCGTTACATGCACTACCCTCGCGTAGGAGGGGGGATCACGGGGAGGGGAAAACAACTATCGACCGTACGCCGAGCTCGGACGTCCGCTCGAGATGCAGCCAATGCCTAGATGGAGCCCGAGGGATGCCGAATGACGCCTGAAGGTCTGGTGCCGAGCTGATTTCATTGGATGGCGACGGCGGCCGCTGCGACAGGCCTGTGCAGTTCTGCTACGCAGGACTGATTGGCGCAGTTGTGGTGCGTCGGTCGGTACGGGCGCTGCAGAACTCCAAACGTGATGGGACCAAGTCATGGACGCTGCTGACTGGGAGATCTACGAGTCCTCAGAAGATGGCGGCCATCTGATCACCTCGCTGGACGTGGTCATAGGAATGGCCGGCGTTAGATTCCTGGGTGAATAGCTGAACCAGTCACCGATTGCTGTGGTGGAACTTCCAGTGCTGACGTCGGATAGGGACAAGACCACATGCGTTGGTTCCATATCGTCGAAATCTGAAACTTTGATGAAGACCATATGACCTGAAACTGAGAGAAGGAGGGGGTGTTGGGGCCGACTTGACAGCAGCTTGTCCTAGGCAGATAGAGGACTTCGGGTCTGGCGCGACTGTGGGAGAATGGACGCCCTGGATGGAGACGTTGTTGAAAGCAGGCAGGACCACCTCTGGTACGTCGGCACTTCAGAGAGGAAGAACTCTCATTAACAGAGCTCTAACTGATTCACACAGGGGTGGGCAATGGAGCTGCTACCAAAAGGTGCTCAGGTTCAAACCCGAATCTGGTGCTGTCGCACAAGAATGGATGACGCGAATGGTGCCGAGGTCGGATCGCAGCGGGACCACTTCTGGAGCGGAGCTAGCTCGACGATGAACGACTCCACAGAAGACAACTTTGGTTGGTTTGCATAGTGGATGCTGGGGTAGCCTCTGCATGCTCATTCTCTGCAGCAGGCTGGATGCAGAGAGCAGCAGGCAGGACTTCTCGAACCACGGGAGGTCGTAGCTGCGACGGGTGACTCCCGGAATGCCGTGGATGCACGGAGCAGGGGAGGGAGAACCTGGGTTGTAGAGAGAGAGAGGGCTGGGGCATGGGATGCTGGTGGCTAGGGTTAGGGTTGGTGGGGCGCGCGCTGGTTTGTGGAGGAAGGAGATGGGAGCGTGGTACGTGTGACAGTGCTTCCTTGCCTGTCTATACTCCAGCACTCGTATTTTAAGTCTCTGTGTCAGGTGAGCCTCCACTAGTCATAGCCTTACGATACGTTACGGCGTGTCGGCCGTTGTGGCGGGGCAGTTCCCGTTGTACGATTTTTAAGCTAGTTTCGTGGGCCCCTGGTTCAACTGTAGCGTCCTGCAGAGAGGGAATACTAGCTAGAGGCCTGGCTTAGGTAGTGAGCTAGTGTGTGCACACGTGGTCAGGGGCTTGGACTGACGTCGACGGGCGTTACCCTGTCTAGTCACTCGCTACTGTAGTTCCTGTTCTGGTTCAGCGTGTACCTCGGTCTCTGCCGTCTCAGGCGTCCATAGAGAGGAACTTGTGGCGCAGCATAAGACGTCAGTGGACGTAGCTGGCCATTCTTCTAGTGAGGGGGCTACTTCCGTCACATGACACGTGTCTCTCGTGTTTCTCGCACGTCGTGACCTTTTCGGGTTAGCCTTCCCTCGACTTTGTCCGAGGTCAGTGTTGTGTCGTGTGCACGACATCCTAGTCGTGTGTGTGTGGTCGTGTCTAAAAGAGCATGCACGACAATTGAGTCATGTATGCTTTAAGATCTATCTTGCCTTTCTAGGGCTTTTACCCTTTTTCTTGAAGGTCTTTGCCTATTTGGTGTCTCGTCGACGGATTGGTGACTCCTGACTTCGTCAGTTCAAAGTTTGCCCTCCCGTTGCCACCCGGAGTAGTCTAGGGAGCCGAGGTTAGTTCGGCAGTCGTGCTTCGCTCGGTACGGCTTCTTTTCCCTTTTCTTTTAGCTCCTCTACTCCTTCCGTTTCTGGCTTTCTTTTACAGCTTTGTAGTTTGGCTTTTCCTGTTTTACTACTCCTGTTGTTTTAGCCGTTGTTCCGTGTTACTGCGTTATTTTTCAGTGGGAGTCCGCGTGACCCTTACTGAGTTAGTGACACGAGACACACCCCTACTTTTTAGGTGGGTGGCGTCTTCTGCTTCCGCGGTTCCTGGTGTGGCGTGTCCGTAGCTGCCAGTAGTACTTGCGTCGGGCTTCCCCCGACCTCAATGTACGTCTTTCTTTTCTATCGACTGTACTTGTCTTTCCTTTGAGTTAGAATCTAGTATAATTGTTAAATTTAAACTGTTCCCTTGGGAGGCCTTGCGGGTTCCAAGTGGTATCACATATATTTGATAGTCCTATCGGGTATATCTGGTATCCAGAATCCAGGTCGTCACAGATGGTATCAGAGCATTTGTCGTGTGAGGTACATGAAAATCTCAAATATACAGTTACCAGAGTCATAAAAGTCCTGTACAGTCGCCCAGCCTTTAGCTAGTGGATTTTGCTAGCGTTAGGTTTCGAGAATTATTTTTCGTGTGCTGGTGATCCTACTCATGTCAAGATTATTCGGTGTGTTTCTTTTCCGTTGTGATGTCTGTCTCGATCATGTTTTACTTGGCAGTGTTCGTCGAAAGGCTTGAATCTGCAGTACCTTGTTCGAGAGTTTTCTTGCAAGTTGTTCAGGTTGCTGTTGACTTTTAGCGTCGGTCAGATGACCATACACGTCCTTACATTATTTTGGTCACTCCAGCTTACGTCCGTTTTAGCTCCTGATGTGTCTCGCTTCGGTTGAAGCGCTCAACTAGATTTCATGTTTGAGAAGTTGCTCGAGCGAGCTAGGATTTTCCCTTCCTGGTGAGCTTTTGTTATTGAGCTTATTGCTTCTTGTCCCTTCTAGTGGAATCTTTTTCGAGGCTTGCCTTGGAATTGTTGTCTTAGTAATGCTTCTGTCCTGTGTCTGCTTAAGTGCGGACAGCTTTATTTTGAGTCTAATCTGCTCCTCGCTTATTAGTTGCTTAGCTTTGGACTCCATTATGGTGTTGAGAGCTGTAGTGTACCATGTTCATCGTGCCGTGTCCAAGGTCCGATGTGTTGAGAAGGCTCATTTGTCGTTTTAGGATGTAAAGGTAAACTTAGATCAGCATTTTTCCTTGTGCTTTATGCTGAAGTTGGTACTCTCCTTTATTGCACTTAGGTTCCTTGTGTTCGGTTGCTCGCTGGATCAGTATTCGTGGCATGTTATTTACGATTCTGATGAGTTGTAGTGCCGCCGTACATGTCCTGAGATGTGATTGCCGAGGTCTTTCCTGATGCCTATGTGCGTTGTTAAGAGTGCGCAGCGGAAGCGTGTGGGTTGGCTACCCGCTGGTCGAGGATCATTATGGTGAGATTCTCGCTGGTCGAGAGGTTTTGCTTCTTCTCGATGTGACTTCATCTTGGCTTCCTGTGCCTTGATGAGGGCAGAACATGCACAGGCCTTTCTTCTGCTAAAGGCAAACATGCACAGACCCAGATGTGCACAGACCTTGGTTGCATCATATGCATACACCCTAGACATGCACAGACCTACATGTGCACAGACCCTAAAATATGCTTAGTCCTATATGCACAGACTTGGATGCAGCATGTGCGTAGACCCTAGACATGCACAGACCTACATGTGCACAGACCCTAAATATGCTTAGACCTATATGTATAGCCTTAAAACATGCATCGACCTTATGTATGAACAAGTTAAATGTGCATTGACCTTATATGCTGTCTAAC
Organism: Amorphophallus titanum; assembly: GCA_024336825.1. NCBI lineage: Eukaryota > Viridiplantae > Streptophyta > Magnoliopsida > Alismatales > Araceae > Amorphophallus > Amorphophallus titanum. The sequence continues at coordinate 22,566,188 of JANBPO010006859.1, forward strand.
ATAATGTGCATCAACCTTGTATGCTTATATGCAGACATGCACCGACCTTATAGCAGTGATGGCAAAACATGCATCGACCATGTGAGCAGAAATGCACATGTGCACGGGCCTTGGTTTGGCATGTGCACTGCCCTTGCAAAGCAAGAAGTGAAATGTGTATCGACCTTATAGTGCTATAATGTAAATGTGCACCGACCTGATTATGCATAGTGTAGATGTGCACCGACCTCATATTCACATGTGCACCGACCTTAGTAGCAAGTCTTGTACATGTGCACGAAATTCATTCATCATGTGCACAGACCTTGTAAATTACATGTGCACAGACCTTCTGAACTAAAATGAACATGTGCACTGACCTTGTAACGTGCTAGCATGAGGTGCATCGACCTTAGTGGCAGTTTAGAAAAGTTGCACAAACCTTATAATGCAAGATGCAAAATGTGCATCGACCTTAGTATGCAAGATGCAAGATGTGCATCGACCTTAGTATGCACGATGCAAGATGTGCATCGACCTTCTAAATGAACATGAAAGATGTACAATGACCTTCCTTCAGAAGTAGCTAATGTGCATCGACCTTTCCTTCAGAAGTAGCTAATGTGCATCGACCTTTGCTAGCAGCAGACTAAAATGTGCATCAACCTTTGTCCTTGAACAGTGATGTGCATCGACCTTACTTCTTTATGAACAGGAAAGTGCATCGACCTTAGTCTTCATATACAGTAATGTGCATCAACCTTTCTTCAAAAGTAGCTAATGTGCATCGACCTTTGCTTGCAGCAGACTAAAATGTGCATCGACCTCTGTCCTTGAACAGTGATGTGCATCGACCTTACTTTGGATGGGTTTAGACCCATTTCTCCCATTTTTCTCTTCATTATTTCAAGTTCTTGGCGTAGCTCCATTATCAGAGTCAGCTCAAGCTGGCGGGAGTTAGGGATGCTACCCCCCGTCTCGAATTCAGGTAGGATCATCATTCCCCTAGAGCCGTGATCAGACACGTTTAGTCTTTGAGAGCTTGATATTCTTGCCCCCACGCCCATACATGAGGGAGTATGATGGCATACTTCTTCATCAGGCAGCAAAGAGTGCTCCCACTCCTCCCGCGGCCGATTGGCATGGCAGGAGGTGGAAGCTTCGGGTTGATTTGCCTGAGCCAGCACGAAGCATATCTCTTCATCTTCTACTTCTTCAGTCGTTCGGCTTGTTCCGGTCGATAATGTGTTGCAAGAGAGGGCAATGACACCCTTTCTGTCTTTTGACTTTTTCTTCTTCTTCCCCTCGGCGACTGGCATATGCCCCTACACCGGGTCATCTTGTAGCTGTTGGTGTATGGACACCATGTTGACGACCCTTTTGAAGTCGGGAAGCTCGTGAGGGCATGGAGGATCCACTCTGGATTCGCCCATCTTGAGCTCACCTTTCTTGATCATACCTTCGACAATGTCTTTAAACACATAGCAGTCTTCAATGGAGTGCCCAACCATTTGGTGATACGGGCAGAAACAGGGGTCGTCTTTTCTTCTAAGATCACCTGGCCTCTTCGGCTCTAGCAGGGTGAACTTATTGTATCTGGTGGCCCATTCAAACAAGAGTCGGGTCTTCTCCTTAGGAAAGGAGTAAGGCTTCATCATTTTGGCCCGCAAGGGAGGCCCTTCATGCTGTTCGGCAGGTTTAGCCGGGGGAGGGCTAGCGACGACCCCTTCACCTTTATTTCTTTGCCGCTCGATCACCCTGAAGTTGACTGTATGCACTTCTTCTGGCGTGGGCCGTTTATTGAGTGATTCAGTCTTCTGACCCAAAGCTGTAGGGATAGAGGAGAGGAAAGTCTCAATTTCTGTCACTACATTGTTTAGTCGGTCAAAGGACTTGATTTTAATTCCAATCATCTTTTCGAGGATCTCCCGCTTCAAAGTTTGTTTGTAGATCTGTACTGCGTCTTCTTGGTGTGGTGGCCGCTTGCATCTCATGCTAAGATTCCGCCATCTTTTAATATATTTCAAAATAGTTTCATCAATCCTTTGCTTGGAGGTATATAATTCGGCCATGGTTATTTCTCTTTCGGCAACGTGGAATCATTTTTGGAACTTCTTTTGCATATCTGGCTAGTCATTGATAGACCCAGCTGGTAAGTTCGAGTACCACTCAAAAGTGAGTCCTGTGAGGGGAAGACCCGAAGAACTTGAGTAGGTAGGACTCATCGGCTGTCAAATCGCCCATTACATTGATGTAGTGAGCTATGTGCTCTTTCGACGAACTCTGTTCGCTAAACTTCTCGAACTTCGGTAGTTTATTGATGCCGAGAGGTAACCTCTTGGCCGCGTGATGGACAGGGTAAGGTACCTTGTACACATCAAAAGCGGCATAATCTTTGTTGCCCCTATAGGCTAGTTTCTCTTCAATCATCCGATCTATCATCATTTTGTTCACCATCGCCTGGTCAACTGGGCCTGGGTGGAGGTGGGCTTGCTGCATGTGCGGTGTCACCACCGTTGCCTGAGGTGTAACGGCAATCCCATAGCATGAGAGCACTGGGGGTTGTGTCATAGTGGTAGTATGTTGTTCTTGGGAGGGAGTGCCCTCTGTGTAACTAGGCGCCGACTGAGCTGCGGCTACTTGTGGCAAAGCTCTGAGGATTTGGCCATAGCTTCCCGGTGTCTCGGGGGGAGCTTCGGGGTGCTTGATGGTAGATGCTTATGAATTCTTTTCATTTAGCTGCTTCTTCAGTAGTTCAATCTCCTATCGGTATTCATGTAGCAGCCCCAGTGTTGCAGGGTCATGCATGGAGGGGTCGAGGGGGACGCCTCTTTCGTCAGTTGGAATTTTTTCAAATGATGTGGATGCTCTCCCATTGTCACCTTCAGCCGTGATCACGTTCACAGCCATCTTGACTAGGCCTGCATCTGTTTCTTCAGCATGGACTTGTGCCACGTCACAAAGATTCCTTGGAGAGGACCAGCAGTGGCCAGCCACCACAACCCTATTACAAGTGAGTATTGTGGCTCGTCGCCCCCAGCCTTTACTTGTAGCATTCGTAGCTTCTAGGGGTCATTGCATCCCCACAGTCGTACTGTCGAGGTTATGGGAGTGCCCTGGGAAAACCAGAATAATATAGCTTCGCCCTTTGGTAGGGCGGATGAGAGCTCGTGGCACATTGACTGGTGCACTAATTTCATGGGTGAAGCAGCTTCGCCTAGTCATCTCATCTTGTTCTTTGTTATTTGGGTGAGTCTCAGCTCGATGGATGCGGGGCCGGAGAGCTAGCCTCCAGGAAGCTTGGGTCAAAACCCTGGTCTTCTCTTCTATTTCTCTTTCTCTTCCTAGAGCCGAGGTCCGCGGCTACTTGGGCACCCAGATTTGCTTAAGCTTGATTGGGTGAAGGGACAACCTCCCCTTTGATTTGGACCCGTAGCAGTCTGACTTCTCTTGGGCCAATTCTTGGAAGGAGTTGTGCACTGGCACTGTTGGAATTGTCCTATTGAGTGTGATTTTGGCCTATCGGCCATTCAGAAAGACACGGACGCCTCCAATGAGTATGGATTTGCCCGAGGTAGAGAGCTGACTTCATAGTGTGCCGGCGTTCTTCTTGGTCGCTCTCCTGGCAGCCAATGTATGCTTCCGGTTGACGGGAGCGCAGGAGTGAAAGTGGTGAGCATAGCAGCCCACCACAGTAGCTTCAGTTAGGGCCGCCTCTACAATGATGATCGACTCCACCTCTCGGATGTTTAGGAGTTTCATGAATGCGACCCCCCAAAAGTTGGGGAAGTCGACAATAGGTGGGAAGCTTCTGAATTGGGTCGACACCACCAAATAGCCATGGGAAACATGGCTGGCAACAGCAAGCGGTCTGAACGATACAGCCATCGCAATCGTCAAAGATAGCCCGACAAATGCAGATCAAACAGTTAGTACTTTAGGAAAGGGCCGCGAGGCCCTTAGTCTTGGTGAGAAGATGAAGGGTGATTCTGGTCCCACCAAGCGTGGCAGACTTGTGGACGCACTTTTTATTAAGATATATTGTTCATTTGTTTATTGAGTTCATTTATTAGTTTATTAAGTGCGTGGGCGTGCCAGTCACAAAGTGACGATTTATTCGGACTTCAAGGAAGCCCATGGTGTGCTCGATCTGGCTCGGTTAGATGATTGTGTAATTTGGGTTGGGACCAATGTTGTGTCTCTGTGGTTTTGATGATGTCAATACTCATACGAGACTCAACACTACGAAGAGAGAAGGGGCCCGACTGCTGGGTAGGTTTGAACTCGGCCTCGAATTGTTCCAATTTGAGAGCAACCTGATATGCATGCTCTAAAGTGGTCACATTGCGGTGAAAAAGTTCATATTGGTAGTTTGGCCGCAGACCTCTTCGAAAGCGCGAGATGGTCATGGTGCCCTCTTCCGTAACTCCACACCGTAAATAATACTCATCAAACTAGGCAGTGTACTCAGTCACGGACCGATTCCCTTGGGAGAGACTTTGCCATTTGTCTATGAGATGCTGGCGATATGTGGCAGGAAGGTACTTCTTCCTTAACTTGATTTTCATATCATCCCAAGTACCGATCTGGGGTTGATGTCGCTGCATCAATAGGCTCTCCACATTGGTCTAATAGGTTTACGCCTGCCCTTGCAACTTCATCTTTGTGTAGCGAACTCTTTGGTGGTCCATCCTCTCAAACCACTTGAAGTACCGATCCATGCCGACCTCCCAATCTAAATAGACCTTCAGGTCCAAGGACCCGTCAAAAAGGGGAGGGTCCACACACACGCTCCTAAGAATGCAGTCGTCATCATCGTAATCATGATTCCATCGTTAGGCTCGACGGTCACAACCATAACCCCCTTGTTCATTATCGGATGCATAGTCAGCCACCTCGGGCACTTGTTGCCTCCTATCATCGGCCCCGTGAGCCCCTAGAGCAGTGGGTTGGGGAACCGGCTCTTGTTGACCATTGGTCGGTGCGGGTTGTGCCGCCACTGGGGCCCTCTCTAGGGTAGCAATTCTCCCCACAAGACCCTGGATGGACTAGTCCGATGCTTCAGCCCGATCCTCTATGGCTTTCATCCTCCCTTCCAAATACGTTCCTACGCCATCTAGATGCGTACTAAGACCATCCATGCGACTATCGAGATGATCCATGAGGGTTCAGAACATCTCGGCCACCGATGGCTCATCGGAACTACGGGCTCGGGGATCCGCCATAGGTGGTGGTGGTGAGTATTGGGTGCCTCGACGGGTGGGCATGTAAAAGACACACTAACTGGGATACACGGACTAAAGCAAAGATGAACCTAGAACCTTTTAGATATTGGGTAAAGGATGCAATGAGACACGACCCTAGACTCTAACCCAATTTTGTTTAACGCCTGAGGCGGCCCAGAGGGGACCGCTTAGGTTCCAAACGGTCTGAAGGAGACCGTTTATCTCCTTTGAGTGGTGGACTATAGGTGACTGCCCCTCCTCCTCATGTGGTCCATGAGGACCGTCTCTCTATCCTTGAGGCAGTCCAGCATCTGACTGTTTGTACCAGGGATGGTCTAGAGTGGACCGCCACCTGTGTTCTATCTGACCGGAGTTTAGTTCTTGCCGATTTAAATCTCGAGTGAGTGGACATCGATCCATGTGCTGACCTGATGTCCAACTGATGCTGGGCATCATGTGGGGGCCACGTGTGTGGGTGCTGTGGGGTCTCGGGAAGTGGTGTGTTCTCAGCCTATATCACCGTGAGTCGGTGTCGGTACGAGGAGCGGTCCTTGAACTTTGTCCAGTTCAACCGTTATTTTCGTTGGTTAGAGAGTCTACTGCTTCAGCAACCCTCCACTAGTCGTAGCCTTTCAACACGTATGTGGTCCCACCAGGGAGAGGTGGCGAGGCTACCCGAGAGAGACGGCTTGCGGCTAGTTGCCGTGGGCCTCCTACTGTGGCAGCTCGAGTCCGGGCCAGGAGGAAGAGCCAGCTAGAGGGCCTGACGTAGCACAGTCAGTCAGTGTGTGCACACGTGGTTAGGGACTTCAGATGCGTGCTGACGAGCATGACCCCGACTATACCCTTGTCAGTGTTACTTGTATGTGTGTCTCAGTTTCCACCTAGGATGAGCAGGGAGACACTACGACAGAGTGTAAGTCATCAGGGGACGCATCCGGCTGTGCTTCTAGTGGGAGGTACTCCTATCTTTGTCAGGTAGTGACTCTTAGTTTTCACCATGATGTGTGTCTCGATTTTTGTATCGTGAGACTAGCGTCAGGCATAGCAGGACTTTTTTGTTTATTTATTCCTGTTGTACTTGCCTTTAGCTACTTTGCGTTGTAGTTTCTCATTTTGCGAGGTGGGGGTTTGAGTGATCCCTATTGAGCCTTTTGTTATGAGGCTCATTTCCTGCATTTTTTCGCGTTTCAGGTGAGGCGAGGCTTCAGAGGAGTGTGTCTGAGGCTCCACGTGGTTCTAGTGCCCAGGGTTAGTTGCTAGTTGCCAGAACCGGGGTATGCCCCGTGTGGTTGTACTTCCCTTTGATCTGCACAGAAGGAAGATTTCCAGGCGTATAAGGGATTTTGGACCTGGCTTTTTTGTGGAGGTTGGGGGGAACGCGAGGAACCTACCCTAAAAATTTCAGCTCCAGAAGAATAGAACCCTAGACTTCTCCTTTGGGAAAGAATAGGCCTTCTTCATTTTGTCCCTTAGTGAGGGACCCTCCTCCTTCTCTTCCACCTTGGCAGGCTAAGGTGCAGTTGCCTTGTTGCCGTTGTCCCTTTGCTATTTAAACGCCCTGATATCAAGGGTGTTCGCTTCTTTAGGCGCTGGGTGCCGCTCTACTATCTTTGCTTTCTGTGCAATTGCAGCAGTTGATGTAGGGGTAGGCATGGCCAGGAAAGCTTCCACTTCGGCCACTACATTATTCAAGCGGTCGAACAATCGTATTTCCATGCCAATCATCTTTTCCAATGCCTCCCTCCTGAGGTTTTGCTTAGAGATTTGTACAACGTCCTCCTGATGCGGGGGCCGCTTGCACCTCAATCTAAGGTTCCTCCACCTCTTGATGTATTCGAGGGCCGTTTCATCCGCCCTTTATCTAGTGGAGTAGAGTTCAGCCACTGTGACCTCCCTCTCAGTGACGTGAAGCTTTTCTCTGAACTTCTTTTGCATATTCGGCCAGTCGCTGATCGATCCGGTCGGGAGGCTGGAGTACCATTCGAATGTGAGCCCTGTCAATGAGGACCCGAAAAATGTCAGTAGATAGGACTCATCTGTGGCTAGGTTGCCCACGACGGTCATGTAATATGCGACGTGTTCCTTCGGGGATCCCTTCCTATTGAACATATCGAACTTAGACGGCTTGCTGATCCCCAGAGGGAGCCACTTTGCTACATGATGGGGCGAATATGGCACTCGATAAGCATTGAATGCGAGATAGTCATCATCACTTCGCTCAGCAAGCTTCAACTCAATCATCCTTTCCACTATCAGCTTGTTTACGATGGTCGGATCGACTAGTTCTAGGTAGAAGTGTGCTGGCTACTGGTAAGGGGTGACCAAGGTGGTCACCTGCAGAGGAGGATGCAGTAATGAAGGTGCTTTATGCACCTGTGGCAGCACTAGTGGCATCAGCGACTGTGGTGGGTGCTCCTGGGTGGCCGCCAGGCTGGGCTTTACCGACTAGGGCACCCCTCTCCTCCAACCCCCTCATTCTTCCCCACCTCTCCCCACTAGGGAAACCAGTCCAAGGACCACCCTCTCCCCTGTGTCCCCCACTTCTTCTCCCCATCTCCACTGCTGTTCCAACTCCTCCACAACCCCTCCACAGCCCCTCTGGGATTCCCACCCCATCCCATCACCATTAGCCACCTTCACCACTCCCCCACTTGATCTTGGAAGGCTGTTCCTGCTGTCCAGTTCGTCATCTGGAGAACCTGAAGACTGTAGAAGACAATGCGACGCCACCAGGATGATCCAAGAGGTCCAAGAGGTACCGGCGGAAGCGTCTCTGAGTCTTCTTCGCATCGGTGGTCGTCTCGCCCTCTTCTGACTTCGTGGATGTCCGGGGGAAAAGATCTACCCCGAATACGCAGAAGAGCTCCAGTCAGCAACCTAAGGGTGTTTGCAGAAGGTGCCATGACCAGTCTCCTGAAGATCTGAAGACGGGGCTTGGCCGACGCCTTCTACGATGACTCTTATTCCTCCTCCAAGAAATGGGGCTCCGTTTGGCCACCGAAGTGATTTCTTCTCCTATTTCTCCTCTGAGTGCGCAGTTTTATCCATCCTGGGATAGAGCTGACAACCTATCAGTGTTTGGATTGCTGCGGCCTGCTCTGACATCGGCTGGCACCCCCGTGGATCTTGTTTCGAAGAGAGATCGACTACGGTTCCAACGCCACTAACCGTGCCCAAATCAGAGTTCGGGACTGTTCGTGGTGACATCATCTTCCAAAAGCTGCAGTGTTGTGACAGTTCATGGCAGAGAATAGAGCCCCTGCTTCCTACTCCACCGCGCCCTGTGACGGCTTCCCCGGCTCCCGCCAAAATTTCAGTACCCTCCCGGGCCAATCCACAAAGTCTTGGTGCTGGTCTTGCTGTCAAGGGAGTTCGGGAGCTTCCACAATAATTCCAGCATCGACAGTCTATACCCTGTTCTTGATAAGGGACAGATTCGCCCACGACGTTGCGAGGAGTCTGAGTCTTCATCTTCCCCCTCCCCACTTGGCCAGCTGAAGGCCCCTTCCTGCGAGGAGGTAGTTTTGATTGTAATTCCCTTAACCCCCACCCCAAGATCCCCCTCCTGCGTGAGGCGTAGTGTTGTAGTTTGCTTGAACAGGTCGGGCGGAATGTCAGTGCTCGAGTATCGAAATAGGTTCATAGAATTGGGCCGTTATGCGCCCCATATTCTTGCTAATGAGGCATTGAAGACAGAGCAGTTTCTGCGAGACCTCCGTGCAGAGTTGAGACAGCCATTGATTATCGCCAGGCTGACCACAATGAATGAATTGTACCAGGCAGTAGCAGCGCTAGAGTTGGATTTGACAAGGTCCCTTGTTCCTCCTCTAGCATTGGTAGTGCAGTCGACAGCTCAATTTCCTCTGAGTTATCTACCTCCTATTCCTGCACTTTCTTCTGCCACTCCTGTGGTCAGTGGTGCAGCCCCTTCTGGTAAATCTCAGCACAAAGGATTCAAGAATAAAAAGAGATCCAGGAGATGATTTGATCGACAGACTCCGTCTGATGCTACTCAACAGTCAGCTCCTTCCTTCCCGCAGTGACAGGGTTCTGCTAAAAGTCAAACGAAAGGTTGTGCACGATGTAGTGGCAGTCACCTAGGCAGGCCTTGTTCGTTACCAGTGGTGTGTTTCCGATGCGACCAGCCAGGGCATGTAGTTAGAGACTGTCCGATGTGAGCTATTCCAGTGCAGTTTGGTTCTGCAGCTCCATCTCAGCCTCAGTTCAGACCTCCACTCCCACCACCGTAGCCGTCTCAGCCATTCCAGCAGATACTTCCTCAGGCTTCGGCGACGTCTTCTTATCAATCTTCTGTAGCCGCCGGTAGGAAGATAAAAGGCAAGGTCACTCACATTTCTCGAGCAGAGGCTGTAGCTTCCAACCTTGTTGAAGGTACGGTTACTATTTTTGGTTGTGCAGCCCGTGCTTTATTTGACTCTGGTGCTTCTCACTCTTTTATTTTTGAGGCATTTATTGCATGCATTGAGGAGCCTATGATTGAAGTGGCATGTGACTTAATTGTTGAATTGCCTTTCGGGGATTTTATGGCGACCCCGTTGTGTCCTGAGAATTCACCCGTTGTGGTTAGTGATCGGCAGTTGCCGGCAAGACTCTATGCTTTACAGCTGGCAGATTATGATGTTATCCTCGGCATGGATTGGCTAGAGCAATATGACGCTGTGGTTGATTGCAGATCTAAGAAGGTCTATTTTCAGCCACCTGGAAAATCGGTATTCTATTTTCAAGGTATTCGATCCCACCAGCCTCCCACGCCCCAGCCCCCTCTCCAACTGCAACCAGGGTCTGCCCTCCCCTACTCCAAGCATCCACGGCGTCCCGGAGCCGCCCCGTCATCGCTACGCCATCCCGTGGATCGAGAAGGCCTTGCTGCTGTCCTCTACAACCCACCTGCAACAGAGGTTTGGGTTGCAGAGACTGCCCCAGCATCCACGGTGCAAACCAGCTGAATCTTCCTTCTGTGGAGTCGAACGTTCTCAAGTTAGCTTCGTTCCAGAAGTGATCTCATGGCGATCCGACCTTGGCACTGCACGCACCGCCCGTTCTCGTGAAACTGCGCCCAGCTCAGGTCCGAACCTGAGTCCCAGCTGGTAGCAACTTCCCAGCCCACCCCGGCATGATTCAGCCAGAGCTCTCTTCATGAGAGTTCTGATTCTCCGAAGCACCGACGCAACAGAGGTGGTCCTGCCTGCATTCGACATCGTCTCTGTCTGTGGCATCCAAACTCCCACAGGCGCGCCAGACGTGGAGCCCCTGTTCATCCAAGATGAACTGCTGTCAAGTCGGCCCTGACACACCTTCTTCCTGTCAGTTTCAGTTCATGACGTCTTCCTCAAAGTTTCAACCCCCGACGTAACGAAACCAACGCAAGTGGTTTCGTCACGTTCCGATGTCGGCACCAGGAGTTCTGCCCTAATCTTTGACGTCCTATCCTGCTGTTCACCCAGAAACCCGATGCCGACTGTCCCTGCGACCACGCCCAGCGAGGTGATTGGACGGACACCCCCTTCTGAGGGCTCGTAGACCTCCCATTTGGAGTTCGGTAGCACCCGTACCAACCGTCGCACCACTTCTGCGCTGACCAGAACCGCGCCGGTCTGCTACTGCAACCGCCGCTTCCACCCAGTGCCGTCAGCTAGACACCAGGCTTTCAGGCATCCGTCAGCATCCTTCGGTCTTCATCCAGGAGGTGGCTGCATCTTGAGTGGCCGCTACAGCTCGGTGCTTGGTTGTTAGCTCGCTTCCCATTCCCCGCGATCCCCCCCTCCTGTGCGAGGATAGTAGTGTGTAATTGGTCGCCCCCACCCCCTGTACCCCCACCCAGCGTGGAGCGTAGTGCATGTACTAGCAGGTACGACAAACAGCCGCCCCCACACAGTGTGTTAGCTGACCTCCGGCGACAAGCAACCGGAGGACACTTCGGGAGAGCTCAACTAGCCTCTTCAATATTTGAGGAGGTCAAGGCCTGTGTCCCGGATCCTGTCACAAACACAACAGGTGCCAGCCGCTAGGACGTCTCAGCCCGAACCGACACGGCATGAAGAGCGCCAAGAGGACGTTCACAGTGTCGATGGGGATAGCCACCCCCGGCACGAAGAAGATCTGGGGGAGGAGACATATACTCCCGCGTTGGAAGAACTCCGGTGCGAGAATCAAGAACTCAAGTACCTCTTGCAATCGCTCTTACGCGAAAAGGAGGCCCCTGTTCAACCTCAAGCGGCACCCACCGGAGTGGAGCAACAGCCTTCCCCCATTCCCGTCGCGGCTAACGCCTCTGTCACCGCTGCAAAATTGCCACTGGTGGTGGACTTTGAAGTTCCGCAGCATGAAGCTAATGCGTGGTCATCTGCTACTCTTGCTGCAGAGAGCCTCATGGCACAGAAGCAGATGATCGAGCGCATCGTGGAGGCGAAGTTTGCCCAACATGGTGAGGGCGTGGCTACCGTTGATTTATACAGCATGCCCTACTCTCTCCATCATCAGTTCAAGAAACTTCCGCCGGATTGCCAAAAGGCCCCGAAACTTCAGAAGTTCAACAGGCAGGGCTCCCCACATGAACACCTGGCCTATTACATGACGGCCATGCGTGAATTAGCACTGGAAGAAGCATATTTACTGCGGTACTTTGTCACGTCATTAACTGGCACCGCCTTCCAGTGGTACTCCAGACTAAAGCCTAATTCTGTTGCTGATTGGGCTGATATGCAGAAGAAGTACGTCGACCGTTTTCAGACGACCGAACGCAACGTCTCCCTGGCGGAGCTCTATTCCCTCCGGCAGAAGAAAGGTGAAACAACATTGGACTTCATCAAGCGATGCAGGGACGTCAGCATGCGCTGCGATGATCCTCTGACGCCCGAAGATGCGATCACCATCTACCGCAGAGGCTTGTCAGCGGAAGTCAGTGAGAAGCTTCTGGGCTCCAATATCAGGAGCTGTGACCAGTTGAATACACTGGTGGCGGAGATTGAAATGTTCTTCGCCGATCACCCTATACAAGCTTCTGTCAAAGGCAATGATGTGAAACGAAAATCTCCAAGTTTGCAAGGTTTATTGCACTAGTGTTATCACACAAAATGGGAACACAGCCAAGATCTACCAGATAGTCTTGGAGTTGTTGTTTAATCCACAGCACTTGGGTGCCACAACTTCCTACAGCAACATATTCTGCCTCTGCAGTTGAGAGGGCAACCGAATGTTGTTTCTTGGAGGCCCAAGAAACCAAACACCCACTAAGGAATTGGCAATAGCCACTAGTGCTCTTGCGATCCAGTTTGCATCCAGCATAGTCTACATCTGAATAAGAAATGAGTGAAAGCTCACAGGATGCAGGATACCATAATCCCAGATCTTGAGTGCCAGCAAGGTATCTGAAGATACGCTTGATGGCAGTCAAGTGGGATTCTCTAGGACTAGATTGAAATCTAGCACAGAGGCCTACACTAAATTGGATATCTGGTCTAGATGTAGTTAAGTAAAGTAATGACCCAATCATACCTCTATACCTCTTGGCATCCATGAGTGTGCCTTGTTCACTAGGGTTGGTGAAAAGGTGAAAGTGTGAGAATGAGACGATCACCACCCAGTAAATAGAGTAAGTTGAAATTTTTATATTTGAAAATAATAACCCTGAGTAGAAAATGACTGAAATACCCCTAACTTAATATAAACGGTTTAAGGTATATAAGCCCAACTTAGAAGCATAAGAAATTAAGAAAACCATTTTTGCAGCAGATAGTAAGATTTAAAACATTTAAGGAAGTTAAAAGCTTTAACCAGACCCACTAAACTTACTCATTCAGTGCATTAGGCTAGATTGGGGAAATGATTAACCACATATTGAAAATAAATAGAAACCCCCTTATTTTTGAAGACAACCCCAGAGTCAGCCCCTAACCATTTTTTTAAATTAATTAATAGTCTGATATAGCATTCACCTTTTGACTCAAGGAAACACGTTGTTTAGATGCCAGAGTCCCTGGTTACTCAATGTAGCTTATCATTCTGTTTCATTTTGATCAGAGATAGCAGTCTTCATCATGACTAGATGTCACTGCACTTCGTTTGTAGTGACCCAGAATTTTTATAATTAATTTCTAGATTGATTTAAGTATTTTCTAAAATTATTAAGCAATTATAAGGCCTAAAATGAATTAATAACTTAATATTGAGATTTGTAAGGGCCAACTAGAGTTCTTCTCGAGCCTCGTAGTCACTGTTGACTTGGCTGGTGACCAGTTGGTAGTCAGTGTGAATCTTGACTCACTCAACCCCCAACTGTCGGGCCATGCGGGCTCCTGAGATAAGGGCTTTGTACTCGGAGGCGTTGTTTGATGCCTAGAAGTTGAACTTTAAGGCGTACTACAGATCTACTCCTTCGAGGGACTTCAAAAGGATGCTGGCACCACTCCCGGCCGAATTGGAGGATCCGCCGATGAACAATTCCCAGGTTGGCCCGGGCTCAAACGGAGATTTCTCTTCGGTCAGGATGGTGCTCTCGGCGATGAAGTCGGCGAGCGCTTGTCCTTTGATAGCTGAGTGAGGCCGATACAAGATATCGTAGGCCCCGAGCATAATGGCACATTTGACGAGGCATCCTGAGGCTTCAGGGTGAGCGAGGATCCTCTTCAGTGGTTTGTCGGTCAGGACTATGATGGAGTGCCCTTGGAAGTAGGGCCGAAGGTGCTTGGTCGAGGTAACCAACACTAGCATGAGTTTCTCAGTTGTGGGTTACCTTCTTTTAGCCTCGTTGAGCACCTTACTGGTGTAGTAGATCGGTCTCTCGACTCCCGAATCATTTCTGACTAGGACGGAGCTAACTGTGGATGGGGTTGCCGAGAGGTAGAGATGTAAGGCTTCACCTGGAACTGGCTTGGATAGCACCGGGGGTGAAGCCAGAAACTCTTTAAGCTCAGCTAACATTTTTTGACATTCCTCGTCCCATGCGAACACAACAGACGCCATTTTTGGTCCCCTCAACAATTTGAAGATGGGTAGGCATCATTCGGCCGCACGGGACAGGAATCGGTTGAGCGCAGCAATGCGCCCGGTAAGGCGTTAAACGTCCTTGGTGCAGGTGGGTGGCCGCATGTCTAGCATGGCCTGGACTTTGTTGGGGTTGGCCTCGATCCCACGCTGGTTCTCCAGGAAGCCCAGGAATTTCCCAGACTTTACTCTGAAGGTGCACTTGGTGGGGTTAAGCTTCATATTGTACCTCTGGAGAGTGTCGAAGGTCTCAGCTAGGTCGGCAAGGTGGTCCTCAGGTTTGGGGGTCTTGACGAGCATGTCATCAATGTAGGCCTCGACATTCCGGCCGAGCTGTCCCTCGAACATATGGTTGACGTATGAAGACACCCTTCTCCTTCAAGAAGGAACACACGAAGATGCTCTTCGACCTTTGTATGGCCCAAAAGATCGTCGAGTTGCCCAAAGTCCGCAAGCCAGATGAGGCTCGAAAGACTGACGATCCCAGCTACTGCCCATACCACCGCATGCTGGGTCATCCAATTGAGGACTGCTATGTCTTGAAGACTCAGGCACAGAAGCTGATCCGAGACGGCCTTGTCCAAATGAAGAGTGGTCTCGTCGATCCTCCGCAACCACACACGTGGTCCAGACCCGCCAAAGCAGCGCGAGTGGTTCACTATCCGACTAATGTGATCCACATGATGGCGACATTTTCTCTTTCTGATGACGAATCAGAAGTGCCTAGTGCTGGCCGAAGGGAGCGTTCATTTTGGTATCCGGGGTGGAGGCCCTGGCATGATCACGGACCCCTCTCCTTCCCTAGAGAGAGAACTCGGTGACTCTTCGACGTTCTCGTCGAGAGGAAGTCCAGTACTGCCCTTTCCATGCATGAATCTGCCATGCGATCGAGTCTTGTGAGGAAGTCCAGTACCTCATCCAGGAACAGATCCAGTGGGAGCAGATAGATGCCGAGGGGAATTCTATGACGCTCGTCAGGCTTCGGCGAGCCGTCGCAGAAACTCTGAGCATCGCCAGAAATGCACCAGAGCAGTCAGATCCTCCCCAAGAAAACTGGCACGGGCTGCCTTACCAGCATACTCCAGAGTGGCTCGAGTTCTGGACCGACAACCGCGAAGCACTCGAGCAATTGCAGAGGCGCCGGGAGCAAGACACCAGTTCGGAGACGATGTCGAGCACCTTTTCGGTCGACGTCATCCATCCTCCTGCTCCTCCAGCCTCTCCCGACTCCCTGGCACCGTCGGCCAGTCAGCCGGCCCCTGCCGTTTCGGCCGTGCAATGGCGGCCATGGCAAGAGTTAGAGTCCCTTCCCTTCTCCAGAGAAGACACTGCCAGGCTTCTCCGGGTCCTTCTTGGCCGCGAGAATGTTCTGGTGGGCGGGACGACGACGGGCTCCTCAAGCTCTTCTTGCCCTCTCCCTACCCGGCCTCCGTCTTTGAAACCCGAGGATAGGAAGGGGAAGCAAAAGCAGGGCGAGGCTCCAGCTCGACCGGGCCACGTCCTCCCAGTATTTTATTGAGTCTCATTAATTATAGAGAAAATTATTTTGTGTGAGATGAGATTATCATGTAAAAATTAGAGATCACTCAAATAATTCAACTGTGTGAGCCACTTTGGGGCATCATAGTGTAATACGGGATTTACTCAGTGTAATGCCAAAAATGGCGTGTCTACAGGGCGGTACGCCTAGGGTGCCGCCCTGCTGGCGCACTTGATAGCCGACCTATCCACGGGGACAGGTTGTGGGACAATTGTTGGCGGCTTCTCACCTTTCCTGTAGATATGCAATTTCCTATTTATGCTGATGTTCCTTCTTATGCTTATGTTTATGCTTATAAATGATTGTGATTATGAATGATGCTAATGGTCTGTGGGTACAGGTGTGGAGTCACCTCTACATGCCTATGGATCGGGCTGGCCCCTGTCTTGGAGAGGCAGATGCCTACCCCTTGGCATGACGGTGGCTGCCACTAGTGACTGGGGCTCTGCACTCCTACGAGCTGTAGGTCGTCAGGCAGGAGTTCTGTGACTACCCCGCCTCCTTGGTACGTATGATTATGATGCGTTTAGTTCTATTTCCTGCTTATGATTATATGATAATGACATGCGTGCATGCAGGTTGTGTGGAGACCTTACATGGGGATGACCGACGAGGGCCAGCCATGGGTCGCAGCGGGTCGACCCTTGTTTGGACGTGAGATTTGGGTTCACTACCTAAATGAGATCGAGCCCCTGCAACTGCGGCTGGTGATGAGGATGCTGGGCCTCCACCAGGAGTGGGTGGATGTCGCAGACCCACGTGGGATCGGGCGGAAGACCCACGGACGGGTGGTGGCGATAGACTGGCGGCTGCGGTTCCCGGTGCAGTATGCTGACTGGCAGCGGGGCGGCACTCCAGTCGTCTCCTAGGCAGAGGATAGTGAGGCACACTTGTGACAATACTGGCAGACTTATGCCGGTCGGCCTCAGATGAGGCCCAGAGGGGTATGTATGAATGCGTTCTTTAATTTCTATATGCTTTGATTAATATGATATGATGAATGCTTTACTAACATGTGATGGATGCAAGATGCGCGTGATGCAACAGTGATTGGCATGCAGATCCATCTCTATAGCCTGGAGATCCAGCTTGTGACCACACAGGAGGACCTGGAGATCCTAGTGAGTATGCTTTATATCTACATGTTGAGCTTAATTCCTGAGTTCTAGCGATTGGCAACTGACAGTCTCAATCAATGCAGTGTGCCCAGCAGGGAGCAGCGGGTGGAGGGGCAGGGGGTGCCTCTTCGAGCTCGAGGGATCAGAGCGTCGAGATCACTTCTTTGCAGGAGCGACTCGGAGGAGCAGTGCCGCGTGCCGAGACAGCAGAGCGCGAACTTGCAGCACTGGTGAGTTAAAATGATCGTCAGGCATTGCTGTTAAAATTCTCTTTTCCTTTTTCAAAAAAATGCAACAATATGCTCATAACAATGTGTTGAAAAATGCAGGCAAAGGAGCTACAGGACGCACTTACCCAGGCGGCCTTAGTGGGCACCATGCTTGCGATCCGCGACCTGCAAGTTGCGGAGCTGGAGGAGGAGAGGAGGTGGCGAGAGACGGAGGAGCTACCCTGAGAGTCGATGGAGCTACAGATCCTCCTGGGGGTTGAGAGGAGAGAGCGGGCTCAAGAGAGGGAGGAGTGGTCGAGGGAGCGAGCCCGTGAGAGGGAGGAGTGGCAGAGGGAGCGTGTCGAGCACGAGCGGGAGCTATCCGAGCACAGCATGAGGGACGGCTGAGCGCCTACTCCAGCATAGGTTACCTAGTAGGTTCCTCTACACAGCAGCGGAACGAGGCAGAGGAGCGAGCATAGGCGAGGAGGTCGACTGCCACTCAGGGGTCAATGGGACCACCACTGGCTCTAGCCAGGGACTGAGATGAGAGAGGAGAGGTAGAGACTAGGAGAGAGGAGAGTGGTGAGGAGAGTTGGAGAGATCACCTTTGTAGACCACTTCCTTCATTCTTGTACGCATATATATATGATCATGATCTATGAAATGAAAGGCATGTTTATTACTTGAGTTTGTCCTTTTGTGCGCTTGTGTACTTATATGATTTGGTTCCTTTTACCCCTGCATTCACACTTGGCAAACATGTTAGTTAATCTATTCGGCTTGGCCCGTTGCTCAATAAACAAGGGGATGCTCTTTTTGACCTTGATAAAGGGTCAAGGGGCCAAGCCTTTAATCAACTAAGGCAAATAAAGAAGAATGTAGGAAAATACAACATGTAAGCAGGCAGATGAAAACAGGAAATAAAAGATGATCAGGCATGATGCAATCAAACAGATGATGATTTTTTTTTGTTATTTTTCTTTGTTTCCTTTGTTTTGTTTTCTTTTTTTTCTGATTTGTTTCCCCTCGCCTTTTTTTTGAAGCACGGTGCAGCATACAGACCAAAAGAAGCCTCTTACTCGTTTACTATCTTAAATTCATTAATCATTCTTAAACAACTTAACAGAGGGTCAACGTGCATAAGTTATGTTTTCACTCAGCATCTCTCACGGCACGTCCTCCAAAGTTTGTCTTTGATGCGCCTCAAGCTTATGGCGCACCATGAAGAGAGTAGGAAGAAAATAATTGGGGAAGTTTACGAGGGGGTTTGGAAGGTTGGGAGACTTCACTCCCCTACCCTGTTGCCCGTTGGGGTTCGGTCTGTGGCTTAGAAAAATTTTGCTGCCCCTTCTGCCTTTTAGGGATGCATGCTTACGACCAAGGTTTTCCCTGCAGGAACTTTGCCCTCTTGACATGCTCATTTTACTTTGTACTTTTCGTCCATGCACGCTTACGCCTAGGGTTTTCCCTGCGGAGACTTTGCCCTCTTGACATGCTCATCTTTTTATTTTGGTAGCAATTTGACTTTACTTAGGCTTTTGGTAAATTTATTCCCTTTTGGGCCGTGACTTCCACCTATTAGGGCGGCGGGTAGGTTTGATGGCCTAGCCAAGGCTTCGCTCCCCCTCGTGAACCGAAGAGAAGAGAATAGGCGATACCTTTCACTATTGGTTTGGCTTTGACCGACCTCGGATTCGGTGCCATTTGAGCTTAAGAGGGATGTGTGTTGTCTGTGCTGGTATTAACCCAAAGTTAAGTTGTCAAGACTGAAGAATGAATTAAAGATTTTGATCTTTCAAGTCCCTCGTGACCTGTGTACCATACCGTCCTATCATTTTTTTATTTTTTTAGGGGTAGTATTTCTTCAGATACAAATCATTCCAAGGGTGAGCCAATTCTTCCCCTTCAGCATTAGCCAATTTGTAAGCATTATGAGGATAAATTTATTTTATTACATAAGGCCCTTCCCAGTTTGG
The DNA here is from genome assembly GCA_024336825.1 of Amorphophallus titanum. Taxonomy (NCBI): domain Eukaryota; kingdom Viridiplantae; phylum Streptophyta; class Magnoliopsida; order Alismatales; family Araceae; genus Amorphophallus; species Amorphophallus titanum. The sequence continues at coordinate 22,585,244 of JANBPO010006859.1, forward strand.
TTGAAGTTTTGAACGAGGTCCGCTAGGTTTGCTCCTTGCTTGGCATTTTGCTTATTTCCTTATATGCTTTATATGCCGCTGCTAGAGAGCATGCTTAGGGATATCTAACTCGCTTATTTTGTTATCACCGCTGCTGCGAGAGAGAGTGTTACCCGTCCCATGACCCGATCCGGGCACGAGAGAGCCAACCACCCTAGCTCACGCCGGTTTCCTAACCGCGCACATCCGCATGCTTCCCTCGCTAAGGGACAAACGCGAGTTCGCCTAGAGTCCTAGGTCGAGTCGTGGGTCCGTCCCGCATCAGCTGTGGGCTACTGCACTGCTCCTTGTTGGGGAGTTGCACTACCTTGCCCTTGTTACTGGGGTCGGGCTGGCTCTGGCCACCCGTAGTGTCATGCCCCGTACTCTATACCATCGAGGTATTGTCTGCTTTGGCCTGTCAGCCTCACGGTTTTTTCCTTTCCTGATAGAGATTGGCTCCAGAATGGAGGACTTTTCGGGCAGGTCACCCATCCTAGTACTACCCCCCATTAAGCACGCTTCACTTCAGAGTTCTTTCAAGAACTGAGCCGATACTTCAAAAAGTGCCTTGGTGATATAGAGTACAATTTAGCTATATTTGAGGGTGTTACACGTAGGCTCTTGGAAGAGAGAGGCCAATGAAGGCTCTTCCAAGGGAGGCTGAAGGGCTGGTTCGTCCTTGCCGGATGGCCCTGCTTGTTCTGTAGGATAGGTCAGGACTGGTACTGGGACAAGGATGCTGGCGGTGATCTTCTCGAAGCCAGCAGGGTCGAAGATGCTGGGTTCCCCCTGGATCTCCAATGGTGGGATCGGGGCAGGTTGTTCTCCTCGAAAGAGGATGACCCGTTCTGGGTCAAAGGCAGACGGGCGTAAAGGTGGCTCATGAACTCTCTCGCGGCCTCTAGCACGCCCATGACCATGACCTCGGCCACGGCCGGTGTGTTCTGGAGCTTCCTGTAGTCTGAGTGGAGCTGCAGTCCTTTGTATGGTTCTGGATGCTACCGGCTCACCTCGCCGAGAGGCGTTGATGTTATCTGGAGGTAGAATAGCTACCATGTTGCAGGTGCAGCTGCGAAGCATCTATTCCAGTTGTTCCACCGTGATCTCTTTATCCTTATAGAACAAGGAGAGCTCTTCTAGAATGCAGAGAGTTTCGCCTTACCTCTACGACTAGTGCGTGGGGAAGAAACCCCGGCCGAATCTGACAACCCCGATACACGACAAATGAATAATAGTACAATTTCATAACATTGCCCACTCCTCGCAGGGACATAGCAGGCTACAAGCACAATTCTCGGGGCTGCTGGAGCTCAGGTTGACGGGCAGCACTCGATGGAAGCCGAGGAGGCGAGTCGCCGCCGACTGGAGACGACGATCGATCGCCGAGCGGTTCTGCCCGCGCTGGTCACCCTGCGCAGCGAGTTTGCAGGAGGCGGTATGACTTGATCCGCCGTCCGAACAGGATGCCGTTTGTGGGAGCGCGTCGAGGACTGGCTGAAGAACTCCCGATCTGAACGGCGCGATCAGATCTGCTCTGATCTGGGCGTGACAACGTCTACACGAAAGCTCTAGTTCTGCTCGCACAGAACTGCACAGTAAGACTAAACAATTAAGGAAAATTGGATTCGGTTTGGGATCGGATCTCCGCTTGCTGGAGAACGTTGGTGACGCCTGGGGGAAGATCCAGACCGAAGGGTTCGGTCAGATCTGAGAGGAGGAAGCCGTGGGATCTCCCACAAGTTACAACAGGCTCTGGGTCGGATCTGCACTGATCGGCCAGCACTGTCCCACCAAAATCGTCGCCACGCTCAGCACAGATCTCAGAACGACACGAAATTGTCGACAATGCGAAGAAGACAGAAAAAGGCACGATCACTCAAAATCTCAGGCCCAAAGGCACTGAGAGTAGATCTGCAGAATTCTCATATCAGGGAAGTGGAGATCTAGCCTGGAGGATCGGATAGCGTTGCGCGGCTTCACAGTCGGATTTGTTGTCGGAGATTTGGAGCTCCGATTGAGACGAAACCGACGCTGGATTGTTCCTGACCTGCAGATCTATCTCTGGTAAAATCACCAAAACCAGATATGAGCCAGAAGCTTCTGTGGATGATTCGTATGCCAGGGGCGAGATCTGGACGAACAGAAGCCGAATCGGCACACAAACACGGCGATAACGGAGCCTCGACGTCGCACCTCGGCGTGGGGAGTCGCACCCCGGCTAGATCCCGTAGCAGGAACTAGATCTTGAGCATCACACCCAAGGGAAGAGAATCACTCTCTATCAAAATAACTCCTTTTTTTTCCTTCAATTCAAAGTTATCCATTTTTAAGTGCTCCTTAACTTCTTCTTCTTCCTCTTCCTCAAAATCTCTCTCTTTTTTAATTTATTTCCAATTTTCTAAAGGTCTACTCTACATTTTTACTATTCACCTATTTTTCACGGTTCTGTTCTTCACCTCTTTTTGCCCCCTCCTGATCCTCTTATTGTCACGCCCCGAGCGCGGAAGGAACCTGGAGGCGCGTGATGAGTTTATATCATTCATGTCAATCAGAGCGATAAGGATTTCGCCACAACCACAAAGTGCTCTAATAATAATTCATTAATAACAACTAAACCGATATCAACAAACCATAAATGTCAAATAACAGCGAAAGACTATTAGAAACAATATCCATCATTATCCTGAGGACATAAGCCTCTTATCACATCACGACTCAATAAAGTGAGAGAGACAAAAGGACAATGACTCAAAAGGAAAAGACATAATGCCACAAGATTGGGCATAACGAAGGTTAATGACAATATGTTAATTTCCTGACATGCTGTGTCTTGGGAGAAAGATCCAGCACGTTGCTTGGAAGCTCTACTCTCATCACTCTTGGTCATCCCCATCTGGTTGTGAGTCCGTGTCTGAGTTACGTGAAAAAAAAAAATTGGAAAACACTTGATGAGCGAACACTCAATAGGAATTATATCTCTATACCCAGACATACTTTAAGTGATTAATAAGTTATGCAATATGGCATGTTCATGTATAAACTGATGTGAGATAAATGACGAGAGTGGAAATAACAATGACATAACAAGAACGACTAGTAAGATTTCAAGTGTAACGAGTTAAGTTAACAAGGGAACCAAGCATGTAATGTATCGAGTCACGTCATGAAAGGATGGCTACTTATTTATTCAAGTATTTACCCATGCAGGGCCACGCAAGTCACGCAAGTCAAGTCAAGTAATATCAAACACGAAAGAGAGTGTGGAATGTCATAATCAAGATAGTCATGCACTCCGGTGCAATGCCACACTGTAATCATTAAACTCCCATGGGCACAAGTACTTTCGGGTGCTCCTCCTAGGACTAGATCGGGCCCTATATGCGTAGGCAGTGGGTCATGTAATAATTTGGCATCCACTATAGTTTTGTAGCCAATAGAATTCCAAAGAAATAGATATTCGTATGGAAATCCACATACAAGGACATTCAGTCATCATCAAAACCAAACATACTAAAGCCTAGAAACCAAGGGGTTCAACATCTCCAAGATCTAAGGCCTCATGGCCTCCTCCTAAAATTTTAACATCCACAATTTGAAATAGCAGGTTGAATTCTGAAGAAATCAATGACAATCACATTCGGACTGCTCGTGGTTGTCAGCCATGCCGAGCATGACTACCTTGCTGTGCTGATCCAATTCGACAATTTTCCTCCAGTTGTCGGCTTCCCCAACTTCTTGGGGGTGGCCTTCGTGGACCGCCTGGATGTCCAGGAGATGAAGACTGCCCCCGCTGCAATGACGACAACAAAGAAGACTGAAGCAGTGGGCTGCTATGTCCACCATGCTCACCACCCCGCCTCAAGCAACAAGAGGCGCACCCCGGCTGCCAGGAGGGCGGCCAAGATGAACACCGGCACATTGCGGAGCCGGCTTTCCACCTCGGGTAAGTCCATGCTCATTGGAGGCGTTTGAGTCTATCTGAATGGCCGACAGGCCAAGGTCACACCCGATAGGGTGATTTTCACAGTACTAGTGCACAACTCCTTCTAAGCACTGGCCCAAAGCATGAAGGACCGCTTCGAGTCCAAATCATAGGGAGGATTGGCCCCTAAGCCAATCAGATTCAAATAGATTTGGGTGCCCAAGTAGGCACAGAGAAAAGAAGAAGAACAGGAAGAGAAGATTAAGATGCCTGCCCGGGCATCTCATAAATCAACCTTCTGAGCCTATGGTCGGCAGTCTAGCACTCACTCATATGATGCCGGGAGGGTCATCCAAACAAGTCGGTAGCTCCAGATATTCACTTGCAATATGACTGGGGTGACCAGAGGCTATGGGGCCCGCAAATCATAATGAGGTGACACAAGCACGCGCTAAAGAAATAAATACAGATCCGATCACGATGGCTGTAAGCGTTATCACTGCTGAAGATGATGGCGAGAGACCACCACCTTCTCCAAATGCTCCGATTGATGTGACACGACCTCGGACCTAGGCAAGCAAGCACATTCGCAAACCGAACGGGCCGATATTGGTGGCCAACTCACTCGGCACTCACCCAAACCCGTGGGTAACTCGGCGATGCCGAGTGGAGGATGTGAGGGCTGGTCCCTGTGTGCCCCTACCCCACACCAAACCCTAGCCGCCCTCCCCAGCCACCTCCAGTCACCCCTTCCCTCTACAACCCATGATCTCCCACTTGTTCAAGAGCGCACTCAGTGACCCCGGAGGATTGCCAATGTCGCTCTCCTCTCGGTGGAGCCCGAAGTCAGCTTAGGTACTCCCAACTCTCAGGCATAACTGAAATCCCAGTTCGCAGAAGTTCTCCTAGCGACCACAGTGAGAACTGGCTCAAGGTGTCTTCGTCAAAGTCACCCTCCTTCGAGTTTGTGACTCTCTTGAAGTGGTCTCACCTCGTTTCATCATCGGCACCACCCGCGGCAGGCGTTTCCGTGCAACTGCACCAGACCCGCACCAGATTTCGAGGGTCACTTGGCAGCAGCTACACCGCCCACCCCTGTGTGAATCAGCCAGAACCCTCTTCATAAGAGTTCTGCGTCTTCAAGTCGCCATCAACCCAGAGGTGGTCCCGCCTTCTTTCGACAATGCCTCCGCTTGGGGTGACCATTTTCCCTTGATCATGCAAGATTCTAGAACTCTCTATTCGCCCAGGATAGACTGCCACATAGTCGGCCCCGATACTCTATCCTCCACTCAGTTTCAGGCTGAGAAGTCATCTACAAAGTCGTGACAAAGCCAACCAAAGTGGTTTCATCTAGTTCCGACCTCGGCACAGAAGATTTCACCACGGACATCGTCAACCTATCCTGCTGCTCGCCCAGGAACCAGAGGCCAACCATTCTGGCATCCATGATCGGCACGGTGATCCGACGGCATCCAGCTCTTGAGGGTTCGTAGTGCTCTCTATCTACTATGCCCCCGAGTTGGTCTTGTCGCATTTGGAGTTCTATAGCGAGCGTACCAGTCGACGCACTTTGACCACGCCAACCTGTCCGGTGAGACAGAACTGTACAGGCCATCGGCTGCAACCCTCTCCACCTTCCGGTGACCTCGGTTCAATGTCAGACTTTCAAGAGTTCTTCGGCATCCACCAGGATTCGTCCAGGAATTGACGGCACTTCGAACGGATGACGGAGCTAGGCGTACGGCACAGGACAAGCAGGCGGCGTCCCGACAAGGTGGTGCAGATCGACAGTTTGGATTCCCCCACCCCTTGTTCCCCCCTCCTGCGTGAGGGTAGTGCGTTTCTACTCGTCTCCTGACGTACTGGGTTAGGCGCATCAGGGACTGTGACGCACCAAGGTTGGCGCGTCACATTGCGTTGTGCTCCGTTGGCCTGACGCCCCTGTGTTGGGCCGTTAGACCGTTGTGACAGCCCAGCGGTAGACCGTCAGAGCATGTGGCGATCCTGGGTAGGACCGCCAGGCTCTGGACTGCACTAGGTGGTTTGCAGTCCTGTTTCTTCTCTGACTGTGATCACCGTGCGACGGTGTTAGTACGTGGGACGGTCCCTATACTTCGTCAGGTTCGGACGTTATTTATTGTGGCTTGAGAGTGTACTCCTTCAGAGACACTCCACTAGTCGTAGCCTTCGGTATGCGTGTACTGGCCCACCAGGGCTGATTTGGAGACGGCTTCTCGTATAGTGGCATCTTTGGAGCTGGATATGCAGAGGACACGAGGACCGATTAGACAGGGGCAGTCCTTGTTAGGCCGCAGCCACCAGATGACTACCCAGTAGCAGAGCACGTTTCAGCTTCCTTCTGGTAGTTCGGGAGCTTCAACTCCAGTGGCATCAGTGGCAGGTTCTGTATCTTTCAGCACCAAGATCAAGAGGTTCTTCAGGAAGGATTTCCAGAAGAAGAAGAAGGAGGGCCGAGAGCAGTGGCAAGCTTCTTCAGGCAGTGTTCAGTAGCTGGCACCTTTGTAGCGGCAGGGGTCAGTCGGTGCTTCTCGTGTGGGGTGTTCCCGTTGTGGCAAGTCACATCCAAGCAGGCACTGTACAGTGCCGGTGATCTGTTTTAGATGTGATTAGCTAGGACACATGGCGCGTGACTATCCGCAGCGGCCGCGTTAGCCACCCTAGTTTTCGCAGCAGCAATTCCCACAGTAGCAGTTTCAGCCGTAGGGGTAGTATCCGCCACTACCACGGTCAGCGAGCGTGGGTAGGCAGAGAGCTCGAGGCTAGGTTTCCCACATGACCTAGGTAGAGGCAGAGTCGTCGCAGCTTGTGGAAGGTACTATTATGATTTTGGGTTGCGCAGCGCGTGTAATACCCTCAAATATAGTTAAGTTGTACTCTATATCATCGAGGCGTCTTTTGAAGTATCGGCTCAGTTCTTGAAAAGAACTCCGAAGTTAAGCGTGCTTAATGGGGAGTAGTACCGGGATGGGACTAGCAGCGGCGTCCAGAGAAAATACTAAATGAGCAAACAACGCCAAGAGGGAGTAAGTGCGTACCTCCACGCTCGAGGCATGGGGAAGAGACCCGGCCAAGTCTCACGATCTCTAGTACAGAAACTATCACAATACACATAATCAAATGCCCACTCCTCACAGGGAGGTAAAAGGCTACACAAGGAATTCGGATCGTGTGACGTGGGGTGACGGGCTCGGGGCTGGGGTCGCTCGTCCACGGTACCACCGCGAGCTGCTGTCCACTCTGCTCGGCGCCAGCGAGCAGCAAGAAGACGCGTAAGGAAGTCAACCCTCGCAGCAACCAATGTCCACGAAACCTGGCGCAGGCGTCGGCTGGGATACCCCTGGGACACCCGTGGAAGGAGAGCCACAAACGCGGTCGGTGGCGACCGTGGTGAATTCTCGAGCACCTCGTGTGCAATCTGCCCAATCTGCCTATCACAGTGATAGCGTTCGGGAGAACAGTCGGTACGAGGGCTTCCAGACTGATTTAGGGGTGGGATTTTCTCTAGTGGAAGGGCGACTGATGGGGAAAGACTCAGGACAAGTGGTGGTGGGGTGTGCTGTGGGAGTTTCATGCGAGTGGGGCAATGGGATGGGGCGCTCATTTATGCAATTCAGTGCAGTCAGAACTGAAACACAGGTAAGTGGCATGGAACACAAAGGGTTAATGGAGAGTTCTTGGGCGTGGGGAAATTTTTGATGAATCCCTGAGATGTGTATGAGATGTTCCCAAAGGCCTGGGTCGTGGCAGCTAGGTTTGGGGATCGACCCTTTATGGGGTTTGCAGCTCTGTTCCGGATGCGCACTGTAGCGGTAGATCGCGCGGCAAAGTTATTCCAAAGGGAACTTTTCACTCTGAGTGTATTTATGGATGAGACATATGCGGTTGGTTTGGGAACAGGGAGGGGAAGAAATTTTGTGAAGGGGTCACGGTGGCCTGAGGACGGGAAGGTGGTGGTCTGAGGGGATCTTTGAGGCTCTATTCGCAGACAGCACTGCCCAATAGACAGTCTGCGCAGCGAAAAGGCCTACAAAGGCAGCTTTCGCTCCCGGATGAATTTTAGGGCAATGTTTTAGAGCATGGTTCGGGAACTCGACGAGGAAGAAAAGTCGTGAAGACACCCTGAGGGTCTCAAGGGTCACCTCTTGGACTTCACTGGCAGGAGGATCATTGTTGATCGGCTCCACATTGATAGGGGCGACACGCTCCTCAGCGGGAGTTTCTTCTGCTCATGTGGACACCTGAGGTCCGACAGAAGTGCCGATGTGGCCGACTGGAGCCGGCGGTGGAGGCAGATGATGAGGCCTCCTAATGTGAGATATGGGTTGGTTCAGATCATCGGTCTGAACCTCAGGTTGGTGTTTGGTGGTATAACACGCGAACACCTTGACGGCGTCATTGAGGAGCCGGACCGCCCGCCTTTTCTAGGAACTCTTCTTAGGGCGGACAGGCATCCCCAGTCTATCGAAGATCGAGGTACGATGCATAGGAGTCTCCATCGTGGCATCTGCCTGAGGAGGACTCAGGGCTGAATATTGGTGGGGCCCAGAACGAGCCTGTCCCTGTTTCCACCTATCTATGCGAGAGGCGATGAGGGACTGGACGCCGTCAGATGATGCGGCTATAGGTTTAGTTGCGCCTTGCTTGGCACGGCGCCTTAATGCCCGAAAGGGATTGCTGAGGCGCGCCTCCTAGACAACTTGAGCTTCCTCTAGGGTAACCCAGATCTTTCTCAAGTCAGATTGCTGGTCTCCCTCGTCCTTACTCCTCCGACAGGACTTGGGAGCCTGGATGCCTAACTAGCGCTGGTGCTTTTGGGCCGTTGCCGAAGCATTCGCCCGCTTAAGTTCTACCTTGTCTTCTCGCGTTCAACGCTAGAGGCTAAAGTGGTTGGTGGTAGGGATCATCGGGACGATCCGTTCTGGGGATATAATGGGTTCTCCCCCATTCAGGTGAATCCATAAGTCCCTGACAAGAATGGTCTTGCCGAAGTTGCTGGTGACAACAGTGGGTCACTTGCCTTTACGGCTATGGCGATGCTTCTTCTGGGGAGCCGAAGATGATTCCACCCCAAGGTGGTAGGCCGAGAAAACCCAGCCTGCGGGTGCTGGCGGCATAAGGCCATTCATCGGGAATACCAGGACGGGCCCCCAAGACGCGAGGTCTGTAGTGAAGGCCGACGGTCGAGAGGCTCGAGTGTAGGCCTTTGCCCGAGCCGACAGTAGCATTGCAGATGCTCGCAGCGATGTGCTTGCACCTGGAGTTGTCACTGCAGAAGCTGCTGATAGTCATCTCTCGACCTGTCCCAGTGGACAGATCGGCCATCAAATGAGTCGGTAGGGTGGCTCCCCAGGCGTATCGGTCGACTCCCTCTAGATCCTCGAGAACGCTCAAGAATCGACAGTTGATGATGTCGCCTTTCGTCCCCAGCATCAATCTCCCCAGCATCAAGAATAGAAACCTCCTTAAGTCTATATCTACCTGCTCTCTCTGGGTCGGGTCTTGGCAATAAGTGGCACTGGCCCTCTCGATCAATCTCTACAACAGCTGAAACAGAGACTCCCTCGACCTCTGCCTACAGTTGCCTAAGCCCATGGCTATGGTCAGGTCGGTATGGTAGATGGTCCTACACTCCCCCTCCACCATAGTCTCCATTCCCAGCAAGCGCTGTGCTAGCTCGCCATAATCAGGTAGGGTGACTCCGCTCACCGCCTCACCCTCCACCCTCAACCCTGTGATCCTAGCAACGTCCTCTAAGCTCGGAACCATGTGCCCCCACGGCATCAGAAACACCTGGCTAGTCCTATCCCATCTCTCTCTCAGCACCTGGATGAGGGGCAGGTCGGGGCAGATAGGCTCTATACTAAGGAAGGGGCCGAACCCCATGGCATCTACCCTAGCTCACTGGAAGTTCGGCAACCTAAAGTATGCTGCCAGGACCTGGATCCATGAAATCCTAGTCCTCATCAAGCCCTGCCAACACACCACATACATAAGACGCATGAATATATGCTAAAAGGGGGGTATCATTCTCAGAATGCTCATATTGGACTACTAGTGTTGCTGAAGTTAAAGTTGAGTAACGACTTGATCAGGGTCGTGATTCATTCAAGTAATGCCTCTTTGGAAGGTGTTGTTTCTTCTGGATAGTCATGTTTTATCATTATTTTTCATCTAATTGAGGTTGATTAACGACCTGTCATTAGTCGTTATTTGCTTAATTGACGCCCCTATATGGAGCGCTATTTGTGTCTGTTTACATCAATTAACGACCAACCACTTGGCCGTCATATGTTTGCTTCGCGCCCCGATGGGAGGCTCTAAATCCTCAGGTTCTATGGAGGTTATTTTTATATTTATTGATTGACGACTACCCATGGGTCGTGGTTTTATGATATGACGCCCCGACGGGGGGCGCTATTTCTAATGAACCAACATCGAAGCAATCATGCCGAATACATTTTCATACCCATCCAACCAGGATGAGATTGTACCGGGTGATTCCCCACCAGATAAATAAGCCCCCCGAGATGAAAAAATGTCCCTAGTTCCTCAAGACAGGGAGCCAAAGGCTAAATGAGTGAAAAATCTGGGTGAGCTGATCGGGACGACCGGGGTGCCGAAGTGGTCCGTAAATGACCAAAGAGATGTCTCGTGAGGGTGAAAAGCTCCAAGATGGATGCCCACTCAATGAATACACTTTCTATAAGCGTAAAGCAGACTCAAAAGCACGATATGTAGTGCCAAAGGTGATATTAGTGAAAAACCTGAGAAGTCCACTCCACACACACGAAATGTCAGAATGGTCTGTAAGTGGCCACAAAGATGTCCAGTCAAGGCAGAAATACTTCAAGGGACGACCCTCCTCATAAAGACCCTCCACATGTCTGCATAGTGGAGTTGGCGGCACAAATCGATGCGCCGAATGCTAAATCAGAGGAAACCTGGGTTACCCGATTCAGGTACACCCGACACCAGAAAAGGGTCGTAGATGACCTAAAAGATGCCTGGTGAAGGTGAAAATGATTCGAGGAATGACCCACTCGATGAAGAAGCCCCACGTGACTTTAAAGCAAGCTTGGCAGCACAAATCATAGTGCCGGAGGCTGAATCAGGGCAAAACCTGAGAAAATTGGTATGGGTTCGACACATGTCAGAAATCACCGAAAAACTCCAAATCAGGGCTTCGAAGCATATTTCGGGGCCAGTACATCAACTCTTGGGCTACTCTGGACGACAAGCTCTCGCTGGGTCAATTTCGGGGCAAAATGTCAAAATTATGAAAAATGCCCTCCATTGAGTCGGTGGCGCCTTGAATGCTGATCTGGTGGCACCTTGCACTATGAGTCAGTGGCGCCCAAGTGCTCCGAGTCGTTGGCGCCTTGCACTGTGAGTTGGTGGCGTCCCCTTCACTGCTGGATCGGTGGCACCCTTGGCGATTACGGACCGACGAGTCGTTGGCGCCCTTGGCGTGGCGAGCTGGTGATTTGGTGATGATCTGCCCGTCCCGTCGCCTCACCAATCCCATACTTCCATTCCTCTATAAATTGGGCATTCGCCCTCGATCAAAAAAGGAGATATAGAGGGAGTGATATACAAGGAGAAAAAGAGACGAATAGAGAAAAAGAGGAGGAATCCACAGAGATAGGCAAAACCACACACCCAGTGCATGCGAGAGCGAAGAGAAGAGCGAAGGAGCAGAAGGAGGTGGGTTCCATTATGGAGGAATGCCCTTTTTGTATTCTTATTTTCTCTTTGAATTCTATATTCCTATCTTTCTGCTCCCTCTGCAATTGCAGAGAAGAATAAAAAGCTCCCGCTCGTTAGTTTGCTATTCGCATTGCCCAATTCTTCCTCTGCGTTATTTTGTTTCTATTGTTTCTTCTTTTTTTTCTTTTGATTCCTCTTAGCTTCTTCCCCGAGCATGAGGAGGCCCTTAAGGGCTATAGTCATGGCGAATCCCAGGATTGCTCAATATAAGGGACTATGGTGGTTTCATTACAATGGCCTGCGGCCACGCCCGATGAAGGCGATATCCATTCTCCTTATTACTAGTCAGTCTATGTGTTCACATAATCGATCGAATAGTGTGCGTGCTTCGACTATAGTGTATTAAAGATGGATAGATGCTTTGATAAAAGAAATTGTTAAGTGCCCTTTCATTCTCTCGGATGAGTTGTAGGGGTCCCAGACAATCCCTATATTTTTTTAGAATGCTACCCCATGCCTCCCATTTAGGGTATTCGATAGAGTGCTTCTGAAGGGTTATGCTCACTGGCTAGTTTCTTTTTTTTTCTTTCCCAAGCATCCTTACGTCACGCACGAGTCCAATCGAATGGGCCGAGATTGCTCATTTTGGCTCGAAGAGATGCACGGGCTACTTGCCCCACTAATCCCACTCATTGTGCCCTGGTGTAAACTAAAGAAGGGTTTCTCAATGGGGTTGTGTTCTTTCCTTTTGATTGAGACCACAGATCAATTACTGGGGAGGGGAACAGTTTCATCTGTTCATTTTTAGTCTATCAGCCTCTATTCGCCACGGGTTCTAGGGGGTCTATCGAATCACGATATGTTCTCCTGGAAGCCCCTTGCACAAGGCGATATATAAAAGGCCACTTAACTAGGTACAAATTGTCCCTCTATGATTCTTGACTCCCCGGATCATCACGAATCCTTAGTAGGCTAGCTCTCAGGATCCGTTAATTGTTGATCTCAGGTTCTGAGATAGTCCCATTGGGCTTCTCAGCTGTTCATGGTTTGACACTGATTACTCTGTGTGTAAGCCCCCTTGTGAAACTGAGCATTCCCCTTGTCATGGGGAGATGCTATCCAATTTTCTCCAGATTATCATTATTGTTTAAAGTTTCTAACTTAGTGTTACATGCCATTATGCTTGGCCTGGAGGGTCTCATTATCAGACTGTGAACAGATAATGCATTCAATTGTGCTCGAGTGTGAACCTTACAGGTTAAACTGAAGGATGATCAATGAACCAATGGGAACTTAATTCCTTCCACCATCTGGCCAATCAAGCTTCTAAATTCTTAAAATCTGCTTAAGCACTCATCACTATACAAAGACATGCAGGTATTCCCAAAAATTCTAAATCAGGCACTTTCATGAATCCCTGTAGAAGCCCAATTGGTGAGGGCCCTCATGGTTTGGTGGCGTCGCCACCGATTCCCCTCTCCTCCCTTTGTGATTTGGTGGTAATGCCATCGACTCCTGTCCTGCCCACCATGAATCGGCGGCAGTGCCACCGACCCTTGCCTTCTGTGCTACCCTCCCGCCGAATCACCATAAAAGGCCATATTAACCCTTGTTAACCCCCAAGTTAACATTGTTTGACCCCTAGGTCAACTCCTACCCTTCACCAAGGGTTTAATAACCCTCCGACGTAGGTAACTAATGACTCAACCCCAATAAATCATGAGCCTAATGAAAAGAAAATTGATTAGTTAAACTTACTTTCCATCATACCCCTGTTAAGACATGCATTGTGCATAAATACACAAATATATACATTACCTTAATACATGCTTGCCTGACCGAGCCCTCGGTATATCAAATGGCGTTTAGCGGAAGGTCGGGTCTTGCCTGACTGAAAGCTTGTGCTATGCGTAATGGTGGTCTTCAGACCTAAGTTCTCTACCTTGTACCGGGGTTCAGATACAATATATTATGCGTGCTCTGCATGAATTAGATAATAAACAAACCCCTCACGTGGTTTTGTTAATCTCACTTTGTTTGTATTCTTGTTCATATTAGCTCGGCCTTGGGTGGCATCTTATCTTAGAATAAACCTCAACTTAACCAAGTGAAATGAGAGACGGAGAACACACCAGAAGGTAGAAACCAGAAGCGTCCACTGACGGCTTACACTGCGTCTCTAGCAACTCGCAAGTCAGACAGAGACAACGTGCCAGAGGCGTAGTAAGTATCAGGATAAGAACCAGTCAGAGTAACACTCGTCAGTGTCAGTCCAAGCCTCTGACCATATGTGCACACACCAACCCCTGCCTAGGGTCGGGTCTCTAGCTAGTCCCCCCCCCTAGGACGCTACGGTAACCGCAGGGGCCCATGGTAACTAGTCTAAAAACCGTTAGTCGGGAAATATCCCTCCATCTCTCCCAGGTGGGCCGACACTAAGGTTGCTGGGCTACAACTAGTGGCTCCATCACAAGAAAAGAGAGAACAATTCTTCTAGGACTAAAAGATGAATTTTATTATTCATAAAATAACTTATACTGGGTAAAAAATGTATTAAAATAATAATTCATTACTCTTGGGATAACAGAGAGCATAACGGATCAGGGCTGCCCCGCTATGGTGCATAACGGATCAGTCCTGGACTGTCACAGGGCATAACGGATAGAATGGGGTGCACCATCTTAATATGATGCGCCTCCCCTCGCCCATCATCTCCACTTACCATAATCCCAGACTCGGCGATCATGGCAGATCACTGGAGGTGCGTTATGTGAACATGGCGCCCCTCCACTGGTCCGCTATGACTACCCGAACATCTTTTTGTATAATTTAACTACTCAAAAACCATGGCGGTCTACAAGGGGTGCGTTAAAGTCACCCGAACGTGGAAAATCCATAGGAAACCCTGACCATAACGGTCACTCGAGGGGGCGTTATGCTAATGACCTACCTACAGAATACACGGGCATAATGGACCGATGGTGGTCTGCCATGCGACTATAACATTCCATGGGCGGTGCATTAAGCTCATGACGGTCTCTGGTGCGACCGCCATGTGAGCTAGGCAACGAACGGGATCGGTTTGAAATCGAACCGTCCCCCAGTCGATAGTAATCGATGGGTTCGCTTACAAAACCTGTAGAAAACGTAAAATTTGTCAAGCCCCGCATTCATACAAGCCCACAGAAGCTAGAAAATACATTTAAAATGTAAATAAATGATTAAAATCATAATCTCCCAGCTCGATAGCCCACTTGACCAGCCTGCCTGAGGTGTCAGTGTTCTGCAAGATCTACCGGAGGGGCTGATTGGTGAGGACGATGACAGGATGAGCCAGGAAGTATGGCCGCAGCTTGCGAGCGACCGTAATGAGCGTGAGGGTGAACTTCTCGATCCGCGAGTACCAAAACTCTGGGCCTGTAATGCTCGACTGACGTAGTAGACGGGCTTCATTATTCCTGCTCCTTCTCGGGCGAGCACGGCGCTCATTGTGCTCGATGTCGCCGATAGGTACAGGAATAACTCCTCTCCCTTTTGGGGCTTGGCGAGGACCGGGGGTGATGCCAAGTAGCGCTTTAATTCTTTTAACGCTTGCTCGCACTCCTGGTCCCAGTTGATTTGCCCCTTCTTCTCGGGTGCTTGATTAGCCTGCTTGATCAGCTGGATGAAGGGAAGACATCGTTCGGCAACTCGGGACAGAAACTGAGTCAGCACCGCGATGCGTCTGGTGAGACATTGTACATCTCTGACTCACCCCGGCCGCTGCATCTTGAGCATCGCTTGGATTTGGTTGGGGTTGGCTTCAATCCCCCTATGGGTGACGAGGAAGCCGAGGAATTTCTCGGATCGTACCCCGAACGTGCATTTGGCCGGGTTGAGCTTCATGTGATATCTTCTGAGTGTGGCGAAGGTTTCTGCCAAGTCGCACAGGTGCTAGGCAGCTTGGAGGTTCTTGACGAGCATGTCGTCAATATACACCTCCAGGTTACGGCCGATCTGCGAGTTGAACATATGATTGACAAGTCGCTGGTATGTTACTCCCATGTTCTTTAGTCCGAACGGCATCCGCATGTAGCAGTATAGTCCGTGGTTGGTGACGAATGCGGTCTTATCTTGGTCGGGCCCGTACATGCTGATCTGGTGGTATCCAGAGTAGGCATCCAGGAAGCTCAGCATCTCGTGCACGGCCGTTGCGTCCACTAGCTGGTCGATTCGCGGCATGGGGAAGCTATCCTTGGGCGTAGCCTTGTTGAGGTCGGTGTAGTCGACGCACAATCTCCACTTCCCGTTGCTCTTGGGAACCAGCATGACGTTGGCCACCCAGTCTGGGTACTGGGTAGGCCTGAGTAGCCCTGAGCGTAACTTCTCGCTCACTTGCTCCTTGAATAAATGCCATAAATAACGAGACTCATGGGGGCGTCTCCAGGCTGTCTCCGAGCCAAATGGAACCTGCCGTGGCTCGAGTGGTGCTCCGTGTACGGTACCGGTGGCTCGTCGGCCCGGACCGGTCAAGTGATCGAGTGTCCGCACCATACCGAGCTAAAACAGGTTGCAGGTGCACTGGGTAAGGGCTGACTAGGGCATGCCGGGTTAGACGGGCTAGGGTGTGCTGGGCTGGATGGGCTGGGGGTGCACCGGGTGGTGAGAAAGCTGGGGTGTACAAGTTGAAGGCCTGGAGTGTGCCAGTCGAAGGCCTGGGCAGAGTGTGCCGGGTGAGGCTTAGACAGGGTGCGCCAGACAGAGGAGATCCATGTGCGTCGGGCAAGGGGCTAATCCGGGGGTGCCGATTGAAGGCCTGGGTGGAGTGCGCCGAGTGAGGCTCAGGTGAGGTGTGTGCTGGGCAGGAATGGGTTGCTGTGTGCCAGGCAGGACGTGGACAAGAATGCACCGAGCGGAGGGGCAGAGGGTGTGTTTGGCAGGGAAGATCCATGCACGCCGGTCAAGGGGGTGATCTAGGTGTGCCGGTTGAAGGTGATAGGGGTACACCGGGTGAAGGGCCAGTATGCGTGCCATTGGCACTGGGGGACGCTTTGGCTAATGGATAGATTCAGGGTGCTGAGTGGAAACAATAGGTTTGAGTTGTTCAAGGGAGGAGTCAAATAGTGCTCAGAGGGGGGGTTTCCTCTTGTCACAGTAAATCATCGGAAGGGGACTAGCCTGATGCCATCATGCCAAGACACTACCCATTGATAGACTAGCATTTTGGAGAGTGGGCAACACAAGAAGCAGGGAAAACCAGAGGGGGGAAGAGAACAAGCCACGAGGTGCACTGCATAGTGAAGGCTAACCAGAACAATAAAAGAAAGGGGGCATTTTTCATTCATAGAGAACAAATTGGCCTAAAACCTAACCAAGGGGACCAAATACAATGTGATAGAACAGAAGTGAAAGGGAAGGAGAAACAAGGAGCAAGAAGGAGGAAAACAACTAAGGAGAGGGACGGGCCAAGGAGGGGCGACGGCTCCCTGCTCTCTCCCGTCCCCTCCTCCTACATTCAGAACCCTCTCTCTCCCTTTCCCTCTCTATTGCTTACTCTATGCGTGCTTTTCTCTCTCTCCCCACTCGAAACTCTCTCTCTCGATTTTCTCCCACTCTCTCCTTCTCTCTCCTACGTTCGTTCCTTCGTCCGTTCTGGGCCGTGCCGACCCCAGATCGAGGTGCAGGAGGTACCGTTGGAACCGGCTCGTCGCGAGGATTGCCCCAGTGCCATTCTCTTCACGGATCATGGATCGTAGGTTTGAGTCGAGTCGTGAGGCGTCCCGACATCTCGTCATCTATTCACACGTTTTTTGAGATCTTCGTCACGATCGAGGTAGAGGGATGGGCTCCTTACTTCGCTAGGAGCATTTTGGTACCACATGCATGCCCATCCATAGGCGTTTACATCATTTTCTGTGCAAGTGATATTTTGGGGGTTTTTAGGGCTAAAATACATTAATAATTGCTTAGGGGTGGTAGATTTGAGTTTTGAAGCATGCTGTAGTTATAGAAATATAACTATTCAACTTCCTCTAACCCTCTCCTTTTTGTTTCGTGCCGATCCCACTTGCCCGGAGGGGAGTTCGGTCCGAACTTGTCCCTCACATTTTCCAGTCGCCATAATGGACCCCAGGGGGTGCGTTATGCATTGCATGGCGGACTACTCGTGGGCCGCTATGCTATCGAAGTCTCTGGTAGGTCTGTAGGTTGTGAAGCATGACGGACTGGTTCTAGTCCACCGTGCATTGTATGACGCCCTGGTAATGGTGCGTTATACTCTGTGGTTTCTTGAGTTTCCTGGGTTTTTAACATTCGGGTGTATTTAACGAACCACTCCTGGTGCGTTATAGTCACATGGCGCATCCGTCCCGGTGCATTATGTCCTGTGTGTTTTCGAAGGTTTCTCTGGAGAATATAGCGCGCGGGCCAAGGCGCGTCATACATTGTATGATGCCCCTGAGGTAGTGCGTTATAGTGTGCAAGTTTGAGTTTTTCCTGTGTGCGGGTGAGCATAACGGCCCCGGGGAGGCGCATTATAGTGGCATAACGCCCCCAACCCAGTCTGTTACACTCTGCTAGTTTGCAATGTTAGAAATGCATGCTTCGCTACTTCTATATGTATCCTTGCTATTTATTGTGATTGTTGGCTCGCTCCTAGTATCCCAATGGAGTGCTTGGACTTTTCATGTGATGGAACCACTAGACGTACCTCGAAATTCAGGACAAGCACCAAGCCACAAGGGGAGAATGCTTGAACCAACTGACGACACCGTCAGGGCCCCAACCAAATCTTGACATTCGTAAAAACACGATCCTGAGGGATGCGACCAGACAATGATCACGGACAATGTCTCGCTCACAATCAAAGACGCATTGATCATCAGAGCAGGCACATGCAAAAGGGTACAAGTCTGGTGTCACCTCAGTCAACACAAAAACCAACCATGGCACCGTAGACACCACCATGCTCACCGAGGAAACACACTCCTCGCCACGAGAACCAAACCACCAGTCAACGCCCATGCTCGGCAGACCAACCAAATGTCAGCTTCACAACCCACTGACCAATCTCACGCCCTGCACCAGGGACAACCAATCACTGAGCTTCCACCAGCTCACCCAGCAAGCTGTACGCCCTCAGCAATACGGCCAACTCTGCCAGATGACGAACTTCTAACAGACCCCAGATCCAATCTGAGAAGGCACACCTCATGATCGGCTACCCAAGGCCTCGCTGTTACACGGCTCTCGCCATTCTCGAGCCCCAACAACCAGCATCTTCTATCTGTGAAAGACCATCCACTGGTCACCAGACACTTGTCAATGGGAAACCTTCACCGGCCTAGCAGGCACAACCCAAATCGCAACAGGCCATCCGTTGACCCTCTACAGACCAACACCGCACCTTGAGGCAAATCTCACTCGGACACCGCACCCAATCCGATCTCGAACCTCACGCCAACTCTACCCTCTCAGGGGAGCACGGCGAAACCACATGACAGGATCTCTCCTCGGTCCTCAAGCCACTCAACTCAGGCTTACAAGGAATTCCTCCCTTGCTGGTCGCAGACCAGGGATCACCATTCCAACGCCGATGTCTCATCAGAGACCACCACTCACAGGCACCGTCCGATCATTATCCAATCACAACTCATCTCAACTACTCCCGATGGACGCCTGCCAATCCCGATTCCGCTCTTACCATAGAGCCTCGGGACACCACCTCTTACAACCCATGACACACTTCTCCAGAACCGACCAGTGCTGCCTGCTACCACAGCAAGCTGGTCAATGACACCACGACCAATGTACATGGGTCCCCAGACAATACACTTCTTACCATGGTCGATCACTCGGCCAATGTAGGTCAACCTGCCCTGGAATGATCTGAGCTCAGTGAGGTTGCTGGGTGGCGAGAGCTCACAGATTGCTTTGATCTTGCTGGGGTCCACCTCGATTCCTTGGTATCGGATGATAAAGCTGAGAAACTTACCACTGGATACGTCGAAGGCGCATTTCATAGGGTTCATTTTGAGCCCATATTGTTGGAGACGCTCGAAGACCTGGCGTAAATCACGTAGATGGTCTTCCCGTCGCTTAGTTTTGACAACGAGGTCATCGACGTAGCATTCGATGATGTTGTGCAACATCTCGTCAAAGATTTTGGTCATGGCCCTCTGGTATGTAGCACCAGCATGTTGCCAAACTATAGGGCATGTGCTTGTAGCTGAAGATCCCTTTGGGGGACCTGAAGGTTGTGTGGCGCTTGTCTTTGAGGGACATCCAGATCTGGTTGTAGTTGGACGATCTTTCCATAAAAGATAGGGCTTCGTGTCCGGTGCTCATGTCAACCATTGTTTCTGTGATCGGGACCGAAAAGTCATCCTTTGGACAAGCTTTATTGATGTCTCAGAAGTCGATGCAGATGTGGACTTTGCTGTTTTCCTTTTTAACTGGGACGATGTTGGCTAGTCAGATCGGATAGATGCACGGCTCGATGAAGTCGAGCTCCGCCATTTTGTTGACCTCGGCCAAGACCTGGAGCTCCAGCTCGTGGTGCATACACCGCTGGGGTTGTTTGACTAGAGTGGGTAAGGGGGATATAGCCAGGTCGTGCTCCGCTACGGAGGGGTCCAACCGCGACATCTCCTTGTATGTCCAGGTGAAGCAGTCCTTGTATTCGAGCAAGAGTTGCTTGTAGTCCTACCTTTCTACCTCGGTAAGGAGGGAGCTGACGAATGTCGACTGAGGGGCTTCATCCTCGCCCAAATTAATTTCGACGAGTTCATCGACGGTTTCCTAGCCACCGTCCTCCAGCTCGGGAGGGGATGGCTAGAAGTCAATGAAATCTTTGTCATCAGTGTCGGCTTCATACGCCCATGGGTCTTTGAAGCAAGCAGTTGAAGTTGATGGAACTGGAATATTGTTGTCACTGGGCCCAGACTGGGCCATCATGAACTCCTACTAGTTGTGGAGGTAAGGCCAGTCGATATGCTACTTCACTGACCCTGGAGTTTTTCGACGGGTTCACCGTCTTCGCGCTGGTGGGCGATGAACGGTCGAACCAGGATCCGTTCATCCCTTGAGCAGCCCACCCATGACCGCCCATGTGCTCAGTGCGCAGTGGGCTTCCCCTTGTGCGGCCATGGTCCTGGCCGTTCAATGGCTTGGCACGCAGTGGGTTGTGCGGTCAGTCGTGGGACCTCACATCCTTGAGCGGCCCCATGTTAACCGCCCATCCCCTGAGTTTTTGACCATTGCGGGTTACCATTGCATAGTGCTCAGGGTGTGCGGCCAGGGGCTGGCCGTATGACCCTTGGGCGGCCATGGGCTGGCCGTCCATCACTTGTGACCATTGGGGGTATGAGTGGCCGAGTGGGTCCGTCCAACCCCTTGAACGGCGAGGCCTTAGCCATTCTTCTCCAAGCGCGGCTAGGGGTCAACCGTTCATCATTTTGACCATTGGGATGTTGAACGGCCGAGTTGGACCATTCATCCCTTTGTGCGGCTGAGATATAGCCCCCCAGACTATGTGCGGTCTGGACAGTGTCGTCCATCTGTTCATTTGTTCCAGGGGTAGCGCGGTCTGTGCCTGGCCGCCCATCCCCTGGTGCCGCCCCTGTCCAACCGTACGTCCCTGAGCAGCCCAAGGTGGACCGTTCAAGGGTACCAGCTTGATCGGTGTTTTGATCTTGGTCGATTCGAGTCCCGGGAGCGTGGATCTCGATCTACGTGTTGACCCGTGGTCTGACAGATGCTGGGCATCGTGTCAAGGCTAAGTGTCGTGATACTGTGTAGTCTCGGGAGGTGTTGTTCTCAACTTGTGTCACTGTGAGTCAGTGTAGGTACGGGGAGCATCCCTTGTAGTGTCCGGTTGTGACGTTATTTTTAGACTGAGTGTCTACTCCTTTAGTGACCCTCCACTAGTCGTAGCCTTCGGTACACGTGTACTGTCCCGCCTGAGAGTAGGTGGAGAGGCTTACCCTGAGAGATGATTTTTAGACTGGTTTTCGTCGGGCCCCACGTCAGTCGCCAGAGTCCAGCTAGGGGGAAAACCAGTCAGAGGCCAGACCTAGGACGCATTGTCTGTGTGTGCACACGTGGTTGGGGGCAGTTGGACACACGTCGACGGGCGTGACCCCAGCTAGTCACTCACTTTGTTCCATTCTCGCCGAAGTGCGCAACTGGCATCCGTGGGGAGACCTGAGCACCGGTGCAGAAGCTGCCACGGCTGCATCACTGCTCCCCTTGGCACGCTGCTTGTCCAAAGCATTCTACTACCAGTCCTCCTTCCAACCAAGTGGACGGAGCCTCATTCGGAGTCCTGGGGTGTCCGTGCTGAATTTTCTCTCCCGGGTGCGTAGGTCTGTCCAACCAGAACCACCCAGACACCTGGCTACTGTTTGTCCCCTATCTTTCTTCTCCGACATCTCCTGGAGACCACCCTGGTTGGAGATTGAAGAAGACTGGTAGAAGGTCACGACAGCTTTTGTCCCGCTCCATTCTGACTCCGGGAGTGCTCGTGGCGGCATCATCTTCCTGCTGCTGCGCTCAGTGCTCTGTACCAACCAGAGTAGAGATGCCCTGCCACAAAAGCTGCTACGGCCACATCCTTGCTCCCCTTGGTACACCGCTTGGCCAGGATGTTCTTCGACCAGTTCTCCTTCCAACCCCATCGACGGAACTGTATTTGGAGGACGGGACCACTCGTTTTGAATTTTCTCGTCAGGGTGCGCAGGTTAGTCAACAGAAACCCAGTCCCGATACCCTACTACTGTGAACCTCCTATATCTCTGCTCCGACCACTCCTGGAGGTCTTCCTGGTGGAGACTGAAGGAGACTCGTAGACGGACGTGCCGGCTTTGGTCCCGCACCATTCCGACTCCGGGAGCGCTCGTACCAGCGTCACCTTCCTGCTGCTGCGTCCGAGGAACGGAACTAGTCCAGGCAGAGTTACCTTGCCACAGAGCCAGATGCGACCAGAGGCGACTCCAGGCTGCTCCCCAAAAATTCTGAGGACCTCCTGATCCAGCTATAAATGTTTTGGTGCTGGTTTCGCCGACATCCGAGTTCACCTCAGACCGTGGACCCGTCAATAGCGAGTGGTGGTCAACCCGTTCCTGAAACCAGCAGAATCGGCCGAGTCCTTCTTCGGCAACTTCGTTGCTTTCTTCCCCCTCCCCGCCTGTCCGACTTAACGCCCCTCCCTGCGTGGAGGTAGTATTTTACTGTAATCATAAATTCCCATCCCCTAGTCCAACCCCCCTGTGTGGGGAGTAGTGTGTGTATTATTCATTGGGGAAGCGGCATCGCCCCCCCCCCACCCCCCCCCCCCCCCCCCCCCCCCCCTCGGGGGCCCGCCGGCGGGGGCGGGCCCCCAAGCCCACAGCGGAGCTCCCCTTCTTCTTCTTCTCTTCTTCTTCTCCCTGCGGTAGGCTCTGTTCGTCTGCCTCTCTGGTGGTGTCTGTGTGTCTCCTTTTTTTTTTTTCACCGGAGAAGAGGAGGCCGTTTTAAACCTCCCACGGCGTGGGCCTTGTTCGAAGGCGGGAGCGGCGAGCATTGAATGGGATTTGACTCCCCCTCGTCCTTGGTAGCAGGGCGTAGCTCACGTGCCTTCATGCCTAGCCGACACCTCAGCTAAGTTGCTGCGCGCCGAGGATCTGTAGGGGGATGGCGTGTGATTCGATTTGCCGGATGTACCGCTGGAGGGAAGCCATGGTGTGTCGCTGGAGAGTTGGGACGCCGCGCCGCTGGAAGACAGAGCAAGTGTGCCGCTGGGAAGGCCTCAGGGTGTGTCGCTGGGCATTTGCAACGGCGTGCTGTTGAAAGGGGCACGAGGTATGCCACTGAGGAGCCCGGAAGGGCCGGGCCAGTGAGGGGGGGAATGCTTGGAGTGTGCCACTGGGGCTTCACGGGGGTGTGCCGCTGAGGGCACCCTAGGGGTGTGCCGGGGAAGACCCACCAGGGTGTGCCGCCGAGGGCATGGGCTGGGTGTGCCGTTGGAGCGTCCTGGCCGAGCGTGCCGGTGGAGGCATATGCAAGGGTGTACCGGCGAAGGGGCTTGGCAGGGCATGCCGGCGAAGGGGCGCGTCGATGAAGGCACTGGGCAGAGTGTGCCGGCGAGGGAGCCCCGCAGGGCTTGCCGGTGAAGGAGCGTGCCGCTGAGTGACTGGTTGGGGGGGGGGGGCGTACCGCTGAACTCTCGCCAACGGGTGTGCCGTTGAAAGGGGCACTAGGGTGTGCCGTTGAGGACTTGAAAGTGCGCCGTTGGGGCATGTTTGAGCCCGTCACGAGCACGAGTCATGGTTTATTTGATTTTCTTCGGGGCCCATGCATTGTGAGCCTCCCGGGGGTTGGTTTCTCTTCGATGTCGTGACTCTGGAGACGGCTTCATGACAGCACGTGTATATTCGGAGAGTCCGGATGGCCCATCTTCTCTGCAGTTTCTTCAGTTGAGGTTGTTGACACCGCTGGCACCCAGACGAAGCTGGTGAAGTGTAGAAGAGCTCCTGGAAGTTCAGTGTCGTTCTAAGGTTGTGAGGGGGCGGGGCCGGTCACCGACGATGAGCTGCACGATTCTGTCCTGTAGGTCTGGTCTACACAGTCGGCGTGCAGATGGTACGCTCTCCACCGAAGTCCAAATGAGGCAGGACCTGCGTGGTTTGATAGATAACAAAAATACCTACGTGCCAGTTAAATTTGGTTTGCGTCAGAGCTTGGGGCTGGCCGCAGTCGCCTCTGGACTGAGGCTCTGGTTTTTGGGTGAACAACCAGATATAGCCAGATTGATCACCTTGGTACGGGCAGCACCAGACACAGATCGTGACGAAACCACCGGGAGTGGTTTCAGGACGTCGAGACCTCTGACTTTGGTGAAGATGACTTGGGCCGAAAATCAGCATAGGAAGGCGAGCCGGGGCCGACGAGTCTGCTGCATGTTCTAGGCGGACTGGGTCGCATCAGTCTGGCGCGGTCAAGGGAAAAAGGTCGCTCCAGGCGAAGGCGATGTCGAAAGGAGGAATGACCAACTCGGTGGGATAACAGACATGGAGTTCTATGTACCCTCAAGAGATGGTGGCCATTGGATCACCGAGCCAGGCATGGTCGCAGAAGTGGCAAGCCTCAGGTTCCTGGGTGAGCAGCCAGGCAGGGAGGTGAAGGCCATGGTGGAACTTTCTACACCGAAGTCAGAACGGGACAAAACCACCTGGGTTGGTTTCATGTCTTCGAGGGGCACAACATTGGTGAAGACTCCTCGGGCCGAAGATGAACAGGTTGGGCGTGGTATGAACTACAAATCGGGCGCACGGTCTGGGCAGACTGGGTTGCACCTGATCTGCACAGTCATGGGAGAACAGATGCCACGACCGGTGCTGACGTCGAAACGGGGTGAAACCACCTCTACTGTGAAGAATACTTGGAGATGAATGAACTCACAGAAGGGGGCTCAGGCATATTTGCACTGTGGGCGGCGGTGTGGATGCTGCAACCTCTGCCAAGGGTTTTGCTATAGGTCTGTGAGAATAGAGAGATCTTCAACGTCGTTGACGAGGATGTTGCCGAGGGATGCCGGGGCCGCCGTGCACGTACCTGGAAGGGGATGGGGTGTGTGGTTTTTCTTTCTTTCTTTTTTTCTTTTTTTCTTTTTTTCTTCTCACCCCCCCTTTTTTAATTAAATCGCGGCCCTATAAATAGTGCGGGGGAGGCTCGATTCGAACCACCCCTCCTCATTGCAACGATCGCGCTTCCCTCCCCGTCTCTTTTTCTTCCTTGCGAACGGATGAGACCCCTCCGTCCCCTCTCTTCTTCCTCTTCTCTGTCTGCTGAGCGTCGGCACCTTCGCCATCGTCATCGCCGTCGTCATCGTCGCCGTCCCAGTGGTGAGGGGACCGCTGTGGAGGGCACTCCCTTCCCCCTCTTCTTTCCTTCCTCTCCTTCGTTCTCTTTCTCCCCCACCCCTTTCTTTTTTTCTCTCTTCATTCTCGGAGGACGACGGAGCCCTAGGCTCCCATCCTTCCCGTCCTTCCTCTCCTCTTCTTCTTCTTCTTCTTCTTCTTCTCTTCTCCTTCTTCCCATCTTCCCTTCCTCCTTCTCCATCTCCGGCGCCGTGGGCGGGAGAGCCATTGCCGGCCGTGTCGGTGAGGGGGGTTTGAGAGCATCGGGGAGGAACACGCAGAGCGTGCCGATGAACAAGGCGCAGGGCGCACCGGGGAGCACCGCTCAGGGCGCCTTCACGAGTGTGTCGGGGAAGCTACCCAGGGGGTGTGCTGGGCAACGCCCTAAGGGCTGTACCGGGGAAGAGCATGGGGGTGCACCAGGGAAGGCCCCCATAGGGTGTACCAGTGAGGGGGTTTAGTGTGCCGGCGAAGACCCATGAAGAGGAGAGCGTGCCGGGAAGGGCAACTTCATGCTTTGCCTGGGAGAGACACAGGGACTGTGCCGTTGAAGGGCAAAAGATAGTTTCTCAAGCATAGGACTTTCAATGTTGCCCCGCGGGGCCCACCATCACTTTGTTGGGTCCATCACTCCTTGTGGGTGTGCACCCATATTTTCCCTTACGTCTCTGGCCTAGGGGAAACTCTGCCAAAATTTCGTCAGAAATTGACAGAGTCTTAGTCATTTCAATAATAGTCCCCTTATAGCCTTCACTCTTCATCATCTCATTCATCGCCTCCCTTTCATTCTTCATTTATTATTATCTTTTACTCTTGGGTTTGTGGCACTTAGTGGGATTTGCCAAGGTTGTACTTGGTTGAGGCCCTTGCTAATTACAAATGACTTTGTAAGAGATAACGATCGAGCAAATGATCATTCAAACTGAAATTCCTCGCGAATTATGGAATTTAAGTCCAAGGGCACAAAATTGAGCTTGATGGCCGAAAATATGGAAAATTTCACCAATTAAGGATCAAATTGGGCATCACTGGGAGAACAAGAAAATGACTCGACTTATCAGTCAAAAATGGGTGTCTACAGGGAGGAGACCTAGCGGCAGGGGGTAGACGCTCCCTCTTCTTCAGCACAGACTCCAGCTGATCGAGCTGAGCGGGAGGCGGAGTTTCAGCGGATGGTAGAACGGGCCAAGGCGGCCGAGGTAGCACTTTCTGAGAGGGTACGTTTCCTACACTTTCCCTTGTGAATCATGCAGCTGACTAATGATGCTGATGAATGCATGCAGGTGATAGAGCTGACAGTCGCCATATTCAAGGGTGACCAGTTGCGGGAGGAGCTCATACTGGCATAGGACGAGGCCACCCGTCTGTGAGGGGAGCTAGCGCGGAGCACTCAACTGAGGGAGGAGGTAGATCGGAGCCAGGTTGCAGCTTGAGAGGAGGCAGAGCGCCTTCGACAGTAGCTGGCACAGAGCCGGCCCCCAGACTCATTGGAGACGGTGCTCCTTCGAGCTGAGGTGGAGCGACTCCGAGCCGGAGCTACGGAGATGAAGCGGATTCACGCCGAGGCAGAGTGCTACCAGGAGGAGCGAGACCTCGCTCGGATTCAGGCGGCGAAGCTAGAGGGCGTCGTGGAGGGCTTCCAGACGTGCAGTAGGATGAGCGACAGTCGAGGGGCTCCTAGCGATAGCAGAGCAGTCCCGAGCGGCAGCCACACCACACACGGTTCCGTCGGGCGTTACCTGGCCACTTCCTCTGAGCAGCAGAGGAATGAGGAGGACGAGCGACGCCGTCGTCGAGAGCGGGAGGAGAGTGCGACCTCTACGATGGCCCCGCCATCAAAGAGGCAGGAGAGAGGAGGAGACAGTGACAGGGTAGAAGGAGCGACCTGATTTTGTACTTTTGACAGACTGTATATGATGACATGATAGTGACATGGTTTGTTTCTTTTGTTGATTTTCTTGTATGAATGAATGAATGAGTGTATGAAATGAATGCAAATGCTGACTAGCTGACTCGAGAGAACAGATAAGGCGTTCATCAATCACAGTTATATCCTATGACAACAGCAAAAAGCCACCAAAGGGGATGATTATCTTGAATATAGAATTGGGCCCTGCATCAGTCTCTACGAAATTCCATATCCTTGATATGGATCCCACATTTAAGGCCATACTGGGCCGCCCTTACATTGAAGTTATGAATGCTGTGCCATCCACCAATCACCAATGCTTAAAGTTTCCATACAAGGCTTGGATTATCAAGGTAAATAGCATGCCCATCTTTTCCATGGTGGATGCTATTACTTCCTCTTTGCCCTCTGTTTGGCCGACCCACCGACCAATTCTTTCATTGCTAATGTGTGTGACCCTCGTCGCGCTCCTTTAACACAAAAGCTGCTTCTAGCACCAAAGTCATGTCACCCTTCCCATTCTAAGGGATGGGAGATCATGAAGAACTTGGGCTACCAGCAGGGCAAAGGCTTAGGCACACAATTACAAGGGAGGCTGAGACCACCAAGGAAGACAAGGTTAATCCTTAGAGTCGGCCTAGGCTTTGAAGGGCCACTTGAAGCATATGAGGAACCTCTTACATGGACATTGTACTCTCATTTTAGAAAGGGGCCAGTTATATAGTTGGGGGATCACTCGCAAGAATCACAGGGGGAGTTTCAGATTGCCTATGTAGCTGAAGCTGGCTCGAGGGCTGCCAAAAAGGGGAAGCACGATGACTCAGACTGCGAGTGGAACAAGTGGTTTGATATACATGATGTTTCCATTGCACTACAGCGGATATTATCGCCTCCGGACTTGGAAGGGCCGCTTTTGATCTCTGAGATGCCAAAAGGTGTCGTTGGCATTGTCAAGACTCCAAATTCCCCCCGTCAAGAGGACGTTGCCACTGATGGATTGCTTTCCGTCATCCTATCTAATCATTCTCCTCAGCCGTTACTGCTGACTCTTTCCTGGGCCAAACGTTTGTCTGATGATATTCCCAGGTTTCCTTCTCTCCTCACACTCCTGCACGGGTTTTTCAACCCCTGTAGAGTTTTCAATCATGATTTGCTCTACGAGCCGTCCAACCACCTTGCCATAATTTCTTACTATCCTCCCACAATTGTCTTTAATTATTATGTTATTAAAAATAAAAATAAAAAAAATGTCAATTTTCAAACCATAATCATAATGGTCTTAGGAGGGGTACCGAGAGTGACCAGTAGGCTTAGGGCTCCCTCGGGATAGGTTGCCTGGCTGTTGAACCCGCAGAGGGGGGTTCGAATCGGGTGGAGCTTGGATGGGTTTTCACACATCTTAAGAAAACACTCGTACGAGAGTACATCAGGAGCACTATCATTGTCAACTAGTATCCTATCTACACTACAATGGTTTATCGTAGCCAATAGTTACCCCTTCCAGGTCTTGGTCAGAGAATACCAAGGACTGCTGCTCGCTCGCCGATGGGGCTTTGGGCGGCTCAGAGGCCCTGCTCACCCATTCAGCATGACGCGTCCTTCTTCGCCTAGTATCTCTTCCTGATGACACGCCACCGGAAATGACATTGATATGGACTCCGTGGGGTTGATTGTAAATTTCCTCTGGAGGGATGTCACGATCCTCCCTCTGCATGGACACGTATCGGGATAGGTGCCCCTGGGGGACGAGACGCTCGATCTCGTCCTTAAGCTGATGACAATCCCCAGTATGGTGTCCGTGATCATTGTGGAACTGGCAGTGCTTGCACCGGCTGCAGCGCTTTGGGTCGGTCTTCATAGGCTAGGGTTGGCGGAGAAGGCCTGAGCCTTTAATGTCTTCATATATTTCGTAGGGGGCAGATAGGGGCGCTTACCATTCGAATTTTTGAGGGGGCTCCCTGCAGTCTTCGTCTTGGTTCCACCTTTTCGTCTGGCCCGAGCCTTGCTCGGATGATCGCTGCCTGTCCCCCTATCGACCCGAGCCCGTTGGGCCGCGGCGGGCGCTAAGGACTTCTTCGTACTCTGCATGGCGCAGGGCTAGGGTCACCAGATCAACTAGAGAGGTGGGTGGGTGAAGGACCAGTTCTCGCTGGAGGTTCTCATCGCGGGTGCCTCCGGTCAGTGCAGTGATGGCTAAGGCAACATCCAAGCGAGGGATATGTAGGGCTTCCGATTTAAATCGGTTGATATAAGCCCGTCACTTCTCCCCCTATGCCTATTTTAGTGCCAACAGCCCTGCAACTGACCTGGGAGGGCCGCTGCCAGCGAATCTCTCTTTAAAAATCTGTTTGAACTGTCGAAAGTTGTGGATACTACTGGGGGCGAGTGCTCGGAACCAGGCCTGAGCGCCCTGGGCCGGGCTGGTCCGCGTAAACCCCACCCCAAGGGGGGTTTAGGCAGATTGGTGCTAGGGTGAAGGGAGGCAGTCCCCACCCTATAAAATCTAATTTTTTGTCCTATTTTCTTCCTAAATTAACTAAGAAGGAAAAGGACAACTGGTTGGAAGGATACGTGGAGCTTTATGAGCACGTCGAACTTGAGGAATTCCCTCGTGCTGTTGCTTTGTGCTCTCGCGTCCACGTGTCAACTTCACGTACTGGTACGGCACATGAACTGCACCGTAGGACTGAGAATTGAACGAACTGGGGCTGAGTGGGGCCACAGGGCCACTGGGCTGGAGGGAGGGCACGACCCCCCCGGAGTTCACCATCCCTGGGGCGCGCGGCTGCCCCCAGGGCAAACTGACCTCGGGGCAGGCCGTAACCCCGAGGGATGGCCCTCGGGGGTCTTCTCTTGTCTTCTGGGGGTGTCCCTTGAGGGACACTCAGCTTCAAGGGACTGGGACGGGCCCCTGGGGGCCATTGTTCTTTAGGTTACTGTAGTCACTCGCAAGGTGTTTGGGTAAATGCCCGACACACCCCGGATTATCAAATGACTTGGGCAGATGGCCGAGGGGCTCCAAAGTGGCGTTGGGTTGAAGAAAGGAGCTCGTGGGAGCTAAGGAGGGGCATCTCAGGGATGTGCATCGTGCCTCAAACTACGTGCCACATTGCACGACGGGTTGGTAGGGTAGCCTCGAGTTGGCCCGAGTGCTAGAGTCAAGTGGCTTGTTGCCACATGTCTGAGTGTCGGGGTTGGCCGTGACTTGCTGGGGGGGTCGTTGTAGGACCCAATTGAGGTGCTGGAACTACGGGGCGGCCCACGGTTTGGTGTAGACGGGCTGGAATACACGTGCCCACAAGGTGTTTGACAGAATGCCAAACACACCTGTGTGAGCCATATACGGGTGCGATAGGCCTCCAAAGCCTGTGGTTGGCTGTGTTAGGTCTCTCTTTGACCTTGGACGGTTGAAAGAAGTGTCTCAGGGTGGGCCCTCGACCCTTTCATTGGGTGCCATGTGGCATGGCTTAATGTCGGGGAGCCCCCGGGTGGCTCCGGGCAGCTATGTAGGATACCGGCAAAGCTCGTATGTGAGTAGCCGGGGTTGACCCCGAACAGTTGCTTGAAAGTCCAATGTGTGGACTTCTGGTGGAATTGGCTTCTTCTCGGCCTACCTCGCCCTCTGGCTCGATGCGGCTGGGGTGGAAGAGTACCAGGATAGGAATGCCTCGATCTCAACCACTATATTATTTAGGCGGTCAAATGACTTGACCTCAGTGTCGATCATCCTCTCTAGGATTTCTTTCTTCAGATTTTGCTTGCAAATCTGCACCGCATCCTCCTGATGCAGGGGACGTCTGCACCTCATACTGAGGTTCCTCCATCTTTTAATGTAGTCGAGTGCCGACTCATCATTCCTTTGTCTCGTGGCATAGAGCTCTGCCACGATGACCTCCCGTTCGGCAATGTAGAATCTTTCTTTGAACTTCTTTTGCATGTCGGGCCAATCGGAAATGGACCCTGGTGGCAGGCTTGAGTACCACTCGAAGGCAAGCCCAGTGAGCGTCGAGCCGAAGAACTTTAGGATGTAGGCTTCATCAGCAGCTAGGTCTCCCATAATATTCACATAATAGGCAATGTACTCCCTAGGAGACCCTTACTCGTTGAACTTCTCAAACTTTGGTGGCTTGGTGATGCCAACCTGTAGCTTCTTCGTGGCGTAGTGAGCCGGGTAGGGTACTCGGTAGACATCAAAGGGGGTTTGATCACCATCACTCCTCTCGGCCAGCTTCATATCGATCATCTACTCGAGCATCAATCGGCTGACGGTGACTTGGTCGACCGGGCCTGGGTAGAAATGGGCGGGCTGTGCCCTTGGAGTGGTCAGCACTGTCGCCTACGGAGCCATGGGAGACCCTTGGGAGGGTAGAGCTGGCGGCCGAGCCAGTGTTGTGTATTGCGCCCGTTGCAAGGGCATGCCCCCAGGAAAGTTGGGTGCCTCTAGGAATGCTGCAGCCTGCAAAGTCACCTCCGAGGATTGCCCGTTACCCCCGGGCCCCTCGAGTAGGACCTCGGTCTGCCCAGATGTTGAGGGTTGGGCATTCCTCTCGTTGAGCTGCTTATTCAGCAGTTCAATCTCCCGCTGGTATTGTTGTATCATATACAGCATGGCGGGATTGCCCGGGGGGAGACTAGGCATGCCTCCAGTCTCTTTGGCCAGTGCTTCCTCGGATGACGTGAAGGGTCTGCCACTAGTGCCTCCGGTGGTGATAACATTTATCTTCTAGGATCAAGTGAACTTTCAATAATTGAATGGGAAGCCATAAGATCATGGCTTGCAAAAGATAGAAATACAATCAAGGTTTGATTGTAGCACAAACCATCCATGGCCCGGCTACCGAGGCACACAAGAAACACGCGAAAAACACACTTCTAGATGAGTTGCGATCATACATGGGCCGCAACAAGGCAAAAATAGTCTGTCTTGGACCGCAATAGTCGATACTGGGCTAGAGGGACAAAGCCCAGTGTCGAAGGATGAAAACGGTCCTCATTGGGCCGCAAGAAGATAAGGACGGCCCTGGATGGGCCGTTTAGAACAAAAAGGTTCTTGGGCCACGACAAAAAGGAAACAGTCTCCATTGGGCCACCCTACCACTCAGACGGTTCTCAGAAGTCCGTTTAGGAGATAAAGACGGTCCAATGATAACTGTAACTAATTTGGGCCCAGTAGAACTAAACTAGTCGACTTAATGGGCTCCCAGCCCGCCCGAGACTTGGTGGAACTAAACCAGGGTTCAGCCCACACCTCTCCGGTCGAGTTAGAGGCTATAGGTAGACCCAAACATGGCTAGGTCGGCTGGAATTCAAGAAAAATCGACCAGCAGAGCCTGGCAGTTAGCCAATTAGATGCGGTCACAAAAGTGCCGCTTCAAGGGTCAGGCGGTCACACCTGGGCCGCAATTAAATAGGGTAGTCTGATTCTGGGCTGTAAAATCATGCGATCCGATCGAGTCAATAGGTACAGGATTTGGGGGTACAACTCGCCCGACGTCCTAGTGAGAATCTCAGGCTCGCGGGGACTTACAGAGGTCTCATAATAGAGGTCCTAGTTTGACGGAAGGAATATCCGGCGGAGAGTCCCCACTATTACAAGATTTAGGGCTAATCAAGCAATGAACAATAGTGTATAACGGTCAGCCAGCACCACCAGAGTGGGATGACTGTCAGAACAAACCTAGTAAAATTTTCACATTGCGACAATATAATCAATGTAACCATGACTTACAATTTATGCTTTATTAATTGCTGTAGAAGAAACAAAATATGATTGTAGATGAACAAGGTACAAAATTCAGCGTGAACATAGTTAATTCAACATGTTTCATATATTCGAATTTATTTATGTGGGTTTCTATCCTATAGATGTCCCTGCTACTACATGTACTATGCTCCACGCAGGGAGGGGGGTTCACGGGGGTGGGGACAATCAATTACACGCACTACCCTCATGCAGGAGGGGGGATCGCGGGGAGGGAAAACCAACTATCGACCGTACGCAGAGCTCGGACGTCCGATCGAGGTGCAGCCAACTCCTGGACAAAGGTCGAGGGATGCCGAAGGATGCCTAAAGGTCTGGCGCCAAGCTGATGTCACTGGATGGAGACGGTGGCCACTGCGGCTGGCCTGTGCAGTTCTGCCATGCAAGACTGATTGGCGCAGTTGTGGTGCGTCGGTCGGTACGGAAGCTGCAGAACTCCAAATGTGACGGGACCAAGTCTTGGACGTCGCTGACTAGGAGATCTACAGGCCCTCAGAAGATGGCAGCCGTCTGATTACCTCGCTGGACGTGATTGCAGGAATGGCCGGCATCAGGTTCCTGGATGAACAACTGGACCAGTCACCGATAGTGGTGGTGGAAATCCCAGTGCTGACATTGGATCAGGACAAGACCACTTGAGTTGGTTCCGTATCATCGAAATCTACAACTTTGCTGAAGACCGTCTGACCTGAAACGGAGAGGAGGAGGGGGTTTTGGGGCCGACTTGATAGCAACTTGTCCTGGGTGAACAGCGGGCTCTGGGTCTGGCGTCACTGAGGGAGAATGGACACCCTGGATGGAGACGATGTCGAAACCAAGCTGTACCACCTCTGGTTCATCGGTGCTTCGGAGAAGAAGAACTCTCGTGAAAAGATCTCTGACTGACTCACACAGGGGTGGGTGGTCGAGCTACTACCAAATGGTGCTCAGGTTCAGACCTGAGTCAGGCGTAGTTGCACAAGAATGAGCAACGCAAACGGAGCCGAGGTCGGATCGCAGCGGGACCAGTTCTGGAACGAAGTTGACTTGACGACGTACGACTCCACAGAAGACAACTTTGACTGATTCAGACAGTGGATGCCGGGGTAGCCTCTGCACACGCAACCTCTACTACAGGCTGGTTGCAGAGAGCAGCAGAGAGATCTTCCCAAACCAACGGGAGGTCGAGGCAGCGACGGGGCAGGAACTTTGGGTACGACCAGGCCATACCTCGGCATGCTGATTTTCCCTTGGCAGTGCGGCAGTACCGGCAGAGAGAGTGGTGGCTGAGGGTCCCCTTGGCGAGAGAGCCGCTGGAGTCGGGACCGTAGAGGTGGCCAGGATTCAGGAGGCCGACAGCATGTACATCTATGACAAGAGTGGTGGCTACCCGTTGGAGTTCCCCCGGACCGACATTTGTTTAAGTTTCTCCAGAGCTACGTTCCTCCTGCCATGGAGGAGGATGACTTGTGGATTCCTAGAGCCCGTCGTCGGCTTGAGTGGGCTATTTTGATCTGCAGGGACAGCCTGCATGGGGTAGCCCCCTACAACTACCCTAGCTTCTCGGAGGACTACTAGAGGCAGCGACAGTTCCCCAGTGCTGAGTGCCTGGGGTTCTTTGGTGGCGCAGAGAGGTCAGGGGTTAGAGTTGGGCCATTGGGGCCCGCTTCTTGGGATTTGCACGGTCACCATCGCGTTGAGATAGAGGGGAGTGTCGGACTTGTATTGGAGCCCGTAGGCTTGCAGTATGCTAGAGAGGGCTATGATGATCACAACATGCTGGATGGAGTCATGCGACAGATTGTCACTGGCTAGTACAGTCACTGGGCTGTGATTCCATCGCACTATTATCGCTAAGGTGCCATAGAGTGGCTGATGGGGATTATCCATCACTATCGGGTACTATTGGAGTGAGCAGGGATCAGGTACGCAATGACTGCGACCTTGTACGCGTACCCCTGCTATACTGGGCTGCTGCAGTGGCTGCTAGAGCACTTCCACCGCCATTGGAACACGGTGGCCATAGCAGATGGGGAGACTTCACTAGACTTGTGGTCTCTGTTCAGGATTTTCGGGTTGCCGATCAACAGTGAGCGATACGAGGAGGTAGTGCTGGATGACCTCCGCCGCAGTCACAGTGATGGACAGGGGAGGTACCGGGTACCTTTCAGCTATCGGTGCCTCCTGAAGACCTAGAGGGACTTGGATTTGGCTGGGAGAGAGAGAGCAGTACAGACTCCGAGAGTGCCACTGAATGTATGGGTCTATCATTTCTACAATGGGCCGTTCTGCTTCTACCAGGAGTTCGCTAGGGACCAGACTCCCTGGGAGGAGTACACAGAGGTGGAGCCGCGCTTCAGGACCTACAGCCGGTACATTTATGCTCCACGGGAGGGGTGGAACCCTCACGGTCTGCCAGACGTGACACAGTTCAACCCCCCTATGCGGGGAGTAGTGCATGTAATTTGAAACAGGGGAAGCGACTTCGGTACAGTGTGTGGGGAACCCACACTTCCCCGCTCACCCCTCGTCTCCGAGCGGGGTCGATTTCTTCAAACCGACCAGGTAAGCTCGAAACCCTCACTCTCATTTCCGTGTTTGTTCATTTCATATCCGTGAAATTGCTCCGTTGAGCGAGAGAGAGAGCGCCTGACCACGGAGTGTTCCACCTTCTGAGCGGTCATCGTGGGTGTGTGAGAGAGGGACCTAGTGCCCCAATCGGCACCTAGCCAGCCCTTGACTTGTGGGCCCCGTACCCTTGGGAGGGCCACCCTAGCCTTGCTGGCACTCTACCAGTAAGGGACTTGACCCACCACCTCCACTCAGCATCATCGAGTCACCCGGGTTTCGTGTGTGTGCAACGGTGGTTCAGCAACTTTCAAGGACCTCGTTCTATTGTTGATTGTGTTTGCATAGTAGGTCCGGGGGTCCTTGTCTAATTGCTACATTTCTCCCTAGTGGTGTCACATCAACTCTATTACCTCAGCCAGAAATTGATCGGTGTCGAGTATCGCTACTTCCCCGTGGAGAAAGTATGCTTGGCATTGGTGTTTGCCATTAAGAAATTATGGCACTACCTCCTGTCTCATCGGGTTGAGCTCATATCTAAGCACGACCCCTTGAAGTTCCTTCTCAGACAACTCGTTCTCTCAGGCCGACTGGGGAAATGGGCTCTCCTGCTCATGGAGTATGACATCACCTATGCCCCTAGAACAACAATCAAGGGGCAGGGCATAGCTGAATTCTTGGCAGCCCACCCAGTACTGGAGGATTCACCCTTCAACGTGGAGTTTCCAAATGAGGAGTCTCCTACTCTGCAACAGCCACAACTGGCTAAACAGAGCAGATATGTCTTGCATTACTAGCCACAAGACTCCCTCACAGCCAGCCTACCTTGCTGGGAGTTGTACTTCGATGGCGCTTCTCGAGGTACTACCCGAAACAACCTTAGCTCATGCATTACGGCAGGTGCCGAAATTGTCTTCCTAACTCCTTACGGCAGAGTTTTGTACAACTCCTGTGCCCTCATGAAGGCTCTAACCAATAACGATGCTGAATACAAAGCCCTGATCATCAGACTGCATTTCTGATACACTAAGAAAACCAAGAAACAACTGTAAGGATTGTCTGTACTTTGTACACATTAAACATGACAAATTCGTGCCTGACATACCATAAGTATTCTAAAACCAAGATATAGTGGGACTGGCTGGTTCAAACAAAACATTGAACAGATCCTTTGTCACGAGTAATTTGGCTTCATCAAAATTCGTACAGTGAAGCATATCCGTGACATTTTTGGGGCTTACAGCATGTATGGCTACATGGACACATACCTAACTGGTCCTGGGTAATATAGTGCCTACCAAATGACAATAGAAGATAAACAATGCACGTTCATTATACAAGGTGAAAGGCCACAATATAAAACAAGACTCTGAGTGCACAAATCCTTATAGTGGTCATGTGAAAAAACATCAATAGCAAACTGATTTATGTCTTTTGATGGCACGCACAACTGAAACACATATGTAGAGCAAGAACATAGGGTCTCAAAATCTAGGTCAAGACATTTTTTTTGAAAGTGGATAGTACCACTGATGTATTAAATAAAAAAAGGGGGATGTACAAGTATAGTCAAACAATTCCCAAAAAAATCCCTATACAAGAGAAGGCCACACTAAGACAATGTGTAGCACTCTAACCCCCCAGCAAGGCAAAAGGAGAAGAGTTAAGGGAATCCACATTACAAAGGATGACACCCCATTCTCTCACTCTATCACAAACAAAAGAGACAGCTGAATCCTCCGCTCTAGCCTCCCTCCAGAAAATACGGTTGTTCCGTTCCCCCCACATTGTCCAAAGTGTGGCATGGAGGATAAGCCACCACACCGTCCTATCACCCCTTAAGGGCCAGCTTCTGCCCCAATGCTCAATCAAGTGGTGCACCTCACTGTACTGGCCAAAGACAGTGCATGTCCTCCTTGCAAGCTCCCTCCACACCACCCCTTATGAGTAGGTACAACCTACAAACATGTGGTCGAGTGTCTTGTCATCCTCTCCGCAAAGGCAACAAGGCGGCTGGATACCCAGAAGGAATCGGTGTAACCTGTCCTGAGTAGGTAACCTCCCATGGGAGATCCTTCAGGTCAAGAGCTTCATTTTCAACGGGCTCTTCGGTCTCCAAACCTGAGCATAAAGACTGTGATAAGCACCTCCATCTGAGATAATGGCATAAGTAGATCTAACCGAAAAGAAACCTTCCCACTCCCACCTCCATATCCACTCGCACCCTCTCTATCTAGCAAAGGATGACAATGTTGAAGAAAGGAAAGAAGGTCATGGATGGGTCAAATGGTTAAGGCCTCCTGCCGTGTAGCAGGAGGTCCCTGATTTGATTCAACCCGAAGGGGTTTTACTTGGTCACGTACTCAATCCTCAAGGGATGTGTGACACGTGGTTTACTGGTTGAATAGTGGTTTAAAAAGGGTTTGGGAGCGGGTGTCTTCTGGTATTCAAACCTAGGTCGTCCAACTCCGCGTCGCCATGCCACTTGGCCAGGTTCCTCATACCAAAAAGAAACAAAAAGAGATACCTAGACCCCGGTATGTAGAAGCAACCTCACGGCATATGAGATTAATTAGCTACAGGACCAGTTATGCTTCCTTCTAGACTTCGCACCACAACTAGATAGAGAGGATCAGCTATGGTAGAGGTTGGAGGAGGGCTCCTTCACAATGAGATCAGCATATGCCTTCATCTCTAATGGAGGACTTCGTCACCGGCTTGTTCTTCACATATGGTTACCCAAGAGTCCTCTAAAGGTGAAGATTCTAGTATGGAGGATTTTCCATGGACGACTACCAACATGTGATAGGATCACTTCTTTCATCCAAAGTATATCCACCACCTGTTAGGAGGGCGAGACCTTGGATCACCTTTTCATAGATTGTCCTTACTCGCAGGAGGCTTGGGGAGAGATAGCTTGCACTACTCCCGGCTTGCACAGAACTGCGCAACAGCTGATTAGGCATTGGGGCAAGAGACGATGCCTCAAAAGAGATAGCCTCACATGGTGGATTATCCTTCACGCTATTTTGTGGGCACTATGGGGAGAAAGGAACAATAAAATTTTTAGAAGGGAAGCCATTGCGATGGAAGGCCTTGTCTCCTTTGTTTGCGAGTGAGTGAAAGAATGGGCAAGGGTTTTGTGTAATGTAAACCCAAATAGCTCCTCTATTTTGACTTTGTTGAAGGGTTGGTGTCAAGGCACACCATTTTGGTGTGGGTAGTTTTTTGGCTATATAGGGATTTTTGTGAACGCATTGTCTACACGTGTACATCCTCTTTTACTTTTAATGCAACATTGGTATTACCCACTTTAAAAAAAAAAATTTGTATCAAAGCGCTACCTACCAATTAAATCATTATCACCAAACCCCTGGTATAATACATAAACATATCGAACATATATTTTGTATCTCACATTTAACCTCATAAGTAGCATGTATTTATACACCCTTAATTATCTAGGAAATACATTTAGTCCTACAACATTAAAGGCATTTAGAGAAGGCTAAACAGTGGAGTAGTTTTGTTCCTGTTTATTTTTCTTGGTCGTTGGTCTATCCTCTCAATGGATCAGAGTGCTCACCCACTTGTGTATTTTCCTTCCTTTTGCTGTGGTGAGGCCAAGGCCTTTCTACCTTTTTATTTTCCTTCTGTGTCTGGGATCCTGCTAAATGTGGTTGGATCGCCAGTGCTTCTGTACTTTCCATTGTTATCTCTGATGAATGTGACTTAAGGTCATCTTTCAGGAAAACATTAAAACCATTAGGGATAAGCACAACCCTGCGAATGCTTGAATATTAGGAGCACCTACACAAGAATGAAGACTGTGGGTTCTAGTGGTTCTTAAATAATGGATTTTCAGCAAATATACAGCACACTTCCAATTGTTTAAATTCTGAAAAGAGCCATATATGGGTTCTACAATAGCGTCATTATCATTAGGACCACACCTTGTGGGAACCATATTCCTAAAAGTAATACAATTTAAATGGATAACAGGCCACATCAGCAAAAAGACGTTGATGACCTTTAGGCAATTATGATTCATAAGCCTGGACTTACTTTTCCATCCAACGCGGAAGCCGAGGTCCCCGAAAAGTAGGCCTAAGCTCCCATCCATGGATTCCTTCCAGAATTGTTGCTTTCCCAGGCAACAAAACAAGCAGGAGTGCAGAAATCCCATTTATCAATCGCACAATATTGTTAAGAGATTCATATGTGAATGTCTTCACAGACCTGCATAAAACAATTGCCCAGTTTACACTACCAAAACAAACTAACTACATGGGAAATACCTAAAAAAAGAAAACAATAAAAGACAGAAAGAAAAATTCTAATGGGAATGCAGCTAATGCTGCATAATATACCTGTTCTAGACTCCGGTCTGTTTCTTCTGGTTGACAGAAGATCGAGAAAGGTGTTCCTCGAGGAGCAAGCTGTTCGTCAGCGTTTGTCTACAGACTGAGTCTGAGTTTTCATACAGTGCTGTGTGAAAGAAAGCCTTACTCAATTGAGTAAGGGGTGGATGTAGATTGCGAAATTACAATCGAACCACCTCAAAACCTCGTTGCCTCATTCTATGGTCTATTGTTGAGTGGTTCTCTTCCCTACAGTGAGAATCAATTACTCGATCGACTGCTAATTATATCCGCTCCTTATCTTCCCCGTTTAGTTTTCGGCGAGTGCATGGTTGCACCGTGCAAGAATTTTTAAATCGGTGATCTATTCAACCCCTCCCCTTCAAGCTCACCATTCTTCTGAGCTATCAGATAGGAGATGTTGTAGGCCTCGAGCATGATGGCCCATTTGACGAGGTGCCCCGAGGCTTCGAGATGAGAGAGGATCTTCTTCAAGGGTTCATCGATCAATACGACGATAGAGTGACCTTGGAAGTAAGGTCAGAGGCACTTGTCCAAGGTAACCAATGCCAGCATGAGTTTCTCGGTTGTAGGGTACCTTCTTTCGGCCTCGTTGAGCACCTTGCTGGTGTAGTAGACTAGCCTCTCGACTCCCGCATCGTTTCAGACTCGGACCGAACTTACAGTGGAGGGAGTCGCTAAGAGATATAACTACAATGCTTCGCCCGAGACCAGCTTTGATAGTACTGGGGGCGAGGCCAGGAATTCCTTGAGATCTTCAAAGACCTTCTGACATTCCTCATCCCAGGCGAATGTGGCGGATGCCATTTTGGGTCCCCTCAATAGCTTGAAGAAGGGTAGGCGTCGTTTGACCACTCGAGACAGGAAACGGTTGAGTGTGATGATGCGTCTGGTAAGGGGTTGGACGTCCTTGACGCAGGTGGGTGGCCGCATGTCCAGGAAGTTACCAAAGATGAGAAGCGCCCAGCAAAGAAACAAGGACATCTCCAAGCTCTGAAGGAGACCGAACCAACTGAAGGCGGATTGGTGGAAGGTACATTATCTATTTGCTCCAAGTCTGCTCAAGTTCTGTTTGATACTGGCGCAACACATTCCTATGTTTCAAAGAAATTTACTGCATCATTCCCTATGGAACCACAATGGATGAACAGATCTTGGATTATCAATCAAAAGTTACACTCCAATGACTTATGGCTTGTCATCATCAAAACTAGGGGTGCACAACAGATTGTGACCGTTGCACAGTGCACTGGGGTGTGCGGCCATGGTCTGGCCACATGACCTTTCGTGCGGCCATGGGCTGGCCGCACGTCACCTGACACCGTTGGCTCAGCACGTAATGGGGCATGTGTGCCCTGTCCTGTGACTGCACATCCTTTGCATGGCTCAAGACCGACCGTGCATCCCCTGAATTTTTGACCGTTGCTTGTTTCCGTTACATAGTGTTTTAGGGGTGAGCGGCTAGGGTCTAGCCGCATGTCCCCTGAGTGGCCATGGTCTGGCCGTTCATCTCCTGGCACCGTTGGTATATGAGCGGCCCTGGTGGGACCGCCCATGCCTTGGAACGACAGGATCCTAGCCGCCCTTCCCCTGAGTGGCTAGTGTCTGACCATTCGTGTTTCTTACTGTTGGGACCGATGGACGGCCAGGTTGGACCGTCCTTCTCCCACGCGCGGCTGAGACTTAGCCGTGCATCTTTGAGCGGCCAATGATGGACCGTTCATCATCTGAGGCCTAGTCGATGGTTTCTTCCGTGCCGATTCGAGTCCCGGGTGAGCAGACCACAATCCACGTGCTGACTCATGGTCTGACAGATGCTAGGCATCATGTGGGGACCAGGTGTGGGGCGTCGTGGGGGTCCCGGGATGTGGCGTCTTCAGCTTACGTCACCATGAGTCGGTGTTGTACGAGGAGCGGTCCTTGTACTCGTCTACCTCCGGAGTCATTTTTCGTGACTTGAGAGTCTGTGCTTCCGGTGACCCATCCACTAGTTGTAGCTTTCACGACACGCGTGTGTCGGCCCACTGGGTGCACTGGTGTAGCACACTCGAGAGAGACAGTGAGTAGGCTAGTTACCGTAGGGCCCCCACGTACCGTCGAGTCCGGGCTGGTGAGGGAATAACCAGCTAGAGGACAGACCTAGGGCATATGGTCTGAGTGTGCACACGAGGCTGATGGTTCGAACCCGCGCTGACGAGCGCGACCTCAGCTAATCCTTGTTCATGGTACTTTGGTTACTGTGCGTGTCTGAGTCTCGCGCCCGGGGCA
The DNA here is from genome assembly GCA_024336825.1 of Amorphophallus titanum. Lineage (NCBI taxonomy): Eukaryota > Viridiplantae > Streptophyta > Magnoliopsida > Alismatales > Araceae > Amorphophallus > Amorphophallus titanum. The sequence goes on from JANBPO010006859.1 coordinate 22,627,659, forward strand.
TTGTAGCTAGACACTTGTGACGCGGTGTAAGAAAGAAGAAGAAGGAGAAAAACAAGGAAAAGAAAAAAAAAGAGAGGAATGGGGGTTGAACAGGGGTGGCAGCTCCCTGCTCTTCCCCTTCCCCTGCTACATTTCTCTCTACCTCTCTCTTACTCTCTTGCTCTCTGATGGCTGCCGAAGAGGAGCGTACCTTCTTCTTCTTCCCCTTCTTCTTCTTCTTCCCTTTCTTCTTCTTCTTCTCTTTTCTCTATGTGTCTAGTGGTGCTCTGGGCATCTTATCTGGTCTGGGTGTTGTATGTCTCTCTCTATATCTTCTGTCTTGTTCACCGTGGAGAGGGGCCTTTTTAAACCCCAACGATTGGGGCCTTCGAGCGTGGAGCGGCGGAGGCGGGAATGGGCTAGCGTTAATTGGGGATTTGATTTGGGTTGTCTTCGGTTGACAGGAGGTGGGTTGCGTGTCCCCCTCCTCGTTCGCCACCTCAGCTACCCCACTGCACGCCGAGAATCCATAGGGCGTGGCGTAAGATCCTCCCTACTGGACGCGTCGTTGGAAGACCTGTGCCGTTGAGAGGGCTGGGCGTACTGCTGAAGGCCCATATGGGCGTACCGCTGAAGGCTTCGCTGGGCTTACCGCTGAAGGGGCATACGGGCGTGCCGCTGAAGGCCTTGCATGGGCATGCCGTTGAAGTGGACTTGGGCCCGTTTTGAGCCCGATTGACGATCCATTTAGTTCTCTTCGGGGCCCAAGAGTTGTGAGCTCCCTAGGGGTTGGTTCCTCTTCGTTGCCGTGACTCCGGGAGTGGCTTCACAGTAGTGTACTGTTCGTTCGGAGGGTCCGGACGAGGCGTGTTCTTAGCGATCTCTTCAGCTGGAATTGTTTAGTGATGTCGGATTGGTCGGGACACGTGGACGTGTAAAATTACACGTCCACAAATGCCCCCCACCCACGGGTGGCGCGGGCGAAGGATGAGTCGGGCGGTGCCCATGGGTGCACTAATTCTTCAGGGTTGGACTTGAAGTCTCGACGCCCGGGGAAGACGATGGCCTTGGCCCAACGTATGGCATCATTTCACATAAGAATATATATATATATATATTATTTCTTCTTTTGCCCCCTTTTTTTCTCATTTTTTCTTTCTTTCTTCTCTCTTGTTTTCCTTTTTTTTATTTTCCATATTTTCTTTCAGACTATTGTTTTGATCCTTGACGCCGGACAACCTGTCTTAGGAGTAAAGCCATGACGCCAAGGTATAATATTTTCCGGCTTAGGCAGAAGGAGCCACGATGCTGGACAAGGATATTTAACGGCTTAGACGTAAAGTCATGATGTCATATAACTTGGTTTAGGTGAAAGGTCATGACGCCAAGACAGAATATTTATTTACTTAGGCAGAAAGTCATGACGTCGGGTAAGAATATTTAACAGTTTAGACGTAAAGTCATGACGCCGTACAACTTGGCTTAGGCGGAAGGCCATGACGCCAAGATAAAATATTCATCGGCTTAGGCAGAAGGAGCGATGACACCGGACACAGATATTTAACGGCTTAAACATAAAGTCATGACACCGTACAACTTGACTCAGGTGGAAGGCCATGACGCCAAGGTAGAATATTTACCGACTTAGGCTGAAAGCCATGACGCCAGACAATGATATTTAACGGCTTAGATGTAAATGCATAATGCCGTACAACTTAGCTTAGGCGAAAGGCCATGACACTAAGGTAAAATATTCACCAGCTTAGGCAGAAGGAGCCATGACGCCAGACAGATATTTAAAAGCTTAGACGTAAAGTCATGATGCCGTACAACTTAGCTTAAGCGGAAGGTCATGATGCCAAGGTAAAATATTCACCAGCTTAGGCAGAAGGAGCCATGACGCCGGACAAAGATATTTAACGATTTAGGCATAAAATCATGACATCGTACAACTTGACTTAGGCGGAAGGCCATGACGCCAAGGTAAAATATTCACCAGCTTAGGCAGAAGGAGCCATGATGTTGGACAAAGATATTTAATGGCTTAGACATAAAGTCATAACGCCGTACAACTTGGCTTAGGCGGAAGGCCATGACACCAAGATAAAATATTCACCAGCTTAAGTAGAAGGAGCCATGATGCTGGAGAAAGATATTTAACGGCTTAGACATAAAGTCATGATGCCGTACAACTTGGCTTAGGCGGAAGGCCATGATGCCAAGGTAAAATGTTTACCATCTTAGACGGAAAGCCATGACGTCGGGCAAGGATATTTATCGGCTTAGACATAAAGTCATGACGCCGTGTAACTTGGCTTAGGCGGAAGGCCATGACGCCAAGGTAAAATATTCACCGATCTGTCAGCTCTCTGTCCACTGTGATAGCAAGCCTAAGATCTCCACCTTCGACCCTAGTTTTGATTTTTTCAGGAGCCCCCAATTTTACTGGGGATTCTACGCATCAAACTCTCCATCCATGATTTTTCTTGATTTTTTATCAGCCCTCTACCCATTTTCTAAAAATCATTTTCAGATTCCTCTATAGTGCTACCCACCCCTTTCTAGATCCGACCCCCAGTCAGTGTAAAATCCATAAAAACTCGTAGCCTTCACCAATCCCTGCACAAAAATGTTTGCTGTTTTCCTAGATTTTCCCTCTACAACTTTCATGAAGGAACCAACACCCAGATCCGAGGTCTACCCCACGGTCAAAGACAGTTTTCAGGAAACTGCCCTACAGATCTAAGGTTTCAGGTACAGTCTCACAGCAAGTTCAAAAATAGTTAAAGGCAGGATCCAAGCAGATCCAGTCACCCTCTCTAGTCCTAGATTGAATGACTTTGAGAGAGCTTTCCAACGGCCCCAATTTCGCATCGATCAGACATCGGGATTGGTCGCAGCGGCTGATCTCGCTAGAGCGTGTGCCTGGAAACAGAAGCAGCCATTCCGTGAGCAGCCACCCCGAAGCTTGTCGATCGGAGTCAATCGGCCTCCGACCGACGTTCCAGCACATCCGCCGTCCAGGGAGGTGCCCTACCATGGGTCCCCATCATAGCGGGCCCCACCCTACCAGAGTCAGAGGATAGAGCGATCTGTGGGCCCCACAGACTCGTAGATCGCGCCGACCCGACGGCGCAAACTTGACTTTCGGCACCGCCGGGACGACATCAAGATGCTGCCCGTCAACCCGATTGTCATGGCTCCCGGGCCCCACATGTAACCTGTTACCTCCCTGCGTGGAGTGGGTCAATTTCTTGTATCACAGTTAAATTGTTTAATCGGGAGTCCGCAATTGGCTGGGGTTGTCTTCCTCACACCGGGAGCGTGGAGATAATGATGGAAACTTCTCGTCGTTACTTTGCTTAGCTAGTATACGATCTTATGCCACTGCGAGAGTGTAGGATACTAGCCCGTGTGTTCATGTCGCCGCTGTGAGTAAGAGTGTGACCCATCCCGTGACTCGATCCGAGTCCGGAAGTTGAGTCGACTACCCCTGAACTCTACCGGGCCGTCTATCTCAGGTCCTTGTTCTAGGGCGGTGTCTATCTGTTGGTGGTTGTTTGGATCTGTTGATTTAGGTGACTGAGTGTGGTCTTTTCCCTAACTACGACAGTACCCTAACCACTCAAACTAGAACTGCCAGTGTCCTTGTCTCTAGTCGCGTAGCGGCTACTCCTTGACTGCCAGTTTCGTCTAGCGGTCGAGTGATGGTTCGCTTTGCCTAGAGTGTTGTCATTGTCCACCGGTCTAGTTTTTGTTTGTACATGTAGTGTGTGTCCGTATGTGTCGTCATTGTTAGGTTCCAGTCAACTCGGGGTCACCCAGTAGTTGACAGGTGACCTTATCTGTGTCTCAGTGGCTTTGTCCAATTCGAGACCGTATTTTCAGATGCCTCGAGGTATCCTTCTACCTCGATTTGCATGTCCAGGTGTGCTGAGGGTTCTTGGTGTCCCCTCAGGTCTCCGTGCGTCATTTTCTCGGAGTGTCATTTTCCTTGGCTTAGGATTAGACCGATTGGCGGCTTGTTCCGCTATGTGCCACGATCCTGACTCAGAGTCATAGGACTCAGGGATCGTTGTTGTTGTAGGTCTAGTTGCCTTGTCCTGAGTCTGTTGGCAGTTTCTTGTGCTACCTTTGGTGCTTCGAAGTACGTGTTGTAGGGCATTCTCGCCTGTATGTACTTTGACACTTGGGTTTTGGTGCCCGGTATTGTATAATACCACTTTAGTTCACCGATAGATTAGTTTCCTCATCCCTCGTGATGGAGCCACTATTCATAGCCCAGCGACCTCTAGTGTCGGCCCACCTGGGAAAGGTAGAGGGGTACTTCCTGCTAAACAATTTTTAAGCTAGTTCTGTGGGCCCCTGGCTTTGTACTGCAACGTTCGCAGGGGGGGATACTAGCTAGAGGCCTAGCTCTAGGTAGGAGTCAGTGTGTGCACATGTGGTCAGAGGCTTGGACTGACACTGACAAGTGTTACTCTGACTAGTACTTGGTTCGGTTCCTTTACGCCTCTCGCTTGTTGTGTTTGTCTGACTTATGAGTTGCTTGAGATGCAGTGTAAGCCGTCAATGGATGTATCTAGTCTCTCTCTTCTAGTTGGTCTCTTCCTTTTCCTATCTCTGGGGGAAGTGGTGATTTTTCTTCTATTGGTGGAAAAGTGAGGAAACAATGAGTCACGAATTTGGCCCCCTCTTCCTTATATAGAGCCTTGTCTAGAGGTCTAAACACACGGGGATTGAGTTGAGATAGTCTTAAACAGGTTCAGATAGGATTTGGGTCAAGTTAAGATAAGAACCCCTCAGATTGGGACTCTCCAAGAGAGTCCCGATCGAGTTCCCTGCGTGTTGAGTTGTGCGATCTAGCGATAGACCGCACGACATTATGTGCAGCCCTCTATTGGCCGCACATGTATTGAAGGATCATCACGTCATGCGGCCGGTTACTGGCCGCACAACTCCTATATGTAGTCTATGTCTAGCCGCATAAATCTTGTGCCGCCAAAGAGTGACCGCCCATCCCTCGCTATGTTGTTTAAAGCTCGTACCTCCCTCCACTCGCGTCATCTCTCCCGTAGGGTCGGCGTGCCTCTCGTCTCTCGCGTTGTCTCTCTTGTATGGTCGGCGTGCCTCTCCTCCTCTCACGTCGTCTCTCTCGTAGGGTCGGCGTGCCTCTCCTCCTCTCGCGTCGTCTCTCTCGTAGAGTCGACGTGCTTCCCTCCACTCGCGTCGTCTCTCTCGTAGGGTCGGCGTACCTCGCCCCTCCCCTGTGTTTCACCCGTAAGTCGTCCACATTTTCATACATACATGCATCAAATAAAAAACTCATAAAAAGGAAGAAAGACAAAACTAGACCACTGTCCTATCATATCATGTCATATAGGAGTACAAAGAAGATCAGGCCGCCCTCTCTGGCCTGTCACTGTCCCCACCTCCCTCCTGCCTCTTCGATGGTGGGACCATCGTAGAGGTAGCTCCCTCCTCTCGCTCTCGGCGTCGGCATCGGTCCTCCTCCTCGTTCCTCTGTCGCTGAGAGGAAGTCGCAAGAAACTGGCCGACGGAGTCATGAGTGGCACGACTCCCACTCGGAGCTGCACGGCTGCCACTCATCAAGCTACGGGACTAGCTCATCTCCCGGTAAGAGCGTACCTCACCACGGAGCTTGAACGCCTCCTATCGGAAATGCTCCAACTCTGAAGTCGTAGTACGGAGTCGCTCCAGCTCCACCCGGATGACTGCCAGCTCCACCATCTCCGATGGTCTGCCCCGTGCCATCTGCTCCCGCAGGCGGGCTGCCTCCTCCTGTGCTTGCTGCTCTCTCTCTTTCTTTCTTCTTCTTCTTCTTTTCTCTGCTGCTCTTTCACTCTCGAACTCTCTTCTTCTCTTGCTCTCTGGTAATTCTTCTTTTCTTCTTCTGGAGAGATTACTTCTTGAATTTGCAGAAGAATCCTTTATATACCTCCTTCAGCTTGAGATCCTCATCCTCATACCCTGGGAGTGTGGAGAGATTACTCCCATCTGGAAGCTTCAAAAGACTCTTGCCACTTGTCAAAATCTAGACAAATATGAATCCACGTGGCAGCACCTGTGAATTAGGAACGTCCTTGGATCACGTGCCCTTATCCTGGTACTCAAGAAGTCCCTTCTATTTTAGTCACTGAAAGAAATAAGCACGGACTTGTGTATGTGAATGTATGTATGAAGGAAGAAACATGCAAGGAATTTGCTCACAGACGTGTAGCTACCATAGACTTGAGTTGGAAAATAGAATGTGCAAGGACTTGTAAAGAAAGTGCACGAACTGTGTTTTCTTTCTAACAGAAAATGTGCACAGACTTGGTGTGTATGGACTTCATTTAAATGACATGCACAGACTACAGATGTAGTGAAACGAGGAATGTGCACGGACTATGCATGCACGGACTTTGGTTCAGAAGAAACATGCATGGACTTTATTGGAAATGTGTGCATGGACTATACTTGGGCAAAAACATGCACGGAGTATGCATTAGGTTCCAAAAGTTGCATGGACTCAATAAAGGACTGGCATTGACAGAAATGTGCACAGACTTAGTTTCATCTAAGGCAAAACTTGCACGGACTCTAAAAACCTGCACGGACTCAGAAATGCAATGGCGAAACATGCACGAACTTGATGGTCAAACCAAAGACGCGCACGGACTTGGTGGTCAAACTAAGACATGCACAGACTTGGTGTTCAAACCAAGACACGCACGGACTTGGTGGTTAAACCAAGACATGCACGGACTTGGTGTTCAAACCAAAAATATGCATGGACTTGGTGTTTACACCAAACATGCACGGACTCAAGAAGCAAAACATGCACGGACATATGTTTTTGCTCTGACTAAAATATGCACAGACTTTGCCTGTTTGGAGAGAAAAAGGTGCACGGACTTTCATCAAGCATGAATTATATGCATAGACTTTAATGAAATAAGAAACCATGGAGTCTTTCATCTGATCTGAATTTATCTCTAACAAATTTCTCCCATTGGCTATTAACAGTCTGCTCTACATGAAACATTCTGGCATCCAATCTTTCTACTGCAGTATGTAAATGTATGAACTGAGCATTCATTATCTTGAATTGATTCAAAAGTAAATTTACCAGGGATGGATGAACATCTGCAGCATACTGACTAGAGCTCAGTCCAGCTAAAGTAGAGGCTTGAAATTCTGGTGGAATGAAGGGTTCCTCAGGCGACATTGGTGGTTGAATGCCAAATCCCATCATTGACCCTTGATAAGGTCCATAGTAATCTGCAGGACCAAGGTACTCTTGTTGTGAAACTTCAACTTCAGCTTCTTGTGGCTGTTCCACCCTCTGCTGCTCAGGCTGTTCAACAAATGGCTACTCTTGCTCTATGTTTTCATCCACATTTAACTACTGCTACTGATGCTCTATCTGGTCAATGAGCTGGTCTATTTGTTGATCAAACTGTTGCATGACTTGCTTATCTAATAGGTGTTGTTCTTCCAGCTCATGAAGTTCTGGTTGTAGTTGTACATCTCCTAGTTGTTGCTCTTCATGAACTTCTTCATCATTTGGCTCCATTTCCTGTTGCTCCTCTTCTACTTGCTGATTAGGTTCTTGCTCATCCTTAGCTAAATCTGAATTATGCTCCGCCTGGAGCTCTGGAACTGGCTGTGCTTCCTGTTCTTGTTGTACTGGCAATTCCTGCTCAATTTTTGGTAGCTGATCCTCCCCCTGATAGGGTGCTTCCATATGAAATTGTTGAGATTGTTTAGCTGCTTGAGGCTGATCCTCCCGCTGAACTTGTGCATCTGACTGACTTTGATCAATTTCTTCCCTAACTTGCTGCTGCTACTCAGATTCTATTTCTCCCAGCTGTGACAATCTTTCTTCTTCCACTGGATGGGTAGGCTGTACTACCACTTCTTGCTGAACCTAGCCTGCTGGCCCCTGCCCTTGGATTCTACCACCTGATGGCTTAAGCTTCATAAACTTTGTGATGAAATCCATGTTGTACACATTTACCTTAGGGATCTCTTTGAAAGTTTCATCCTCTAAGGAGATATTCATCTTCTTAAAAATGGCTGTCAGGTGAGCAGCATAGGGCAAGTGTATGCTTGCTGCTGAAAAAGTATCTAAACTGGGTAGATTAATTAAGATGGATTTCTGGATTACTGCTAATGGCATTCTTCCTATAATCTGGGTTTTCTGGCGGTCATGTTCTTCCATTGAGGTGGTGGCATCTTCGGATCAGTGTGTTACAGTTGGCGTCAGGGAGGGAGGTGTTTTCTCTTGCTACTTTTCTGCGATCTATGCGGCTTGTGATCGCACCCGCCGGCGAGATTTGTTCGGTCATCTGTTGGAGCTAGCTAGGTCTCTCAACGCTCCCTGGCTTCTTGGGGGAGATTTTAACTGTGTTTTAAATGCTGCCGAAAAACTAGGAGGCGTTGGCCTGCATTTGCAGGACATGGAGGAGTTTCAAGGCTTTATCACTAAAGCTGGGCTTTGTGATGCAGGGTTTGCTGGTCCCAGGTTTACCTGGTCCAATAATAGAACTGGGTCCAACTCTATTCGTGCGAGGTTGGACAGGGTTTTGCTGAACTCCCATTGGCAGGACTCCCACCCTCGTACTCAGGTGACGCATTTATTGCGTGGTCCTTCGGATCACTCCCCTTTATCTATTTCTATTCTGCAGGAGGGGAGCGTACCAGGCCGGTTTATTTTTCAGAAAATGTGGACTCACCACCAAGGTTTCTTCCTCACTGTGAGGCAGGCTTGGGATAGCTTCGAGTGCAACCACCCCAATGGGCTCATTCGCCTACAGGTCAAGCTCAAAAGCCTCAAGGCTGTGCTGAGATTATGGAATAAAGAAGTGTTTGGTGATGTCGGCCAGCAAGTTTGTCAAGCGGAGCTCCTTGTGCAGTCTGCTCATGAGGCATTCGATGCTGATCCCATGCCGGAGAATCGGGGTGCTCTTAACGCGGCGAATGCTAAGATGAGGCAGGCCCTTCAAGTGGAGGAGATTTTTTGGCATCAAAAAAACAGGTAGGATTGGATCGACAGCGGTGATAGGATCACATCTTTCTACCATGCTTGGGCTAAGCACCAAAGAGCACGGAGCTATATTCAACGTCTGAAGGTGGGCGAAGATGGAGAATGGTGCTCGGATCAGGGAGTCCTGCGCGATCAAGCTCTGCACTTTTTCCAATCCCTCCTCTCCTCGGAAAGACATACACTGGATGATAAACTCTTGGATTGTATTCTTTACTTTCTATTCCTTAATCAAGCTGTGAGGCAGCAGAGTCAAGCTGTGAGTCAGCGGGTTTTCAAGCTGTTAGTCAGCGGGTGTTCAAGCTGTTAGTCAGCAGGATTGTTCAAGCTGTGAGTCAGCAGAAGGAAGCCTCACCAGGTTCGGTGAGGGGTGGACGTAGGCAGACTGGGTGTCTGGCCGAACCACCTAAAATCCCTGTCTCCTGTGTGTTTGCTTGTTCTTGTTTGATATCTTCGTTAGATGCATGCATAGGATCGACTGGAGTTCACCTTGAGTATTACATTAAGCTTCCGCATAAGCCGCATAGTTTAAAGTCTTTATCTTAAGAATGCATTATTTCAGAAATTGGGGGCGGATCTATTCACCCCCCCTCTAGACCGCCATTCCACCTGCATAACAGCGTCCACTGGCCGGCTCTGAGCTGACTCCTCCTGGAGGCGAGCCGTCTCCTCCCTCAGCCAGGCACTCTCGCCCAGAGTAGCTGTCAGCTATGTCACCCGCATACATGCATCATCATTAGTCAAATTGTATTTTATAGAAGCATAATTAACTGGGAAAGTGTAGTGAACATACCCTCTCGGAGAGTGCTACCTCGGCTACCTCGGCCCAAGCCACTAGTCGTGCAAACTTCGCCTCCCGCTCCGCATGGTCGGCTGGTGTCTGAGAGGAGGAAGAAGGAGCGTTGGTCCCCTACCGCTGGGTCCCCTCGGCTCACTGCATTTAGGAACTCCAAGGTTAGGTGTTGCATAGCATAATCATAATCAAAGTGCATTATTTAAAGTTTAAGGGTTAGAAAACTCACCAGTAGGGCTAGGGCATGTCGGGCCTCGTCGCGCTCTCGGATCGTGGAGTGGAGGAGCCCCTGCAACTCCGCAATCCATCCCTGAGGGTCGATCTGCATTTAGGAAATCCAAATGTTAGTGCATCATCATATAGAAATCATAAGCATAATAGAAAGAGTGCTAGGGTTAGAAGTAGTACCGGTCAGTGGGCACCTCGGAACACCTAGTCCTGGTAGAGCTTGGCATATACCGTGTAGTACGCTGCATCACTCTCCGCTCGGGCGGTCACAACCCGCTCGAGTGCCATCCAGTCCATGATCTGCTCTGTAGCTCGCGCTGTCCAGTCGAGGACCGTCGCCACGCCTCGCGGGTGTTGCCCCACACGCTCCCCCGCCTTCTCTGGAGCCAGAAACTCTACTGTTGGCTGAGGGACACCAATCGTCCTCATCACCAGTCTGAAATGGAGTGGCTCCACTACATTCATGTAGTGAAGCCACACATAGTGCCCGGAGAAGGCGAGGGCCCCCACTACCCAGGGCTGACCCTCGTGCCCCTCATCTGCATAGGGTGTCCACTGAACCTGTCAAAATAGAAAGACACATCAGCATCATAAGCATATAGATTGCATTTAATTAAAGAGTCTGAGTTTAGAGTTGTACCGAAGCATAAGGTAGTGAGTCTAGGTCATCCTGGAGCCCTCGGACCTGTCTCCGAAGGCCTCCAGTCTCCCGAGGTGTGGTCCACCTCCTAGCAATCGGTAATAGGTCGGGGTAGGTCTCCTCGCCTCTCCCCAGCCCACGCAGTCGCACGTAGGCCCACACCTGCATTGCATTACACGTCAGCATATAGAAGCATATACGAATTGCATAGTCAAGTCTAGGGGTCAAGTCGTACCTGGAGAATAGGGGAAAAGCCCCCGAGCATCGTCCGATGGCTGGTCGAGCTCAGGGTGTTGAAGAGAAAAGCGAGGACCGCAGCTCCCCACACAAAGTCACCCACATGGTCCAGGTCCTCGAGTAGTGGTAGGAAGCGACAATTGATGACGCCTGTACGCGTCGCGAAAAGGAGTCATCCGAATGACAACATCAGGAATCTCCTCAACACTCGGTCCACCTCCGGTCCCGCCTCTGCTGTGACTCTCGGCCTTGCCCGGTCCACCAATCTTCGAAGATGCTACTCGGGCAGCTCCCCTATCGCGATCCTTGCCCTCTGAAGTCCCAGGCTATCCTGGAGTGCTGCCCGGGTCAGGGTAGTGGACTGCCGCTCAGGGTGCAACAAGTCCAATCCCAAGAGCTCCTGGGCCATCTCTTGGTAGTCAGGATATGTACTCCCGCTAACCGGGGACCCGTACACCTATAGGCCAGTGAGTCGGGCCACGTACTCTAACGTGGGGACCATGTGCCCCCACAAAAAGAGAAACGTATGACTCACTGGGTCCCAGCGGTCGTGCAGAGCATAGAGAAGTGGTGTGTCAAACCGACTCACCTCTATACTCAGGAACTCTGAGAACCCCATGGCTGCCAGCCTCTCCCACTGGAAGTCGAGCAGTGCAAGGTACACTGCCCGGACCTGCAGCCATGAGATACGGGTCCTACGCTTTCCCTACATTTATTCACATAATTACATGCATTTAATAATAAATTCATGCATTTTATTCAATAAATAAATGGAAAAAGAAAGAAACCACATTCAGCTTGTAGAGCTGTTCCCCATGGACCGCTCTAACCTGTGCATGGGCCAGTTTGGACCGCTCACATTTCAGTCTTCTATTCAATGAATGGGTGCAGTCTGGTCGCTCAATGCATCCACGACTATCAATTAACCGTTTTGTGTCCCTCTCGATCCTCTCATGTTCTACACCTGAGCGACTCTGCTCAAACCGTGCCATCATCCACAGATCGATATCGACCGTTTAGTTGTCAATCATTCCGTATTCTGAATGGACCAATGTGGTCCATCCTGTCCTACCACGATTTCCCCAAAACCATGCCAGGGCCTTTGTTTGATCGGTTCAACTGCTCTTTGACGGCCACCCCTGGGCCGTGTAGTTCATGAACAGCTCTAGGTGAGCCGTGCTATTTTCCCTAAGAGGTTCCTGGTGAACCATTCAATCATCGTCTTCCCCGACGGCGTTAAGCCCTTTCCCCGTCGGTGGTGACGGTCGTATGGCCTCCCAACCGGCCCTTAAAGGGTTGAATGCCCCCTTTCCATCCCCTAGACTAGCATGCATGAACTAAGAACAAAAATGAGGGGGGTTTTTAGGCCTACCTCATCGATCTTCGGGGGTTTGGTCATCGCCGCCTCTGGCGCGTGGGGTTCTTCTCCGACGACGGCAAGTGGTCCAGCGTCCTCCTCAGCCACAGGCGGTGGGGCCGCCTCTTCCTTGATGGCAGTCGGTGTTTCCTCCTCGGGGATGGGTGGTAGCTCTCCCACAATCGTCAACGGTGGCGGTGGAGCTTCTTCGCCGGCCATGCTCGGGCGCCTTGCTTGGTGCTTCGAACGCATAGGGCAAGGGAGAGATTGAGAGAGTGAGATTGAGGGAAATTGGGAGATTGAGAGAGTGAGGGGGTGATCGAGTATCGCCCTACCTCAATGTGTGTGTCCAACTGTGTAGAGGGTTCTTGGTGTTTCCCTTAGTTTTTCGTGAGTCATTTCTTACGGTGAGTCATTTTCTCTGGCTTAGGATTAGACCGATTGGCAGCTAGTTCCACTTTATGTGACGATCTTGACTCCAAGTCGTGAGACTCAAGGATCGTTGTAGCTTCAGGTCTAGTTGCCTAGTCCTGAGTCTATCGACAGTTGCTTATGCTGCCATTGGTGCATCATAGTATGTGCGACAGGGTTTCTTTGACTGTCTGTACTTCAACACTCGTGTTTTAAAGTCTGTGTCTCGTGATCCTCCACTAGTCATAGCCTTACGACATGTTACCGCGTGTCGGCGCTTGTAGCGGGGCACTTCCCAGTTTACGATTCTTAGGCAAGTTCCGTGGGACCCCGACTCTATACTTCAGCATCCGTAGGGGGGAATACTAGCTAGAGCCGGCTCTAGGCACGAGCTGGTGTGTGCACACGTGGTCAGGGGCTTTAGACTGACACCGATGGGCGTTATCCTACCTAGTCTCTCGCGACGGTACTTCTGCTCTGGTTCTCAGAGTCTCTTAGTCTCTGTCATGCATGTATAGGCGGCATCATAGATGAGATACTTTTAGGCACAGCATAAGACGTCAGGGGATGCAGCTGGCTGTTCTTCTAGTGGTGGGTACTCTAGTCACGTGACCAGTTGCTCTTCCGTGACTCTCGTGTTTCTCGAGCGTCATGACCTTGCTGGGTTAGCCTGTTCGTGGCTTTACCCGAGGTCAGTGTAGTGGTGTGTCCTATGCACGATGTTCCGATCGTGCACATGGTCGTGTCTGGATGGGCGTGCATGACTTTCGAGTCGTGTGTGCTTAGCGTCCGTCTGGTCTGTCTAGGTTTTCCTAGGCTCTTGTCTTTTCTCCTTGCAGGCCTTTGCTTGCTCGGTGTCTCATCAACGGATTGACAACTTCTGACTTTGCCAGTTTAGAGTTCGTCCTTTTGTTGCTGTTAGGAGTAGCTTGGGAGCCGAGGTTAGTTCGGCAGCCACGCTCGTTTGGTACAGCTTTTCCCTTTTCTTTTTGCTTCTCCCTCCCTTTCATGTTCCCTACTCCTACTTCCTCTTCTTTGCGGCATTGTAGTGTAGTTTTCCTGGTGGCACCCGGCCAGCCCTTGAATTGCGGGCTTCGTACCCTTGGGAGGGAAAACCATAGCCTTGCTGGCCCTCAACCAGTAAGGGTCTTGTCCCACCCCCTCTACTCAGCATCACCGCGTCACCATGGGGATCGTGTGTGCGATGTGGGTTCGGCTTCTACGTGTTTCTCCACTCTTGCGCGTTGTGCTTGCGAAGTAGATCTAAGGATCTTTCATCTTATCACCGCATTTGCCTTAGTGGTGTCACATCAGGCCTAGCTCCCGATCGCAAATTGGTTTGGCGGGCACAAGAGGACTACCATTCCCTAGAAACGGTCCTAGGGAGACAGTTATATGTTTAAGTCGATTCCTAATAGCAGCCTTGCGGGGCTGACCGTCTTTTGAAGTAACAGTCAAGCAAATGACCGCCACTAGGATGGCTTTTTCGAGAAGATTTCGAGGCGGTTGGAATTGACGGTCCGGTCTTGACCGCCAAATCGTAAAGATGGTCCAATGAAGACCATCATTTGCTAGTGTGTTTCATTCGTATTGGTTTGACTTTCGGTTGGCTTGGCTTCAACCCCTCAGTTAGCTCATTGTCCGTGGATGTCTTGGACGTCCTATGAGGGCTGTAATCGTATTGCAGGGTGTCTGAAAGTGCCATTGTACCGAGTAGTGTTTTGTGCATTTTGAGAGTCATTATGGTTTCTGGTCAACACAGTTGTGACACAGTGGTTGACACGTGACCTTGTTAGTGTCTCGGTAATCCTATATGGATCGAGACTCTAGTTTTGGATGCATGGAGGTATCATTTTACCTCGATTTATGTGTTTATGTGGTCTGAGGGTGTTGACATTCCCTCCTGTTCTGTGGTTCGTATTGTGTGGAATTGAGAGTCCTACGTGCAGCCTAGGGGCTGAGGACTTATGTTTTATCGTGATTTGGCTTAGGGACTAGGCATGATTAACTGTATATTACCGTGATATGCGATGATGTCACGCCCTGAGCGTGGAAGGTTACCCGGGGGTGTCGTGACGAGTCTATATCATTCATGTCAATCAGAGCGTAGTGCATTCAACACAAAGACAGAGCACGTAATATAGCAATAACCCAATCCTTTATTTATATAATCATATTTCTTCCAAATAGTATGATGACTAAATAAGAAGAAATTGGTGGCAGCCACTCGACCAATGCCCCTTGGACCTATCTATGCAAGCAACCGAACCGAACGGTGGATTCACTCAAGCGGGTTCACCCGCGTCACGCACACCCGGGTTCGTAGGTGGACCGGCGATGAGAATGAGGGTCCGAGGTTGGTCCTTGAGGTTCCAAGGGCCTGGCTAGCTTGGGATTGAACCCCCAAGGGTCCAGGGATGCCCACTTTCATAGGCGGCCAGCACGCCGAGGGCATGGGATGTAATGGCTCTCTCGTAACTCACCCGTGGTAATCACTCAAATATAAGCCAATTCGGGATCGGGCACTCTCTTACCGCCGACGGCACTAAGATGCAATACTAATTAAGCAAAGGAAACCAGCAAAGAGAAGTGTTTAGTAGCTCACCTGATCGGGGTGAATACACCGATCCCGGTCGGACACGAGGCGAGCGGGGAAGCGTGGGTACGTGCCTGCACGCTGCGCCGGTGTAGCTCTAACCTGAAAATCAGAGAAGTACATCACTACACCTCTCGCAGAAGGGGGATCTCGGGGTGGGGATTAATTAAAATTACATCCAAAACTACCTCCACATAGGGAGGAGCGGTAAGCCGACCAGGCGGGGGAGGGAAGAGATGAACTAGGAGCTAAACGAATGGCCGACGTCGGTTCTGCCCGCTCTCTGGAACAGGTGACAGATGGGCAATATTGTCGCTGCTGCGGTCGCTCCCAAACTCCTTTTTCAATGAGACTAGTGGAAAATCTTCCCTAACTGACCCAGGAAGAAATCTATTTTTTGGCGAAGCTCTGGTGGCCAGCATTGGTTGGGGCGGGGCACTGAACAGTGACTCTGCTCGCTGGTTCAGATTGTCTCAGCACCAATGCAATAGGAAGATGAGATCACCACAGGCGTTCCTGAGCTCTGATTTGGGCGTGGCTGGTATCGATGGATTTGTCGTCGAGTCCTCTTCTAATGGAGACCCATAGCGATGTCAGCGGAGGTAGGGGTTAGCAGCGAGGTCTCGAATAGTGACTAGGTGTCTTCTCAGTCCCAGAGGGGACAAAACAACACACTTAGGGGAGAAAAATGAGAAATGGCTACTCCGGATGTCAAGCAGAGTGCCGCTGTCACGCCCCGAGCGCGGAAGATTATCCGGAGTTGTCGTGACGGACAACAACAGCAAGGATAGGGCTACCCTCGGTCACCTCTTGCTCCATCTCTCTGGGACTAATCATCATCAACCTCCTGAGTGGGGGGTCCTCTTTACTAGGAGCAGTCGAAGAGGTAGTGGCCCGTGCCGAGGACGAGGCGAGTGGGCTGGTCATCCCCTAGTTGGGAGAGGTCGCAATGCTGGGGCCAACTGGTCCTCGGATAGATGGGTCCTTCGGCTGGATAGGGTGGAGAGTAATCCTGTGGCCACCATAGTCGAAGGTGCATGTGTTCGACTAGCCATGAAGGGTGGCATCCCGATCAAAGGGCCAAGGCCTACCGAGGATGATGCTACCCACCTCCATAGGCAACACATCACACCAGATTGCATTGTGGTATGCCTAGAACTATAGCGGCACCAAACATCGCAGTCTGACCGGGATAGAAGTGGAATCCACCCAAGATACTCTATATGGTGCGGGGTGATCCACGGGCGTCAAACCAAGGCATTTAACGGTACCTGTGGAGATAGCGTTAATGCAGCTCCCGCTATCTATAATCACATTACAGGCCTTCCCTTCTAGCCTACAAAATGTGTGGAAGATGGTGGTATGATGTCAGTCGTCACTCACCTAAGGCTGGGTCAGGATGCACCTGACTACACCCAACTGCACGTCATCCTGATACTGGATACCTTGGACATCAACTTGCTCTCCCTCCATCAACTCATCAAAGAACTCCTCAACTAGATCTTGGTCGGGCTCATAGCTGATCGGTACTAACTCAAGCGTGGGGTCACGGGTAGGCGTGTGTACAATAACAAGCGATTCCCGAGTAGGACACTTACTCACATAATGGCCAATTCCGCCACACTTATAACAACTGTCTAGCGTCCTGGTGCCCTGGGTTGTTCCACTGATCATCGGCCCCTTACCCTTGTCCTCACGATGGATCGGGGGAGTTGGAAGCAGGGGTCGAGTTGGCACGATGGGCTGATGAGGTCTAGGGGTAGGGACGGGTGCCCACTGGTGAGGAGGAGGATCCCTCGGAAGGAGGGTGTGAGGCCTAGGAGTAGTGGGATCCTGGCGAGGGGGTTCCTGTGGATGAGCTACAGGCCACCGAGTGTAGGTGATGTGGCACAGCCCTATGATGTTATTGGATGCAATGACGACCAGGTGCTAGTACGTGGCTCCCGCATTCTTGAGCCCGAAGGGCATACGGGTGTAGCAGTAGAGGCCATGGTCGGTTATGAACGCCATTTTGGCTTGGTCGGGCTTGTGCATGCTAATCTGATGGTACCCAGAGTAGGCGTCCAGAAAGCTCAGCATCTCATGCCCGGTCGTTGCGTCGACCAGTTGGTCGATTCGCAACATGGAGAAATTGTCCTTAGGTGTAGCTTTGTTGAGGTCGGTGTAGTTTACGCACATCCGTCACTTTCCGTAGCTCTTGGGAACTAGGACCACGTTAGCCACCCAGTCCGGGTACTGAGTGGGTCATAATAGGCCCGAGCATAACTTTTGGCTCACTTGTTCCCTGATTATGGTCTATCGCTCAGGATTACAACGCCTCCTACACTGTTGAACCGGGAGGCAACCTAGGTCCAACTTCAGCTGGTGAGTTATTACCTCTGAAGGGATGCCAGGGAGTTCATCCTCGGACCAGGCAAACACGTCCCGATTTGCCTCTAGGAAGCTCGTGTAAGCCTCCTTCTCTTGCTCAGACAAGGTAGCTCCGAGCCTCAGCGTCCTGCTCGGATCTTCCCCCACCTGGATGAGGTATAGCTCTTCTACGGGAGTGCTTGTGCTAGGACCTGGGTCTTCTGTCTTTTCCTTTTTCTCGAGCAGGGCCTCCTCGGATTGCCTGTCACCGGTGGAGACCAAGTAGCACATTCGTGAGTCCCTTTGGTCTCCTCGAACTTCCCCCACTCCGCGAGGAGTGAAAAACTTTAGTTTTTATGGTAGGAGGAGGGGACGCCATGGAGGGTTCCTAGGATCCCCCGACCTATGATGGCGTTGTACTCGGTCATCCCTAGAACTATTGTGAAGTCTGCCGGGATGGTTACATCTTTGGGTGTGGTCTTGAATGTGATTCGCAACAAGATTCGTCCCTCTGAGAGGACAGTCGTGCCATAAAAACCATACAAGGGTGTGTGTAACGGCACTATCCGTGACAAATCTACACCCATGAGTACTAGGCAGTCGTAAGAAATAATATCGGGGCCGCTTCCACTATCTACTAAAATGTGCCAGACGGTACATTGGTTGGTGGTGGCCGAGACCACCAGGGTGTCAGAATGGGGCGTGGTTACATCCCCTAGGTCCCCAGGACAAAATCCTTGAGAAGCCAACTCAATGCATGCAACAATTTTCACTTTATGAGTAGAATAACTTGTGATGGAAAGCCCCAACTTAAAGTAGAATAACTTTATGCGTTCACCTCATAATTTCACTTGATTTAACGCTTAGATTTAGTAATCAATGTGTATGTTCTCATTTGGGATTGATGTGCATGTTCTTATTTTTGCGTGTTTAAGGATCCACGAAGGCACAAAGGGGGGAGGCGCGGTCCCAGGCAGAGTTGGCCGCAGGGGCCCTGGACGTGCAGGGTGGAGCACTGCCCCCTCCGGTAGATGCGGTCCCTGGTGCGCTGATAGCAGTGGAGTTTTTCAATTTGTCCACTCAGTTTCTGGCATTGGCTCAGGAAACACTAGTAGGTGCCCTGTATTGGGCAAGGTTTAGGGAGTTGAGCCGATATGCACCATCGGCCATGACGGGTCCATGATTTTTGACTCAACAATTCATTGCTGGACTGAGGCCAGAGATTCGTCAGACCCTCATGGCGTTCGGGGTCACTGACTTGGAGGTAGCATTCCGGATGGCGGTGATTTTAGAAGTAGACCTACTACGCACCTAGGAGCACGGTCGGGCATTGCAGTTCTAGTAGGGTCTCCCTCAGATGGTTCAGGAGGAGCTAGTCGCATCCTCTTCCCCTATCCGTGGTCCTCACCGACGGGACAGGAGGAGGCGTCGACAGGCAGCTCGGCATGGTGTAGGGCGACGCCAGGAGCGTAGGCATCAACGACATGAGGAGGTGCAGGTGCAGGCCTCGGAGGAGTCCGTGCAGCAGCCAACCATGAGGCCACCACAGCATGGCTGAGGCGGGTGACCGTATTTTGGCCCTAGTAGAGCACTCTTGTATAGAAGTTATGGCTTTAATTTTCGTCTGGCTTCTGCCAGCCAGGATATGTCCTAAGACTTTGTACTTTTATTTTTGTTTAACTGTACCTTTGGGACTTGTATATATCTAGACAGAAAATTGTATAAAATTATGTAAATCATCAGATTGACTGATTCAACAGGTTGTGAACATAGCCTCTTTTCCTAGCAGCTCCACATAAAATCCAAATCAATAAATTCAGGCTCGAGGATGGGCTACAAATTTGTAAACAATAGCGTACTTTGACTGTTATTTCCTGACTCCACGAACCCTGCCAATCAAGGTAACAAGATCTCAGCATATCTTCTAAAGTCTGAATAGTCCTCTTTGATTGACCATCTGACTGAGGATGATACGCTGAACTGAATGCTAACTCAGTGCCCATTGCCTTCTGAAAACTGCGCCAGAAGCCAGAGGTGAAATGTGGGTCACGATCTGACACTAGTGAAACAAGAATCCCATGCAGTGGCACAATCTTTTCAATATATAGCTCGACCAATCTCTGCACACTCCAAGCAACTTTAATCGGCAATAATCTAGCTGTTTTAGTCAATCTATCAACAAGTAGCCAGATACCATCAAAACCCTGCGAAGTCTGAGGCAAACCCACAATAAAATCTATCGTGACGTGATCCCATTTCCACATAGGAATTTCTAATGGCTGTAGCAATCCACTTGGCTTTTGATGTTCAGCTTTAACCTGCTGACAAGTCAAGCACCGAGAGACAAAAGCAGTAACATCTCTTTTCATGCCTGGCCACCAGAACTGCTGATTCAAATTTTGATACATCTTGGTGGTGCCGAGGTGAATAGCAAAATGGGATCCATGGGCTTCACTCAGAATTGCATGCCTTAAAGCATCGTCATCTAATCTGCCACAGAGACTGACAACTAACTCATCGTCAAACTCAATGTCATGCATCATCACAACACGAGACAAATCAGAATCAACTTGCTGAGCTTCCTTAATCTGCTGATGTAGAGCTGAAGTCATAGCCAAACTAGCACAAACTATTGTCATCGCATCGATAGGAATATCCATGCTGAGTGCCTCACTCGGAAGCTATTCCCACAATTTTCATTCATGATGCAACAAATGACTGACTTGTACTTTCTTGCTTAGAGCATCAGCCACAACATTCATTTTACCTGGCTGATAGGAGATTGTGAAGTCATAATCTTTCATGTAGTCCATCCAGCGACGCTGCCTGAGATTCAGATCTTTTTGAGAGAAGATATACTGTAAACTCTGATGATCAGTAAATATTTCAAACTTTTCACCATACAGATAATGTCTCCAGATCTTCAAAGCAAAGATTACTATAGCAAGCTCCAGATCATGCGTAGGATAATTTTCTTCATGTTGTTTTAGCTGTTGTGATGCGTATGCGATAACTTTACCATGTTAAGTACTATATACATGAGGCACATTCTAAAGAAATGCAAACCACACAATATATTGAAATCATCAAAACCATTATCAAAGACAACGAGGGGGCGCACAGAACCCAACAACGCACCTGTTATGGAGTCGACGGACCAGCTTTCAGCGTTGACGTAAAAAACATGAGGTGACAAAATGCCTCATTCAACTAAGAAGGTCAGATGACTTTTGACTAAGTCAGCTGAGGTTCACAGAAGCAGCAGCAGCAACTTAAGTTTTCTAAGCAGTTAACAAAGGAGTTTCAACAAGAGTGTCACCAAGGTTTTGAGCATCTTTGCACATGGTAATGAGGGAAAGATGGAAGAAAGATGGTAGCTAGTGGAAGTGTTTGTGGAAATGCCAAGTGGCAGGCCAACCAAATTCAGCAACTTAAAACCAGAGTAGTAGCATATCAAAATTTAGTAGACTACCTAGCATATGCTAAGATAGCCCCACTGTATAGCTGTAGTCCAGTCAGCAGCCAGGTCCGAGAGTCGACCGCCGAGAGTCAAGCCTGACGCAGCCAGGTCTGGGAGTCGATTGTCGAGATTCGAGCTTTACGCAGCCAGGTCCGAGCCGAGCGACCATAAGCTCAGACTCCATGAAGCCTAAGCTTGAAATCATAAAGTAGATCCTCGGTAACTAAACTCGGACGCCATGAAGCAGAGTCAACCATTGCCAACTAAGCACGGACTCCTGTGCCAACTAAGCTCAGACTTCATGAAGCCAAAGCTCAGACTTCAAGAGAATCACATGATGTCAACCTCTAATCATTGGCACGTGATCCAAGGACACCTGGCACACTTTTTAGAAGGCCACGAGAGAGAATATTCTATCCAGCACTTGGACCAAGGGATTAATTTTCTTAAGGATCAGATTATTCAAAAAACTCTTATTTTCTGGGCTATAAATATGACCCTTCTACCTTCAAAGGATGTAGCTTGATGTGACACAACAATGGGGGGTGGACAGTAAATAAACAATGGATCCTCGGACCTATCACGCAAACATATACAACAAGCAAGTCCTCGGTAGTGGCCGAATCCACCGTCGCACATACACGATCCCGGGTGACTCGGTGATGCCGAGTAGAGGTGATGGATCAGGTCCCTAGCTGGTAGAGTGCCAGCAGGGCTTTGATATACCAGAGTTCAAGGATGCAATGCAATTTTCCAGAGTAAAATCATAATCCTTCATATACTCCATCCACCTCCTCTGCCTGAGGTTAAGATCCTTTTGGGTAAACACATACCTTAAACTCTGATGGTCAGTGAAAAGCTTGAACTTCTCACCGTACAGATAATGCCTCCAGATCTTTAAGGCGAAAATCATCGTCGCCAACTCAAGATTATGAATTGGGTAGTTCACCTCATGTGACTTCAGCTGTCGAGATGCATACGCCACAACTCGACCATGCTACATCAGTACAGCACCTAAGCCTACCCCGAAAGCATCCGCACACACCACAAAATCTCCCGATCCTGAAGGCAACACCAACACCAGAGCGATAGTGAGCAATCTCTTCAGCTCCATAAAGCTCCGCTCACACTCCTCTGTCCAGACAAACGACACATCTTTCCGTGTAAGCCTGGTCATCGGGGCCGCAATACAAGTAAAATGCTGGACAAATCTCCTATAATAGCCCGCAAGTCCCAAAAAGCTCTGAATCTCCATGACGGTACTCAGCCTCGGCCAATGCACCACTACCTCGACCTTGACCGGGTCCACGGAAACACCATCACCAGAAATCACGTGCCCCAGGAAGTGCACCTCTCGAAACTAAAACTTGCACTTGCTGATCTTGGCATACAACTGGTGATCACGCAAGGTCTGCAACATGACCCCCAAATGATGCCTATGCTCCTCAACAGACCGCGAATACACAAGGATGTCATCCACGAACACGACCACAAATTAGTCCAAGTACAGATGGAACACCCTATGCATCAAATCCATGAACGCCGCGGGGGCACTTGTGAGCCCAAACGGCATCACCAAGAACTCATAATGCCCATACCTCGAGCGAAACACAGTCTTCTCAACATCAGACTCTCGAATCCACAACTGATAATAGCCCGATCTCAAATCAATCTGCGAAAACACCTGGGCAGACTGAAGTTGATCAAACAAGTCATCAATCCGAGGCAACGAATATTTATTCTTAACAGTCGCCTGGTTTAACTGTTGGTAGTCGATGCACAACCTCAAACTACAATCCTTCTTCTTCACGAACAGCATCGGCGCACCCCACAGGGAAAAATTAGGATGAATGTCCCCCTTGGCAAGTCTATAGGATATGGGCACGATATTTTCTCTGCCGGATGCACCATTCAGGAAGTGTGCCATTGAAAGGGCTTGCAGGCGTGCCACTGAGGAGGTCTGTAGGCGTGCCACTGAGGGAGAGGCACTAGGCGTGCCACTGAAGATAACACACGGGCATGCCGCTGAAGGCCACCAGAGCGTGCCGATGGCAGTCTGGGGGGGTGTGCCGCTAGAGGGCACGGATGCGTGTGTGTGCCGGCGAAGAACCCACGCATGGGTGTGCTGTTGGAAGGGCCCTTGTAGGCGTGCCGGGGAAGATGCCATGGCGGGTGTGCCGGTGAAGACGCCATGGCGAGTGTGCCGGTTAAGACTTCAAGAGTGTGCCGCTGAGCACGCACCAGTGGGTGTGCCGGGCAAGGAGCATGCCGTCGAAGGCACTATTGAGTGTGCCGTTGAAGGCACTAGGGAGTGTGCCATTGAAGGCAGCAGGAGTGTGCCATTGAAGGCACTAATGGCAGTAGGAGTGTGCCGTTGAAGGCAGCAAGAGTGTGCCATTGAAGGCAGTAGGAGTGTGCCATTGGGATAGACTTGAGCCCATTTTGAGCTCGATCAACGGTCCACTTAGTTCTCTTTGGGGCCCACGAGTTGTGAGCTTCCTAGTAGTTGATTTCTCTTCGCTATCGTGACTTCAGAGATGGATTCATGGCAACGTGTGTTTGTTCGGAGTGTCTGGGTAGGACATCTTCTCCGCAGTCTCTTCATTTGAATTTGTTGTTGACGCCAGGCTGGTCGGGACACGCGGACATGCAATTTTACACGTCCACAAATGCCCCCCACCCACGGGTAGCGCGGGCGAAGGATGAGCTTGGCGGTGCCTGTGGGTGTATTGATTGTTCGGGGTTGCAGTCGGGACCTCGACGTCCGGAGAAGATGACGATCTCGGCCCGGTCCTTACTGCTCATTCTTGCGTACACATACAGTGACGCTCGTCGACGCGAGAAAACGTGTGGGCGAAACATTTTTGTGTATGCATTCTTGCCATTATATAATATTGTTATTATTACATATATATGTGTTATCATATATATACATATATATGTATATATACATATTTTGCCATTTTTTGTCTCTTCTCTCTTTTCTTTTCTTTTCTTCTCTTTTTTTTCTTTTCTTTCGTGTATTTCTTTTAGGCAAGTGTTTAGGGTTTTCCCCTCCCCATATTTATACATTGTAATCAATTTTTGGAGAGAAAGCAATGAAGAAAAGAAATAAAGAATTCTAGTTTTGGGCGCAGCCCCCTTGTCTCCATTGGAGGGTGCGACTCCCTCCTCTCCATCTCCTCTTCTTCTCCTTCCTCTAGGGTGCGATGCCCTAGGGATTCCAGCAAGGTTCCTGACGCCATCATCTGCAGAAGAAGCTTCTCTGTCATCCACTCTCACAGGATCGTGGTCCAGGGTGATTGGGAGATCGCAACTCGGGGAAGAAGCACCCAGGGTTCCCTGCATCGGATCCCACTGTCCACCTGCAAATTAGGGTCTGAAAGATCAGGTCGGTACGATCCCTTCCCGGCCTCAAATCCATTGGGTGTCTTCATGACTTTTCTTTATCGTCGAGTCCCAGAACCATGCTCGAAAACCTTGCCCTAAAATTCATCCAGGAACGAAAGTTTCCTTTGTAGGCCTTTTCACTACACAGACTGTCCATGGGGCAGACCCACCTGAGACCAGAGCCGCCTTGGACGGCCAACCCCGCCCCTTTCCCGACCTTGGACGACCCCATCCTCTTCAGAGTTATTATTCCCCTCCCTGTCCTCGAACTAACCGCATTTGTTTCGCCCTAAAATTCTCTCGGGGATGAAACCTCTCTTTGGAGCGACTTTTGTCGCGCCGGCTGCCACTACAGTGCCCCGGCGGGACAGATCAGAATCCACTACAAGGGGGCGACCCCAAAACGTTGCTTGCTCGACCTGGGGTTTTGGGAACATTCCATACACATCCCAAAGCTCCACCAGTAATTTTCCCAAGCCCGAATTCCTCCATTTCTCTTGCGGCCCATGCCCACTTACCCAGGTCTCAGTTCTGACTGCACTGAAGTGCAGGACTGAGACCCCACTTCCATCGCCCCCCCTGCGCCCGAAATCTCCACTGTGCACCCCACCGCCAATTGGCCTTAGCCTAGCCCCATCAGTCGCCCATCCACCAGAGAAGACCCCAACCCCAACGCTGTCCGGAGGCCCTCGTACCGGCCGTTCTTCCGGCCCCTATCGCTGTGACAGTGGACAGGACAGATTGCGCAAGGGCGACTCCAAAATTCGCCACGGTCGCCACCGAGCCCGGCTGCTGCTCTCCTTCCACGGGCGTCACAGGGACGTCCCCTCCAGTGTTCACGCCGGGTTTCGCGGCCACCAGACGAGGTGACAGTCTCCATCCAAGGACTCTTTCAGCTGTTCACCGGTGCCTGCGCAGATTGACCAGCAATCTGCCCTTTCCTTCATGCATGCTTCGGAGGTCGTCGACGGAGCTGCTGTGTACCTCTTCTTCCCGGTGGAGTGTCGCCCACGCCAACACGCCCCTGGGACCGCAGCCACCATTGGGCACCCCCGGTCTCATCATCCAGGTAGTCGACACCGACCCGTGGTCCGACGTCGAGTGCCATCGACCCCGAGCCCATCACCCCACATGACACGATCCAGATTATTTGTGTAGCCTTTTACCTCCCTGCGAGGAGTGGGCACTTGGTTGTGTGTATTGTGATAGCCCTTGTACCGGTGATCGTGTGACTTGGCCGGGCGCCTTCCCCACGTCCCGAGCGTGGAGGTACGCGGCTACTCCTTTTCTAGGCGTTGTTTGCTCATTTAGTATTTTCTCTAGATGCCGCTGCTAGTGAGATTGTAGGAACCTAGCTCGTTATTATTTTATGTCACTGCCACGGTGAGAGAGCGTGACCGTCCCGTGACTCATCCAGGTCACGATTGTGGAACGACCAGCCTAGTTCCTGTCGGTCTCGACCGAGCGGATCGACGCGCTTCCCTCTTTGGGGGCACTCGTGAGTCATAGTTACTTGTTCTTAGACATAATCCCACCTCGGGGAACTTAGTGTGTGAGTCGATGCCATTCTTTCTATTGCAAATCGCTAGTCTCAATTGTCTAGTTAGTCACGTCCGTATCTAGAGTCTTAGCCCACCTAGTTGTCCCACATCAGTTTTGGTATCAGAGCAAGTCGTCCGATTTGTTCCATCCAAATCGGGATCCTTGGTGTCTCGTGTCCGCAATGTTCTTCAGCTTCAAAGTAGTTCTTCCACACAATAAGCCTACAACCGTATTTTTCGATGAGGATGAATTGGGAAATTACATCTCCCAATCTCTTGTGAACTCCTTATCACAAGAGGGAAAAATTGTCATCCATGGGGAATGGATCTTTGTGGAGTTCTACCTACCTTGTGTATCCCCCGTTCCATCCAAGTCCGTCACATGGGTTAATGGAGCATGGTGTAAAATCCGGCCCCTTGGATCACATATTAGCTTGGGAAAAGAATGGATGGAAGAACAAAAAGTGGTCATCGATCCTGAAGGGAAAGGGTGTCATTTGCAATCCCCGGGAGACAAGAAGAGGTTCCATTTCCAAAACTCCTATTACCAAACCCAAAATTCCCCCTTGGCCAAATTCTTGCAACTCTTGTCGGATCGGTTGGATAAGAGGTGTGCTTATATTAAGTCGTTGATTTCCCCTTGCCCACCTCCCAGTCCGGATGGAGTCGTGCGTGAACATATGGAGGTCGAGGCCGACACTCTCAGCTCGAGACCCTCGACTGAGAGCCAGGGACCCCTCCACATCATAAAGGACCCCCTTTCCTCTCCCGACAGGGATGCTTTGCCCTTCGACCCTCATCTTGAGCCATTCTTGCATCTTGAGGGTGAACTTGTCATTGGAGAGTCTTTAGCTAGCTGGTTAAGGAAGGACATAATTCTAGATGCTCCGATCCCTTGCTACCCATCCATGGAACCAGCACTCCCAGTAGTACCTCTTAACTCCTTTCACACCACTTTCCATTCCTTCTGTTTTGTAGAGAATGTGAAGGACTTCCTTAGGAGTTTAGATTGTCAGTGGGAGTTGACATACATGTTGGCCTTAGGGTTTGACCAGCCCTATAGTCATAGCTTCACACATCCTGCTCTAGGGTCTGTTACCTCGGCATACACCATAGGTCATATCACCTCTGAGGTCCTGTTGTTCTTTCCCATACTCGACGAGTTTCACTCCACCCCATCTTGTGGTGTTACTGTCCCGAGGGAGGAACCTTGTCTTCCTTGCCTTCCACGTGAGCCCCTTGCCCCATCTATCATAGTGCCTAAAGGTGACCACCTGCACCTGGGCGAATGTCGAACATGGGCAAGTATAGTGAAGGAACCTGTCAGGAGGAGTCATCATTTCTTTGACCCTTTCGATCCCCTCCCTAGTGAGCCTTTCGACTCATATTCCTTTCCCCACCTTGTTGAGGAGGTCCATTATCACTCCCCTTCCATGCATGCATCCACACTCCAGTCGTGGGTGAGGTGGCGACCGCGGGAGGCTGCTGAGACGCGTGGTGGAGCGAGGAACGGCATGGTTTGGGCGCGATCCCGAACAGTGGATTCAAAGTTGACGGTTCGGTTCACGACGGTGTTTCGACGCGGATTAGTCACCCATGGCTCTCGGTTTCGTCGGTGGAGGTAGGGAGATGGACCCCCTCCGCGTTCTGCACGTTTTTCCTGTAATTTTGCGTAGTTTGGTGGCCGATCGGAGGAGATCGAGCTAGTTTAGCATAAATCATAGTTTTTGGGGTTTATAGGGTTCGCCAAAAAATGGCAACCATTTGTGATGTAGTTAGTGTCAAACTGACCGCTGGGATGTTAGGATCCCAACCTCACCAGTTTCGTGTCAATTGGTCGTCATTTGGGGCCGGTAGGAGTCTGGGAACCCCGGTGACTCAATTTGGTTCGATTCGTCGGAATCGCCCCGATCTCGCGATCTAATGTGTTTTGCTGTGTGCATGTGGTATTTTTGGACTTCCGGAGTGATTTCCCGTCGATTGGGTGTATTTCCCCTGCGCTACGTCGTGCAGGGGCGTGGAACGGACCGATTCGGCCGTTTCACCGTTTTGACCATCGGATTGGCATAACGGTCCTACTAGAGGCCATTATGTGCATAATGGACTCCCGATAGACCGTTATGCTTCGTTCATCATTTTCTATCTTCTGAGGTCTTGGAGCATAAGGGACCAAGACTGGTCTGTTATGTGGAGCATAACGCCCCTGTCCAGGCACGTTATGGTCGGGTTATTTTTGAGACCGACTGCTGTTGTCAACCCTCGACGACCATGTGCACCTCAAAGATCATGTCAGTCGGTTAGCATAACGGACTCCTCCCCGTGCGTTATGGTCAATATAATGCCCTTGTAAAGATCCATTATGGTTTGCTTGGCTGATGTTTGACTGGGTAGGGCGGTTGATATAACGTGCCTCACCCTGTGCGTTTTGTGGTGATGACGGATTGGTCTTGGTCCATCATGTGCCCTCGGTCTGTGGTTAATGTTTTTGAGTCTGTTGGGTATAACGCACCTACCCTTGTGCATTATACTAGTATAACGTGCCTATTGTGGTCCATTATACTTCATTTTATTAGTTTATTTGTCTGTTGAGCATAACGCACATGTTAATGGGCGATGCAGGCTTGCGCCTCGACGGCGCCGATCACGTTGACGAAGCTCGGCGAGACTACATGTTCCTTCGGGACTAGTCAGTGTTCCATTAGCTCAGACCTTTCATACCCATTAATGAATAAACTCATCTTTGCTTCGGCATTTAGCCAATGCCGATGAACAAACCAGCACTGACCCTTGTCATCATCGGCAAGACCGGTCGGTATTCCATTAACTCGGACCTTTCGTCCCCATTAATGAATAAACTCATCTTTGCTTCAGTATTTAGCCAATGCCGATGAGCAAACCAGCATTGACCATTATCATCATCGACAAGACCGGTCAGTATTCTATTAACCCGGACCTTTCATCCCCGTTAGTGAATAAACCCATCTTTGCTTCGGCATTTGACCAATGTCGATGAACAAACCAGCACTGACCCTTGTCATCATCGGCTAGACCGAGCGGTATTCCATTAACCCAGACCTTTCATCCGCATTGATAAATAAACCTATCTTTGCTTCGACATTTAGCCAATGCCGATGAATAAAATCTCGCCCGTCTCGACGTCAGTTCCACAAATCAACTAAAAAAAAGGAGGTTTAGAATAGAGATGCCTCGCCAGACTTACCCAGATACTCTAAGTAAGGGCAAAAATAGCCATAACCCGAATATGGTGAAAACCCAAAAGGGCACTACAGGCAAAATCGAACACCCCGCTGTAGGTAGGAAAATGCCTCCTTTGACTTTTTACCCCTCTTTTTGTCTCTCCTCTTCAATCCACTTGCTTATGCTATTAAAATGTGAAAAGGAAAGACAGTAAATAAACAAGATAGAGAAAGGAAAAACTGACCGTGATCGCCACCCAAACGCCAGGGTATGAAAGGACACGCCCACGCCTGAGAAAAATAGAGAGACACTCGCCAAACAGCACAGGAAATGGGATGGTTGGAACAGGACCGCTCTATGAGTAAACGGTCTGTCGAGGGGTCGTTCCACTGTGCTGGAGTGAACGCGGGAAGAAGGCTCTGGCTTCAGAAAATGGTCCTCGATGAGCCGCCTAGTCAACGGAACGGTCTGGAGAGAACTGCCCAAAGAACCAAACGGACGAGTAAAGACCGTCCTATTACACCACCTTCCAAGTTGTGGTTCTCAACCTCCACCCTTACTAACCCCTCTAATAGCCTACTAAACACTAATATGACCCAACTACCATCCAATTGGCCTTAAATTGGCCTACAAAAAGTCCATAGTGAAGAGAATAAAAACTCCAAGCTCATGGCTAGCTCTCCAAGCCATCTCCAAGCCATAAAGAAGCCTACGAGTCTTGAATAGTGCTACGTGATTTGTGGTGTCGCTCTGTTCCTTGGCGACGATCTCTAGCTTGGGTGTCCTCACCAATTCTCCCTGGTCGGGAAGAACTCGACCCCGTCGAGTAAGGATCTCTATCGCTCCGGTATCGCTTGAGCAAGTCTGGATCTATCCTATCTAGCTCTGCCCTAGTGATCCATGTGTCCTCAGACACGGGCCATCCTCTCCAACTAATCAAGTAGCGATGATATGCACCACTCCTAGTGGTAGTCACCTGCTCATCGAGTATAGACTCTATCCGCTTACGCTGCTGAGGTGACAGGGCTAGAAGTGGACTCTCATGGGGTGGCTCGCTCACAAGGGATGGAGAAGGCCCAAATAACTTACTGGGGATCACTGTCGGGTCCCTATATGCGACTAGATCCGAGATGTTGAATGTGGAGCTAATACCATAGTCCTCCGGCAAGTCTACAATATATGCATTGGATCCGACTTGCCTCAAGACTCTAAAGGGGCTAGCACCACAAGCCTGCAGTTTCTTCACGGCTCCAAAAGGAAGCCGTTCTGATCTGACCCAGATCATGACATAATCACCCTCTTGGAACTCACGGTGATGTCGATGGGCATCAGCTAACTCTTTATACCATGCATTGCTGGCCTCAATGTAGTGATGATGATGTAGACTCTGAGATAGTGGCGTGGACTCATACCTACGCGAATGCAGGGATGGTCCTAGACATCCAAACATGGACCTAGTATGCTTTTGACCCTTACCTGTTTGGACAACATAAGGAGAACCTAGACATCCAAAGTTATACCTATCATGCACAAGTGTCTGACTAACTTTTATAGACCCTGGGGAACCGGTAAGTCCAAACTCACCCATTACGCAACCCATATTTGGTGGGGGACACGATGTATCCTTTCCTCCCAGGCTCCGGGGTGTGGATGCATGTTGGGTGGGGTGTTGACAGGCACGAGTGGAAGGGGTATGATAGTGGTCCCCTGAGTATGTTCTAGTCCTTTGAGGAAGAAAGGGAAGAATTGTTGGGGGGTAAGCCTTACATAGGGATAGAAGCTTTTAGGACTCGAATCCTTCTCATGACAGCCCTTCAGAGATTGAATCTGTTGCGCCAGGGCTTTGTGTCTGTCATCGAACCTTCATCCTTCTTAGGCACGCATACGATTGGGCTCATAGCATCCTGCGGGGAAACTGTACTGTCACTCTTGCCATGCCTAGTTTATTTCAATTTTCACAGAGCATTTGACATTGGAGTTTGTGCTTTTGATAGAAGTGGTGGCTTTTGCCTTAATTTGGATGCTCTTTGCTTGACTTGATTTTCTTTTCCTTTTTCTTTCGTGGAATCAGGTCATAACAAACTGCCCTTATTTGAGGTCTCCTCTCATCAGGGTGTCTAGATTGGTCATCTCCCCCTTATTCACTCCTTACACCTACTCTTAGCCGAAAAAGAGAAAAGCATGGACCTTCACTTCCCATGGGCATGGCCAAAGGAGAGACAGTGTCACTTAGTAGAGGAAAAATCAGACTAGAGCCATCGTGTAGTGTGTGTTTATCGTGCTCGGGGTACTCTTTCGTGATGAAAGGGAAAGACACCTCGTTGCCAGGGTGGCACTGGTTAGGCTCTAAGGGAAAAAATACGTAAGATACAACCCATTCCAGGCGTAAGCCAGCTCCTCACCTTCTGCGTTGACTAGGCGGTATGCGTTCCCCAGATAATTCTCCCTAACAACGAATGGCCCTTCCCATTTAGATTGTAATTTAGATCTAGGACCTGCTGACCTAATGGATTTGCATTTCAAAATCATATCACCTACTTGAAATTTATGCTCGATTACCTTCTTTTGAAAATAATGCAAAACTCCATTTTGATAAGCAGATACATGATCGGCCGCATTAAGCCTCTTCTCATCTAAGAGTTCCAACTGGATGAGCAACGCCTCTCGACGTTCATCGAGAATGAGTTCCTTATCGAGCTATACCCTTAGGGAAGGGATCAAGATCTCGTATGGGAGCACCGCCTCCGTCCCGTAGGTGAGAGCATAGGGGGTTTGCCCCGTGGGAGTACGGACGGAGGTGTGGTAAGCCCATAGAGCTTACACTAATCTTTCAAGCCAATCAGAGAATTTGTAAGATTCGGTGAATAATAATAGGGCTTATGACCCAACACTAAATCCACTGCCCCCAAAGGGGGAATGGTGGTGGCCATGGGTTGTGTGCCCCTCGCAGGCTAGCCCTCGGGGTTTCCTCCTATCTTGGTCGTCCCTCTTAGAAATGCCTTGGCCCGTGGAATATTGGTGCCCCTTGTAGGCTAGCCCTCGGGATTTCCATCCATCTAGGTCTGTCGGTCGCCATCTTGGCCTCATGGTATTAAGGAGCTTACCCCAACTTCATTGGTATGCCTCCGCTTCTCCCTCGTGACCCTCTGGATGTGGGGAGATGCTGTCCAAATTTTGTTAGCCCAAACTAACCAATTGCCACTGTAATTCAAGTTATAATAAGGTGTATTTCGAATTGGCAAATCATTGTGCTCGAGTGTGAACCTCGCACAAGTTTTGACCCTATCTCCAGGGCATTCAGGACCTGAATTCACCCGTTAATTAATCCAAGAGGTCAATAAACAACTCTGTGACTCAAACAGGTTAAAAGAATGGAGCTACGCCTTAATTCGGCACGGGCTAAGCCTGGCGCGTCTCAATTTGGTGCGGTACCCCCCCTCGCACCGTTTTAACTGCACACTCAAAACCAATTTTTTTCTGAGCTCACCTACCTAGCGCGACCTTATCCGACGCGCTATATCCCCGCGCCTTTGAACCCCTTTGCATCCATCCACACCATTTCAAAGCCTCATACGAGCGTCGACCTTCATCCTTTGCAAGCCTCGACCTTCACCGCGCTTGCCTCGACCTTCATGTGAATGAGCGTCGACCTTCATCTCAATTGCACTGACCCCGCCAGCTACGAGCGCTAGCCATGCCCCTGGCTTGCAGCGACCTTTAGGCCCATATGCACGGACCTCGCCCCTGTGCGTTGACCCCCAGCCCATACCTGTGTCGACCTCGGTTCAGCCTACACCAACCCTGTCTGCGCCGTATTAGGCTATACCTATGCCGAACTGTGCCAGATTTGAATTAACTACCCCCGTTCACGCCATTTTAACCCCTCACTCATTCCTGGGCTAACCCTTGCCTTCTATGATAGGGATTGATCAACCTAATCGACCATGAGTCCCATAAAAAGAAACTATTTAAGTTAAACCTGTCTTTTATCATGCTCTTGTTGTATGCATTAACTAAGGCCTAAAAATCCACAAAAATAGCCGAAACGATCCTGGCAAAGAGTACAACGCAACTGCAGCGACCATGAGTCGAGGAACTGAAGGATCAACAGGGCGAAGCGTTCTCAACTCGAAAGTTACAAAAGCAGTCTGAAACTCTTCTAAAAGGATCCGAAAATCAATAGAGATCCGACAGGACCTGACAACGATCCGTCAAAGATCCAGGACGCTATAGTCCTCCCCTCCTTTAAGAAATTTCATCCTCGAAATTTAAGGACTAACAAGGGTAAGGCAGGGATGAACAACCTGATGATCACAAACACATAATTCGAGAAACAGAGTTCAGAGGAACTGTGTCAGGTTATTTCTACGGTTACATGCTCAGGAGTGAGC
Source organism: Amorphophallus titanum (assembly GCA_024336825.1). Lineage (NCBI taxonomy): Eukaryota > Viridiplantae > Streptophyta > Magnoliopsida > Alismatales > Araceae > Amorphophallus > Amorphophallus titanum. The sequence continues at coordinate 22,661,278 of JANBPO010006859.1, forward strand.
ACGACCACCAGTGAATACAAGCTCGACACCTCTGAAACAAGGCAACGTCGCTAACGTCTCACAAGTCAGGAGACACGACTGCCAAGGGTACAACACCGAGAAACGAATCGACAGAATCGATAAGAGCAACAGGCACAGCCAATGTCAGCCTTCACAAGGAAACATAGTCCTCTCCGCTAACAGCCTGACGGCATCATCGGCTTTAGTGCCAAGGGAGACAGGGAACTCCAGGCACACAGGACGCCAACGATAATTACACGAAAGAATGACAGCAAAATCAACAGCATTGGACCGTGTACAACAAGAAGTCAGTCGTTACTCAGATATTACGTCTGATCGAGTCACAGGCCACTCTACTGGAAAAAGGAGTGCAGCCAGCTATTGACAAGACAATGGTCCAACACATGAGTGTAAAATCGTCTGAAAGCAGCGCTGGCGGGAACAACTACTAACGACAACAGCACCTACAGGATTCTAGCTCCGTACAGCACCCAGAACTACGGAACAGACTGCAAGCAGGGTCATATCAAGGCACGCGACAGCTGAACACACGACTACCGGGGATGAGTCACGCATCAGACCGGTCACCAAGGAAAGGCCTACGACCATTAAAGTCAATCGTAAAATGGCAAGAGATACCCCAATCTCAGGGAACGCATCTCGAGAGTCACAAACATGTCTCGAGAGCACAACACCCACGAGAAAAGATGCAGAGCAGAGGGTACTTTATCAGCAAGGTAGCCGGCGATTTCCCCAATGCTCGCAAATGCTGCCGGATCTTCCGTTTTACGATATTTTTGGCCGATCCGGGGGTTTAGATGCATGCCTAGGGGCTTGGGGAAGGTTTCCCCTTCTGTTTCCCCTTCATCTGGTGGTGATTGGGGCGTGGATCGAGATTTTTTCGAGTTTCTCGCCATTTTCGGGCGCGGACTGAGAACGCGCTCGCCCGACTGGGCGCATTCTCAGTTTCGTCGGGGAAGATGAACTGTAGCATTCTGATCGCGCTATGGTCTGGTAGCATGTTCTGATATGAACGCGCTACTGATGGCCAGCGCGTTCAGTCTGGATGCGCTACAGGAGCATAGCGCGTTCATCTCTGAACGCGCTATGGGCACCTAGTGCGTTCATCTCTGAACGCGCTAGGGGGGACGGGCGCGTTCGAACGCGCTAGTCAAGGCTAGCGCGTTCAGGACGGCGTCCCTTCGGAAGACCCAGGGTGGGTAGTCTCCGGCTATTCGTGCCTCCTTTGGCCCGTAAGTGTCCCAGACCCCCCCCTCCCGTGAGTACCGTGACTGTGTTTTGGGGGTCCGGAGGTGCTGTTTTACCTCGAATAGTGTTCCCGTAGGCTTGAGGGTCCGGGCAACCCTCTCTTGCCTGGGTTGTGTTGTGTAGGCCTCCGGTCGACATGGTTGTGACCAGGCGGTCGACCTTCGGTCTCTCAAGTGTTTTGGACATCCCGTGGGTTCTGTGACTGTGTTTCGGGAATGTCTGGAGGTGCCGTGTTACCTCGATTAGCATGCCCGTAGGTGTGGTGGGTTCGGGCGACCCCATGTGTTCTGGGCTTTTGTGTTGCGCTTGATCGAGTCGCCGTGTATAGGTGTGGGTGCGGTGGGGCTCCCCCGCACGTCGCGTGTTTCCTTGGAAGGTGGTTTCCGAGAGGGTCCGTGTGTAAGGCCTTGGACTGCGAGTCCAGTCATCCAGCCTGGGGTTGGAGGTTCCCCGCGGTTCCCTAAGGTTGGGAATTGACTTTGCGGCTTGTGGGTTGCCTTGGGAATCGTGCTTTCGTATTTCTGTGTGGACCATGTCGGTGGCCGTGGACTGAGAGTCCCATTTACTAGCTTGGAACTGGTGGCTTTCTTAGTTCCCTTCTTCGAGGGAAGAGTCTTGGTAGTCGTGAACTGCCTCGTGAGTCATCGCTTCGTCTCCTTTCTTAGCAGCTCTCTAACATTCCTTTCACTTCTCAGATCTCTCTCTCTGTTTCTCTCTGATCTGCTCTCTTATCTACTCTCTTAATTTTTCATGATCGATGATCAACCTTTCTCTCTGCGAATCCTTGTATATTTTTAGGCAGCAGATAGATGGGCGTGTGGAAGCCACGTTTCCCATCCAAACTTTTCGTCCAGAGCTGATCTCCATTGGACACGTGTCAGCACCTGAGCTTAATGGCTTCCACGTGTCACGAGCAACAGCTTGCATTCTGCCTCAAATCACATGCCCCCCTAAAGGTTCACGAACAACATTTCTCCTAGTTCTCTTGAACCCTTTAAGCAAAGTCCCTGTCAATATATCGAACACTTAGACGGCATAAGATAGTCAGACAACATAAGAATTACACAGACTTGATAGAGCACTAGGACAAATGTGCACGGACATTAGTGAGTGCATTACGCAAAATATGCACAGATCCTAAATCACAGACGAAGCAACATGCACAGACATCCATTTACTTAAAGTGTGCACGGACTTTGAATAGCATAAGACAATTGCGCACAGACCATATAACAAGACATGCACGGACGTTGAGCATGCACAGGAGGAAATAGGCCCTGACTTTGCATCGCACAAGAATGAAGTATGCACGAACCTTGTTTTGCACAAGCGAGATGTGCACAGACCTTGTGTCGCATGAATGAGATATAGTGCATGGACTTAAAAGCATATGCACAGACTCTGAATGTCAGCAGGGCAATTATCCACAGACTCTAAATGGTGAAGTGCACAGACCTTATATGCATTTTGTCTAGATATATACTGACCATGCTTTAGTCCGAGACAAATATGCACAAACCTCTACAAAGATTGCACAGACTTTATGTGTGTATAAATAAGACTTTGCACAGACTTGAGACGAGCTCGGACCTGCTATATGGTAAGGCTTGAAAACGTGCACAGACTTTAAGTGAGCAATGTAAATGAACTCTGCACGGACCTTCTACATGTACGGACCTTACATGCAACTAAGTAAAATGTGCACGGACCATGGAAGACACGTGCATAGACTTTGTATATGGAAGTAAACTCTGCACGGACCTACTATGCAGTTAACTGAAATGTGCACAGACTTGAATATTGCAAATACCAACAATAATAATGAAAAAAGGATATATACATCACAATCCAAATCATGAAATTTATAACATACTAAAATATAATAAAAAAATTAAAATCAATACATACATAAGCTGTGTAACGAATCTGGGTGTGCAGTAAGTCCAATGCTGTCAACATTCACGGTGGAGGGCTTCAAATATTGGCCACATCTCATGTGAAATAATCTATTCTTAAAGTTGACTTGAGAGTCCGCCCATAGAAAAAAAGAACAATGGAAGGGAGGCTCGCGACCACTAATTCGTACGCAGGAAGATCTGAACCGGCAAATGCCGTACAGATTCATTCGGTCGTCTTCGAGTTATGTCCGCCTCACAAACGTTGGGACGTGATTGGATAGTTGCACACACGTCAGCAGATGCGACATATGACGGAGGAGATCAACGGGATCATCCTAGTGGGTTGAAATCCCAACGAGACTGGGATATGACCTTGTGGATAGCACAATAAGCCATACGTCATCTCAAGGACAGTCAACAAGCACTTGCATCCAATGCAATATCTGATTTTCGGCCCCAAAGAAGTCATCCCCTTGTGGAAAGCACAATAAAAGATACTCTTGGTTAAATCTTACCAGCATTACTACATAGCGATGAGTTCATGACCCGACCCTTGTGGAAAGCACAACAAGGTCAAGTTCAATTTCTCACCCCATTGAGGTCTAGCCTTAGAGTTGAATCCTTCCCCCAAACCCACGGAGCTTGTGGAAAGCACAACAAATCCATGAGATGAAGACATCCATTCACCCCATAATGGTGGAGGGCCACGATGACTTTTAGAGCCATGCTTACCAGATCGAAAGTTAAATTGCAAGGGAATTTGATTTTATCTTGATCTCACCCTAAGTGGTAATATAAATATATCTAATATATTTACCGTACCTAGTGGTTTGCACAAAGTAAATGCATCCAATGTAAAAATTAAATCGCAAGTGATCATAGACCCTATGCCTGATGCTACTAAGACATCCGACTCGCTTCCGAAGCAACTGGATCGTCCTTGTTGGGTGTGCTCCATGCCTTCATACTCCGATATCACGTAAATTACAACTTTTACACGGCACGCAGGACAGTAAAATTTAAATTACATGCCAATAAAATTTCTGAAGCCCTCAGGTGGTACGACGGGTTTCGGTCCCGACCCGAACCACACAATCGTCTGACGGAGTCAGATCGAGCGCACCATAGGCTCTTCGGAGCCCGAACAAATTGTCACCTCGGTGACTGGCACGCCCACGCACTTAACACCTCAATAAACGAATGTACAAAATTTAATTTGATAAAAAGTGCGTCTACATGCCGCCGTTATTTTCGATTGGGATTTCGCGGGACCCCTACTGAGCCAGTGATAGGAGGCTCACCCATGGTTTTCAGGTGTTGTGATTCTTCCCCGAGATTTGAGGGTGCTGCGTGGAGGTTCTTAACTCCCAGCTCACTGGGTCGAGTGTTCACTCGACATTTGATACATTTTCTTGCCTTAGACTGTACTTTCTGTTAGACTAGACTCTGTTGTAGTTAGTTGTTATTTCTATTAATTGTTCCAAGTTTGGCCCTCAATTTGGTCCACCTAAACCGTTCCCTAACCTTCCCTGACCCTTCATCTTCCCCTATAAAACCCCTTGGAAGCTCAAGGGGAGGGGCAACGAATGCATGCATGCAATCCAGCATGGACAAGAGATCCAGACGCAGGCATACTCACCTCCAGCAAGTAAGGACGGATGCAAGGAGCTTAGTGTGTGTGGTTGGCTTGTAAAACGGCTTACACACGCTGAGGGTATGTCACTCATACTTCCCTCACATGGTGTTTATCCATTTCACGCAAGTCTATCCCCGTTACACAAAAGGTGTTATGACAATGGCAAAAACACGTCATCCTGGGACTGCCCGCGTATGACGACCTACGACGGTGACACATATGCCATGATGCCACACCTACCTCTGTCATGGAATCACGTGCCCATCGCTAGCATCGAGCCGACCCCCGACTGCTCTAACCTTTGATTCGAGTGACCCGAACCCTGGCCCAGAGACAACATTCTCGGGACCAGCCTCGATTTTCCAGTGTGAAGATGCTCGCTCCTTTGGGATCCGTACCCGATCGCTCGTCCCGAACCACATCCGGCCCCCCCGCCCAGTCGTCAGCCAGTATCTCCTTCGGTCACCATCCTAGTCCTCCCTCAATGAATTGGGCACGTCCCTCGCCTCGAGGAGTCTCTATAAAGACACGCGGATATCTGCCTTATCATGCATTGACCCGGGGACCGACCCGCATGTCAGAGTTGTCCCGCAACTTATGCCAGTTGTAATTCTACCTCGCTGGCCCACCTGTAAAGCCCACGTGGCTCTCATGAAGTATGTCACTACCTCAGTGCATGCCTCCGCCCCCGTATCCAGGCCCGGCCCTCCTCCGCACCCCCAGTGTGTGTCCAGTGCCCCTGACTCCAACAAACTACACTTACCAGTCAAACGTAAACCAATAACTACGAAATGCCCCCTGCCCTCCATCCATGGCTTCAGATATATATGGACTTCTCTTTAACATGGAACGAAGGTGTTCGAATTCAATTCGATATAAATAAACACCGACTGCTTGCGGTCGGTGGGAAAAGACGTCCAGTACATGATTCCCCACAAACGCCTACGCACTCGCACCTATGGAACATCCATTCTCTCCACGTGTCGCCTCATCTACCAAGCACACGTGCTGCGTCCTGGCGACACTTCCCAGTCAACCTTTGGTTCCATAGGTGGTTGTCGAGAAATCGACTGGCACGCTCGCACCTCGACTTTGTTACCCTAATCCTGGAAGCTCCCTGTGCCATTCGATTCCCTCTCGACTCTCCATAAAAGGTGAGTGCCCGGTACCGCCTTGAGAGGAATACGACTACGAAGGGGGATACCGGAGATATGTCAAACTCCCGTGCTTCCCTTCATCGCTTTATTCCTTCCCTCAGTCCGGTCACCGACCCCTGACTAACAAAAAGGATGGCACGCCCGGTGGGACGTCTCCTGCCTTCCTTCTTTTTGTTGAACAGAAGCCAGTGCCAGCCCTGAAGCCCTGGTGCCCTTTTCCTATCCTTACAGGAGAGGCAGAGGCGGGTACTCGTGCGCATTTCTTAGCAGCTCCAGGCTCACGTTTCGACTGTCGGACAGCGCCCGATGACCATCAGTGACTGTCGCCTCCACAGCATCAAGTGCTCCCATAGCCATGGTGGCCGTCACATATAGCCCCATTATCATCGCCACCCATGCACGAGTTGGCTACTTGGGAATGCCGATCACCATCGGCACCTTCGCCCCAGTCGTCAAATCACCCAACTTCTTGGGTATGGTCCTTGTGGCTGCTCCATAGCTACTCTCAGCCCCTGCGCTTGCCAGTGCGGCAGACACGCTACGTCGGTCTCCGGCATCAGTGGCCCGAGCGTCAGGCTCGGGCCTACCACCACTGGCCCCCGTGGGGGTCCCAGATTGGCTCCTGCCTGGGCAAGTGCCAGTCCCCGAGCCCAGCCTCGGCCTACCTTCAGTGCGGGTTCCGTGCCCCGAGCTTCGACCACTGCCACAGCATTTTGCTCGGGCTTCCAACCCCGAGTTCCAGTCAGGCTAGCACCCGACACGGGCTGCCAACCCTGGGTACTCGGCCCCTCAGCATCTCGCTCGGGTCCTCAACCCCGACCCCCAACCAAGCCAGTACCTTGCTCGGGCTCTCAGCTTCGAATCCCACCCGAGCCATCGCTTAGGGAGGGTCCTCAACCTCTAGTTTGAGGCCCTTTAGCACCCATCCTAGGCACACACCCCCGGGGCTCTTCAAGGTCGGTCCCTGATGTGGACTCTCCGTATCGGGCCCCTGGCCCCTCAGCTTTACCACGAGGTTTTTCCCCTCACCACCTAGCAGCACTGACTCCTAACATAGGTCTTCCTCCATGGGACGTGGCAACTACAATGTCCGATGTGGGTCCCTTGTCCCACACTCTAGTTCTGCCAGCTCTGCTAGCGCTCAACATGGGTTGACAACCTCGAGTTGTTGGCACCCCAGCACCTTCTGTGATATTGGTTCTAGGTGCAAGAGCCTCGCCTCGAGTATCGACAACACTTCTATCGGCTCGGGCAAGAGCCTACACCCGAGCCACCTAGCCACCGGCTCCCAATACAGACTTCATGCCCCAAGGGCTGACCCCAGTGTTCTCAGCTGGCGGCCTTGTGCCGCCAACAACGGGGAATCAGGTCTTCTCAGTCTACCACCTTGGAGTGAAATCTTTTTTTTTTAATCTGGTAAATACTTGCAAGGAGAGGCAAGGGGAGAAGCTCGACCCCGCCCGCCCTACAAGAAAATTTTATATATATAAGAAGGAGAGGGAGAAGATATGAGGGATATAAGTGAAAAGCAGAGCCGGGGGGGAGCACCTATTATGTTTTCCCTATTGTTTTGATGATGCTAACACTATATCAATCTCTATGCATTTGATTTGTCAAACTATTAACCGTGCGGGAGGGGCCTTTAGCCGGCCAAGCGGGGAGGGGAAGAAGAAGACAAAGAGCTTCAATGAACACCGGAGTCGATTCTGTCCCCTCTTAGGAACAGAGGACAGATAGTCGTTGTTGGAATTTTTGTGGTCACTCCTGAACTCCTTTGTCAGTAGGACCAGTGCCAAAATTTCGTAGGTTGACCCAGGAAGGTACTGAAATTTTGGCAAGAGCTTTGGAAGCCGGCGCTGGTCGGGGTGGGACTGGAAGCCGAGGCTCTGTTCTCTGGTTCTAACTATCTCAGCACCACAGCATCAGGAAGATGAAGCCGCCATGAACTGTCCAGAACTTCAAATTGAGCGCAGTCAATGCGTTGGAATCGTTGATGAGTTGCCTTCGAAGCGTGACCCACGGGGGTGCCAGCCGATGTTGGAGTAGGTCGCAGCAGCCCAAACAGTGACCGGGTGTCAGTTCAGTCCCAGGGAAGACAGAACTGCACACCCTAGGGGAAAAATAGAGAAGAATTCACTCGGGTTGCCGAATGGAGTACCGCTTCTTGGAGGAGGAGGGAGACTAGCAGTAGAAGGGAGATAGAATAGAAAGATCGGGTGAGCTCACCCGCCCCTGGCAAATCGGCTTCTTCGGCCTCCATTGGACAAGCCAAACCTCCTGATTCTTGTTTGGTCCAACCACAGGCTCTTTGAACAATCTGGAGAATGCTCGGCTAAGATTTATCATGTCATCAACTGGCCCCTTTAGCACCTGGGGCGGATTGGCAACTGCATATGCTGCATCTTTCTATTTTAGCTGAGCTGACTGTGACTTTATTGTGCCTGGCTGGAGAGGACCTCTAACAAAATGTTGACGATAATCCCATGTAAGCAGGCCTGAATCACCCATCATGGATAGTGCGGACTCCTGGTAGTCGAGACCCCGTATGTTCATTTTTCTGCCTTTGGGCACTGGCTTAGTGCGTCCTTGGAGTTGTGCTCCGAGGCTTCTCCCCAGTTGATAGCCTAATTTTAGAATAATGGACCAGTCTTTAGAATCTCGGATCTTGGGCTTCTCCTTAACATTAACAGGCATAGTGACAGGCTTGCGGGGTGCGTAAACCCATGGGAAATCCAGATCCAATATAGAAATAACAGGCTGACTGTTGGGCCATAATGTGGGCAGTGTAGGGGCAAAAAAGAAAAAGGAAGAGAGTAAGGACAAACACACAGGTACACAAACCACAAGTGCTCAACACTCAACAAACTCAGGTAACAAAATGTCATATCTATATATATATGTCAAAATGAGTACAAGTGTATGAAGGGTGGGGAAGTACAAACTCTCTCTCTCTAACTCTCGCCTCCACCCTCCTCCCTCTCTCTCTCTCTCTCTCTGCTCCCCTGCCGCCCCTACGGCGAGCTCGTGGTGGGGGCATCGACCCCCGTGTAGCACTCAGAGCTGAGCTCCGTACCTCCTCCTCTGCACGCTGGTGGGAAGAGGAGCCCATCGCGTATGTAGTACTGGCGAAGGCGCTGGAGTGCCCCGCCGCTCGGGCTCTCTCACGTCCATGCTGCAGACGCTCCTCTGTCACCCATAGCCACTCCTCGACTACGGCAAGCTGCATGCGGACAGCGACAAGCTCGGCCCTCTCTCGGTCCCGCTCCGTCCTCTCGCGGTCCCGCTCCTCACGCTCCCGGGCACTCTCTCTCCGCTCGATCTCAAGATGGATGCAGAGGTCCTGAACGTCCCGAGGAAGCTCATCGCAGTGGCTCGCTGCTACGGTGAGACGGGCCACCTCCTCCTCTAGTTCCGCGACCTGCTGGTCACGGATGGCGAGCTCTGCACCAGCCAAGGCGGCCCGAGTGCTCGCATCCCGTAGCTCCACCTCCTGCATTCAATAAGTCAACTATTAGTTTCGAATTCTATTTCAACACATACTTAATTGAAATTAATGCTGTTGACTTACCCATGCCGCGAGGTCGCGCTCGGTCTCCTGCTGACCCAGTGCCCGCTCCAGCTCAGCGATCCGCTCATCGCGGGAAGTAATCTCTGAGCGCGCCGCTGCTAACTATGTCTTGGTCTCGGTCAGCTCTACCATCTACATTATATCATAATATCATTAATTTAAAAGAAGAATGTATGAATCACCAAAGTAAGATAAAACTCACCAACGCGCTGCGGTCGCGGTGCTGCCTCGCTACACGGGCAAGCGCATCTTGGAGCTCCTCAGTCTAGATAAGGGCATAAAAGAAAGTGATGCGGGACGGACCCGCGAGGCGACCTAAGACTCTAGGCAAGCTCGGATACGTCCCACGCGAGGGAAGCGGTCGGAAGGAGATCCTCTAATGTTTCAACATTATATGTGTTTACTTTTTCGACCACATTGGGCTCCAAATTCTGAGTGCAGGGTTTCATCTACCCTTGCTAGGGTGGATGAGTCGTTGTTTCACTGGTGTTCGTATACACATTCAAGATTTGCAGGCATGTGTACTAACTGTGGAATGGAACTATAGTCATCTTCCAACATAACCCCCCTCTTTCATAGTGAATAATTGGTGTATGTGGACTGTCGTTAGCACTCACACATTTTGATGCACGAATTATGCAGGCTTCACTTCCGAGACTCTGGTTCCGAAGCATGATGACCTGGGGCTACCTGATCTTCCCGCAACTGCAGCAGCTCTGAAGAACCCAACCTCAAAGATTGTCTATGATGAGCACAATCATGAGCGTTTCCCCCCCGGGGATCCCAGCAAGCGGGCATTTGCGTACTTCGTCTTGACCGGTGGGAGATTTGTCTATGCCTCCTTGCTGAGGCTTCTGATCCTCAAGTTTGTGCTGAGCATGTCTGCCAGTAAGGATGTTCTTGCTCTAGCCTCGCTGGAGGTTGACCTCTCCAGCATCGAACCAGGTACCACAGTGACAGTCAAATGGCGTGGCAAGCCGGTGTTCATACGGCGTCGCACTGAGGAGGATATCAACCTGGCAAACAGTGTGGATGTGACATCTCTGCGTGATCCCCAGGACGATTCAGCTAGGGTTAAGAATCCGGAGTGGCTTGTGGTTGTTGGAGTCTGCACGCATCTGGGTTGCATTCCTCTGCCGAATGCTGGAGACTTTGGCGGCTGGTTTTGCCCATGCCACGGTTCGCACTATGACATCTCTGGCAGGATCCGAAAGGGCCCAGCCCCGTTCAACTTGGAAGTCCCCACCTATTCCTTCTTGGATGAGAACAAGCTGCTGATTGGTTAAGTCTCCCCTTTTGGTAGCCCAATACTGAACTATACAAATTGCATGATTTTTGCATGAATTCTGTGCTGTTTGAGCATGCTTCTTAATTTGATATTTTGTCAACCAATGTGTTATGCCTCTGCACTGTGAATAATTCAGTTGGCCTTTGGGCGGGTGACCAAATTAATTTTTTGGTACATGTAACCAATTTAATCTTAGTCGGTGCTGAATGCCTTTTCATTCAATGGAGTTCATTCAGCTTACCCTTGGGGTTGGCAGCCATAACTTCTCTTCTTTTGACCATAACGAGGTCACCCTTCTTAAATTCATGTTCCTTGACGAGCTTGTCGAAGGCACGCGCTATTCGGGCCTGATAGACCTGAATGTTCTATTGGGCCTAAAGCCGCTTTCCTTCGAAACTGGAGAGTTCCTCGAGTCTTCGCTCGACATTGGTTTGCCCTTCACGAACTAGCTTGTGCTGGATGGCGACCCTTAGGGAGGGTATCTCTAATTCGATGGGGATGATCGCTTCCGAGCAGTACACCAAAGAGAAAGGCGAGCAGCCCGTTGGGGTCTTGTACACAGTTCGATACGCCCATAGCGCCTCGTACATCTTCTCTTCCCAGTCCTTTTTGTTGGAGCTAACAATCTTGGCTAGGAGAGTGCAGAGGGTCTTGTTAAAAGTTGACGTCCCCCAGTCAATCTTGTATTTTTCTGCCAGTCGGTAGACCTTCTGGTTGCGAAAGTGGCTGCCATTGTCTGAGATAATTCGGTCAAGCATGCCAAACCGGAATATAATGTTGCGGCGGACAAACCTGACCACGATCTCCCTGGTGACCTCCCTTAGAGCAACGGCCTCTACCCAGCGGGAGAAATAATCAGTCGCCGTGAGCATGTATTTGCAGCTTGTGGATGAAGCAGGCAGTGGACCCGCGATGTCTGTTCCCCATTGGGCGAATGGCCAGCTGGGTACTATTGGATGCAGTGGTGCGGGCGGTCTTCTAAGTATCGTCGCGTGCTCCTGGCACCTTTGACATGACTTAGCATACTTGCAACAATCATCTAACATCGTCGGCCAATAATAGCCAAGCTTCTTTATTTCAATCTTCATCTTCGGCCCTGCCTGGTGTGCCCCAGCTGTCCCGACATGAACCTCCTTCATAACCCTCCAGGCCTCTTCAGTGGACAGGCACCGGAGAAGTAATTTCTGCTTGACATCTGCCAAAACTCAGAATAATATTCCATTTCGGACCTCATAGGAGTCCTTTGTTCTGATCAGCTTGATCTTCCCTTCTCTCTGCTTAGGTAGCTGCTGGTATTTAAACCATTGCATAGGAGGATTTCTCCAGTCGGGTGAGCCGATGGCCTCCACTGTAGCGACCCCAAGTTCCTCTTCTACTCCCAGAGCCAGGGTGCCCTGTTCTTCTGATGGCCCTGTGTTGGACCGTCAGAGTTGTTGTGGCGGTCGAGGTTTGGACCTTTACAGACTGTGACGGCCCAATGTTAGACTGCCAGGCACTGTGTTGCGCCGAGGTGAGTTTTCATGTTCGTCGTGCTCGTTCCATGATGTGTGAATCCTTGGTCGACCCGGTTGTGACCCAGTGGTCGACTTGCACTCTCGTGAACACCCCAGACACCCGTGGGGTTCTGTGTCCGTGTTTTGAGGGTGTTGGGATGACCGTGCTACCTCGTTTAGCGTGTCCATGGGTTTGAGAGTTCGGGTGACTTCTTGTGTTCCGGGCTTTCATGTTACGCCTGACCGAGACACTGTGTTTCTGTAGGTGCGTCAGGGCTGATGCCTCCTTTCCACCTAACGCACCAGCGGTGGTCCGTTAGGGACTATGATGCCCCAAGGGGAGTGCATCACAGATAGCTTCGTTCCATGGCCTAACACACCAGTGGTGGTCCGTTAGGGACTGTGACGCCCCTAGTGGTGTGCGTTACAGTTTGTTTCCTCTCGTGTTCTGACGCACCTGGTTAGGTCCGTCAGGAGTTGTAACGCACCCAGGAAGGCACGTTATAGCGGTTTTCACATCGAGTGCCTGAGGCGCCTAAGTTAGACCGTTAGGTGATCGTGGCGCACCAGTGTTGGTCTGCCAGAGCCTGTGGCGCACCAGGGTTGGTCCGTCAGGCTCTAGACTGCACCGAGTGGTTCACAGTCCCATTTTCTTCTCTAATTGTGGTCACCGTGCGATGATGCTGGTACGTGAGATGGTCCCCGTACTTCGTCAGGTTCAGACGCTATTTTTCATGTCTTGAGAGTCTACTCCTTCAGTGGCACTCCACTAGTCATAGCCTGCTAGTACGCGTGTGCTGGTATCCACCTGGGAGTGGTGGGACGGCTACCCTGAGGATGATTTTTAGACTAATTTTTATCGAGCCCCACGTCGTCAGCCAGAGTCTGACTCAGGGGAAAACCAGTTAGAGGCCAGACCTATGACACATAGTATGTGTGTGTACACGTGGTTGGGGGCAGTTAGACACGCGTCGACGAGCGTGACCCCAGCTAGTCACTCGCTTTGTGGTTACTTACGTGTGTCTGAGTCTCGTACCCTCTTCCCCTGTAATTCCTTCTTGCGGTTAATGTAACTGACGACCGCGACAACGCTGGCGTCGGGATTCGTAGCGCGTATACTTGTTTCCTGATTCATGGAATGAATGGCATGCACTAATAGATCATGCTTGAGGAGATATCTGTCTTCCCCCCCTCACCATCACTATTGCTTCTTCTTCCTCTGTAATCTCACCCTGTACCTAGTGGACATGGCGCCTGTGCGACAACGCCGGCGCCGCATCTATAATTTGCATATTACTTCCTGTTCCTAGTCTAATGGTATGTATGAATGCTCGAGTGTTTCGGATGTCTGATGAATGCCTCTTCCCTCTTCTCATCATACCCTCCGTTTCTCTTTAAACAGATTTTGCTTCTTCAATGTCGGATGTGCCCTGGTGCTCCATGGGCTACAACAATATCCCCTCCCTGGGGTCTTCGTGTTAGTGCGATGGCCGGGTTCTGGCCGTCTATTCCCGTGGATGTTTTGGCCGAGGGCATATTCGTGTATGCTCCTCGATCATCTTGCATCAGAGTTGTCTTCCTCATTCCCTCTCTATACTGTTCCATCGAGGAGCATCCACTGATACACATGCCCCACCTGGGTGAATGGGCTTGTCCCCTGTCTAAACGGCGCCGGTCTATAAATTAGGAAAGGGGGAAGTGATTAACCTGCAAGTGCAGACTTATTCAACCTGTGAAGCTTAGTAAGCTGATCTAGGTTTCATCACCTACTGGATCACGGCGCCGTTTATCCCTGTTTTCACCTCGTTCGCAGTCAGAGTTTGGGAGCCTGTTCTGTAGCATCGCTCCGTCGCGCCGGGGAGGGGGACATTCCCCAATGTTTCACGCTGAACATCACTCTATCCACAGGGGTCCATCCAATGGTGATGGGTCTCTCAGGGGCTAAAGGGTGAGCTTTTCCACAGGTCAACCTGACATCTCAAATCCACAGTCCCTAACAGACTTTGTGGTGGCCGTGGGTTGCATGCCCCTCGTAGGCTAGCCCTCGGAGTTTCCTCCCATACAGGTCATCCCGATCCGGGCGTAGTGTCGACTCGGGTCGCGTGCCCCTCGTAGGCTATCCCTCAGGGTTTTCACTCCCGTCATGTGTCGTTTCACTTGCTCGCTCTCACCCGCGGACTTGGTGCCCAAGGGACGGAGAGAAGAGTTTATTGGTTCAAATGACATGGACGAGAGGTCCAAGTCAAAAGGGAGGTATTCATCACCCGAAGGGACGGAGAGAAGAGTTTATTGGTTCAAATGACATGGACGAGAGGTCCAAGTCAAAAGGGAGGTATTCATCACCTGAAGGGATAGAGAGATGAGTTTATTGATTCAAATGACCAGGATGGGAGGTCCAAGTCAAAAGGAGGTATTCGTCATCCGAAGGGATGGAGAGAAGAGTTTATTGGTTCAAATGACCTGGACGAGAGGTCCAAGTCAAAAGGAAGGTATTTGCTCTCCGGCCCAAGAGAGGTTCAGGCAAGGTGTTCATTCGTCGGTGTTACCGGGGTGGCAGAACCGACATGGTTTGTTTGTCTCTTGAAGCATTCATCAGCATTGCGTCGGTGCTAACTCAAAGGTGGGTTTATTTCCTTATCTCGAATGCAAGGTTCGGGTAGGGTGTTCGTTCATCGGTGTCACCGGGTGGCGGAACCGACATGGTTTATTTGTCTCTTGAAACATTCATCAGCACTGGGGCAGTGCTAACGCAAAGAAGGGTTTATTTCCTTATCCCAGGCGTAAGGCTCAGGTAAGGTGTTTATTCATCGGTGTCACTAGGGCGGGGTGGAACCAACATGGTCTATTTGTCTCTTGAATCATTCGTCGGCACTGGGTCAGCGCTAACGTAAAGAATGGTTTGTTTCCTCATCCCAGGCGTAAGGCTCGGGTAAGGTGTTTATTCGTCAGTGTCACCGGGGTAGCAGAACCGACGCGGTTTATTGTCTCTTGAAGCATTCGTCAGAACGTAAAGAAGAGTTTATTTCCTTATCCCAGGTGTAAGGCTCGGGTAAGGTGTTCATTCATCGCTATCACCGGGGTGGCGAAATCGACATGATTTGTCTGTCTCTTGATATCTTCGCCAACGTATAGCAATGATTCGACACCGGGAGATGTTTCCCCCTAGTTCCTCTTTCTTCTTCTTTCCTTTCCTTCTTTTCATTTTTTTCTCTTCTCTCTTCTTTTCTTTTTTTTCCTTTTTAATTTCCTTCTCCTTCTTCTTCCTTTTTTTCTTCTTCCCCTTTTTTTGCGCTCTCTTTTTTTTCCTCTTCTTCTCTCTCTCTTTTTTTTTCTTTTTTTAGTTGATGTACTTATCGTTTGATATTATTAATGAAATGAAGTTGGAGTTTGAATAAATTATTGGGTAATTGAATCTTATGTGTGATTGTCCTGCGCTCTGATTGTTCTTGCTTGCAAGAGACTTACCATGTCGACTGTTCACGTTTCCCGAGATCATCTTTCGCTGTAATAAAAGCTTGGGGCGTGACAAGCACCGCCGCCACCGCAGCAGCCACCACAGTAGCAACAGCCCGTTCAAGACTTGGGGATCAATTAGAACCCCATGCCTAATCATCCTCCCGCTCCGCAGCCTCAGCCACCAGCACCGGCTCAGGTCAATCTCGTTCAACCCCCGGCTCCCAATGCCGGGTGATCTTATGACGATGATAATTCAGTTCAGCGACTCATGGCCCTCCACCGCAACTACCGTAACCCTTTTTCACCCACTGCTTTTGTCATTCTCCCGCCTAACCATCAAACTCTTCCATCATCCACTAGACCTCTTGTCCTACCATCTGTTGCCCCCACTATTTCACTTACCTCCACTCCATCACCAGCACCTGCACCCACCATTCCCATGCCCCCATCTTGCCCTGCACCCGTCACCTCTGTCATCATTCTCACTCCTTCATCCAACCCTTTGCCCGTCATCCTCCCACCGCCTACTGTTACCCCTCTGACAGCACCCGTAGCCATCATTGCCATGCCTCCATCTAACCCTTTGCCCATTACCTCCACCACTACTCCCATCACCCCCATTACCTCCACTATACCTTCCACCACATCATTCACCCACCCCATTGGGCCCTTTAACCCGCCATTTGATGTAGTGCCGGCACAAAACCTTACCCTACGGAGCGGACGTTTGTTCCATAGGAACTATTCCTCCACTGGTGCACCTGCACCCAATCCTCAGTCTTCGCAATCGGCTGCTGATCAGGAAGAGGCAGATCCACTGCTAGGTACCCAATATGATCTGCTACATCACTTGGATAGGGTGCCTGCCAAGATTTCTATACTAGAGTTGATCAAAAGGTCCACACTTCATCAGGATGCAATTCAAAACTTTCTTCAAAAGGTGATTATTAATGAAGACTTGACAGTAGACAGCCTACTAACAGCCCTGGTAGCTATCTCTAGAGAGCCCGCAATTACTTTTTCAGAAATCGAGCCAATGGGCTTTCTTAGCCTCAAAATTGGGCCTGGCCAAGGTCAGACCCAAGTAGAGGGTGTCAATGGATCTGTGCGGTCCGAAATCGGATCCCCTTTTTAATACGAAGGAACTTATTCCTTGTCAGAATTTATCAAATTAATTCGGTACATTACGTATCGCACGTACCAGACCGTATCAATCGGAGACTGATATCATCGGCATGTGGTATGCAACTGATATGATACTTACATCCGTTTACATACCTGTCTGTTGCCAGCTAGGCTCCTCGCCAGGGACTCTGTAGCAACCGATACCTCGGCAACCTACCCTTCCCGCAGAACTGCGTGCTCACCGTCTAGTACACCGTCTCGACAGGCACCGTCATCATCGTCTACAACGACGAGGTCTAGTTCTTCCCCGTGCTCGGCCAGCCCCTGTCCTCCAACCGCTACTGCATTGTCCGCGGAAGATGCTGGGCGAGGCAGAAGAGAAGGGGACAGCCACCTAGCGGAGGGTATCTCCGGAAGATGCTGGGCGAGGCAGAAGAGAAGGGGACAGCCACCTAGCGGAGGGTATCTCCTTGATCTCCAACCGTGGGAGGCGGACTCCGTCTTCCAGCTCAGAATCATGTCTGTCGGAGTATAAAGGAGATGAGGCCACAGACGAGTTGAGGGAGGACGACTGGTTGTCCCTGCCAGGCGAGGGGCCCGGGAATACGCTGTCTCCATCTCCATCGGCGCCGTCGGGCCGTGGTGAGAAGGCGATGACATCAGACGGATGCTGCTCCCATGTTCTCTCAGTGGAGGAGACTCGTCCGTTAAGGTTCTGCATCATGTCGTTTCGGCGCTCCACCCCCCCCCCTCTTTGCTGGTTTCCCTCATCCGTTGACACCAACTTTGCCCGATCTGACGCTGGTCCAATTCTACGGATGACGGACTCAGACGGGGTGGTGACGGAGGTGGCTGTGCACTGGAATCTCCCGACTTGGTTGTGGCGGCCGCGGGGGCGTGTGGAGGGGCTTGCCCGTCGTCGTCGTCATCATCCAGGCTGAGGCCGAGCGCATTGAAGCCGTTGTCCAGCTCGCTGGTGCCGTCGTCATAGGCACGGAGTAGGACGTCGGAGGTGAGGTGTCAGTCCCCCCTCCCTCCCCGCGGAGGGGAGCCGCGTAGGAATTGTTTTGTAATTAAAAATGAAAAAAAATTTCAATTTTCAAACTCCTCGATAATGCATTTCTTTTGAGGAAACTTCCTACATCTCCCTCGAGTGCGCCCCGACCTACGGGCCACTCATTCAAGGTCCCCTGAGTGACCTTAGTTACCCCTCCGCTGAGGGGTCTTCTCCTATACATTCTTCAGCTTCTCCTTCGTCTATAAGACAGGTAGGTCAATCTAGGAATAATGGGTCAAGGGTAGTACCTAGAAGAAAATCCAAGGGTAGGCAAATTCCTCAGCGATTTCTCCTAGATTTAGCCAATAGGTGCCAGGCATGCCTAGCTATTCCTCAGTTGCTAGAAAATCCTATCCAACTGTCGAAGTTAAAATGTGACGAGGATTGTACAATTGATGAAGGGTATGGGGTATATGAGATTACAAACGAGGAGTACCCTATTGAGGAAGAGGATGAAGAATATGAGGACGCGGCTGGCGCATATGCTAGCGAAATGAGGAGGTTTGACAAACCATCAGTCGCTATAGAAGAACCAACCAAAGAAATCAACCTTAGAACTGAGGAAGACCCTAGGATCATCCTCATAAGTGATAATTTACCACCATCTGAAGAAGAGGCATTGATTGAGGTTCTCAAGGAGTATAGGGACATGTTTGCATGGAGCTACGAGGACATGCCGGGATTGGATCCCACCCTGGTCGAACACCGCCTAACACTAAAATCAAGGTCTGTCTCAGTAAAGCAAAGGTTAAGACGTTTCCACCCCAAGATGGCTTTGAATATGAAAGAAGAGGTCGATAAGCTCCATAAATCTAGGTTTATTAGAGTCATCCTATATCCGCAATGGGTGGCAAACATCATCCCGGTCATGAAAAAGGATGGAAAGGTAAGAATCTGTATCGATTTTCGGAACATTAATCACGCATGTCCAAAAGATGATTTCCCCTTGCCTCACATCGATGTGTTAGTTGATAACACGGCTGGCTATGAAACTCTCTCATTTATGGATGGATTTTCAGGATATAACCAAATCCGTTTGGCGGAAGAGGATCAGGCGAAGGCGTCATTCACAACACTATGGGGAACTTATTGTTATGTGGTCATGCCATTTGGGTTGAAAAACGCTGGAGCTACTTACCAAAGAGCTATGATGGTTTAATTGTGGGTTGCTACCCTATCATTAGCATCATTTAACCAGAACTAATCATGCTTAAAATAATTATTTAAAATAAATTTGCGTGACTTAGGGGGTCTATCCAGAACCGTTGGAAAGGGTATAGCGGTACATCGCTAGGCCGCTTAGATCATGTAGGCCCAAAAGCCATATAGGCCCTACGTGGTCTATCCAGCGGCCACTAGAGTTTTCGCGCGGTCTAGAGGTGAGCCGCCTGCCCAACTACACGGTCTATCACTGGGCCGTTGTTCACGCGCACGACGGGGTTTCGCCGGTGCGCCGTTGGGTGTGCGGTGACTGGAGTGAGGGGTAGGATATAGCTACGGGAGAGGTGCCAGAATGCGATCCGTTCCGGGCACTCCCTCTCATGGCCGTATCTTTCTCAGAGCGGCACCATGCACTCGTCTTTTTCGGAGAGTCGAGGGGAGACCGAGTGACACAAGGTTTGGGGGGAAACATGGCTGGGATGCGGGCGTGCCAGTTGATTTCTCGACAATCATCTGTGGAACCGAATATTTAACTGGGGATGCGTCGCCAAGGCATGGCACATGGACTCAAGGGGTGAGAGACACGTGGAGGGAAGGACGATTCCATGGGTGTGAGTGCACAGGTGACTATGGGGAGTCATGTACAGGATGTCTTTCCCCACCAACCGCAAGCAGTCAGTGTTTATTTACATCAGATTGAATCCGAAGACCTTCGTTCCATGCCGAAGAGGAGTCCGTATATTTCTGAAGTCCTAGGTGGAGAGTCGAGATCACTTTGTAGCTGTAGGTTCGCCTCTTACTAGGTGGTGTTGGCTGAGGTCAAGGGGTGTTGGAGGTTCACACTAGGTGACACAGAGGGAGGACTGAGGGCCCGAATGTGGATGCGAGAGCATTCATCCAATTGGCGGTTTAATTTCTAATATATACATGTCTTTACAGGTAGGCTGTAGTGGCAGAGGGTACAACTAGTGCACGCCAGGGGACAATTCCGATGTGATGATCGGTGCCCGGGTTGATGCGTGACGGATGAACACACACATGTGTTTTACAGAGGGCTCCTCCCGTGGCGTGGGCTGTGGTCACGATGCCGAACGGGGGGCTCATGACTGGATAACTGGAGGGATGCGTCGATCAGGTATCTGGGCGAGGGTCGATCTCGACTCAAGTTGAGCGGTCGAACATGGCCTCGTGACTGTTGACACCCATTTTAGCCCACAAGCTGCGTCATTTCTCTTATTCATCATTTTGATGTCCCGAATTACCCATTATTTTGGAGTCTTTCTTGGATAGATTTCAAGCACATTTTCATTGTTCCATTCCCTTTGAGATTTGGAGATCATGATTTCTTAGAGCCCTGGAGTTTATCTTATCAACTTATGGCTTCTAAGTCGACTTTCGGCCCATTTAGGCCCGCTTCCAACAAGTAATCGGCTTTCTCTCACTGCGCAGTCTAGAAAGTGGTCCTTTTTCACCCTCTTCCTTTCCTCCATTGAAAGAGTAATCTTCATAAAACTTGTTCAATTTTTCGAGATCTACAACTTCTCTTTCTACACTATTATCCAATTCTATCTTGATTGTGAGCTATTCGTATTTTTCTGGCCTGCTGTGCTGCTCACCCAGAAGCCCAACTTTTCTCTCTCTTCCAGCCCCATTTTCTCTCTCTTATGATTATTTTCTCAACTTTCTTTCTTCATAAAAGTTGTTCCCCTTTCAGTTATCTAAAATTTCTCTTTCTACCACTTTCACTAGTTCTACACCGTTTGAGAGATATGCTTCGATTTCCAAAGTCATGCACAGTCTGCCCAAAATTGATATAAAGGACCAGTATATGTGCGTTAAAGTAATATGACGGTCCTACACAAGTCCGTTATGCCCAAACTTTCCTGAAAACGTCCTGTTCGACCCCCAGAGCATAACGGACCTACCCTAGTCTGTTATATCACTCTGACGGTCTCGCGATAGACCGTTATACACACCAGAGAGTCCAATTTGTGCTGGACTCTGCTCCGTTTCTGTGCGCCGTGGCCCCCTTGAAGAGCCCATAACTTCTTGAATTCTACTCCGAATTGAGTGCCATTTATTTCTATGATTTCTCCTTGATATTATCTTTAATTTGGTCCATATATCTTGGATTTTCATTGACTGTCTTGCTCGAAAATGTGGACAAAAATTAAGGATTTAGGTGTCCTGGTTTAACTCAAACTCTGCAGATTAAGCTCCGGGGCTCCATTCTAGAAGCCATATCTTCCAAATCCTTCCACCAAATTGAGTCACACTTGTTCCTACCTCTTATCCTTTGTATTATCTCGAGACTAATCCATAGAACATGAATTTTGGTGGACTCTATCTCCTAAAATCTTGGGAGAACTTTCTGGATTTCCTACAACCTCTATATAAACTGCCGAGTTCACAATTGCAAAGCGGGGCTCTTTCTTGGTTCGGGGCGAAGCCATGCTACAACGCCGACTCAATCCTTCGACCCTGGCTTGAAGAGGGAAGTATTGACTTGTCATTGCATCCTTTTGGGCTTGATGTCATGGTCTATACTCTGAGTTCTCTTCCTCTCAAAATCACAAATCATCACAGTTTTCTATCCATCAAATTTGCTATTCACATTATAACAACATACATTGTAATTTGTGTTATGGTAGTCCACGGAGTCTCTCTCCCCTCCTTTCTCTCCCTTACCCTCTCTCCCCTCCTTCAGCCGTTGTTCTTTGTGCTCCTCCTATATGAATTACAATATCGACATTGAATATTTTAAAACTACCAATGTCAAATTTAGTATTATACCAAAACTAGTCTTCTAACTAGATGGCGCATAAAATATTATTTTCAAGTAATCAGTCTTCCTGGAAAAGTATTTATGCTTTACAAAATCTATGAATCAGCATCAGAATTTCCACTTGGAACTAGCTACTTTAAATGGTTGTCCATGAAGTAAAACTGCTTTTT
This sequence comes from Amorphophallus titanum, assembly GCA_024336825.1. Taxonomy (NCBI): domain Eukaryota; kingdom Viridiplantae; phylum Streptophyta; class Magnoliopsida; order Alismatales; family Araceae; genus Amorphophallus; species Amorphophallus titanum. The sequence continues at coordinate 22,683,341 of JANBPO010006859.1, forward strand.
ACTATCATTTTCAGTATGGAGTCTGGTTAATGGGCCCATCTATTTATGGGCCTGCAGTAAGTTGTGAATATCATCACAGTAATAGAAGAGCAGCATTACTTCAAACATTTGCTCTAGAGCATTACTTCAAACATTTATTCTATGTTTGCTTCAAAACCCCGACTTACTAAATGCTGTTTATGCGCAACCTTATGCCAGGAAATTAATGAGGTTATCATCAGAAGTAGCATCAGCAATCCTCCTTCGGTAAATCCTGCCTCTGTAAGAACATTGTTGCACTCAAGTTAACATCAATTGCTGCGCGCAACAGCAAAAGAGAACATGTACATATGATACATGACCTTACAAAAAAACAACCTCTTGCACGTATTTGCAACTATGGGTATGGTTTACAAACGTGTTTGGGGAATTACCGTCGGTCTGGAGCTGTCGGTATCGGAGAACTGAACCGCTGGCGGACTTGTCAAACTTCACCACTTAATAATAAGTGAAGCTTAGTGGATCGATATGGGCATTTCCCTGAAACATATAATACCAAGGCACCTACAATTGAGTCATCTGTGACACTACTTCACATGGTCTGACAGCCTTTGCGAATTGGTTGATCAAATTTCCTCACTCTTCACAGGAGTCCAATTAGCCCTTGAGGCAGCAGTTTCTCTCCTGCAACGTGACACAAATCCGAGGGCATAACCAACAAAACCTCCAAGCAACAGAAGACTCACTCCCTTAACGTACCAAGCAAATGTGGACTTGACAACCACCTTGTCTTGTTCATGTTCGAAAGCATGGCGTGACAAGATCTCCACCCCATCATGGGCTTCTCCATCGTGGTTTCCAATATATGTGAGAGTCAGCTTTTCCCTTGTTGCAATCAACCTTGTGTAGCCAAACTCACCCCCACGGTACATCGATCTTTGAGGCTGAGGGAAGACTGGAACATCCAGATGGTCAGGCCTTGGCTCCCAGATTGGCTGCCAGTCTTGTCCTGCCATGCCTATCACCGCATGCACTGGAGAGCCTCCTGAGTGATTTCCCAAGTTTGCACCTACACAGCTGAAGTTCTTCATGGCACAGAATCTCTCATACCTATGGACATGTCCCCAAAGAGCAAGGGTGACATTATTCTCCACCAGCAAAGGTTCCAAGTGCTCAAGCATCTTTTGTCTTAGTGGAGCATCCCTTATTTCATTGCTTGTGGTGTACATAGGACGGTGGCCTTGTACTACTATAAATGGCGTTTTCTCCCTATCGACACTCTCTAAATCATACTTGATAAAATTATACTGGTCGCTGCCCTGAAGAAAATTGGTTTCAGTAGATATGTATAGAAAATGGACAACCCCGGCATCAAACGAGTAGTAGAGATTTCTTGTGTCAGGTGCACCTGTCCCTGTGGGTAGAGAGGAGTTCCCTGGCATTTTGAATTTAAGGCTGTATGGTACTCCACATTCTCCACCGCCATCTTTCCCATATGAGCCATAAGACCATGATGGTTTCCAAGGCTGTAATGGCCAATCATACTCATGGTTTCCAATGCACACATGGTATGGGACCTGCGACGCAATGGGTTCAATCTGATTGAAGAACTCATCCCATACCCAAGAATAGCCCATGGCATAGCTAATGTCTCCTATATGAGAAACAAAGGCAGACTTATTGCCAAGGGCTTCAAGATCACGAAGAATCCACTTAACAGTTGTTTTACTCTCCTGCTGCCAGCGACGGAAGGTTGCATAGGGAGCCCAAGTACCCATGTCTCCAAAGAGAAATGCAATTGTCTCATTTGAGTCACTGTCCCGTGACATAAAACTGTGTGTAGGACTCCAGCCCCCAGCATCACTACCAACCTGTGCACAAACACTATTCTGTTATTGAGGGCTAATTGGGTGATAATAGTTTAATGGAATACACCACATTAAATGAGGACAACACTTGAGCATAAAGCAAATTATGTGGACCGATACATGTTTTTTTGATAGTTCTAATCTTCAGAGAAACTAAAAAAGTGAAAAAAGCATACGGGTGCTAAGTAAAAGGATACAAGACAAAGTAACAGGAAGCAACTGAATGTATGATACTTGGGATCCAAGAACCAGGGAAAACACAATGTTATATATATCGTCATGCTCAGACTTGTTTCCATCGTCCTGTTCATTTTGTAAGATGAAATTCACTTGTGAACCTTTCTAAGAAGATCCATCTTTGCCCACTAAGATTGATGTTTTTACATGACCCGCAAGAAAATCTCCACCCTTGAGTGGAAGCCCCTATTCCTTCTTAGAAGAATATCAACAGTTCAACCTGATTATGTTTATAGCAAAAGGGGGAAAGAACTCGATATTTACTGAAAAAGGAGATGGGTTTTGTTTCAATCTCCTAAGATCTCCCATATCTACAAAAAGAAAATACAGGCACCATTTAAACATCACAGTAATGACTTTCACTGTACTGAAATCACTGTTACATGAGCCTATGATATAGAACTAAAGATTTCCCCATCTGACCCACTGACATGTGTATTAAACTCCTATCCTCATGTGGAGTCTGTGTATGTATTGACATTATTTGATTCATTTGGCTCTTTCAATGGATGGCTCCATTGTTAATGGAAACCAAAAAGGACATTGCCTCACCACCCACCAACCCTGAGAAAATGGAAAAAAGAAGAAACAGACCATAAATGGGTCACTTAAAAAGAGATGCGATGATGGCGATTTATGAGCAACATTGAAATGAGGGCAATGGTGGTAAATAGAGATGGTTAATAATAGATACTAGACAAAGAATAACGACTACCAGATGATGGCATACATCAGTCGTGAACGCAGACCAAGCGGATTGTTTTTGGGAATGTGATAGCCCATGTAAATTATATTCTACAAGTAGACAATTGTAGTTTGGTAAACGTGTGGCTCAGAAGTTCTGTTGAAATGGATGATTTCTGTGAAATGTTGTACTCTTCTTGACTAAAAAAGCTAAAGTTATGGCTAGTCGGAAGATGCCCCTTTGAACTACTGTAAGTTGTCTTGCGCAGAATGTTCCATATTTCAGCCAGATCCAGAATTGATACCATATGAACACAAGATTAGGCTAATATGGACCATTCAAGAATCAGATACCTGATTGATGGTGAGTAGATTTTCCAATAACGAGATAAATTTCGCCATGCCACAAAGTTAGATTTTCCAATAACGAGATAAATTTCGCCATGCCACAAAGTTAGAATGCAGGCTCCCACGCATTCTGCCACATCCAAAAAATGAGGATTTGAGAACAATCAAGTTAAAGTCTTTTTTTCCCGAAATGTATTAGCCCTCAAATTTTCCATCATCTGCAGAGCCCAAGTTGCCCGAACCAGGTAAACAATTTCCCAGCTATTTGGATCTAACGGACTAACACCTAACTGGTGTAATTCCAGACAAACGAATGAGGGGGTGGAGGAAGTGAAGATTTTACTGATGAGACAAACTCAGACAAACTCTCATGAATGTCTAGTCAAGAAAAAAGTGGAAAAGAAAGAACAGAACACATGAATCATGTCAAAGTTTCATAAATCTGACGAAAAAAATCTCACCTTGTAATAGTATCTCCTCCCCTTCTCCAAATTCCTCACGACCCCATCGTGTATGAACCCGGGGTCCCTCCACCCGAGGCTGGCGTTCGCCGGGAAGTCGCACATGTCCGACCGCTCGTACCTCGCCACCTCCGTCCCCACCACCGCGTCTATCCGCCCCTCCTCCACTCCGTACCTCACATACCTCTCCGCCCCGTCCCCCGTCACAAACATCACCCGCATCTCGTCCTCCCGGTCGGTGAACGCGAGGTGGATCTGCCCGGGCCCCCTTCCCGACGCGAACCCCACCTCCTCCGACGCCGCCAGGAGGTGGCGTGTCCGCGGGAGGGGGTTCTGGTCGTGGTCGTGGTGCCGCTGGTCGACCTCGCCGCGGGTCCACCGGAAGATCCGGAACGAGTAGTTCGCCCGGAGGTCGACGAGGGGGAGGTCGACGGCGCCGGACCCAGACCGCCAGCCATGGGAGGAGGAGAGGAAGACGTAGCCGATGAAGTACTTGTGGGCCGAGCTAGGCGGCGAGTAGATGCCGAGCCAGTCGAGGTCGGAGGGGTTCTCGACGCCGGACCACCGGATCCGGACGGTGTCGCCGGATCGGGAGAGGGTCCTAGGGGAGACGGAGATGGAGACATGGGAGGAAAGGGAAAGGGGGAGGTAGGGGAATAACCTAGGTAAGTTTGATGAGAAAAGTGATAAAAGAATCTTCCTAGGTTATGCATTCAATTCTAGAGCATACAGATTATTTAATAAGAGGACTTTGGTTGTTGAAGAAAATTCTCATGTGATCTTTGATGAATCTGAATTAAAACTGATAAGTCAACTTGTTCTAATTGTGGATGCAGATGAAGATCCCAAACGCCCAAATGATGCTAAGGCTACGGATGAACCAATTGAAGGGATCTCCAGCAGTGGTGAAAAGGATGAAGATCCTTCAATTGAAACACTTCAAGTGCAACAAGTGCAGCATCCCGACTTGCCCAGTTCCTCTACATTCTTGAAAGATCATCCAGCTGAAAACATAATCGATAATCCTCGAGATGGGGTAAGAACTAGATCATCACTAAGGCAAGTAGAAGAAGAGGATTTAATGGCCTTAATCTCACAAGAGGAGCCTAAAGATGTGGTAGAAGCTCTGCAAAATGAATCCTGGATTCAGGCTATGCATGAAGAGCTACACCAGTTTGAAAGAAACGAGGTGTGGACTCTTGTGTCGCGTCCTAAGAATCAGCCCGTAATAGGAACCCGCTGAATTTTCAGAAACAAGTTGAATGACACAGGATTGGTTGTTAGGAATAAGACCCGGCTCGTAGCCAAAGGGTATAGCCAGGAAATGTGTATTGATTTTGACGAGTCTTTTGTCCCGGTTGCTAAACTAGACGCAGTTCGAATTCCTTTGTCCCATGCTTGTTCATCTAACTTTAAATTATTTCAAATAGATGTTAAATCTGCGTTTCTAAATGGGTATATCAAAGAGAATGTCTTTGTAGAACAACCTCCAGGCTTTGAAGACCCCAAACATCCACGACATGTGTACAAGCTTCAGAAGGCCTTGTACAGACTGAAGCAAGCTCCAAGGGCATGGTATGAAAGGGTCACATCTTTTCTGACTGAGAATGATTTACAAGAGGTAAAGTTGATCAAATACTATTCATGATGAAATCAGGTAAGGATATATTGGTAGTTCAAGTGTATGTTGACGACATAATTTTTGGAGCTACTAATAATATTTATGTGATGAATTTACAAGAATTATGCAAGGAGAATTCGAGATGAGCTTAATGGGAGAACTAACCTTATTTCTTGGATTGTAGGTTATCTAATGCTCCAGCTAACAGGACTGGTTCTAATTCATGCAATTATACAAAATCACCATGTCTAAGCATGAAATGTAATGTTAAGGCAAGTTTAGAATTACCTTCAATTGCCTGCAGCCTGCCTTGTCACTTTCGTTCACCTGGTAACTCATCACGCAGTGCCTGCTCCTTCATCAAAGGACAACGAGCAATTCTATGATCTGCACTACCAGAACGGATGTATTTTCCTTACTTCCTCCAGCAATCTTCTGACCAATGCTCACCTTTGTCAGAATGCTCGCATTTCTCTCTAACAGGGACAATCTGCTGGTCATCCTTCTTACCCTTCTTACCCTTCTTGTCCTTATGAGCTCCATTACCTCCGTTCGGTCTCTTCTTCCCATTGGGAGGCACACTACTCTCGGAACCATTTGCTCCTTCCTTCTTGGCAAGCCTCCTAGAAATCTCTCGGTCATATCTAGAGCATCCTCTAACACTTGGGCCTTCTTCACCATCTCGGCAAACCCCTGAATCTCTAACAGCGCTAACTGCGGGATATACTCTACCCTTAACCCATTCAAGAACCTCTTAGCCTTCATCTTCTCCATATGAACTAAGTGAGGGGCATAACGAGCTAACCTAGAAAATTGGACTTCATACTCTGCTACAGACAAGCTCCTCTGCTTCAAGGACACAAACTCAGTAGCCTTCTTCTCGCGAACCCGCTCTGAAAAATATCTCTCATTGAAAAACTCCACAAAGTCATTCCACGAAACCTGATCATCCGGCAACGTCACTTCTACTTCTTCCCACCATGCCCGCACATCTTTCTCTAATTGGTACGTAACTAACAAAATCTTCTCCTGATCGGCACACTACATAACCTTAAAAATTCTCTCTATCTCCTTAACCCAATTCTCTACCTCATCGGGATCGGTAGACCCACTAAACTTAGGGGAATTAATACCCTGGAAACTCCTATGCAAATCACCCGCACCCTAACGAACACCTCCCTGGGCTACTTGCTGCAAAGTCTGAGTTAACCGTCGAACCGTACGCTGCATCTCCTGCCACTGAGCATGCTCCGTAGCCATCCTAACCTATAACACAATTTCATAAGGGTTAATGACTTAATATCTTTTAACTTTATTAAGATTATCACAAATTTTACAAGAAGCTTACCAAACTGTCGACACGACGCCAAGCTCCAAACGAAGACCTACAAGAACAACCGACAAAGTCTAGGAAAACCTAGACAGACTCAGACCCAAACGACATGACTAAAACGTCATGCACACTGCCCCATACATGACAGGAGCGTTGTGCAGGTGACAGACACTGACCTCGAGTACTGCCATGAGAGGGCTAACCCGGGAGGTCACGACGCACAAGAAACGCGAAGAGAATCGCGAAGAGCCATGTGCCACGTAACTAGAGTGCCTCACCACCAGAAGAACAACCAGCTGCGTCCACTGACGTCTTATGCTGCACCTAATAGTGTCTTGTCCACGTCACCTACCGCAAGGACTAAGCCGAGACAAAGGCACTGTCAGAACCAGAACAGTACCATAACGTGAGTGACTAGTCAGGGTCATGTCTAAAGATGCAAGTCTAAAGCCCCTGACCACGTGTGCACACAATGGCTATCATCTAAGCCAGGCCTCTAGCTAGTATTTTCCCTCCGAAGGATGCTACTGTTGACGAGGGGCCCACGGAACTTGCCTAAGAACCGTAAACCGGGAAAGTGCCCTGCTACAAGAGCCGTCACGCCGAAGCGTGCTGTAAGACTACGACTAGTGGAGGCTCACAAGACACAGAGACTCAAAACACGAGTGCAGAAATACAGACAGGTAAGAGAGCACTGTCGCACGTACTTTGAAGTACCAATGGCAGTAAAGTCACTGCCAACAACTCAGGACAAGGCAACTAGACCTACTCGAGTCAGACGACTCTGGAGCAAGATCGTCACAGACAGCGAAACAAGCCGCTAAACGGTCTATTCCTAAGCTAGAGGAAACAACGCTGTCAGAGGAAACGACACGCGAAGACCTGAGGGGACACTGAGAACCCTCAACACATCTGGATAAGTAAATCAAGGTAGAACGAAATCTCGAGGCATCCAAAAACACGGTCTCGAATTGGACAAAGCCACCGAGACACACACAAGGTCACACGTCAACCCTTGGTCTCACCAGGTTGACTAGAACCCGACACGACACATACACACAGACACCCACAAACACACGTACTGCATGCACAAACACTCTTGGCCGTCCCATCATGGTCACTGCCCTCATAGGATGTCAACAGACACCCACGGGTCACTGGTACTTAGGGGTCCTACAATAAACCGTCAGACTCCTTCTGACGGCCCATATATAGACCGTTATATACCTCTGATAGTGAGATTTAAACTCTATTCCATACGTTTTTAACTAGAAATCTACCATGTTTTAGTATGACATCTTGGTCTGTAACAGTGCAGAATGCAATATTAATCTAGTGTTGTGATTTGGAACATTTATCCACATTAATTTCATGAAAGTTGCTTTAATAAACCATAAGTTAAATGACCATATGAAACTTGGTAAAAGCTTGGTTATTAATCTTTCAAATTTTGAACCATGCTGTTACAAACTATTATATCATGATCTTAATATCATTGCTTGACAGTCATGCCACTCCGGTGGGATTGATTGACCACATCGTCTCATTTTTCATATTTTATATAGCCTCAATCTTGTAATAGTTGGGACTCTCCGCCGAATATTCCTTCCGTCGGACTAGGACCTCTATTATGAGACATTCGTAAGTCCTCGCAATCCTGGGATTCCCACTAGGATGCCGGGCGGGTTGTACCCCCAAATCCTGCACCTGTTGACTCGATCGGATCGCATGGTTTTACAGCCCGAAAGTAGGACTGTCCTGTTTAATTGCGGCCCTTCTGGGACCGCTACCATTAGGTTGTGGCCTAGGTGTGACCGCCTAGACCTTGAAACAGCTCTGTTGTTACCACATTTAACTAGCTAAGTGCTAGGTCTTGCTGGTCAATTTTCGTTGAGTTTCAGTCGACCTAGCCATGTTGAAGTCGACCTATAGCCTCTAACTCGACCGGAGAGGTGTGGGTTGGACCCTGGTTTGGTTCCACCATGACTCGGGCGGGCTGGGAGCCCATTAGTCGAAGGCTATAGTCTTGATGGGCCCAAATCAGTTGCGGTTGTTATTGGACCATCTTTATCTCCTAAACGGGCTTCTGAGGACTGTTTCTGCGGTGGAGCGGCCCAGTGGAGACCGTCCCCTTGTTGTTGGGGCCCAGGAACTTTCTGCTCAAGACGGCCGACTGTGGACTGTCTTCCTTTTGGAAACGGCCCATCCAGGACCATCCTTGTCTTCTTGCAGCCCACTAAGGACCGTTTTCATCCTTTGACACTGGGCTTTGTCCCTCTGGCCCAGTATTGGCTATTGCGGTCCATGAAATGCCAGGAGTCTATAAATACATGCTGAAGGGAGAAACCCTAGCCAAGCTACAAGGTTGAAACCCTGGCGGCCCTCTCTCCTCTCTCTTTCTCTCTCCCAGGGGTGCCCCCCTCTTCCTCTCTCCTTCCTCCACGGTGGATGGTGGTGCTGAGATCGGCACGGCGCGTGGAGATAGTGGAGGAGATCCTGTCTTCTTCCACTACTCATGTGGATGCATCTAGACGTTGGACGCTTGAACGGATCGCGACCTCGGGATCCTCCTCTCATTCGTCTTCAAGGTTTTGGGAGATTGTCGACCCCGCAAAGGTAAAGAATCATTCTTCACATTGCAGGATTTACCTATTTAGTTTGATTTTGAAAAATCGACAACGATATGCAATCTAAGGTTTTGATGCTTTCCACTACGTATTCTTGTCGAAACCTTACAGTGGTATCAGGGCCAGGTTGCTGGTTTGATCAAAATCAACTTTATTTTATTATATTTTCATCGTCTCGTTCATGCATGGGGCTCTTAGTTCGTCGCTTGATTGGGTCGCTCATGGGATGAGCAACGTCCGATTGATGCCAGAGAATTGTTCCCTGCATCAAGAGGATCAAGACACACATCTTCGCCCGTTGATTGACCCACCGTGGAGTGCGAATCGACCACCCCTTCACCGTCGCGGTCGTCATTCATCGCGTGGGGATGTGGCCATTTCAGTCTGAAATCCCTTGATTGCTGGCGCCCATGGGGGCTGGCAGGGCTGGCGATGGTCCTCCACCATGAGCCACTGTCATCTGGTGGCGTTGGAGGCCGGTGGAGATACCATCGCAGTTCTCTCCAGTGATCAGAGGCTTCTCCACTTCGCGGTGACCGGTGTGGACCGGTGGGGAGGACGATGGCGGTGGCGGGGTCACCGACAGGGGCTGCTGGAGGTGGGGGCACCGGTGGTGGCTGGCGGCGGGTCCTCCCCGGGCCCTGCTCGGACGTGGAAGTGGCTAGGGTGAAACCCTAGCTGTCCCTGTGTTCGGGCGGGAGGGGAGACCCCTCTCGGGTCACTAGCGGGACAGATCTGACCCGCCCCAGATCCGAACCCGTTAAGCCCCCAATATTTTTTTGAGTTTTTACATTTTAAAAGTTTTTAAAATGCGTATAAATCTCAAAAAAATTTGTTCAGCTTCACTAGACAGCCTGACGGAGACACCGAGGCACAGCTGGAGGGGGCTAGGAGAGCCCTTTGCTACCTACCCGCCTGGGGCGAGGAGGGATTACCTTTTGACAGCGTCGTGAGGGACTGCGGCCTTTTTCTAGGGACGTCAGGTGGAGGGACGACCAACACCGGCACCGGTCCAGGGCTGCCAGACGCAGGGCCATGGACTGAGTGGGTGCTGAGAACCTGGTCGGCGGAGTTGACGTTGCACTAGCCTGCGACGAGTTCCTTGGAGCCGTACTACCCACATCGGTTGGCAATGAATTTCGGGTACGACTAGGGGATCCCGTCGAACCGAGAGTTTCCTTTGACAGGCCGACAGTACAGTGGGAAGGACACCCACCTACTGGCGACCGCGTGGTGGGACTTCTACTATCGCCGGGAGTAAGAGCAGTTTTCGATGCCGGGAGAGGGACGTTGGGGGCGATTCGACGTCCATTACGCCAAGTGGTGGTTCGAGCACAGCCACATGTATCGGTAGAAGGCCTCCGCAATCAGGAAGGCAGAGGAGAGTCGTTTGCTGAGGGAGGATCTGCCTCCCATTCCATTGGACGATGGGTACTTGAGGACCTGCGTTGCTTGGATTCATCGGGAGATTGAGCGACTTGTGGAGCAGTGGCCCCGGAGTAGCCGGGGCTCTTCGTCTGGGAGCCTAGACAACGGAGGGGCGCTGAAACCCTGAGATAGGTACCGACAACGGCGATGACAACTGGGATGAAGGTGCATCGACCGAGGGAACCTAGGACCTGGTGTGCCCAGTTATTGGCCGACTGTGGCCTCCGGAGCAGAGGTTCGCTGTACCAGGCACTTCTGCACGGGAATTTTGCTGACACAGTAGTCGATGACTAGAGGCGGCACATCGGCCATGCAATCGGCTCAGTCGGGCCCGTGGAGTTTGTGTCCCAGATCGAGTGTGCCCACACTCTGATGGACATTCGGGAGGCCATCGCGAAGGTGGCCCGAGCACTGTCGCTGAGGCCGGAGCAGCTGGTACCCTTGCCGTTGACCCCCTTCGGGGCTTCAGGTAAGGTTCTTTCTTTTAGCACATCCCGTCTTGACTTTGTCATTTTTTTGGTGTGCAACTGGGGCATTGCATAATGCTATGTTTGTAGGATGGGCTCGACGCGAGGATCATCTGGGCGTAAGCTTCATCTCGATCCACGACACGTGGAGGTGCGTGGGGACGTGAGGGTGGCGTGACTCTCGACAACAGTTCGGCTCCAGATCGGTGTCCCCGTCGCGCAATAGGTAGGGGGATGGAATCCTCTCCTCGCTAGGAACCCGTCGGTACCACATGTGCCGTGGTCTGACACCATTTTTCTCATTTTCTATGCATATTTCTACATTAGTATAATTTTGCCTTATTTTCTGAAAAATAATTCCATAGCTATCGTTTTATGTTTTAATAGCATGTATGGGTGTGGAATGTTGCTGTGGGCATGGCGGGTTAGCTTTTCCGTCAAAATCCCCTCGTTTTGAGCCGACCGAGAGGGGTTTTGGCCCAGGCCAACCCTTTCCCGCCATCACGGTAGCATTACGGCCACCATGTGACCGTTCATGCTTGGGCGGCCCATTCAGGACTGCCTATGACCCTTGAGTGGTCCAACTCGGACCGCTCAAGACCTGGACCTTTTCGGACTATAGGAAGGTTCACACTAGAGCGGCCCAAATCTGTCTGTTCAAGCCAGATGAACGGCCTGTAGAACGACTGCCCATGGGACTCTTTTTCTCTTCGAGCGGCTGACCCCCAACCGCCCATACCTTTAGCGGCGCATCATGTGCCGCGTAACCCTTAGAACAATTGTGGAAGAGCAGCCACCCTCTGTCCGCTCGTCCTTTGAGCGGCCGTGATCCAGCCGCATGCCCTCCATGCCCTTGTTTCAGTGTTGGAGTTGAGTAGTCGAGACCCAACTGCATGTACCTGATGAGCGGTGGACTTCCAACCGCCCAACTCTGTGCGGCCATCATGAAACCGCCCATCCTTGCAGAGTTTTAATTTCAGCATATTTGTTCCATTTATGCATTAAATGCTGCATTATCGCCATGTTTAAAAATATTTTATAAACTGTGGCATTATTTTAGATCCCAGTAGACTTACTTCCACTTTTCTTGTGATGAAACCACTAGTCGTAGCCCAGTGACCTTTAGTGTCGGCCCACCTGGAAGAGGTGGAGGGGTATTCCAAATACACGATTTTTAAGCTAGTTCTGTGGGCCCTCGGCCAACAGTAGCATCCTACTGAGAGGGAAAACTAGCTAGAGAGGATCACTGGGTGCGGAGGACTGATCGACAGCTACCTCCTCTGGGCCCGCCAGTGGTTACAGTGGCTAGCATAGAGCAGCTGGATAGTGGACGCATAGTGATGGCTGAGGGTCCCCTTGGCGAGAGAGCCGCTGGCGTCGGGACCATGGAGGTGGCTAGGATTCAAGAGGCCGGTAGCATGTACACCTATGACAGGAGCGAAGGGTATCCGTTGGAGTTCCCCCTGGATCGGCACCTATTTGAGTTTCTTTAGAGCTACGTTCCGCCTCGGATGGAGGAGGATGACTTACGGATTCTGGGAGCCCGCTGTCGACTTGAGCGAGCCATCTTGATCAGCAGGGACAGCCTGGAGGGCATAGCCTTCTACAACTACCCTAGCTTCTCAGAGGACTACTGAAGGCAATGACAGTTTCCCAGTGCTGAGTGTTTGGGGTTCTTTAGTGGAGCGGAGAGATTTGGGGTCAGAGTCGGACCGCTGGCCCCCGCTTCCTAGGACTTGCACGGTCACCATCGCGCCGAGACAGAGGGGACCGCCGGATTGTTGCTAGAGCCCGCAGGCTTGCAGTATGCTGGAGAGGGATGACCACAGCATGCTGGACGGGGTTATGAGGCAGACTATCACGAGCTGGTATGGTCATTGGGCAGTGATTCCGTCGCACTATTACTGCCAGGGTGCCATTGAGTGGCTGATGGGGGTCATCCATCACTATCGGGTGTTGTTGGACCGGGCCGGGATCAGGTACGCAGTGACTGCCACCTTGTGCACGTACCCTTACTACACTGGGCTGCTGTAGGGGCTGCTAGAGCGCTTCAACCACTGTTGGAACACGGTGGCCATAGCAGAGGGAGAGACTTCGCTGGACTTGTGGTCTCTGTTCAGGATCTCTGGGTTGCCGGTCAGCGGCAAGGGATACAAGGAGATAGTACTTGATGACCTTCATCGCAGCCACAGTGATGGATTGGGGAGGTACCGAGTGCCGTTCAGCTATCGGTATCTGATGAAGACCTAGAAGGACTTGGCCCTGGTAGGGAGAGAGAGGGTGGTGTAGACTCTGAGAGTGCCACTGAATGTATGGGTCTGTCATTTCTACAACGGGCCATTTTGCTTTTATCAGGAGTTCACCAGGGACCAGACTCCCTGGGAGGAGTATACAGAGGTGGAGCTACGCTTCAGGACCTACAGTCGGTACGTCTATGCTCCACAAGAAGGGTGGAACCCCCACGGCTTGCCGGACGTGACACACCTTACCGCCTACTTGGCATACTGGTTAGCGACGTTCGTGGTTCCACATGGGGAGGATGGTCTGCTGAGGGCTGAGCTGCTGTGGCCGGCCTGTCTGTTAGGTGAGGGGAGAGAATTGGCCTTGGCTCCTGCTGCATTGGCCAACATCTACCAAGGACTGGGAGTTCTGGCGGTGCACCCGCTGCCGAGAGAGAGGAGCATACTCCTGCCGACCCACTACCTCAGCGTGTGGGCTGGACTGCTATTTTCGGGACTGGTGACGTGAGGGACAGTGATGAACCCAGCGGTACCACTTTTGTTCAGCTTCCTTAGACAGCCTGACGGGGATGCAGAGGCGCAGCTAGAGGGGGCTAGGAGAGCCCTTTACTACTTGCCCACCCGAGGCGAGGAGGGGCAACCTTTTGACTGTGCCACGCTGGACTCCAGCCTTTTTCTGAGGCCTTCAGGTGGAGGGGCAACTAGTGCGCACCCTGTTCAGGAGGTGGCAGACGTCGAGCTGTGGACGAAGTGGACACAGGGTACCCGGTCAACGGTGCTAACATTACATAGGTCAGCGTTGAGTTCCTTGGAGCCATACTATCCACACCAGTTCGCAAGGAACTTCGGGTACGACCAGGGGATCTCGTCGAACCAGGAGTTCCCTTTGGTAGGCAGGCAGTACCGGGGCAGGGGCGCCCACCTACTTGCGGCAGCATGGTGGGACTTCTATAGTCGTCGAGAGCCGGAGCAGCTCTTGATGCCGGGACAGGGACGTCGAGGGAGGTTTGACATTCACTATGCCAAGTGATGGTTCGAGCACAGCCATCTGTACCGTCAGAAGGCTTCCGCGATCCGAAAAGCGGAGGAGAGCCGCTTGCTAAGGGAGGACCTATCTCCGATTGTGCTGGACGACGGGTACCTGAGGACCCGCCCTACTCGGATCCATCGAGAGATTGAGCGGGTTATGGAGCAGAGGCCCCGGGGTGGCTGGGGTTTGACTTCTAGGAGCCGGAGTAGTGGTGGGGCACTGAAGCCCCTGAGACAGGCTTCGGCGAGGGCAGCGGGGACAGGAGGGAAGGGGTCCCAGCCAGCACCTAAGGCCTGGTGGGCCCAATTTTTGGCCGATTGTAGCTTTCAGAGTCAGGGTTCGCTGGGTCGGGAGCTCCCGCGCGGGGGCTTTGCCAACTCAGCGATCGACGACTGGCGGCAGCACATTACTCATGCGATCGGGTCTGCCAGGCCCATGGAGTTCTTGTCCCAGATTGAGTGCGCCCGCACTCTGTGGGACATCTGAGAGGCCGTGACGATGGCGGCTCAGGCGCTGGCACTAAACCCAGAGCAACTGGTACTCTTGCCACCGGCCCCCTTCGGGGCTCTAGGTATAGCCTTGTTTAGGCCACTCTGTCCCCTTTTTCTTTTGTTGCTTTCTGGTTATAACACTAGGACATTGTATAATGTTGTGTCTCTTGACAGGTTCGGTAGCAGAGGGGGATAACCCCTCCACGGAGGCGTCCTCAGGTAGCGGGGACAGAAGTCTACAGCCGAGGCGAAAATGCCCCCGAGTAGAGGCTGCAGTAGCCGAGACTGGCGAGTCTTCTGGAGGAGTCGGGGCTGACGGGGTAGCTGAGGTAGAGACAGCTTTGAGTAAGTGTCGTTTGCCTTCTTTGCTTCTAGTCAATTTAGCCATGGTAGCAGGCTAATCTTGCTTTGCTGGGTCTGTGTCTTGCAGCTCCCGTGGAGGCTAGGATGGAAGTGACCTTCTCGCCCCCTCGGGAGGAGGACCATTCCTATGTGGAGGGAGCTGAGTATGAGATTGACATGGAGAGTTTTCTCTGGCTGATGGATGAGATGGCGCCCAATGTCAAGGCCTTTCCTGACTTCGAGTCATGGGCAGGTGCGGAAGAAGCCCATTCAGGTAAGGGCTTGTGATGTTGGTTGTAAGCTATGACTTCGCCCATTTCTGGCCACTGATGTGACTGTTTGGCTTGTGCAGAGGAGGCAGAGACGTCGGGGGCTAAGGCCCTGACCGAGGCACTGGACGGGGAGCCTGGACAAGTGGGAGAGCCAGCCCCCATGGCGACTGGCAGTTGTCCGGGTAAGTGTTCGATTACTTTAGAGGGAATCTTCTCATTGTAATCACACTTCTATTCATGAGATGCATGAGGGGAAGGCTTCTTAATTGACCGGTTCCCTTTCTCTTTATTATGTGATTAAGTCCATGGTCATGTTCGGCAGCCTGCCACTGCAGTATTCAGTTCAGCTCCTCGAGTCCTCCGCAGTTTCCTTGTCTTAGTTGAAGTGTTCTATCATTGTTCATCCCATTTGTTTGTTGCTTTCTTTTATCTTTTAATGTGTTGTTATTTCTGGTGAAAATTCGGCAGCACCTCCCCTTGACCCAGATGCTAGGGGGATGAAAAGGGAACGTGCCCACAGGGAGTGGCGTGACCCAGCAAGTCAAGGTGCGTGCGAGGGCAGCAACACCTTTAAGAAAACTTCGAGAAATCCAGGGGTCAGCGAATAAGAAAGCGCAGAGCCAGGAGCGCCGGGCTGGGGCTGGCTAGGGCGTGCCGGGTCAGACGGGCTAGGGTGTGCCGAGCTGGATAG
Source organism: Amorphophallus titanum (assembly GCA_024336825.1). Lineage (NCBI taxonomy): Eukaryota > Viridiplantae > Streptophyta > Magnoliopsida > Alismatales > Araceae > Amorphophallus > Amorphophallus titanum. Next base: position 22,699,460 of record JANBPO010006859.1, read on the forward strand.
GCCGGGGATGCACCGGGTGGCAAGAAAGTAGGTTGGGGTGCATCGAGCCAAGCAGGCTAGGTGTACTGGGCAACACGCAGCAGGGGTGTGCCGGTTAAAGGCATGGGTGGAGCGCGTCGGGCCAGGGAGCTAGAGGGTGCACCGGGTGGCGACGAGTTCGAGCGCACCGGGTAAACAGAATGGCGTGTGTGCTGGGCTGGAACGAGCTAGAGTGTGCCGGTAGGGATGGACCAAAGGTGTGCCAGGCCGGAGGACACCGAAGCGCGTCGGCAGAGGCAAGCCAAGGGAGCGCCGGGCAAGGGGGGCAGGCAAGGTGTGTTGGTTGAAGGGTTGAGAAGTATGCCAGGGGAGGCAGGTTGGCTGCGTCGGGTGGAGTTTGGTTAAGGGTGCACCGGCTAACGGCTGGCTAAGGTACGCCGGATAGAGGGTAGGTTGGGGTGTACCGGCCGAAGATGGGATGGGTTGCACCGATTCGGGTGGAACCAGGGTGTGCCGGGTGGAGTGGTTGGGGATGCACTGGCTCGAGCTAAGCCAAAGGGGGCACTAGTCATGTCACGCACCGAACAAGGCAGAATTATCAATGCGTGAACAGTTATACGGGGTGGTCGATCAAGAGACACAGATGGTGAGTATGAAGAATAAATGGATAAAATCACATCTTTATTTCATAATCTGACATTTCTAACAAATATTGCGCATTGTGCTTGCGAAGTAGGTCCAAGGATCTTCCATCTCATTGCTGCATTTGCCTTAGTGGTGTCACATCACATTGTCTCCCAAATCTTCATTGCCCATACTCCAGGTGGATAATGACGTGATGCTACCATCGTCCATAAAACTCATATGAAGATAGCATGCATAACTGAGGTGCGGTTGCTCGACTGCACCCTCCACCACCCACAATTGCCCCTGTTGTTCACATAGGTGAATGGGGGCAACAAACACGTTGAAACACACTAGAGTTGATGCACAGCAAACCTGCAAATATATACCGGGCATGCATAGTTACTTTAAAACACTAAATCCTATACATTGCAAACTAACCGCATTAATACATTACGATACATTAATGAAGCAAGCATTTAAAATTTGAGAGCAACAATAGCGATAAATGAAATGGCCAGGTTAAATACAAACATAAACATCAACATGTTCTGAATATAGTCTGTTACTATCTGAAATTTGTCAACAAAATCTTAATTTTGGAGCCATAATTGGGTAGCAATAGTGTCCCTTAACACCCCTCCCTCGTGGATGTCATGAGATGTCACGTGTGCAGTAGGATCAACATCTACATCCCCTGCGTCATTATCGACAATCGGAGCATGCAAAAAGTAGTAATCTTCACTATGTTCTCGATGAATGAAGTTGTGTACCACACAGCAGGCAACTACCATGAGTATTTGAGTTCGAAAAGGATACATGTTCCCTTTCTTTAAAGTTGTAAACCGCATCTTCAAAATCCCAAATGCTCGTTCTACTACATTCCTTAATTGGACATGGCGGTGATTAAACTTGTCTCATAAGCTGCGATATGCTGTATTACCACGGCCTTGGAACTGGGCTATATGATATCGCTCATTCTTATACGGTGTAATGAAACTCCCAGTATTTGCGTAACCCAGATCAACCAGATAGTATTTGCCTGCAGGGAAGTAATAAGCGGCGAAGTAGAATGAATAGAGAATATTGAAAAATGTTACTATAAGTCCAAGGAGTGAAGTTACTTGGAGGCACCCTAAATCCACCATGCTCTATTGCCTGCCTCAAGATCTTTTGGTCACCAGCCGAACCTTCCCACCCCACAGAAAGGTATTGGAATTGTAAATCAAATGAGACAACGACCACAGTCACGTCAACGCCAACCGCACCTTAATCGAAGTCTGGGAGCTCCCGAAGTAGCTTCTGCAACAGCCATCTAGGACTCTGTTCCAGACAGGGGTAGTTCAGACTAGGCCTGAACTATGAGCTGTAGTGACCGCCGTCGACCACTGAGTGGAACCAGGCTTCTACGGACTGTTCTCTGGTCAGTTTTGGTCGTCCCAGAGCTGGTCCCACCTCCGGCAACCTCTGTTCGAGCCCGTGGTGGCCCCAACTCTGACCCGCTGTCCTGCTATCCCTGACAGAGCCGAAGCAGCACCCACCGTAGAGACGATGGTACCGCACCCCGGGCTGACCTCCAGACGACCACCAGCGCTTGCGGCCCACTGCCACCAGATCCTTGGTCGACTCAGCAATGGCCTTGCCTTCCTGTAGCTTTGAGAGAAGCCCTCCTTGACCCCGACACTCAGCCTCAGCCCCTGAGGGTCAGATCGGGACCGATTCGGGCGTTGCGGCTCTCCCCCCCCTCGCTTGGCCGACTGAAGGCCCCTCCCGGTGTGGAGGTAGTTTTGGGTGTAATTAACTTAACCCCCACCCCGAGAACCCCCCTCTTGTGCGAGGTGTAGTGATGTAACATTATTAATTTTAGGTCAAGCATCATCGACACCGTGCGTGGGTGTGTACCCCCGTTTCCCCATTCGCCCACGTCTCCGGTCGGGATCGGTGTCTTCACACCGATCAGGTGAGCGTCCAGTTGCCCTCCTTGCTGGTTTTTACTTTGCTTAGTTTAGTATTGCATTTGGGTTACTCCGTCGGCAGCGAGAGAGTGCCCGATCCCGACTTCGATAATATTTGAGTGACTACCGCGGGTGAGTTGTGAGAGAACCATTACATCCCACGCCCCCAGCATGCTGGCTGCCAACGAAGTTGGGTATCCCAGCCCCTTAGGGGTTCAATCTTAGGCTAGCCAACCCCCCCGGAGTAGCGAGGTTCTGTCCCAGACCCTCACCACCATCACCGGGTTACCTACGGATACGAGAGTGCGCTTAGCGGATGAGTCCGCTCGAGTGAAGCTATCGGTCCGTGAGTTGCTTGTGGTGAGGACACCAGAGCTAGCCGTCATTATCAGACACGAAGCATGACTCGAGCGACGCCGACCTCCTTGTGGCTGGAGGACTTTCGAGCATCGCGGGACCAAGCGCAAAGATCCCATGGAGAAGGTGTTGCGGCCTTCGATGAAGGCCACGACTGTCGAGAGAAAAAGGGCAAGAAAGGTGGAGGCCACTCGCTTAGTCGAGGGGGGCACCCAGTTGGCCCTCCCGTTTGTTGAATCCGAGGGGGCTGCCATCGTCGAAGGGGCCACGACCGAGGCAGGTGCATTTCAGGCAGGGGCGGCCGCAGCTAGTGCGCCTATCGAGGTCAAGAGGGCACATGACGATGGGACCTGATTTGAGCCAGTCGAGGCTGAGGGGTCGCAAGGCAAAGTGACACAATCCCAGCCGACCGAGACTGTGGAGGCGGAAGGCGGAGCAGTCCAGCCCGAGCTAACCGGTGGGCCCCCGAGAGTGGAAATACCCGGGGGGGATTTCCCAATCCCAGCTGCTCCTAAGAGGGCCGTCCCTCTTGCGGTAGGTACTTCTGTCGTCTGAGCCTCCTTGTACCATAGGTGTCACTCTGTGACCTCGAAAGTAATTCGGGGAAGTCTCGGGTGTAGCCCTCCTTCTGTGCTTCATGAACAAGTCATGGAAGGCAGCCTAATTGTGGCCCAGCTGGGGGCCGATATGGCCAATTTGTATGCTCGGATCAACTCCGAGAGGGATTCTCTGGCCTGGGCCAGTGGTGCAGCAGACCGGAAGATCGAGCGCTTGACTCATAATCTTGAAGGCCTTCGGCGGGAGGCGGCTTCACTCAGAGCGCAGGCCGAGTCGAGCCAGAAAGAGGCTCGAGAGTCAATCGAGCAGCTAGGGCAGGCCCGCTATATGCTCGAGCTGAAAAATAGAGTCTTAGACGTGGAGTGAAAAGTGCAGGCCGAGCGTGCCGAGTAGTGGAAGGCCGAGCGTAAGGAGCTCGAGGGTCGGATCTGAGAGGCCAAGTGTAATGAGGACATCTCACGCCATTCTCTCTGGCTCGGGTCACCTGCTCCACTGTGAGGTGGATCGACTATGATTCTGACATGTTATCTCTATTGTTGGGTCTTATATCATGTAATTTTTACTTTAATTGAGTTATGTGTGTATCCTCTTTATTTATTTGAGTCAATCCATTAGGGAAATGGGCCATTATGTTAGCTAATTGGGCCCAACTAGTGAGCTAGGCCCATGGGGTTGAACCCCATCGTAGAACAAATCAAACACCCTTTATGCATTCCACAATCTACATTAATGCCCATCTCATTTTCGTGACTGTAGTTAAGCTCACCTCCTCATGCATTCCCCAACATGGGGTAAGTTATTTACATGGATATTATGTCATGCATGCGCTTGCTTCTGAGCTAAAATCGCTACATTGGCCAAGCTCAGATTTCAGTCAACCAATGTATAATTTCGGTCGGCCAAACACTCCATGCATTGATGCATAAAGGGGCTAGGTCGACGCACCTATTTGTTAGCCTACTAACTGCCCTTCGGTAACTCCCTCTCTCCTGGGCTATGCATATAGGCTTATGCCCACTACACATTATGCACGTCCCACGTGTGTGAAATAAATCCCATGCATTTACATGTGCATGCTTGAATGCCATGTCTTGTGGTATATTAAATAGTAGGCTGAAGAAATTCGAGTTATACTCAATTGGCCACTCCCACTCTACGTAAGTATGTGGCTCTGCCTTTTACCAAGGTCACAACGCATAAACGAATCACTTGAACCCTACATGTCACCTTGTGAATGTCTGTATAGAGCATCCTCCTGCATTTCTAGCACAAGCAGCTTAGGCACTTTATACATGCCACACATGAAAAAAAAGAAAAAATAAAAAGAGGAAGGAAACATTTTAAACAATGAGCACTAAAGTAAGAACTGGGGTTCAACACCTCTTACACTTCCTAGATCAACTCGTAACATAAACAAGACAAACAAGCAATTTGTGCTCATTCATGCAATGGCCAGTGACCAGTCCTTGTGGGCTTCTTGTGTATCAACATAGCTCCCTTCTGCGTTGAAGCAGCCGTGCAGGAAGTTGGCTCGCTACTCTCCCCTATGTCGACGCAGCATACCACTGCATCGACCGAACAGTGCGCTGGGTTGCCCTAGCACCACCCGTGAGTCGACTGATCACCAGATTGCGTTGACCTACTATCCCGGCAGTGCGCCAGGCCCTTCTGCGTCGACGCAGTGGTCTCCACCCCTCTTGGCATTATGGAAAGAATAAAAAAAGAATAATAAATAATAATAATGGCAAGAAAAATAAAACATGATAAAAGATTTATGAATAAATAAAACAAATATTCACAAACATCAATCCCTCCTTCAAGAAAGACATGCACAGACCTGAATTCCAAATGTGCACCGACCCTAGACATGAGCAAGGCAAATGTGCATCGACCTTGTCTATGGTCCTACAAGATGTGCACCGACCTTATATGCATGAATATGAATGTGCACCGACCTTCTATGCAGTCTAGAAAATGTGCTCCGACCTTAGTATGCAGTCTAACAAACATGCACGGACCTTATATGCAGTCTAGCAAATGTGCGTCGACTTGATTATGCCTAGAGACATATGTGCACTGACCTTCCATGCAGTCTAGCGAATGTGCTCCGACCTTAGTATGTAGTCTAGCAAACGTGCACCAACCTTATATGCAGTCTAGAAAATGTGCGTCGACCTGATTATGCCTAGAGACATATGTGCGTTAACCTTCCATGCAATCTAGCAAATGTGCTCCGACCTTAGTATCCAGTCTAGCAAATGTGCACCGACCTTATATGCTGTTGTTCGCGCGCGGTGGGGTTTCGCCGGCTCGCTGTGTGTGGTGACCGGGGTGAGGGGTAGGATATAGCTACGGGAGAGGTGCCAGAATATAGTGTGCTTCGGGCACCCCCTCTCATGGCCATATCTTTCTCAAAGTGGCACTGTGCACTCGCCTTTTACGAAAAGTCGAGGGGAGATCGAGTGGCATGGGAGGTTTTTGGGTTTTATGGGAAACGTAGCTGGGATGTGGGCGTGCCAGTTGATTTCTCGACAATCACCCGTGGAACCGAAAGTTGATCGGGGAAGTGCCGCCAGGGCGTGGCACGTGGACTCGAGAGGTGAGGGACATGTGGAGGGAAGGTCTGTTCCATAGGTGCAAGTGCGCAGGCGATTGTGGGTAGTCGTGTACAAGATATCTTTCCCCACCGACCGCACGCAGTCGGTGTTTCTTTACATCGGATTGAATCCAAACACCTTCATTCCACATTGAAGAGAGGTCTGTATGTGCCTGAAGTCCTTGGTGGAGAGCAGGGAGCACTCGCAGTTGTGGTTTTGCACTAGACAGAACGATGTTGACTGGGGTCAGAGGGGCTGTTGATTCACGCTAGGTGACATGGAAAGGGGCTGCGAGCCTGAATGTGGATGCGAGCGCATTCGTTCAAATGGCAATGTAGTTTCTGAGAGCTATAAGGCTTTACAGGTAGGCCACGGTATAATTCAATAACTACAATCCAAGTCCACAAGGTACAGTCGACAAGAAAAGAAGTGTACACAATTGCGGGGCATATCTCGGCTTTGGCAAGTTGGCAACTACGAACTATTACTAGCATCGCACCGGACCTTCGAACCGCGTGGACGTACATCACACCTGAAAAAAAAATGGTGAGTCTCATCTCATTGGCTCAATAGGGGTCTCGCAAATTCCCACCACAACACAACAATAATAAACAATAACAACAATAGCAACAGCAACGGTTAACAGGTGGAAAGGAAGTAAGTACAACTATGCTACCCGTAAACCACACAATACCCCGAGTCCTGAGGAAACCATGATCCTCAGCAAGTCACACTCACACACACTGAAAACTCTCGACCTCCACGGTCGAAAGAACCTCAACCTTGCTGTTGGGAAAAACCTCGGTCTCAACCGAAAAAAAACCCACAACTACACCGTCGGGAAGTCACGACCTCGCTGTCGCGAAAACACTACCTTAATTGTCGAGAGGGCTGCGACCTCACTGTCAGCAAACTCAACCTCTACCGGCACAAAACCCATCATTTACACATAATCAGGCCAGATGCATCTATCGACGTCTTATACTACACCCAAGTCTCACGTGCTCAGCCTACACTCTATCCTCAAGTGGGATAATGAGACACACATGCACATCTCCCACTGGAACTAGCTAGGGTCCATGTCTCTACACCCAACAACACGGTCATGTCCTGCTAACACGGCACAGGGTATGCGCCTTTACATCCAACAACAATGTACACTAGGCCCAACCAAGTGTATGCACTCTCTAGACTATCCTTGTCTAGGTACTGTCAGTGTCATGCACACTAGACTATCCTCATCTAGGTCATGTCAACGTCGTGCACACTAGATTGTCCTCGTCTAGGTCCTGCCACGATATACCCACTAGATTGTCTCACGATAAAACACTAAACCACGCAGCCCAACAGGAACCAATGGAGTACTCACACATGTTGCATCCTCTGTGGTTTTGATAATGGCCTACACTATAAGTTTTCATATGTTTGTTTACTTCATAATCTTCTGCACCCATGCATCTTTTCATCAATGCACAGTAAGTCCATGAAGGTTCCAGGCTTGATCATAGTCCGTGCATACTTTAACCTGGTGTACGCCAGCCGGTGGTGGCATTCCCTCGCCGCAACGATGAGCGCCCGGGGAAGTCTTCCAAGGGGATTACAAGCGACACCGATTGGAGCAGCCAGGCCAGGAAGTATGTCCAGGATTGGAAGCAGAAGGGCAAGGTGGTGAAGGAACAGGCCAACAGTGACGAGGCGTACCTAAAGGCCTACGCCCAACGATACGGTGACCAAGTCTTCCACGCCACCCGACGACCGGTATAAATACTAAACTCAAAATTATTCTACACGACTGAATGATTTATTCTTATATGTATTGACACTTCAATTTTAAATGCAGCTAGACCCACAAGCACGCATTACCGAGCTTGAGGGGCTCCTTAATGCCACCGTGCAGCAGCGAGATGAGTACCGGACCACTTTGGAGGTGCTGGTGAGTTTCCTAAACCCTTGGACTTAAATGAAATGCTCATGTTATGATGGTTATGCAAGTGCAAGTTGATTGACTTCTATATGTAGCGGGCTGAAGGAGCCCAGAGGGCCAGACCGGATGAGCCATCCTCCTCTACGCAGCCTACCGAGGGATGGGTTGAACGATATGCCGACTTCACCCAGGCCATAGCTCGAGCCAAGGAGGCCGAGGCTACCCTCATGGAGCGGGTGAGAAACTAAACCTTTATACTTAAATGCTTCATGCACATGCCTAAACTGACTGTGATGCAAATGCAACATGCAGGCGAGAGAGCTGGCCGTAGCATTGGCCGAGGTAGAGCGGGCTCGAGCAGAGGCAGCGGAGGTGCCCCATCTCCAAGAAGAGATCGAGCGACTCCAGGGGGAGGTGACCCGGTTGAGCGGAGAGACAACAGACCTCGAGAGATACCAAATAGAGGCTCGGGAGGCGCGACTCCAGGTCCATGATTTGAAAATCGAGCTTCGGGTCGTCGAACGGACGGTCCGGATGATAGGCCGAGGACCTAAGCAGAGCGCATCCTGGAGTGGTGCAGTGGGAGGAATGCAGAGCATAGCACTGAGCGGATCAGTAGGGGATTACCTGGTGAGATCTTTCAGTCAGTGGAGGAACGAGGAGGCTGAGGAGGCAGAGCGGAGGTGAGAGGAGGGGCACAGTGTCATGGAGCCACCACCAAGGCGGCAAGAGGGCACTGGGGATAATAACAGCCCTGTTATCACGGATACGCGCTCAGGAGTGAGCACGACCACAAGTGAACACAAGTCTGACACCTCTGAAACAAGGCAATGTCGTTTACGTCTTGCAAGATAAGAGACACGACTACCAGAGTAAACAACATCAAGAAACGAATCGACAGACGTGACAGGCACAACCAACACCAGCTTACACAAGGAAACATAGTCCTCTCAGCTGACAGCCTGGCGATATCATCAGCTCTAGTGCCAAAGGAAACAGGGAACACCATGCACACAGGACGCCAATGTCGATTACGGGGAAGAAATGACAACAAAATCAACAATATTGGACCACACACAGCATTAAGCCAATCCTCACTCAGATATCACATCTGATCAAGTCACGAGCCACTCCATTGGGAACAGGAGCACAGCCAGTCACTGACAAGCCAATGGTCCCACACATAAACGTAGAATCATACTAGAACAGCACTTACAGAAACAACAACTAACGATAACAGCACCTGCAGGATTTCGGCTCCGTATGGCACACAGAACCACGGAACACACTACAAGTAGGGTCATATCAAGGTATGCGGCGGCTAAGCACACGACTACAGGGAACGAGTCATGTCTCAGGCCATTCACCAAGGAAAGACCTACGGCAATTAGAATCGATCGTAAAACGACGGGAGACACCACACTCTCAGGGGACACATCTCAAGGACTACGAACACACCTCGAGAGCACAATACCAACGAAATTGAATGCAGAGTAAAGGATACTTTATCAGCAGGGAAGTCGATGATTTCCCCAACACTCGCAAATGCCAACACTAAAACCAGAGGAATGACCGACAATAGTACGACCATGACAATGTCTAAGCACATGCAGCTAAGACGGAGTCACCTCGAGAAGAGGCAATCCTCTCGACCAACCAGAATTTTACGAAAAGAATCCTCGGCTCATGGGTCATCAGCCCACACGCTTCCGCTGCGCACTCTCCAACGCACAAAGGTATCAGAAAGAACCTCGGCCTTCGCATCTCAGTACACTCTGGGCGTCATCGCAATGCCATAAAATCGCAATGTAGCACGCCTCGAGCACTGATCCAGCGAGCAACCAAACAGAAAAAGCCTAAGTGCAACAGAGAAGAGCACCAGCTTCAGCATAAAGTCCAAGGAGAAGCACTAACCTCGGCCTACCTTTACGTCCTACAAACGACAAATGAGCCTCACATCACATCGGCCGTTGGACACGGCACGACGAAAATACGGTACGCAACAGCTCTCGACACAGAAATTAGGTCAAAAGTCATGCAACCATAAAATAAGGAGATGATCAGGCTCAAATTAAGTTGTCTACACTTGAGCAGACACAGGACAAGGCAACACTGAAACGGCAATTCCAAGGCCAACCTCACAAAGAGGTCCACCAAACGACATCGGAAGCATCGAGCTCAGTAACAGAAGCTCACCAAGAAGGGAAGAGCCTAGTTCGCTCGAACAGCTTCTCAGCCAAACTGGTCCAATTGAGCACTTCAACTTCAACAAAAGTGAAACACATCCAGAGCTGACCAAACTTAAGCTAGGATGATCAAAATATCGTAATAATATGTACGGCCATTACCACAACTCGAATGGTCAACAACAACAGCATCTAGTAGCTTTTTGGTGGAGTGAGAACATTCCCATCCTTTGGTATAGGGGTGCACTCTCCCTCAAGTTATTAGATGACTGAGTTTATATAAAAAAAATGGTCAACAACACCCTGAGCAATTGACAAAAGAATCTAATATCAGCAAATCCCGACCAAAAGGGAAATGCCAACCGGAGTAGCACTAAGGAATTCTTAAAAAGCACAAACGGCATAAAAGATAGCCGTCGAGCAATAACACCGAACAATCTAAGAATCCGGATAATCGGATGCAATAAAGGAAGAGTAGAATCAACTACTCCACCTAAAAACACGAAGCACAATGTGGACTACTACACAGGGCTGTCGGCACTGTGGGTGACAAGCCACTAAGCCCACGCAGGAAAATAGACTTCTTACGAAAATCATAGGCGATGAAATAATCAAGTTACGTTAGCCTAGGATCCATCCACGAATCCTGCTACCGTCCACCTCATCCATCATTTCATCACGTTCTAGCCCATTCCATCGCGTCTCTACCTCGGTTAACTCGGCACGGTCGCGCGCCCCGCGTCAAGAAAAACAGAGAGAAAAGAGAAACAAGAGAGAAAGTAGAACGAGAGAAATGACAAGGATAGGAGAAAGTCACAATCACTCAAATAGCACCATCATAATAAATAATTAACAGATAACTGAATTACATAAAACTCGAGCAACAGGAATAATTAAGACACGAATCAACTAATTGAAAAATAGAAAATACACCTTTCAAAAGATAGGACGTCACTGCTCAGTACGAGGAAGCTGAGATGCTGGTGAGTCCTGCTGAGGTTGTGGCGGTACAGGTTGGATCTGGGGCTGCTGTGGCTGGGTAAGTGGAGAGAACTGCACCGGTCTCGACTTGAACGGGCAATCTCGCACAACATGGCCTGGCTGATCACACCGAAAACAAACCACCGACAAAGAACATGGCCTGTCAGGGTGGCTACCACCACACCTCCCACACGATCCCGGCAGATGGAAAGTAGATCCCTGACGTGGCTGAGAAGACGGAACTGACGATGGAATAGCACCGGCAGAAGACTGTTGAGCACGCCATTTCTCACGTCCCTTGTTTTTGAATCTCCGGAACCTCTTGCCTTTGGACTTGGAAGAAGAAGCACCGTCGGCAGCAGGAACATCAGGAGGAACTCCAGGGACGCTCGACGGATGAACCTGCTGCAACTGCCCGACCTGTTGAGGGATAAGGTGATGCTGCACACCTGACTGGGCGGACTCAACCTGGGCGCGCACTTGAGATATCACCTGTCCTACTTCTGGGGGCAAATGAGGCAGCACGGCTTCACTCTGCGTTCCATGCTGAACATCCGGCAAGCCTTCCACAACAGGGGCGGGAACCACTGAAACTTGACTCGGCGCAGGCGCATAAACCATCACGATAACCACTAGAGGAGAAGTACCACTTCCCTCCCTGGAAACACTCGCCTTCCGACAACGCGTCATCAAAACCTAGAAAACACATACCAATGAAAATCACATCAACAATCACGGAAAACACCCTAAGTCAGCAGTAGACGACTCAAGTGAACTTATTCTGGACTAACGCTATGCAATTTCAATTCCTTATACGAGTCCTCAACGCTGCTCTGATACCAACTGTAACGACCCAGAGCTCAGGGTACCGATAACCCGATAATATCGGATTACCGCCACCAAGAACTGGGGACGCCACCCAAGAGGCTGATGAGGCCCCTGAAGGGTTAGTGGCACGTCAGTATTTGTCACCGTTACAGAGCTATTTGTTACTTCTAACGACTATTTGTCAATCATAACAAGCTATTTGTCACCCTTATCGCTCGATAGGCGTCGCCTTTATTTCGCTTCATAACATATTGTGACTTCTGTTATCTATTTATCACCCTTACAAGACATTTGTCAGTCTTAAAACCTATTTGTCATCACTGATGACTATTTATCACCACTATGCGGCGTTAGCCATTGCAGTATCTCTCTCTGGCCTCTCGTCTACTTCATGTCTAAGAGAAACAGCCTGCGGCTGATGTATCCGGATGAAAGGAAGGATCGAGAGTCAGAAAAGTTGGGGGAGATGGAACGATCTTTGCGGTCTCGTCGCTTCGATTTCCACAAAGTTGGGGAGGCACGAAGACTCTTTTATCCTCTGGGGGTTTCATCTCCTTCCTATAAATAGAGACTCTGTGGGGAACCCAAAGGACATCCTGAGTTCCTTTGGTAGTCAAAGACACTCTCGTGAAGATGTCATTGTCTGAGAAGTCAGATTCTTCGTCAAAGTAGGTTCTCGCCAAATGACTATGCTTCTGAAAGGAAGCCCTGCTAGTGCGGGACTAGCCATCAAGGGAAAGCAGCGGCGGTGACATTTCGGAGGAATACAAGTAGGGGTACTTGCAAGGGTGGCAGGACACCTTGGCGAAGGTGGACCGCCTATTTTGTAACAATGGGGTGTTGAGCCTCCAACCTGACAAGTTCTGTCCCAAAGAGGATGAGTAACCGCTTGTACCCTCTTCCCCTATCAATATAATTTCTTTTTCTCCAAACTTTCATTGCATGATGGATGCTTGATCTTTGTGTGATGTGATTGCCGTCAGATGAAGGATACCATCCATCGCAGGTAGGGGTTACCTTTACAAATGGGAGTTCTTCCCCTATAAGTAGCAGGGTTTGTCGATGGTTCTAATATTAGTAGGGCTTATCTTCATGCTCATAGTTCATCGTTAGGATCCATTTGTCACCCTTCATGCGCATTTGTCCCCCCTGTTGATCTATTTGTCACCACTAATAGGCATTTTTCACTCTTAGCATGCATGTGCCATCGCCTTTGCCCTTGGGAGCCATCGTCTTTGTATATTTTTCACCGTTAAGAGTCTTTTGTCACCCCTCATCGGCGCGCTTTGACAGCTTTCTGGCGCGCCTTATGTAGGTGGAGAGACTTCCCAGCGAGCCACTCATAGGCATATTGGGCTTTATCAATGGGGGTTTCGACGCCATACTTATTGACCCATTTAGGACTTTTAATGTCATTTGCCCTAAATAACTTACATTGTCTCATTACCTGTGCTGACTGCCACACATGCTTTGGTATTTGTTTGGCTTCTCACATCCGTCAGAATCTTCAGAGGGTCGGTCTCATTAGTCAGTTGACTGTACAGAGGTTGGTATGGTTTAATCAGCAATGTCATCAGGATGACGGCAATGCCAGATAGTAGCCTGGCCATAAAAGGGCTTCAGCTGGATATGGTGTTGGTAGCAATGGCCCTTCTTCAGTTTTGACTCCGTGAGAGTCTTTGGAATCTTCATTTCTAGCTTCATCTTCTCTTCGGCCTCATCTTGCTCTTGTTCACATTTTATCTGTTAACATCGATCTAGTTGTTGCATCCCATTAGTGTGTCACACCCATTGTGGTGCCCTCCCATCAAAGTGGTATATCAAAAGATGTCGCGAGACGTTCCGGTTACACCGATTCAGAATGCGGCCTTTCTAGCATCTAGGAAGCCTTCGGGCTCGTCCTTCGCCACGTACCACTCGGTGTTTGGGTCACCACCTCATTCCTAGGTCATGTCACATCAGATTAGTTTCATGCCAAAAGTCATATACTTTTGTAAATATCTCAGATTTCATATGATTCATGGACTTGTCTAAACCATGGTTTCATCGTTTCACTTCCTTTGCTATGAGTCATTTCCTAAGTACCTGGCACATATCCTGGTATGATGTCATTAGTTACACTTTACACATTAAGCACACAATCTTGAACTTGTGATCCTCTCCGTTAGACATTCCTTCTATTGGACAAGGTGATCTTATTTTAAGGCCTCCGTAAGTCTCCGCGAGCCTGGGATTCCCACTAGGACGCCGAGCTGGTTGTACCATGAAAACCCAATCTTTAGAGTGCACCTTACCGAGGTTTTTATTGTTCTGGACCTTAGCGGCCTTATGGATGACCGCCAGAGTCTGTAAGTGGCCCATTATATGACCACCAAAGATGCCTAGCGGCCTTTGCCTAGACCACATGGATCTGGTTCATTCGTTTCATCATCATCATGTTCTTCGAAGGGAGGAGGATATTTAGAATTTATTTTCATTAAATCAACATGATTATTAATCACAAAATAATCCTCCTCGGCATGTATATCATCAATTGAGTTGTTTGGGCCACTAATCTTCACATTGATATTCTCAATCTCAAAATATTCATAGAATGAGGTGATAATATCAATATGATCATCTTTAATCTTCAATCCACCCCATAATTCCTTCCCTTCCTTCATTATGGTATTGCTGGTGCACTCCCCCTCATTTTCACTATTGATATCTTGAGCCAGAATGATGGGCATAAGATCATCATCATCATCATCATTCACGTGTTGAGGGGGTTGGTTGAATATTGAAGGAGGGCCCTGGTAAGTAGACTGAGAGTACACGATTTGAGGTTCAAAGTAGTGGCCCAGTGAATCACCCTTAGTATCGATGTTGATTTTGAAGTTTGGGTGAGATGAGTTGGGCTGAAGGTGATTGCCCATGGGCTGCTCGTGACCTTCTTGGGGTGAAAGTTTAGACAAATGGGCTTGAATTGGTTGGTCCGTCCAAGGTAAATTTAGGTGATTTTTCAGCCAAGATTATAATCATCTAAAAGGGAATCAGACTTGGACTGAGAGATCCCTAAGGCATTTTGGACTTGAGCTTGGATGATTGCTGGGAGTTGGGCTACAGTAGGACATTCACTCACATGGTGTGTGAGACTGGCACAAAACTCATAGGTTTCCGTGAAAGTTGGGATTGAAGTTTTAGCCTGTTTCAAAGATCCTACAGATTGTTGAAGAGATGAGAGTGAGGCATGATTCATCGAATTTTCACTCAAAATTTCAAACAGATCATATGTCTCATCTTCATTCTTGTTCATGAATGCCCCTCCGCAACATGTGACCATCATTTGCCAATCAGAATTAGATAACCCCTCATAAAATGTAAACATAATTTACCATTTGGGCAACCCATGGTGTGGACATTGACATAACAAGTCTTACAGCCGCTCCCAAGATTCATGAAGTTGCTCTCCTAAAAGTTGAGTAAATCTCATAATCACCCTTCTCATCAAGTTGGTCCGGATTATGGGGTAAAATTTTTGTAAAAATTCTAACTGCATATCCTCCCAAGTCCTCACAATTTTTTCAAAACTTCTTAACCACACAACCTCCCTTATATATATCCCATTTTTCTCTCTCTCCAAGGGGGAAGGTTTTAGTTGGTTGCGCTCTCTCTCTCTCTCCCATGAAACACTCACGTCTCTCTCACCCTCCATCTTCTGGCCTCTCTCTTCCCCATCCACTGGGAACCCTCCATCACCCTCCACCGGCCTCCCGTCCGACCCACACCGCCGGCTCCCCGCCTCACTCCCCTGCATGCCCGCCGCGGCCACACAGGCCACCTCCCTGCCGTCACTCACACGAGACCGCCGTCTCGCTCCCGCGACCCTCCCCCGTCGACCTCCCGACCACCGCCTCCGGCAGCCACCCCAGCCACCCTGCGAACTCCTCCCCTCCCAGATACCATCGCGGCGGCTCCCATCCCCTATCACTCTCTGTCCACTGCGCCCCTCACCAAAACCTCCGCCACCGTCCACGTCCACCGCTCCACCACCCCACTCCAGCCACCGACCACCTCCCACCTCCACCGCAAGCCCCCACTGCCACCCCGAACGCCTCCTCCACCCCTCCTGCGCACGCAGAGAACACACGCACACACACCCCACACCCTCTCGCCCACGCTCCTGCCAGCCCCGACGCCAATGGACGACTGCCCCCCGTCGCCGGCGAGCCCCCATAACCACCGCCGGCCACCGCCCTCCCAGTTCTCCCTCTCTCCGACGTGAACTCGTCGACCTCCCTCTCTCTGCCCCCCTCCGTCTCTCTCTCTTCTCTCTCTCTCTCTCTCTCTCTCTCTCTCCAACTCCCGCCCTCTTTCTCTCTCTATCTCTCTCTTCTTCCCTCTCTCTCCCCGCGGGAACCCCCTCTCTCTCTTCTCTCTCACTCTCCACCTCCCGTGGAGCCTCTCTCTCTCCCTTTCTCCCTCTTTCCCGTCCCATCTTCTCTATCTCTCTCTATCTCCCTCTCTCTACAAGCTTAGGATAATATATGTATAGATATATATTTTATTATTATTAATCTCTCTCATCCCTCCTCTATCTCTCATCCTCTCTCTATTTCTTTCTTCTCTCTACCTCTCTCTACCCATTACACACTTATTTTTATTTTATTTCATTTTTTATATATATGTATGCTTATTATTCTTAAAACCTCACTCCCCTTTCTACCTATATATTTTCCCCCTTTATTTTTATCCCAACCAGTCCAGCATCGACAAACAACTTCAACCGAAGGAACTGCGGAAGGGGCGGGCCATCCTCACTCTCCGAATAAATAATACACTGTCATGAAGCCGCCCCCAAAGTCACGTCAGTGAAGAGAAACCAACCCACAAGAAGCCCGCAACTTGTGGGCCCAGAAGAAAACTAAGTGGACCGTTGATCGAGCTCGAAATGGGCCCAAGTCTACCTCAACAGCACACTCTTGTCTACCTCAATGACACACTCTTGCCACCCTCAAAGGCGCCCGCCCTAAGGTCCTTCAACGGCACGCCCCCAGGCCCATCAGCGGCATGCCCCTCTAGCGCCTTCAGCGGCATGCCCTGAAGCCCCTTCAGCGGAGCACCCCCAGGCCCTTCAACGGTGCACCCTGAGCGCCTTCAGTGGCATGCCCCTCCAGCCCTTCAACGGCACGCCCTGAAGCCCCTTCAGCGGCACACCTCCAGGCCCTTCAATGATGCACCTTGAGCGCCTTCAGCGGTACGCCCCCAGGTGCCTTCAGCGGTATGCCCCCAGGCGCCTTCAGCGGCACACCCTGGCTGCCCTTCACCGGCGCACCCCTGGTGGCCTTCCCCGGCACGTGCACCCTGAGCATCTTCAGTGGTACGCTTGTAATCGCTCTAATGGCACGCCTGCGAATGGCCTTCGACGGCACGCCTTGGACCATGCCAGCGGGCACGCCCGACAGAAGAAATCTCACGCCATCCCCCTACAGATTCTTGGCGTGCAACGGGTTTAGCTGAGGTGCCAACCAGAGATGGAGACACGCGGGCTACTCCTCTGCCACCAAGGATGCCCAAGTCAAATCTCGTTCAATGCCTCACGTTCCCGCGTCTGCCATTCGCGTTCGAAGGCTCCCGCCACCGGGAGTATAAAAGGCCGTCTTCTCTGACGAACGAACACACAGAGAGACAGACACAGACTGAGACAGAGAAGAGAAAGCGACGCTCCACAAGAGAAGAAAAAGAAGTAGAGAAGAAGAAGAAGGAGGGAGCTCTACCGTGAAGCCCCTTCCCCGGACAACCACCAAGAAAGAGAGAGTGAGAGAGAGAGAGAGGGAGAGAGAGAGAGAGAGAGAGAGAGAGAGAGAGAGAGAGAGAGAGAGAGAGAGAGAGAGAGAGAGAGTGAGTGACTACCACAGGTGAGCTGTGAGAGTGACCTTTCGTCCCACGCCCTCGGCATGCCGACCGCCCACTAAATTGGGCATCCCTGGCCCATTGGGGTCCTTCCCTAGCTAGCCAATCCTCTGGGACCTCAAGGTCCAACCTCAGACCCTCATCCCCATCCCCAGTCCACCTACGGACCCAGGTGCGCACTACGCGGGTGAGTTCGCTTGAGTGAAATCGCCGGGCCGTTCTTTGCTTGCAAACTAGGTCCAAGGGGTCTAGAGCGTCCAACTCACCTTGAGTGAGTCCTTGGCAGTAAGTGTGGCATATCAAAAGATGTCATCGGAAAGGTCGGCTAGGTCGGCCCAGAAGGTGGCCTTTCTAGCGTCGAGGAAGCCCTCGGGCTCGTCCTTCACCTTGTACCACCTCGTTGCCCTTGGATTCGTAATTGGGTGACCATATAGGGCTCTTCATCCACCTATGTCATATGTCGTGTCACATCAATTGGTATCAGAGCAAGTTCACAACTTGTCTCTATCAAGTTGGTCCTAGGGCGCATATGCATTTAGGGTCACCTGGTGCATCAACCGTGCCCACTAGCATGACTACCTCTCTTTGGTCATATTCGTCCCACTCGGCCCTCCACAAGGGTCTGATCAACCCCCCCTTTGACATAATCCTATTTGAGGGTCTCCTCTTTGATGGATCATACCCTAGTGCCTACCTAAAGTGGGAGGCTACCATGGAAAAAGACTTTGAGAGGACTATGGTCTATGGACACGCGAGAGTCCGCAAGGCCAAGGGACGACTTCGGGGTCAAGCTAAGAGTAAGTGGGAACACATAGAGGGTTTAAGGAGAGTTAGGAGGCAAGAGCCCATTTTCTCATGGGAGAAAAAGGTAGAAATTAGGGAGATCTACGCTCCCCAACATCCCCCTTCCAACTCGTAGAGCCATAGTTCGAGGAGCACTACCACTCCTCCTTTCTCTCCCGACCAGTCTAAAGCCACCTTAGGGGCCCAACCTCCACACCACCTATCACCTTCTCCATTCCCACCTGGTCAACCCAAGACCTCCCTTAGGACCCAAATTCCACCACTCCTAATAATTCCAACTCCGGACACCACCACCAACTCTCCCCAAATCCAAGGATGACTCACTTCCACCCCTCTCGAAAGATCACAACAAGAGCATCAACTCCCAGAATGAGTAACTCCCAGAACACTGATAAGGCCAGGAGAAATCAAAAATTGCAAGGCGCACGAGCCGCAAGCTGTCATCTTCACCTCCGACGCACACCTCGTGCGGGGCATTTGTTGGCACCTGCTTATTTTCTCAAATTAATTGAGGATTAAGCATAGGGAAATACTCCCTAAATAGAGCAAAATGGCATAATGCCAAAGGCACTCCACCAGCCAAGTTAAGCTCAAAAATTGAGACGTTTCATCGGGTCGAATGGCACAACATAACAAGTGGCGATCATCCCTGAGCAAAGGGCACTACGCCAGCCAGTTTCCCAACAACCGTGTCAGTTTCGAGATTCGGGACAACCTATTGTACCTAACAGCCCTCTGTAAAGATTCAGGGACCACCTCCGAATACCCTGCCCACGGGGACTACCTCGCCACCACCCCATTGCGTTGAGTCCTAGCTCGCAGCCATGCGCCTCCAGATGAGGGTGGAACGATCATTCTTGCCCACCCGCACAGGTCTACTTCTGGACTGACCCGCAGGATGTCCCTTAGATTTTGAAATTCACCCTCACCAGTGTACAATGTATCTAGTTATGATTTTTGGTGGAGACGTAGTCTTTCCTTTCCCCTTTGCAACAAGCCATCACTTATTCTAATCGAACATCAGATCAAGTGGTGGTGGAATTTCTTGCAAGACGTCACAGTCTGCCGAGACCTGCTCGATCCAAGGATGACATCCCAATTGTGAATTGTCTCCACGTGGCCATGAGTTGAGGTCAGACCTAATTCTTGGTGACATGATACCTCTGCCAGTCCTCTTCGTAATGAGGGCTCACCCACCCTAATCTAACATCGGAGCTGATCGCGGCACCCATTATCCCCAGGCAGTGTGACTCACCCAAACAGGCCTGATTTGAGGATGATCACCCTTATTGTGGGAGTTCTCATCGTCTCCTTGCTTTGAATTTATGCCTGATCTTTGGTGTCATCATACTACGTCGAGTCCTCTTCGCAACGAGGGCTCACCCGCTCCGATCTGACATCAAAGCTGAATGTAGTGCCCATTCTCGCCAGCGCCTGTAGGCTGCGACCCACCTACCTGCAGACCGATGCCAAAGAGACCGCACCTATTTGGTCTTTCCCAATTCTTCACAGCTTCAACTTTTGATGGATCAACTGATATCCCATCCTTGGAGATTACATGTCCTAAGAAGGACACTTCTTCAAGCAAGAACTCACATTTACTGAGCTTTGCATAGAGTTGATTAGTCCTCAATATCTGTAATGCGATCGTCAAATGCTCTTCATGTTCCTCCTTTGTCTTGGAATAAATCAATATATCATTAATGAAGACCACTACAAATTGATCCAGATGAGGACGAAATATGCTATTCATCAACTGCATAAAGGCTGCAAGACATTCGTTAGTCCAAAAGGCATAACAACAAATTCGTAGTGCCCACACCTACTCCTAAACGCGATTTTATGAATGTTCTCATCTTTGATTTTTAGTTGGTGATATCCGGACCTGAGATCAATCCTTGAGAAATACTTTGATCCAGATATCTGATCAAATAATTCATCGATCCTCGACAGCGAAAACTTGTTCTTGATAGTAAGATGATTCAGCTATCGATAGTCAATGCATAGTCTCATCAATCCATCCTTCTTCTTTACAAATAGTATAGGCGCTCCCCACGAGGAAGTGCTTGGTCTGATAAACCCTTTCTTTAGAAGTTCCGTCAATTATTCTTTTAACTCCTTGAGCTCGGCAGGGGACATCCTATAAGGTGCCTTAGAGACTGGACCAGCACCAGGGATCAGGTCAATGGTGATGGCCACGTCTATTTATGGGGGTAGTGATGAGTTATAAAATATCTCTTCAAAAAGTATCACGTCCCGAGCACAAAAGGAACCCGGAGTGCGTGACGAGTTATATTCGATCATGTCAATCAGAGCGTAAGTGTAGTCGACACACAAAGACAGAGTGCACAAAGTAACGACAACCCAATCCTTTATTCATCATAATTGGGAAGTATTTCTATTACAATCCCTTATTGAAAGCACTAGAAGTCAATAAAAGAAAATTACAATGGATGACTCAAGAAAGTAGAAAAGATAGGACTAGATAACAGCGTAGACGGTTGGAATGGCTCTAAACTCTTCACTCTTGTTCATTCCCATCTGAATGATCCTCATCATCGAAACTACATGAAAAATAGGGGAAAACACTAGGTGAGCGAACGCTCAGTAGAAATTATATCTCAAGTGCTAGCTTACTGCACGCCGAGGGCGTGGGTTGTAGGGTTGCTCTCTCAACTCTCTCTCCGCAGTGGTCGCTCAATTTGAAGGAAAGTTAGAATGAGCACTCTCTCACCATCGACGGCGCAACTAGAAACAATACTAAGTTAAGCATAATTAAACTAGCAAGGAGAGGATCTGAGGCTCACCTGATCAGCATGAAAATGCTGATCCCGGTCGGAGACGAAGGCGAGCGGGGAGACGTGGGTATGCCCCCGCACGTCGCACCGATGTAGCTTCGGATGGCGCCCTGTTGTTACATGAACTACACCTCATGCAGGAGGGTTGAACAAGGGGTGGAGAACTTAGATTTACATCAAAACTACCTCCGCACAGGGAGGGGCCCTAAGCCGGCCAGGCGGGGAGGGGAGATTAGCTATGTCAGTGTCGGAAGGGCACCTCTCTGGTTCTGTCCAGGTCTGGGACTGTAGGATAGTGAGTCACTATTGATGCCGCCACGGGCTGTACCAGACTCAGAAGATGTCGTGGCTGGTGCCGAGTCGTTGCTGACAGTCCCAGGTACGCTTGAAAATTACTATGGACGGTTCCAATGTCGTGACCGGCTGGGGTGGACTCTGGATCAAGTTCCCTGCTCTCTGGATCAGATTGATCCCACGGAGCAATAGTAGATAGATGAAGTCGCCACGGCCGCTCCTGAAGTCCAATAGTGGTAGGACCAAGTTGAGGACGATCGTGGACAAATCCTCTTCCAGTAGCAACTAGGAAGAACACCAGACAAGGTCAGGGCAAAGAGATGGAGCTTGTTGAGTGAAGGGGTGTCAGGTCAGGTCCTGAGTGGCCTATTCTGCGCACTTGGGGGAGGAAAATTGGTAGATGCTCCTTCGGATGATGAACGGGATGCCACCTTTTGTTGATGGAAGTCGATTGGTTGTAGAAGACCTTGGCCGAACGGCGCCTTCAGCAGTGCTGAGGTGCAACCGTGGGAGCTCCAGGAAGTCCCCTCAGGTCACCCACAGGTCTAGATCTGCACAGTCGTGGGAGATCGGACCTCCCAGACAGCAGGGAAGTCGAATGCAGGCGAGATCACAACAGCGACGAAGCTATCTCGATGAGCTTTCCGGAGGTATATGGTACGTCTTCAGATGATGCCAAATGACTCTGACACAGGATCCACTCAGCAACCATTTAAAAAAATATTTTTAAGGGTTTACTCAGACTAGGTTGAACCCTTCACCCTAGTCCGCCTAAAACCTCCCCTGCCTCTTCATCTTTCCCTATAAAAATCCCTTAGAAGCCCAAGGGGTAAAGGGGATCATTCAGAGATCAAGCATCCAGCCTCCAACATCCAGCAAGCGCCAAGGCTTCAAGCAAGGAGAATTGTATGTGGATGACTTGTTCGTCGGCTAAGTACGCCGAGGGTATGTCGCTTGTACTTCCCTCACACGGTGTTTGAGCCATGACACACAAGTCTATACACACCACTTGTGGAGCGCTATTACAAGGGCGGACGCCCCCTCATGTCGGGGTTCCCCCTTACATGCCCACAGACCGCAACTACGCGCGCGTCATGATGTCATACCTCCCCACAGTCGCGAGGCCATGTCCGACTGCTCTACTCGAGCCATGATTGACCCTCGCCCAGTCGCCAGCCCCTGCTTTCACCAGCCACCCAGTTATAGCCCCTAACCCTGGTGGAGCAAACATGACCCATGCCACAAGAGGGACCCTCTGTAAAACACGCGGATATCTGCTTTGCTATGCATTAACCCGAGGACTGACCATCAGGTCAGAACTGTCCCACGGCTTGCGCCAGTTGTATTTCGGCCACTATGGCCCACCTGTAAAGCCATATGGCTCTCATGAATTATATTGCCTCTTGAACGAATGCGCTCGCATCCACGTTCGAGCCCCAGCTTCCCTCGCGTCACCTAACGTGAATCCCCAATACCTCCAACCTCAGCCAAGATTCTCCGGCTTACTGCGAGCCCATAGCTATGAAGTGCTCCCTGCTCTCTGCCCAAGGCTTCAGATACATACAGATCTCTCATCAGCATGGAAAGAAGGTGTTTGGATTCAATCTAATGTAAATTAACACCGACTACTTACGATCGATGGGGAAAGACGTCCAGTACACGACTCCCTACAGTCGCCTACGCACTTGCACCTATGGAATCGCCCTTCCCTCCACGTGTCTCTCATCTCCTGAGTCTACATGTCACGCCCAGGTGGTGCTTCCCCCGTCAGCTTTCGGTTCCATGGGTGATTGTCGAGAAATCGATTGGCACATCCGCACCCCAGTCATGTTTCCCCAAAATCAGAAAACCTCCCGTGCCACTTGGTCTCCCCTCGGCTTTTCATAAAAGGTGAGTGCACGGTGCCACCATGAGAAAGATACGACCATGAGAGGAGGAGCCTGAAGTACCCTAGATTCTGGCATCTCCCCCCGTCGCCTTATCCTACACCTCAGTCTGGTAACCGCATACATGTGCGCCCGCGGCCCTCACCCCGCCGCACGTGAACAAAAAGGATGGCACACCCGGTGGTACGTCTCCTACCTTCCTTCTTTCTGCTGAAGAGAAAGCCTCTGCTAGCCCTAAAGTCCTGGTACCTTTTTCCTGTTCTTGCAGGAGAGGTAGAAGAGAGCACTTGTTCGCACTTCCCAGCAACTTCCAGTTCACCTCCCAGTTGTCAGATCATGCTCGATGGTTATCGACGGTCGTCGCCTCCATCTTGTCCAATGTATTAGCAGCCATGGCGGCAATCACCTACAGTCCCATCGTCGTTGCCACCCATGTGCGGGTGGGCTACTTGGCGGTGCCGATTGCTTTCGGCAGCTTCGCCTAGGTCGTCAGATCACCCTATTTCCTGGGTGTGGTCTCCGTGGCTGTCTGACAGCTACCCTCAGCTCCCAGGCTTTTTAGCGCCACCAACGCGTCGCAGTAGCCGCCAGTCCCAGCAACTTGTCCGAGTGTCGGATCGGGCCGTTTGCCACCAGTCCCCATGAGGGTCCCAGACCAGTTCCTGCCTGGGCAAACACCAGCCCTTAGGCCCAGTCTCGACTGACTCCTGACGCTAGTCTCGCACCCCGAGTATCAGTCCCTGCTACAGCAGTTCACTCGGGCTTCCAGCCCCGAGCCCTAGTTAAGTCGGCATCTGGTATGTGTCTCCACCCTCAGATGCCCAGCTTCCCGATACCCCACTCGGGCTTTCAGCCCCAAGCCTCAGCCTGGCCAGCTCCCCGCACAGGTCTCCTGACCCAGGGGCAGGGTTCCCCAGCATTTTGTTCAGGTTCCTCATCCCGAACCTTTGAAGTACAATCGCCTCACCCGGGTTTTCAACACCTGGTTCGAGGCTCCCCAGTACGCAGATCAGAGGCACAACCCCGGGGTCCCTCAAGGTCGGTACCCAACGTCGGTCATCCGCATCGGGCCCTGGACCCCTCAGCTCCATCACGAGGGCATGTTCCCTACAACTCAGTGACGCTGACTCCCAGTACGGGTCTTGCCCTATGGGACGCAGTGACCCCGATGTTGGCCGAAGGTCTCTCGCCTGACCTTCTAGTCTCACCAACTCCCAGTCCAGTCTTCCAGCCATGGGCCGCCGATATTTTGGCACCCCCAACAGTATCGATTTCGGACACAAGCATGTCATTGCGAGCATCTGTAACACTGTTATCAACTCGGGTGAGGGTTTACACTTGAGCCACGTAGCTACAGGCCTCCACTACAGACTTTGCGTCTTGGGTGCCGATTCCGACGTTCCCAGTTGGTGGTTTCGTGCCACCAATAGCTGCAAGCTGAGTTTTCTCGATTTATCACCTTGGAGCGAAATCATCCTCAGCTCCCCCGAAGAAGCGTCGCCATGGCCGTAAAGGTCGGCGATCCGCCGCGGCTACTAGCAACTCCGGCAAGACCATCCTTGTCGGTGACTTGCGGATCCACCTCGATGGGGGCGAACAAATTATACCTCCCGAGAGGATCGTCCCCACGATCCCCACCACCAACTGCTTTAGCCTCCTACGGCAAATGCGAGAGGATAAAGCGGAACTCAGAAAGGCAAGCACTTTGGTAGTGGCCCGGAGGTACCCGCACCAGCTCAATGCCCGAGCTCCCAAGTCCCGTCGGAGAGATAGCAACATGGGAGACCAGCAACCTAACTTGAGAAGGATCTGGGTTACCCCGGAGGAAGCTCAAGCCATTCGGAAGGCGTGCCTTAGAAACCCCTTCCAGGCACTCAAACGCACCGCCAAGCAAGGTGCGACTGATTCTACAGCCACGTCGCCTAAGGACGCCCAGCCATCCGGTGCCTCTCGCCTGGCTAGGCGGAGGCAGAGACAGGCTCGTTTCGAGCCTCACCAACATCCAACCCCGAGTTCTCCTCAGGCAGACACCATAACGGGGACTCCTCTGCAATGCACCTCGATCTTTGATAGGCTGGGGGCACCGTCTGCCCTAAGAGGTTGATGCGGGACGGACACGAGGAGACCGACTCGATAAGGAAACTTGGACTCTAAATGGTGACTCAACCAGCAACACGTCCTCAGACTACCTAGGTTACAGCTGTGTTAACTAACTGGGCTGCTGCTGCAACCACTTTGTTAGCCACTGATGCTATTAATCCTGTCGTTGCTGCTGTTGCAGCTATTGTGTTGCCATTGTACTTACGTTAGCTGCTGGTATTGCTTCTGTGGGCTGCTCCAGTGCTACTTCTGTGAGCTGCTACCACTGCTGTTCACTTGTTTTAGCTGCTGTTGTTGGACAATTTTGTTTGCTGGTGTTGCAGCAGATTTGGTTGCCATTATGCTGATGTTGTAGCTAGTGTGCTTGTGCTGCTGTTGCAGCAATTGTTTTGGTGCTGCCATTGCAGCTGCTGTTCCACTGCTAATTATGTTAGCTGCTGCTGCTATTGAGCTGCTGCTGCAGTTGCAGAGCTGCTGCCATTCGTATTATGTTGATGCTGCTCTGATGTTGCCACTGCTGCAACTATTTTCCTTAGCTATTGATGCTGCTTCTGTCAGTTGCTGTTACACTAGTTATGTGCTGCAATTGGGCTGCTGCTGCAGCTATTCTTGCTAGCTGTCACTGCTAATGCTGTTACTGCTGCTGCTGCTATTCTTGTATTGCAGCTGCCAGTGCTGCTACACTTATTGTGTGCTGCCATTGCAGCTGCTGCTATCCTCATTGGCTGCTGCTGTCCCTATTGGCTGCTGCTGTAGGTCTTAAGCTCCTGCTGCTGCTGCTGCTGCTGCCACTGAGCAGCATGCTGCCATTGCCTTTGAGCTGCTGCTGCACCACTGCTAATTATATTAGCTACTGCTGCTATTTTATTTGACGTGTTGTTGCAGCCAGCTACCATTAGGCTGCTGCTGCTACCACTGAGCTGCTGCTCTTGTGTTGCTGCAGCTGCTATTAAGTTGCTAATGCCACCATCTGTTAGCATGCTTTTTATTGGCCCTTGATTAAGAAATTATTGAATTGCATGCTAACTAGGGCATAACACCAATTTAGGGCTTAATCAACCTATTTAACCCTTAATCAGGCCTCCAAAACCCTCAATCCAGTGCCCAAGGTGAACCCAGGCCTGAATAATCCCCCCTAGGGGGTTAGAACTGGGGCAACCCCCCCCCTTTTGGGGGTGGACCCAGAGCAAACCCCCCAAAGAAGGGGTGGACGCGGGGCAAAAACCCCCCTTTTTTTTCTTTCCTTCCTCTTTTCTTTTCTTTTCCCTCCTTTTCCCCCTTTTTTTCTTCTTTTTTTTATTATTTTATTATTCTCTTTTTTTTCTATTATTTTCTTATTCTGCCTCCCCTTCCTATAAATAGAGGAGGAGGGGGGAGTTCGAATGGTTTACACCGTTTGAACTCCCCTTTCCCTCTCTCTTCCCTTATCTCTTCCGTCGACCGAGCGCGAGCGCCCCTCCCTCTTCCTCTTCTTCTTCCCCTCCGTCACCGGACGCGGGCACCGCTGCCGTCGCCACCGCCTTCGCCAGGGTGAGGAGGCCACCACGGCACTCCCCTCTCCTCCTTCCTCTTCCTCTCTTTCCCTCTCGTTCTCTCTTTCTCTCTTCTTCCTCTTCCTCTTCTTCTTTGCTCGACGGGGAGACAGAGCCCTAAGGCTCCCTCTCACTCCCCCATTCTTCTTCCCCCTCCGCCTTCTTCTCTTTCTCTCTTCCTCCTCTTCTTCTCCTTCGTCCCCGACGTCGGGGATGGCCGCCGGGAGGGCGTGCCGCGGACGGGGGCGCCGGAGTGTGCCGGCGAGGGTTTAGGCGAGCGCACCGGGAAGGGCACAACAAGCAGTGTGCCGGTGAAGCGAGTGGGGCACGAGCGTGCTGGGGAACGAGTGCACGAGTGTTCCGGTGAGCGAGCGCATGGGTGTACCGGTGAGCAAGCGCACGGGTGTGCGGTGAGCGAGCGCACGGGTGTGCTGGTGAGTGAGTGCACGGGCGAGTGTGCCAGTGAATGCTTCGGGCGAGTGTGCCAGCGAAGCTGCACGAGGGCGTACCGGTGAACGCTTCGAGTAGTGTACCGGTGAAGCTTCACGAGGGCGTACCGATGAATGCTTCGAGGAGTGTGCCGGTGAAGCTTCGTGAGGGCGTACCGGTGGAAGGTTATGAAGGTAATTTTAGACAAGTGACCTATGGTGTTGCCCTGCGGGGCCCACCACCACTTTGCTGGGGTCATCACTCCTTGTGGGCGTGCACCCGTGTTTCCCCTTACGCCTCTGGCCTAGGGGAAACTCTGTCAAAATTCTGTCAGAAATTGGCCGTCTTAATGATTATGACAACGGTCCACTCATTGGCTCCACCGTCCGTCTCCTGGGCTCGCATCACGTAGTGGACCCGAGGGCTCGTCGACCAGGGGTGGGCCAAGCCGTGCAGTGAGAGATTTCATGCAGTTCCATCCACCTTACTATGGCGGCCAGCCAGACCCTGATTTCGCTCGACGATGGCTCGACGAGATGGAGCGGGTGTTCAGTTCCATGCGGTGTATTGCGGAGGACAAAGTGATGTTGGCTTGCAACCAGTTGCAGGACACGACTCGAGAGTGATGGGCTTCCGAGTGGAAGACGTCTTTTTAGTCTTGCCCCCTTGAGCAGATCTTGTGGAGTGACTTTGTCAGTGCTTTCGAGCGTGCTTACTACCCAGAGTACGTTGCTACGTAGAGGATGCGTCAGTTTCTAGAGCTGGTACAGGGCGACATGTCCGTGTTGCAGTACAGGGCCCGATTTGTGGCGCTAGGTCGCTATGCACCTCACATCATGGAGCATGAGAGGGTGAAGACCTAGCAGTTCGTCCAGGGCTTGAGGCAGGAGCTGGGGCACCATTTGATCACTAACGCTACCTCTGATTTGGAGACGGCTTCTCGTATCATGGCGTCTTTGGAGCTGGATATGTAGAGGACACAAGGACCGATTAGCCACGGGTAGTCCTTGTCAGGCCGCAGCCACCAGATGACTAGCCAGTAGCAGAGCACGTTCCAGCTTCCCTCTGGTAGTTCGGCAGCTTCGACTCCGGCGGCTTCAGCGACGGGTTCTGCATCTTTCGGCGCCAAGATACAGAGGTTCTTCGGGAAGGGTTTTCGGAATAAGAAGAAGGAGGGCCGAGAGCAGCGGCAGGCTTCTTCTGGCAGTGTTTAGCAGCTGACACCTTTGCAGCGGTAGGGGTCGGTCGGTGGTTCTCGTGCGGGGTGTCCCCATTGTGGCGAGTCACATTTAGGCATGCAATGTTCAGCGCCGATGATCTGTTTCAGGTGTGACCAGCCAGGTCACATGGCACGTGACTACCCGCAGCGATCGCGTCAGCCACCCCAATTTTTACAGCAGTAGCAGCAGTACCCACAACAGCATTTTCAGCAGCAAGGGCAGTATCTGCCACTTGATAAGTGTGTATTTTCCCATCTTAATTCATATAATTTATATTTATTTATGGGCTTAAATAATAATAAATATACATTTATCACACCTATTTATAATCTAGCATACAATAATTAATTGTATATATTTTTACCACTATGATATATTTAATTTGCTTCCACATTATAATTCTAATTGTTGTATTCAATTAATTCTGCGCGCGTGCCATTCTAATTCATTATGCAACCTCTCGACAAAACCCTTCCAACCCTTCAGGGGCCTCACCAACCTCTTGGGTGGCTTCCCCAGTTCTTGGTATCGGTATATCGATATTATCGGTATCCGGATCTCCGGGTCGTTACACTTCTTACCATGGTCGATCACGCGGTCAACCTTACCAGCCGCTCACGGCAACCAACTGGGACCCATAATCTTGTCAGAGATTACTTCTCTAAAAACACAATCTCACCCAAGGACACAGCTTCCAACATAGAAACAGGGTACTCATGCGACAACCTCGCCAGCACGTTTCCCCCAATTCTCCATCCAGCTAGTGCCACAAATCTCAATGCCTCAAGCAATGGCACGGCAACAACATGTCTCACACAATAGAGACAATCTCACACCGAGGAACCAATCCTCCAACGCTCTACACATCCTTGAAAATTCACCCGTAGCATCCAACGCTACGATCTTCCGCTGCGCACTCAGATCCACGTGCACAGCCACCACAACGACAACTCAGGATCCTCCATCCCGACAATCTTCTGCAACTCCGCAGGCTCCGATCCTCAACACATCGGAAAACACAATGCCAATAGCAAATTCTCACAAACACTGCCCAATCGACACTCATCCTTCCGAAATAATGCCAACAGCCTTACACATCAGGGAATGGGCAATGTTTCTCACTGGCAACCACCTTGCCAACAAAGGATTCATCTCACACGGACTTCATGACATACGAGAGAGGCCAACCAATCCGGACACACGATGCAAGATGATGAACCTTAACCCAACGTGATCTCCTCCCACCAGGGGAAAACTCAATACTCCTCCGACCAACGGAAGGTCCCCATGCTCGACCTAACCTCGAACCTTGCACACGCTAGGAACAGCACCATCCAGCACCGAAAAATCATTATGATGGGGGCATCATTTACCCCCTCCACACTTTTCGGAGCTCAGATGGATCGTCATCATGTACCATCGTATCCTTCACATTTCTTTGA
Organism: Amorphophallus titanum; assembly: GCA_024336825.1. NCBI lineage: Eukaryota > Viridiplantae > Streptophyta > Magnoliopsida > Alismatales > Araceae > Amorphophallus > Amorphophallus titanum. Next base: position 22,729,846 of record JANBPO010006859.1, read on the forward strand.
GTCATAGCATGTAGTTTTTATATTTTATTTGAGTCTTATCATTATATTTTCCATTTTATAAAAAAATATGAAAAAATAGCTCGCGTGATCCTCAGAAAGAGCACAATGCATCTGTAGCATTTCGGAGTCTCAAAACTCAACGGTTCACTCACCACAGGATTCCGCAACTTATATAGGGAAAAAATCCGCGTAGATCGTAAAACACAATTCGTGACCCACGAAAGCATCCAAAAGCTCTCTAATTCCAATCCAAAGGATCCAAGGTATTACATCCTCCCCCCTTTTTAGAAATTTCATCCTCGAAATTTAAGGAGCCAACAAGGGAAAAGGGAAGAACAACACAAATGTTGGCTACGCTCTCCCAGCACCAGCCAAACCTCGAACACTAACCACAACAACACGATAACACAAAATCTCGATTCTCGAAAACACAATTCAGAGGAACACTGTCAGACCATGATCACAAACAAGATCATCATGCTCCGGATCTCAAGGCAAATCGATCCGCAGAATGAGCACTACACACCAAGGAACACAAGTTCGGCACCTCCGAAACAGGGCATCATTGCTATAGTCTCACAAGGAAAGGAGACATGGCCCATGCCATGAAAAACAGCCACTGATAACACAAGCATCAGCTCTTCACGAAGAAGACAACTTCTCAGCTGACTGCTCAAACCATCGACTTTCGCGCCATAATGACAAGCAAAACTGGCACGCAGAACGCCAATGACTGCACTGGACCATAAACACAATCAAGTCAGCCCTTACTCAGACATTACATCTGATTCGAGTTGCAAGCTAACTCTACCATGACAAAAGAGTAAAGCACAACCAACCGACAAGATCACGGTCCACACAAAGCCAAATTCAGACTCAGAGGGAACTCCTCCCAAGCTGAACACAGCCAACAAACCACCAAACAACCTCGACGACACCTGCAGAATCCCCGGCTCTGTTCTCAGCACAGAACCATGGGACACAACTGCAAGCTGGGTCATGCTAGGGCACAATTACAGTTGAACACACGGCTAAAAAGGAACTAGCCATGTACAGCTTACCAATAATGACCCACAACAACACTCAAAAAAATACATCTCTAGGACCACGATCTCATCCCAATAGTAAAACTAAAAAGGCATGACTAACCATTCATAAAGGCCGTCCTTAGTTTTGAAAGCCGTTTTCCACTCATCCCCGGGCCTTATTCCTTATTTGGCACTGACCAAGTCATGAGAGGAGTGATATCTCCCTTGGTAGATGCAGCCATCAAGGCCTCATTCATTCTATTTTAAATTTTCTCTTTCTCTTTCTTTCTTTTTTTTTTCTATGCCTGCCCCCAAAACATGCCCTTTCTTTTTCCCTTATTTTTTGTAAACATCCACATTCAAGCTATGAGGTGATACTAAATGTTGGCTTCAGCCAAATCTATGAGGAGCAGCTGAGGCAGTGATGCTGCATGGGGCTGCTCTTTTGAAGATGGACATTTGATGCGGGCACCTTTCACGGAGATTCCTCCACCTTCTTACGTAGTCTCTGGCAGACTCATTATCTCTTTGTTTGGCTGCTTGCAATTCGGCCTCGGTGACTTCCTCTTTGGTCATCTTTGTATTTATTGTTTGTTCTGCCCTTGGCATGTCTATTATCACCAGACCTTTTGGACTCAGGTATAGGGCATTTGGCTACATATGCGGCCCCATTGGCATCATTGTCAGAGATGCTTCGATTGCCCCCTGCCATGCCGGGGGGACTGGATATTGGAGTGGCTGAGAGGGAATGCCCCCTGTGTATTCAGGCATTAGCCAGAGCATGACTGGCCGTGTTGAGGCTTCAGGTGAGCCAGCACCAGCCTATACCGCTCCATGTTGATGTCCTGTCGATTGAGACATGGGTGGACTTACATTCATTTCATTTAGCTGCCTCTGCAGCGTTTCAATCTCTTGATGTTTCTAGCATGGTAGTGCAACCAAGGCGGGGCCGGGAGTGCTACTGCCTTCCGCCTCCAGTTTGCATGAGATTGAATGGCTTCATGCCATCATTGCTAGTTGCAGGTAGCTCCTTCAAGATGAACTCCTTGTGTTTTATGCCTCCGGGTGGAGGAGGAATGTGGTGTTGAACCCCCTTATTAGCTGACGGGCGTTGTTTAGACATTTTTCCAGACCCGGTAGATGAGTGAGAGGTAGAAGCTTCAACTTGAACTATTCCTTTCGGCATAAAGTAGATTTTTTCATCTTCCCCATCAGCAGTTTGCGTCCCGCCAGGCGAGGCTGACAATGTGTTGTAAGAGAGAGCAACATATTTTACTTTAGCCTTTGTATTCTTCTTTTCCTTCCCCCTTATGGTTGGCATCTGCCCCCACAGCATAGTTATTATTTAAGGTTTGTTTTATTTAGAGTTGTCTTGTTGGGGTTAATATGTAATTCTGTTATTTCTTTGGATGTCTCTGTAATTTTTCAGTATTATAAATAGTCTTGTGCTAGCCCTAATTAGGGTTAAGCAGTGATTAGAGAAAGAAACTTGTGTGATTACTTAGTCGTAATCTCCCTGGCGTGATGCCGAAACCTCCCCCTTTCCTCCCTCTGGCGTGAGACCAAACCTCCCTTCCTCTCCTGGCGGAAGCCAAAACCCCATTTCCTCCATTTCTTTGGCATTTCTTCCCCCCGTGTTACCCACTAAACGTTCATTAACTCTCAGATCCCCTGTTTCCATTTGCTCCCTCCACCGCATCCCACGCTCCTCCATCATTTATTATTATATTCCCTTTTTTGTTTTTGTCGCTTCTGCCATTAAGTTCCCATTCCGGCACTGTGGATCGTCTCCCTCCCCGGTCCCATTCGCGCCCACGGCTACCGACCTGCGCACGCGGCCTCCATCACCGTGGGACCACCCGCAACCGCCATCGCCCCGGCTCTGCACCGCGTAGCCGACCACCGTCGGTCCCAACCGGCGTCACCCATCTGCGAATGACCCCTCTGTCTCGAGTAGCTGCCCTGCCCGGCACCACGGCGAACTCCGCCGCTGCCCCCGCATCTGATCCGCCCTGTGTCCCACGTCGCAGTCGAGCCCGTCCTCAGCCAGCCGTCGTCAGGCATCCCGCCTGCACCGCCACTGTCAAACCCACCTCTGGCGGGCTGGGCCTGTTTGCCCCCGGTAGTCCACCTACATCAACACCATCCTCCACGACCACCGCAAGCCACAACCGCTGCCTTCTGGCACCGCAAATGGTCCTGCAGAGCATATCGCAACTCCACTAGCCTCCTGCCGTCACTCTCCCCCCCCCATTCGGGATTAATTGGTACAGTCCAATGCTTAGCTTGTTACACCCTATGTTCTAGTTGCTGCTTTTGAAGCCTGCAAAGGGATCGAATTGGGAAGTCTTTCTTGGTTTTTCCGTTGCATGCAAAGGCCCTCCCTTTTTGCAAGTCATCTGCCTCATTTGTTTATTTCTTGTGATGGTTACAATTTGAGGAGAATTTTAGAGCAGAATGAAGTTAAAGGTGGTTTGTAAAAAAACACCCTCTCCCACAATACTAAATCCCTCATTCCAGATCTGGAAAAATCCCCCTCACCCATCACCCTAGGGCGCCCCCCTCTCCATCTTCCTCATTCCACCACTCTCTAGTGCACACCCATCCCAGCCCTTCTTTCCAACAACTCTAGCTCACCCCATCCCCTCCACCTCTGCCTCCTCAGCCCCCCAAGAGGCCCCAGCCATGTCCTCCCCACTCCCAAACTATTAGCCATCATCCCCTTGCATTGCAGAACCCCTTTTTACTCCCTTGGCCAATACAAGGTTACAACTCTAGTAGCAGGTCACAGGCAGACAACAACGGTCCTGGAAGCAGCAGCTTCTCCGGCACTTACCCAACTCATCTGGTAGCAAATCATATACCACTGGAAAGGTAGTCCAGAGAGCTTTCCAAGTGTGGTGGTTTCGTCTTCGTACGAGCTCCGAGCTGTCCGTGAGAGTGATTCTTCCCCCACTGCGCAAGAACTATCAGGCAGCAAATGAGAGCCCTAGGAAAGTTTCCACCACGGCCACTCCCTTGTAGATCTGGGTGTGCCACTTGTCTAAGGGCACCTTCTACCAGTCCTCTATCATCCCTAAGAAGCGTAGCGACGTTTGGTCCTCGGCGGCGAGAGTTTCAAATTTTCTCCCTGAAGTGCGCCAGGTTAGTTCCCCTATTCCTGAACAGACCCACCTCCACCATTCTGGCTAGTACGATCAGCCCTAACATCGTCTGAGGTTGCCATCAGTCCCATCTGAAAGAAGGCTTGTCTGCGGTCATCACGGTACCATCTCTGCCTCCATCTGAGTTCAGGACTGTCCGTGGCGCCTCCATTTTCCAGTAGCAATACCCTGGGAGCGGTCAACACCAGCACTATCGGGCACTGTTCCAAGACCTGCACCAGCCAGCGACCGTCTCAAGGTTAATCCAGAAAATTTGAGCATCTTCCTGGGCCAAGTAGGAGAGTTTTGGCACTGGTCTTAGTTCATTTGGAGTTCGGGAGTGTCCGTGGCGGTGCCCACTTCGACCGACTGTCCAGTGATTCCAGAAGCTGGCAGCACTGACGAGGAGCCTGGCACATCAAGTTTCTAGCTCCGTCCCCTCCCCTCGCTTGGCCGGCTGAAGGCCCCTCCCTGCGTGGAGGTAGTTTTGGTCCAGCACGAGGGTTGTGCGTGTAATTATTTGTCCCCACCCCCATGAACCCCCACTCCCTGCGTGGAGCATAGTACATGTATTAGCAGGGACTTCGCCAAGCTTCCACGACGCAACGTGTCCACCGGGTGCGCACGCTCCCCGGCGCACCCTCGTCTTCGACCGGAGCTGGTCTTTCAGACGGGCTAGGTACGTGCGGCTGCCTCTCCTCTTAGCTTGTCTAGTATTAGTTCCAACCGCAGCGCCGAGTGAGGAGTGCCTGGTCCACAATTCCACCATTTTTCATGAGTTCTTGCTGTCGGTGAGTGAGTACACATCTGAACCTATCCCCTCGATATCGGTCCACCCGGTTGAATCCGACGCCCGCGACGTGTTCCCCGGGGTGGTTAGTTACCACTCTCCTGCTGCTTGGACCGTGTCCAGCTTCCTCGCGAGCGACAGCTCACCGAGCCATCACTTCGAGTCCTATGGAGTCCGTGACTCACGTGTGTGTTTGCCTTGTCGCTTAAATGACTTGCGCTCATTGATTGCTGGCTTAGGGTCCTGTGTCTCGACCAGGTTCGTCCCGCGTCAATTCTGTCGACGGGGCATTAAACTGACCACTATTTCCACCGACAGGGCATCAAGCGGAATACCAATTCCGCCGATAGGGTGCTAAACCGACTACTATTTCTGCCAATGGGCCGTTAAGTTGACTACCACTTCCGCCAATGGGGTGTTAAGCTGACTAGCACTCCGCCAGTGGGGTGTTAAACTGACTACCAGTATTCCATCGACGGGGTGTTAAACCGACCACCATTTCTGCCAACAGGACGTTAAGCCGACTAGTACTCTGCCATCGGGGTGTTACACCGACAAGCCACTCTACCAACAGGGCGTTACATCGACAGGACACTCAGCCAATTGGGGCTTTAATCCGATAGATGTTCAGCCAATCGTGGGTTCAATCCGATAGATATTCAGCCAATCGGGGCTTTAATCCGACAGATGCTCAGCCAATCGGGGCATTAATCCAATAGATGTTCAGCTAATCGTGGCTTTAATCCGATAGATGCTCAGCCCATCGGCACTTTAATCCGATAGATGATCAGCCAATCGGGGATCCAATCCGATAGATGCTCAGCCAATCGGGGCTTTAATCCGACAGATGTTCGGTACTAGGACTGGTAACTGGGCATTGAAACTAGAGACTGGGAACTTGGAGGCCGAAAACTGGATTCTGGCACTGAAGATTGGGGTCTGGATACTAAATGCTGGGACTGGAGACTGGGTATTGGGACTGAGAGGGGGAGACCGGAGGCTGGGAAGTGGATGTTGGATGGGAGACTAGACACTGGGACTACAACTGGAGATCGGGAGCTGGATATTGAAACTAGACATCAGGACTGGAGATTGGAGACTGGAATCTAGCTACCAAGTACTAGGACTGAAGGCTGCGACTGGGAACCGAATACTGGTGCTAGAGACTAGAAACTGGGAGTAGGGACCGAAAACTAGACATTGGATGCCAGGACAGCAAACTGGGATCTGGGTACTGGGAGCTGGGACTGGGGGATACCCCTATGAGGCATGCTTGCCCCCTCACTGGATGCTGGAATCAGAGATGGGAAATCGAATAATAGATGCTGGGAATTGGGGACTGGATACTGGGTGCTAGATACGAGATTGGAATGTTAGAATATGGGTATCAGACTGGACACTAAAGCTGGATGCTGAAGACAGACAGTGGAAATAAGTACTAGAAACTTAGTACGTGAACCGAATACTAGGAGTTAGGTGCTAGACTAGGTACTGGGAACCGAGCATCAGAACTGGATATAGGAAGTCGGGTACTGGGAACTAGAAGTTGAAAGTCGGATATTGAAAACTAGAAGCTGGAAGCTGGAGGGTAGAGACTGGAAACTGGAAGTCAGATATTGGAGACTGAAAGCTGGACAGGGGATACCAGGACTGGAAACTAGAAGCTGATACTTAATCTGGATGTTGGAAGTTGCATATTGGAGGCCTGCCTATGCAAGGCATTCTGGCCTGTTGCCAGAACTAAATCTAGAGATTAGAAACTGGGTACTGGGGACATGATCCTGAGAGCTAGATACTGGCAATTGGATACGGGAACTAGATGCTAGGACCCAAAAATTTGAATAGGAGACTGAAGCTGGATGCTGGAAGCAGGGTACTGGAGCTGGATACTGGAAACTGGGTACTAGAACTAGGTGGGATTAGGTAACGGAAGCTGGATACTGGAAGCTGGATATTGGAGCTGGGTATTGGAGGCCTGCCTGAATGAGGCATGTTGACCTGATTGGTTGGAGATTGGAAGCTGGAGGGCAACCCATAGGGCGGTGTTGACCTGAAGGTCTGGAAATTGGAAGCTGGGGGCCGACTCGCGAGAGTGCATTGGCCGATGTTACTGGAGGGTAAAGGCTGGAGACTGGCCCGTAAGGGTGTGTCAGCCCGTGTCGTTAGAAGCTGGGGGCCAACCCGTGAGGGTGTGTTGGCTGATATAGCTGGAGACTGGAAGTCAAAGACCAACCCGTGAGGGTACATTGGCCTATATTGCTGGAGACTGGAAGCTGGAGGCCGACCCGTGAGGGTGTGCTGGCCTGTGCTGTTGGGGTCTGGAAGCTGGAGACCGACCCGTATGGGTGTGTTGGCCTATGTTGCTGGAGACTGGAAGCTAGTGACTGACCTGCGAGGGCATGTTGGCCTATGTAGTTAAGGCTACTGGGGTGATTCTGGAGTGTGCTGGGTATAGGTCGAATGGCAGTGTACCAACTGTTGACATGTTGTTAGCCAGAAATGTGATTCACATTACCCTGGGAAACTGGTGCTGGGCTGCCCAGGTGCCCTCGGAAGGCATGGTGACCAGGAACTGAGACTAGGACAGGAACTAGAGATTAAAGTTGGGTCTGGGACTAGGACTGGTATTGGAACTGGGATTGCAACTGGAGCTGGGGACTGGAATTGGAGCTGGCCGACTGGCCTTCAAAGGCGTTGCCGCCGGGATACTAGGATTGGTGTTGGAAGTGGAGATGGAACTGGACTGGGCAGCTGGCCTTCGCAGGCGCTGCAGCCAAGATACTGAGATTGGAGCTGGGCTGGCCAAATGGCCCTGGGAGGCATCACAGTCGAAAGCTAGGATTGGGGACTGGAGCTGGCCAGCTAACCTGTGACGGGATTGCAGCCGATATGTTGGAGCTGGATGCTGGTACTGGGTCTAGGTGACTGGCCCTGGGTCTGGGTAACTGGTTTGCAGATGCGCTGTAACCGAACTGCTGGACTGGCAATTGGCACTGGGCCTGAGCGACTGGCCTGCGGAGGCATTGTAGTCGCGGTGCTGGGACTGGTAACTAGTACTGGAACTGAGCGGCTGGCCTGCGAAGGCGTTGTAGCCGCGATGCTGGAACTGGCAACTGGTACTAGAACTGAGTGGCTGGCTTGTGGAGGCGTTGTAGCCACGGTGCTGGAGCTGGCAACTGGTACTAGAGCTGAGCGACCGGCCTGCGGAGGCGTTGTAGCCGCAATTTTGGAACTGGTACTGGAACTGAGCAGCTAGCCTGCGGAGGCGTTGTAGCCGTGATGTTGGAACTGGTAACTGGTACTGGAATTGAGCGACTGGCCTGTAGAGGCGTTGAAGCCGTGATGCTAGGACTGGCAACTGATACTGGAACTGAGCGGCTGGCCTATGGAGGCATTGTAGCCGCGATGTTGGAACTGGTGATTGGTATTGGAATTGGGTGGCTGGCCTGTAAAGGCGTTGAAGTCACGGTGCTAGAACTGAGAACTGGTACTGATACTGGGTGGCTGGCCAGTAGAGGCATTGAAGCCACGGTGCTGGAACTGGGACTAGGGTGGCTAGCCTGTAAAGGCGTTGAAGCCACGGTGCTGGAACTGGGACTGGTACTGGGACTGGAAGCCACGGTGCTGGAACTGGGGCTGGTACTGGGACTGGGGTGGCTGGCCTGTAGAGGCGTTGAAGCCACGATGTTGAGACTGGAAGCTGGTACTGGAACTGGCGTGGCTGGCCTGTAAAGGCATTGAAGCCACGGTGTTGAGACTGGGAGCTGGTACTGGAACTGGCGTGGCTGGCCTGTAAAGGCGTTGAAGCCACGGTGTTGGGACTGGTCAGCCAACTGTTGAGGTGTGTAGCCGAATGTTGGAGTTGGAATTGGCAATGGCCGACCCTCGGGGGTGTGGTGGCCACTGTTGTTATGAAGTGGTGCTGAGGTCGCCATCGGTGAGATGCTGCGGTTGATGACTTTCATCAGTGAGGAGTAGAGAGGGAGAGAGTTTTTTTTTGTTTTCTCCTTACCAGCTCTACCGCCCTTGCAGGTTTTCACCAGAGCTGGCCCCCTTTTGATTTTTTCGATGCGCCCTTACGGGTTTTCACATCGAGGGGTCACCCGATTTTGCCTGAGGCACCCTGACGGGTTTTCACCTCAGCTGGGTTGACGGTAATTTTTGCCCTCAGTAATCCTGGGGAAGGAATTGACTGAGGCTGCCGGGGTATCTCCATTTTTCTCATCTATTTCACTCGCGGTAGATGATTGTTTAGGATCGTTCAAGTTCAGATCTATTGGAGTTGGCACTCTGTGATCGGGTTTGAGTGTTTTCCCACCATCCTGCAGCAACTTGTTTTAATTTCGCACTTGAGTTTGCTGTAGTTAGTTTTATTGGGTAATTGATCTATTAACCCCCCTCTAGATCGTCTATAGAGTCTTGTTTGTAGGCATCAGAGCGTCCATTTAGTTCTATCAATTGGTATCATAGCATACCATTTGACATAACATATTGGTATGAGAGCCTAACTCTTTTTCAGGGATCAACATCCTAGAGAGGAAATGGCCATGGATGCAAGAGGGATGACGACTGAGGGACACTCTACTTCCAAGCCCCCGTACATTGATGGAAATGACTATGCATACTGGAAGAACTGTATGCAAGTTTTTCTGAGGGCTAAGGACTACAAGATTTGGAAAGTAGTCAGCAAAGGACCGTTCGAACTACACTCGAATGAAGATGTTTGGATGAAAGAGGAGATAAGGAAGTCCACTCTTAATTGGAGCGCCATTAATGCAATCCAATGCGCTCTGCACCCTGTAGAGTTCTCCAGAGTCCCATCGTGCACCACAGCGAAAGAGATGTGGGACAGATTGGAGGTTGTCTACGAGGGAACATCTCAGGTGAGGGAGACCAAGGCGAATCTGCTTGTCTCTGAATATGAAGCATTCAGGATGAAGCCCAGTGAGACCATCACAGAGATGTATGCACGCCTCTATCACCAATGGTCTCAGGAGTCTGGGGAAGAATTATTTTGATTATGAAGTCGTGAGGAAGACACTACGATCTCTAACTCTGGTGTGGCACACCAAAGTAACTGTTATTGAGGAGTCGAGAGATCTGCAGAACATGAGAGTAGATGAGCTAATTGGTTCGTTGATGACGTATGAAATGAACCTGCCGAAAATAAAAGAGCTTGAGAAGAAGAAGAAGCCAATCGCTCTGAAGGCCAACTCCAGTAGATCAAGCCGATCCAGTCACAGTGGATTGTCCGGTGATCAGAGCGTCTCTGGGCTAGATTTTAAAGGAGATCAACTTGTTGGGAGACCGGAGATCAAGCTAGAGGGGGAGGGGGTGAATAGGTTGATCTATTGACCAATTAAAAAATCAACACGAGGAGTGGTGAGATTCAAACAAGCATTAGTAACTTAAACAGCATGATTAGAAAGATAGCCAAAGCAAATGCATAGTGATTTATATAGTGTCTGCATCATCAAAACAATAGGGAAAAACACAACAGGGTAGACCTGAACAAGGTCAGGAGTAGTAAGAGTAAGACGATCTGGGGTGGGCCCACCTCACCTTAGTTGATGCTAGAAGAAAAGTCAAATATAGTTATTGTGGTAAGGAGATACATGGCAGAATTACTAGGAGAAAGTAGCATTTAGCAGGGATAAGAGGAGGGGTCAAGGAATGTGACATGTGCCCCTGACAGGTGGCAGAGGAAATGCGCCAGTGCCTTCTGGGCAAAAAAGATAGGATGCAACGAAGGGTTGAAGATCAAGCTGAAATTTGTGAGGAGATTTTAGGCATAGTAAGCAGAAGGGGAAGGAGGGATGATGATGATGATGAGGAAGGCATTGAGGATTCAGATCTAGAGCTGATCGAAGCAGTAGAGCGTGGGCAGACGGCTCGACGTAAGGGAAAAGTACCGCTAGGATCATGGACCTACTTTACTACAATTGGTGTAGTATGACGTCCTAACACTGGTGCAGCCCCGCAAAGAGTAGGCCCTATGGACAGTTATGTGCATAGAAGGCAAAGTGTTACACAATCAAAAATCAAGCAGGCATTGAAAGAGGTCAAAAAATGAGCAGAAGCTGCATGTCATGCATTTAAAAGTATTTACAAATGATTTTTCCATACAGGTGTGCTTGCACATACAGCTGAATCAGAATATTAACAGCTTATGCTTGATGCCATAGCAGATGTTGGCCTTGGCTTCAAGGCCTCATCACGTCGAGACATACGGGCGTGGCCTTGAGGGAGAGGTTGAGGAGTTTTATCAGTGGGTTGAAAACTTCAAGCATATCTGGATGGAGAGAGGATGCATCATTATCTGTGATGGCTGGAATGGTATCATGAAGAAGTTCATAATCAACTTTTTGGTTTGTTGCATCAAAGATACAGTCTTTGTGAAATCAGTTGATGCGTCAAATTATGAAAGGAATGCAAATCATTTGTTTCATTTGATAGATGAGATAGTAGAACAGATTGGAGAGGAACATGTTGTGCAAGTAGTCATCGATAATGAAGCCAGTTGGTTCTTCTGGAAGGTGGTTTTTGAGCGGGCCATATGTGTGGCCTTGGACTGTGAGTCCAGTTAACCAGCCTGGGGCTGGAGATTTTTCGTGCGTCCCTTAGATAGAAAATTAACTTGGTGGCTCGTGAGCTACCTTGGGAATCATACTTTCATGATTTAAGACGTAGGGATTAGGCCAGATTGACGGTGCCGTGTCGTAACGTGCAATGGTCTTGACCCAAGTCTTGTGACTAAAGGACCGTTGGGTTTAGTAGGAGGTCTAGTGGGTTGTCCAGAGTCTGGTGGCTATAGGCCACCTGTTACTTTGCGTTACACGCGATGGGTGCGTGAGTGATTTTCAGTGTTCACGTTTAGTGACCCCCCACTAGACGTAGCCTTCTTACGGCACACGTGTGCTGACCCACCCGGGAGTGGTGGAGCGGCTTACCTGAGAGAGACGATTTTTAGGCTGTTTACTGTAAGGCCCGTCACCGTTGCAGCCTGAGTCTGGGCTGGGGGGAAAACCAGCTAGAGGACTCGACTTAGAGCGCATAGTCTATGTGTGCACACATGGTTGGCGGCGACAACCCGCGTTGATGAGCGCGACTCCAGCAAGTCCTTATTCTGTGGTTAGTATGATGTCTCAGTTCCCGCTAGGCCGGAGGGAGACACATGAGGTGCGGACTAAGACATCAGTGGACACATCTAGCCTTGCTCTAGTGGGCAGGTACTCCTGTCACATGACGTGAGATTCTTGTGACTAGAGGTTCTATTTCTCGATTGTGAGACGTGATTTTTCGTGCAGTTTTCAAGTGTTATCCCAGAGCTGAGGTCTAGGGTTCCGGTGAGTGTCACCGAGTGTCTTCCCTAGACGGTGTAGGGTTCACGACGGTGAGGTCATGACCGTGTTTTCAGACTGTGTTGTTTCAGTGTGGGCCATCATGTGTGAGCACAGGCCTCCACGATAGAGGTGCCGTGACGTTTTCCTAGTAGCATGACTAGGGTGGTTTATTATCTGGTGGTCCCCCGACCGAGGGATCGAGGTGTTGGCTTCCTTTCCGGTAGGAGTAGTTGTAGAGCATTGGTTTTATCGACTGCTGTGTTCTGGGAATTTGTGTATGGCCATGTTTCCCCGCCGTTGTCGTTGTACCTACTCCTACAGTTGCTTTTGTCCTTTCTCTTCTTCTCTTCTTTGTCAGTCGCATTCCTTCTACAAACATGTTAACAAGGAAAAACATCATGGTATAAGAGCTAGGTTCCAATCCTGGGACCTGTTGGTTATGGAGACCAACCGTGGGTATTAATACTTCTAGACAGATTTCAAATGGTGACGCTCAGTAACTCATTTCGCCTTTCACAGAAGAAGAGATTAGAAGGGCTATTTTCAGCACGGACGCTAATAAATCCCCGGAACCAGATGGCTTTTCAATGGGATTTGATCAGCATTTCTGGGAGACTATCAAGGACGACCTCATGGCAGCTGTCAGGGGTTTTGAGAGGAATCCTTGGGCTATCAAGAAGTCTAATTCAACTTTTCTGGCGCTTACCACTAAAGAGGATGATGAAGAACAGATTGGAGATTATATATATAGGCCCACTTCCCTGCTTAACGGCAGCTGCAAAATCATTACCAAAGCTATGGCATCTATGCTAAAAGAAGTGGTTGGGAAAGTGGTGGCTATATTGATAACCAATCAGCTGCTATCCAGGGAGGCCTATTCCAGATAATTAACTTTATGGCAGCTTATGAGTGCATCTTTGATCAGAAAGGACTAGAAGGAAAGAATGTGTGGTCTGCAGAGTAGATTTTGGGAAGACATATGATAGAATATTAATTGCAAGTGTCTGTGCACTACTGTCATGCAGCTGATGGGATTTCATGAAACTTGGATTGGTTGGGTGAGGGGGAGTTTGTGTAGAATCAGCGAGGTTTTCTATCTTGGTCAACGAAGCTCCTTGTGGCTTCTTTAGAAGCAGTAGAGGGGCATTGGGCAAAAGGCGATTCATGCATTCTCACCTCTTTTATTTGCATTACTAGGACACGTTTTTAATTAATATGATGTGGAATTGAGAGAGCCACAGCCTGTGGATTGATTGAGGGCATGAGATTGGTCGGGAATGAAGGACAAGTTACACACCTCCAATCATCGTCATCGTCATAGTCTTATCTCTCAATTATTTGGAATCATCTACATGAATCTTGTTTCGTCAAATATTTTTATTTAGCACTATACTCATATTTAAATTTAAAAATCGAATATCATTCCTAATAACATCGCAGCATCGATATAAAACCTATGAACAAGTTACTCACCTTCAATACGATGAAGGAAGGACTCTCTGTTCAGAAATTCCTCTCGACGGACTAAAATCTCCTCCATTGGGATCTCCGTAAGTTTCCGATAGGGAAGGATTCCCTCTTCGTTCACTGGGCTAGTTGTACCATTGAAAATTTTCAAAGTTAGTTAACCCATTCGTGGTGAGGTGAGTGACCTTAGTTGGCACGGTGGTGACCAAAATTGTTACTAGGGTCCTACCCTTCTTGTATTAACTTCAAATCTGTTAAAAGTCACTTTCTTTTATCCAAGAAAAAGAAAAAAGTGACGTAAAGCATCCACTTGTGTGTTAATCTCTGCAAATTATTTGTCAGTGCATGTTAGTGCATTCTGGTAAAGTGCTAAAGATGGTCGGGTGCAGTCATGATGAGTTCGAGGCCGGGGCCTTTGACTACGAGCCTCAGATGTATGACCGACTCATGATTCTTTTGGAGAGTACCACCCGGAATATGGCCACCAAGGTGGGTCACATGTCCATGCTATGGATGCAAGTCCATCCTATGAGCCCTCATATGAGGTGTAGATTGATGTCGGGGAAGCATCCCCCTCCCAGGACATCTCCTCCATGACTACACATCTAAGTCCTGAGCAACTCCAAGCCCTTCAAGCCATTCTGAAGGGTAAATCTATTTCTCCCTCTCCCCAGGAGCCAACCCTGGCTACCACCCCCATCCAAGAGCCTACATAGGCTATTCCTTCCCCTTCACCTCACAGGTAGGCAAGTCAGCAGCCTCCCTCTTTCCCATTCCCTTCACAGTCTCTGACCCCAGCCCTTCCCAATACTCCAGCTCAGCCGGGTCTATCCATTGGTAGACCATAATACCCCTCTCGTTTGAGGTTCCCTTCTCATGCTTCTGAGAGGCCCGTCCCTCCTCCATGGCAAGCACCACCTTCACCAACCGATGCGCTCACCCAAGCCTTCTAAATAAGCTGAATAAAATGGATGAGTAATTCTGAGATTTGAAAAAGATGGTGGACGTGAAATCCGCCCTGGAAGTGTAGCGACCTGGGATCTGAGTACCGAAAAGGAACCGACGTGACTTAAACCTCGGCCCGCCACCCACGAGCCTGAAGACTCAGAATGGTTAAAGGATAGGTGTAGTTTACACAGAAATAAGAAATAAAGTAGGGTAATAGTTCACCTCTGAATATTCTATTATTCCTCTCACCCCAAATAGCCCACAACGTAGCATGAAGGATGATCCACCTTTAAGGCTCCATCTTCTGCCCCATTTCTCTAGCAAAGATTGCACATTACTAGGTAGGTTGAAAGTGACCTGTGACCGTCTTAAAAGCACACCCCATACTTCCTGTGTGTATTGACAACCTACAAGTAGATGGTCCAAAGTCTCCTCCTCCTCTCCAAAAAGGCAGCAAACGGTAGATATATCATGTAGGAAGGAAGCAATTCTCTCCCAGGTCGGTAATCTCCCATGCATGATCCTCCAGGTAAGCAACTTCACCTTCAGTGGGCTGCTTGGGGCCCAAATTTGTGAGGCAAAGCGGTGACGCACCACGTCATCTGAGATGAGAGAGTGCGCTGACCTCACTGAGAATGCTCCCTCCTTCCCCCACCTCCACCACCACTCGTCCTCTCTGTCCGGCTGAAACAACCCACAATGTAGCATGAAAGATGAGAAGGCAGAAAGAGTTGGACCTACAAGGAGATACAACTAGAATGGGATGTATTGGTAGACCATGGAGTTTATCGTCAAATGATGGGTGGGATATAGATAACACCACAAATATTGTGCTGGAGTCCATGACTAGTTGAAGAAGATAAATAACTCCCACAATAGGTCCGAACTAACATCAGGGGTTCTACATAGTACCAAAGACAAGAGGAGAGATGAGGGGAAGTGTCTAACAGGAAGATTGAATGAAGACTGCAGTTGTATTGACAG
Source organism: Amorphophallus titanum (assembly GCA_024336825.1). Classification (NCBI taxonomy): domain Eukaryota; kingdom Viridiplantae; phylum Streptophyta; class Magnoliopsida; order Alismatales; family Araceae; genus Amorphophallus; species Amorphophallus titanum. Next base: position 22,745,549 of record JANBPO010006859.1, read on the forward strand.
GAGGACAGTAGCAGGGAAGAAAAAGCATTGTGCATGATAAGAGAAGGTGGCAGCACCATTCAGGCAGACCAGTCCAGTGTGGACTGCACAAACTTCAGATGGATCGATGGAAGAGGGTGGTCCTGATCACAAATTTTCAGCCTGTCCCATGCATGGTTGTCAAGGCGACCAAGGTGACGAAGGTGTGGCCAACCACCTTACTGATTAGGTGACAAGGCAAAATGCCTAGGCAAAGCCTAGTTTATATAACTAAGTACATTGCAAGAGAACTACTACTATACATTTTCTACATATAAATTCTATCGTTAGTTAACAGAAAATTTAATATCTACAAATCTTCAACATATAACTATATTTTAAAAAAACAGAATAAATGGCAAACAACCCTGCTATTACAATTACTACACTCCACGCAGGGAGGGGATCACGGGGATGGGCAAACCATTACATGCACTACCCTTACGCAGGAGGGGGGAATAAAGGGAGGGGAAACCAAACTGTCGATCTATGCTTGCTTGTTCTGTGGCGTACACCTAGCTCTGACGTCCAATCGAGGTGCTGTCAATGCCTGGACAAAGCCTGGGGAATGCTGAAGGATGCCTAAAAGTCTAACGTCGAGCCGATGTCGCTGGAAGGTGGAGGAGGTCGCAGCCGATGGCCTGCACAGTTCTGCCTTGCAGGACTGGATGGCGCGGTCGTGGTGCGTCGACAGGTACACTCACTGTAGAACTCCAAAAGTGACACAACCAATCGTGGGTGTAGCAGACAGAGAGCACTACAAACCCTAAAAAGCTGGTGGCCGTCAGATCACCTCGCCGGTCGTGGTCGCTGAAATGATCGGTGTAAGGTTCCTGGGTGAATAGCAGGATAGGTCGACGATGGCCATTGTGGAATCTTCTGTGCCGATGTTAGAACGAGACGAAACCACTTGGGTTGGCTTCATATCATCGAAAGTCACAACTTTGTAGAAGACTGCTCGGCCTGAAACTGAGCGGAGGATGGAGTATTGGGACCGACTAAGTGGCAGTCTATCCTGGGCGAACAGAGAGTTTCAGATCTGGCGCGAACAAGGAAAAATGGACGCCCCGGGTGGAGACGTTGTTGAAAGAAGGCGGGACCACCTCTGGTTCGTTGGTGCCTCAAAGAGGAAGAACTCTCATGAAGGGAGTCCTGGCCGATTCACACAGGGGAAGTCAGTGTCGATGTTGCCAAGTGGCACTCAGGAACAGGTGCAGTTTGGGTGCAGTTGCACGGAAACGCCTGTCGCGGTAGTTGCCGTTGATGAAAGGAGGCGGGACCACTTCTGGAGTGTCGCAGACTCGAAGGAGGATGACTTTGCATAAGACACCTCGAGCTGAATCTTGCTATGGATGCTGCTAGAAGGTCTGCTAAATGAACCTCTGATGCTGATTGGTAGCAGATTGTAGCAGAATGAAGCTTCTCACTCCACTGGGAAAGGAGCGACGACAGGGCGACTCCAGGGATTGCTGTGGGCGCACTGAGCAGAGGGGAGGAGAATGTGGGTTGCAGAGGGAGAGGACGCGGCGGGGCCACCACATAATCCCCCATTCTTAGCTTGTCCCTATCAATCAGGCCCTGAGCTATGTCTTTAAAGACGTAACAATCTTCAATAGGATGCCCGAGTATCTGATGGTAAGGGCAGAACAACGGGTCACCGCTTCTCCAGGCATCTTGAGGCCTCTTGGATCTCGGGAGTGACACCTTGCCAAAGTGACAGGCCCAATCAAAGATGCCCCGGGTCTTCTCCTTCGGAAAGGAGCAGGGCTTCTGCAGTTTCTCTTGAAGAGTAAGGCCCTGCCAGACTGATCGCCTGGCTGTGGGGCTGACCGTGCTCCTAGCTCCTTGCGCCGAGCGTGTAGATGTGCTGGGGCTAGAGGTCCGGGACCATGCCACGTCTTCACCCCATAAACGGAGGAAGTCTTGGGTTAAATTCGCCACTTGGGAGGCTACTTCGGATACTTGCACCTTCAGTCTTTCAATTTCCTACTGCTGTCGGCGATACAGGGTGAATAGCATGGGCTCATATTGGGGCGGGTCCAGAGTCTGACCCGGACCACCGTTACCTGCTGGGCTAACAGGTGCTGGCGAGGGGGCCTTGGCGGCACGGCTCCCGGACACTGATCCCTCGGGTAAAGGGGAGGTTCTTCTTGCGTGACCTCATCGGAGAGGATCCCAAAGGAAGATCTCCTCGTCTTGCGCTTCCTCAGGCGACGACAGAGGCTGTTTCTTGGGTCGGGCCTCCTGTGCAGAGGTAGCCCTCACGTAGCTCCTGCCGAATGAAGTGGAGACCGATATCATGTCGACCTCGTAGTGATCTTCTACTGAGAAACCTAGTCCCGGGTGCCTGGTGATCTGCAGGAGCCTTCGGTCCAGGTTTGGCGGGTTCCACATTAGTGCAAACATCTTCTTTTGACTGGCAGGCTGGTAGAGGGGGATCCTCTATTTTCTGACCACTTTGACCGCACGGTTGGCCATATAGGGGAGCCCCGAGATCGGGACATGGGGGTCATGAAGGGCGTCAGGGAATTGACAGTCATCGTCTCCTCTGACGGGTTGCTCATCGGCCACGTAAAAGATGGTGGGCGGGTCGTCATCGTTCGGGACCTCAAAGGTCCGTAATTGTTCGGCCACTTGGCAGTCGAGTGCCGCTATTGGTTTGAAGATCCATAACGTGGTTAGCTTCAACGTGGTTTTTAGGCAAAGTTTATAATGCATGTAGAAGGTGGCTTCGGGCGTTGCATGGCGGGCTTCACATGGGGTAAAGCCGCAATACGTGAAAGGCTTGGACAACGCGAACGTAGGTGGCCAGCGCAAGGCATCTTCGGCGGCTTCACAAGGTGGGCCAAGGCGTCCTTCACACGGGCCCTTCATGCAAAGCTGGCGAAGGCTTCAAGCGGCCATGGCTTGGACCCGTTGGCAGGCTTCTCCACGTAGCAGAAGCTGGCAGGCGAGCGGCTTCCACGCGAACAGGGCGCGACGGGCAGGCTTAGGCGAGAGGTCGGCAGGCCGGGCTTCACGGAGGACGCAGCAGGTGGGGGGCGTACCCACTGGAGGCTTCGCGGCCAAGTCGGCCAGCTTCACACGGGCTTCAACGTGCAAAGGTCAGCAACGAGGGCTGACAGACGGGCGCAAGGTGGCTTCGACGGTCAAACGCGGGCGACTGCGGCTTCGTGCGTGGATCACGGCGGTTGCCGACGTGAAAAGGAGAAAGAGATGCAGCGGCGGCTTCTTTGTCAGCCAAGGAGAGAAAGAAAGAGAAAAATAAAGAGAAGAAGGGAGAGAAATGGTGACAGCTAACTAAATTTTCACATAATTTCTTCAAAGTGTGCAAAGAAAGAGGATGATGGGTTTGATTTTCAACAAAAATTACATTAAAAGGTCTAAGTGTTCAAATGACAAGCAAAGGGGTTGGTTGGGACTATAAAATAGACTCCTATTGTTATTGTGGAGGAGACTCTCTTTAGGGAGGGAGAGAATGGGTCACGTAGGTTTTGTTTGAGGAAGTTTTTGATGTGTAATGTATGGGTTTTGTGATTGTTGTTATTATTTTTAAGAACTTAGTTTGACTTAGTCTGTCTTAGATCTTTTATTACATACTTTTATGGTCTTCATTTCAATTTATTGTCTTCACGAAAGTTCTTCAGTTTTCAATGCTCTATATTTTCGTTTTCTACTATTTTCTCTAATTTCTCTCTGTTTTCAAGTTATTGTATGTTTTTCCACTTACTGTCCTGTCACATTACTATTCATCTGAGATGTTAGTTTCTACTATTCCTCCATTTGCATACCCTTCCAATCCTCTTTTCTCTCTTTGTTGTGCCCTCCACTTATCACTAGAAAATGAAGTTTCCCACCAAGTATGGAACTGGGGAAGTCCGAGGAAACCAGTCACTAGCTAGAAGGTGCTACCCAATCTCGGTTGAAGTTGTAAGGCCCAAAGGAAATAATAAAGAGTTCGGGGAAGTCGAGGATAAGCAGACGACAGGCAGGCCCGGCGAGGAGCTGCTGCCAATCTTCCTCAAAGATGACCCGACTCTTGAAGTAAAAATTGGGGTTGATTTACCACCTGATGTAAAAAAGCTATATAAAGATTTCCTTTCGGAATACGGTCAAGTCTTCCCAGGCTTCCCGGGGAGGTGATGACGCACAAACTCAACCTCGACCCGTCAGTGAAACTGGTCCAACTGCGAAGGAGGAAGCACGCTCCAAAAAAATTGGCGATAATTAGAGAGCAAATCAATAAGGGGAAGAAAATTGGGCTATTTCGTCCAGTCTTTTACCCAACTTGGATTGCCAATGTCGTCCTGGTGCCAAAAGCTTTGGATAAGTGGCAGAGGTACGTGGACTTCACCGACCTTAGCAAAGCCACTCCGAAGGACTGCTACCCATTACCTAGCATCGACCAACTAGTCGATTCAACCTCGGGTAATGAACTTCTCAGCTTCCTGGACACCTATTCCGGATACCATCAGATCTGGATGAACCCTGAAGATATCAAGAAGACTGCCTTTATCACTGACTTCGGGGTATACTGCTACACCCGTATGCCCTTCGGACTAAAGAATGCCGGAGCAACTTATCAGAGGCTGCTCAACCAGATCTTTGAAGGCTAGATGGGGTGGAACGTCAAGGCCTACATTGATGACATGCTGGTCAAGACACCCAAGGCCGAGGACCATTTCGTCGACCTGGCCGAGACTTTCAACACCCTCCAGAGGTACAACATGAAACTTAATCCGACCAAATGTGCCTCCGAGGTCAAGTCTGGAAAGTTCCTAGGATTTTTGGTGACCCAGTGAGGGATCAAGGACAACCCTGACAAGATCTAGGCCATCCTAGAAATGCGGCCGCCCACCTGCGTCAAAGATGTCCAGCGCCAAATCGGAAGAGACGTGGCACTCAACCATTTCTTGTCCCAAGTGACAAAATGATGCCTCCCCTTCTACAAATTGTCGAGAGGGCCCAAGTTGGCATTAGCTACCTTCGCCTGGGATAGCGAGTGTCAGAAAGAATTGTTCGAGCTAAAGGAATTTTTGGCCTCACCACTATGCCCAGAGAGGCATTATCCCTCTATCTCTTGGTGACTCCCTCTACGGTAAGCTCAGTCCTAGTTAGAGATGACCAAGGAATACAGAAGCCCATATAGTACGTCAACAAGGTACTCCTCGAAGCCGAAAGAAGGGACATCGTAACTGAGAAAAGCATTAGTGACCGCGGCTAAATGTCTCTGGCCCTATTTTCAAGGACACTCCATCGTGGTGCTGACTAGCGAACTCCTGAGGAAGATTTTGGCCCACCCCAAAGCTTCTAGCCAACTCGTCAGGTGGGCGATACTACTCGGGGCCTACGACATTTCTTACTGACCCCGCATCTCCATCAAGGGGCAGGCTCTCGGGGACTTCGTCACAGAGAGTACCTGCCTGTTCGAGGTTACAGACCAACCAGCACTCGGCCCTACCTAGGACCTATTCGTGGATGGATCATCAAGTTCGACCGACTGCGGCATCGGTATTCTCCTCAAATCCCCTAAAGGAGCGGAGCTACAATACACTTTGAAGTTTAATTTCCTGGCATCAAACAACGCCTCCGAGTATGAAGCCCTAATTTCAAGGGCCATGATGTCTCGACGCTTGGGAGCCGAGCAAGTCAACATTCACATTGATTCCCAGTTAGTAGCTAGTCAGATCAATGACAACTATGAAGCTCGGGAGCTACAGATGTTAAAGTACCTTCAGCTAGTGAAGGAGATAGCCTAATAGTTCAAGAGTTTTCAGGTGATCCAAATAGCTCAGGAAGAAAATTCCCGAGCAGACGTCCTCTCTTGCTTGACCTCCTCCATCAGCCCAGAAGGAACTCGGTCACTCCTCCTTGAAGAATTAACATGACCGAGCGTAGAAACCTACCTCGTAGCTGTGGTGCATGCATTATCTGATGATTAGAGGACTCCATATGTGTGAGACTCCCGAGAGCCTGCCAACCCTCGGGAAGCTAGAAGATTGAAGTACAAGCTAGACATTTCATCCTCCTAGATGAAACCCTTTATAGAAGATCCTACGCTGGCCCCCTCCTCAAATGCCTCGACACTGTGGAAGCTCGGCAAGCAATCGAGGAGGTGCATGAAGGCATTTGTGGCGCGCACCAAGGGGGACCATCGATCGCAAGGATCCTATTGTGAAGGGGCTACTGGTGGCCCACCCTCTAGAGTGATTGCTTGGCATATGTTCAAAAATGCCGCCGATGCTAGTGGTTCGACCATTTAGTCCACCAGCCAGCCTCAGAACTCGTGACACTGATCGAGCCCTGCCCCTTTGATCGGTGGGGAATCGACATCCTAGGCCCATTTCCCACGGCCCAGACTCAGAAGAAGTTTATCATCATCACCATTGACTATTTTTTCAAGTGGATCAAGGCTGAGGCTATCGCCAAAATTACAGAGGTGGTGATTTGGAGTTTCGTATGGAGGTCGATCATTTGTCATTTTGACATCTCCCGAGTGATCATGAGTGATAATGGTCGGCAGTTCGACTACACTTATTTTAAGAATAAGTGTGCAGACCTACACATTCGCAACCACTTCACCTCGGTAGTCTATCCCCAAGCTAACAGGCTAGTCAAGAATGCCAACAAAACTATCCTCAAAGGCATCAAGACCAGGCTTGAAAAGGCCAAGGGCAATTGGCTTGAGGAATTGCTTAGCGTACTATGGTTATACCGAACCACCCCGAGGACATCCACGGGCAAAATAGTCATCCCACTGGAGATGGGTAGCCCGTCCCTCTAGGTTATCAATTTCTCGAGCAGAAATTACTAGACAACTTGGACGTGACAGACGAAGTATGCGAGGTCGCGAGGATTTGAGCTACAGAGTATCAACGGTGCATGACTCGGTATTATAATGCCAGAGTCTAAGATAGATAATTCCAACCAGGAGATTTCATCCTGAGAAAGGTCGAAGCCTCTAGACCACTAGAAGCAGCGGGGAAGCCGGCCCCTAATTGGGAAGGTCCCTACCGAGTGGTTGAGACTCTCGGGAAAGGAGCGTACTGGTTATCTTCTATGGAAGGAACACCAATTCCTCGGACTTGAAATGCTGCGACATTACAAACATTTTATTTCTGAGCCCTTCCATACATGTAAGAAATCAATAAAGATGGCAACTCCCATTTTTATTATATCAAAAGTTCTGATTCATAATAGTGATTGCAAGTTCTTTATGGTACTTAGGAACTATTTTAAGCATATGATAATTTCATGCCAAAATCATATAATTTTGTATTAACCCTATGGTTTAAGTGCTATATTGATGAGGTTTTCACGTGGATTTAATCACTGCACATATTCTCTTCTCATCTATAGAGTCAATTTCTATAAGTACATGACATATACTCCGGTGTATGATCATTAGTTACACTTATTACACTATAGGCACCTAATCTTGGACTTGATAATCTCTCTATTAGATATTCCTTCCAATGGACTAGGAACTATTATTTCAAGGTCTCTGTAAGTCTCTGCGAGCCTGGGATTCTCACTAGGACGTCGAGTTGGTTGTACCATTAAATCCCAATTGCCTAGAAAGCACATACACTAATCAAAGTTTTTCTGAGTTCTGGATGGTAAGTAGCCATTTGGTAGACCGCGAGGCTTGCCTAACAGCCCCTAGTAGACCGCATGCCTCTTGTCGACCCTTTTTCTTGGTTCTGGCGTCGACCACCCGAAAACAGCCCTAACTAGACCGCATGAGTCCATAAACGGTCCAATAAATGATCGCATGGCCCCTGACTTTGTCTAACCCGAGGTTTGACCTTTGGGTTGATTTCCCTAAGTTCCTAGATGGTCTAATGATTGTCTGGAATTTGACACTTGTTAACAAGAGATTAATAACATATGAAAATCTAAGAATATGTCGTTATGATGTCGGATTCCTTCCATGGCATGACCTTGCTTTAAATCTTTCTTTGAATTCTCATAGTCATACTTTGATGCATTCTTTACCTTGGTTACATTATCATGAAATTGTTATTGAAATGCTTATTATTGGTCAGAACTTTTACACTCATGGAAGTAGTTTGATCTGTAACTTGAAGATGCAAGAGCGGGCACGGACACTGTCCAAGGGATCCATGTTAGCCCCCTCGGTAGAGAGCCAGAAACGTGCAGAAAACCATGGGGTACGATGAATACTGGCGTCACATTGGGTCAGGAGTACTTTTATAGACGGGTGAAAACTATGAGACAATATTGCAATATTTACATTCTTGCTAGTACTTTCTTGTTCATGACTTTCTAGTGCATAGCCTTTATGGTTATGAAGTACATTCTTGATATTGAAAGAAGAGGTAAAAGTAGAAGGAGTCATTTTCCTGCCAACAAGGTGTCCCCGAGGCTGTGACACCAGTCACCATCGTCCGTAGTGCTTCTGAAAATGGGGTTAGCAGAAAGGTGCCGACAGGGCAAGTACATCATGGAAGCTTGCCAGAAGCATGCAAGCTTGATCCGAGGTCCTTGCACGCCAAATTGGTGACTGTTGGTCAAGGGTAATGACCATTGGATCTGAGGAAAGTAGCGCCTTCCTCTTTCGTCAAAATAGCATCGGAGCTGCCATACCAGTGACTTGACCATATCACCGTATCACGGAGCCCACTGTATCAAACGATCTTAGAGCGTGTCGTATCAACGGTCAGGTGAACGTGTCGTATCACGCATTAGGTGGCCTCACTGTATCACTGGCCAGGCGGACGTGTCGTATCACACTCCAGGGGACGTGTCGTATCAATGGCCAACGAGTGGCCTCATTGTTTCAAATGGTGGGAAGTCCACCGTATCAGTGGCCTAGAGGGGTGCACTGTATCAAGGGTGTTGGGGAGTCCACTGTATCAAGCCTCCTTCAGGTCTATGACCCATGATTTAATTTTCCCGTCTCAAGGTGAGCATAGTACTCCATTGTTTGCAGAGTCTGCATTTGTTGATTCTCTTCAGGGGCTAGAGAATCTCAAACCTCTTGGGTGTATTCTTTGCCACTGAGGACTCAAAGTCGAACCCACAACAATGCGTAAATTTTGGGTGTCTTACTTCCCCTTGCCATTTAATTCACTCGTGCAAGTATGAGATGGTGCCGGGCGGTAGGATTCTTCAGAGTCTAGACATCCCGTCTCTCCGTAGTCTTCTTTCTTCAGTTTCACTCCTCGGTGTGAAATCGGGAAATGTATAGATGTGAAATTTACACGTCGACAAATGCCCCCCACCCACGGGTAGCGTGGGTGAAGGATGAGACAAGCAGTACACGCGGGTGCATTCGCTCATGTAGAGTATCACTGTCACGTTGTTGTGGGAGATCGACACAGCCGAAGGACTAATAATACTCCCGATTCGATTATGATAGGTACAATAATAATAATAATAATAACAATAATAATTTCCTCTTCTTCTCTCTTTTTTTCCTCTCTTTTTTTCTTCTCTTTTTACTTCTTTTACTTCTTTTTTTCTTTCTTTGCTAATGCCTGGCCATTGACATGACCTCCACACTCACTTGAATGGGCCGCTTCGGCCACCTTCCAAGCTTTATTATCGTCTAGACATCTCATGAGCATCCCATTGAGAGCACGCCTGTACAATTCTCTAGTAATGATTGTGTATTTTGAGGCAGCTCTTCTAATAGCCTTGTGTTGTTCGGTGCTTGCCCCTTCTGGGAACGATCCATCCCTGCAATATAACTCGATTTCATGATACCATGGCAATTCTTCTTCTTCCAGGATCTCTTCCAATTCTGCCAAAGATAGTTCCTTCAAATCCTTCTTCTCAACCCTCGCCTCTACAGTTTTCCTAAGGTTGTCGTACCAAGGATCTTGAAGAGAGGGGGCATCCAATCTCTAGACGACGATGGTCTCAGTGCTCTGACTGAGAGGAAAAGATAATGAGGAAGCGAGTGACGCTAATGCATCGACAAGGATATTCTGAGATCGAGGAGTCTGAATATAGATAAACTTGCGGAATTGCCTAGCCAAGAGAGTGACCAATTCTTGATATGGCTTGAGCTTTGGGTCACGAGTTCGGTAAGTGGACAGAACTTGCCACAAAACGAGCTGAGAGTCTCCTACAATATTCAAGTAGCGTGCGCCCAAGAGGTAGGCGTTCTTCAATCTAGCCAGGAGAGCTTCATACTCAGCGATGTTGTTGGTAGCAGGAAAGTGAAACTGATAAGCAAAAGGAATCGTCAGCCCTTCTGGAGTGAGGAGAACGACACCTATCCCTCAACCTTGGGAATTGAGCGCACCATCGAAGTGTAGAGACCAAAAGGGATGGTGGATGAGGATAGAGAGATTCTCATCTGGGAATTCATCCTGAATGGAGTCAGTGCAGGGGATAGGAAGATGGGCGAGATGCTTAGCGATGGCATATCCTTTGACTGCCTTCTAAACGATGAATGTGATATCAAACTGAGAGAGGAAGCTCTGCCAGTAGGCTAACCTATTAAAAAGGACAGGCTTTTCTAGGAGATAACAGATCGGGTCCATTCTAGAGATCAGCCTAACTGGGTGCGCTAGGAAGTAGTGCTTCATCTTCTGAGCTACCCAGACTAAAGCGGCACAAGTCTTTTCCATGGCAGTATACTTGGCCTCTGTCGGGTTAAACAACCAGGGGTTGATGACTCGTGTTGGGTTAAGGAGGATTGTTTATTCATTGACTCGGACGGGAGGTTTGAGCCGAAGGCTTTGCAAGGGGCCTGATGGAACGGGAGGGGTCTACGCATTCATTGGTGTGAATGAGAAGTTTGAGGTGAGGGTTTGTTCGTCAGTGCCGGCAAAGCGCCATAGGTTGACGTGGTTTATTCATTGACACGGGGTTAGTGCCAAAACATTGGTATTTTTGTTCATAGCTTCAGACGGAAGGTCTGGGCCACCGGTTTATTCATCGATGCCGACAGGGAGTCAGGGGCCGACGTGATTTATTCATTGACACGGGGTTAGTGCCAAAGTAAGGGTCTTTCTGTTCATGGCTTCAGATGGAAGGTCTGAGCCATCGGTTTGTTCATCGATGTCGACAGGGAGTCGGAGACTGACGTGGTTTATTCATTGACACGGGATTAGTGTCAACATAAGAAAGGGGTTTATTCTTCCTTCCCTGGTCCAGACAGAAAGTCCGAGTCAGGTGTGCATTTGTCGGGGACCGACAGGGTGTCAGAAACCAACCTGACTTCTTTGTCTCTTTGCTGATTCGTCAACACGGGGTTAGTGTTGATGCGAGAAAAAGGTTTGTTCTTTCTTCCCTGATCCGGACAGCAGGTCCGAATCAGGTGTGCATTTGTCGGGGACCGACAGGGTGTTAGAAACCAACCTAGCTTCTTTGTCTCTTTGCTGATTCGTCAACAATGGGGTTAGTGTTAACGCAAGAAAAAGGTTTGTTCTTTCTTCCCCGGTCCGGACAGAAGGTCCGAATCAGGTGTGCTTTTGTCGGGGACCGACAGGGTGTCAAAAACCAACCTGGCTTCTTTGTCTCTTTGCTAATTCATCAACATGGGGTTAGTGTTGACGCAAGAAAAAGGTTTGTTCTTTCTTCCCTGGTCCGGACAGAAGGTCCGAATTAGGTGTGCATTTGTCTTGGACCGACAGGGTGTCGAAAACCAACCTGGCTTCTTTGTCTCTTTGCTGATTCGTCAACACGGGGTTAGTGTTGATGCAAGAAAAAAGGTTTGTTCATTCTTCCCCGATCTGGACAGAAGGTCCGAATCAGGTGTGCATTTGTCGGGGACCGACAGGGTGTCGGAAACCAACCTGGCTTCTTTGTCTCGGTGAGTCGGCCGCCAATTACGGCCCGTTTGAGTTGCGAATCGTGCTTGCTAGTAGGTCCAAGGTCGTGTCACATCATCATGTCATGTCAAGTCAAGTATGAGTTTGTGGAATATCAATCTAGCAAGTCATGCACTTTGGTGCAATGTCACACCGTGATCAATAATAGCTCCCATGGGCACAAGTACTTTCGGGTGCTCCTCTCAGGACCAGATCGGGCCCTATATACACAGGCATTGGGTCATATAATGATTTGACATCCACTATAGTTTTGTAGCCAATAGAATTTCAAAGAAATAGATATTCGTAGGATGATAAGGTAGATTCATGGATCTTTGGAATTCAAGGGTAGAATTCATGTAGATATGACTTATCTAGAAATCCGGGACATAAGAAAACCTGGGTAAATGGCGTCCCTCATGGCCACCGCGAATCAGAATTCGTGTCCACTCTGGTGGTCGCTTATTCTGGAAATAAGATATAGGCACGAAGAATTGGAGTCTGTCAGCACGGTCGCTATTCAAAATGGCATCTACTATACTGGACGCAAATTCTAAAAAGTGACAATATTCTCATAAAAGCCAAAAACATCACTTTATGAGGGCTAGATTGTTATGTTTCTTCATAGGGACATGACAGTGACTTAGTGTAGAGGGTTTTTATGGTACAACCAGCTCGACTGCCTTGAGAGAATCCAAGACTAGCGTAGACTTATGGAAGTCTCTATGATGAGATCGCCGGTCCGAAGAAACGGATGTCCCGCGAAGGGCTCAAACATCACAGAGAGTTAAGCGTAACCGATATAAACCAAAATAGGGACCTCATCTGCGGATGTGAGATGAGAGTGCCAAGAACCCACAGTTAAGGGTTGAAAACTCGAGAAGATCAAGCAGTCAAGAAAAAGGCGTCCTTCCTGGCAGACGTTAATTAAATTGGTGTCTATCAAGGAAGTTGCTCATTAGTTCATTTCGTTTTATCTGAAATTGATAAATTTATTTCCTAGAATATAGCGTCCATAAAGGTGGATGTTAATTCTCATGTTTTTAATTGAACAGAAAATTACGTCTAAAGATGTCGTTTCACATTAATAAGTTTAGAAAAGAACATCTTTTTAAAAGGACACATATTATTTAATAAAAATTTTAAAAAATAAGCTTATGCAGGTTGCTTTGAGGACAAAAATGCTTTGGTCTGCCATCACTTCCCACTCTCTGTGGGCCAGGTTCTTTAAGGCCAAACACCTCCATTCTGTTCACTATTCTGAGGCCGCATTTTCACTCATGATTGCTACGGACAGTCGACTATGGTAGCGGGCTGCACAATTGGTTCATGCGAACCATAGGGTGCTGATCTCAAGGCATTCTCCTCATGTCAATTTTTGGATGGACGTTTGGGCTAGTGCAATGCCCCTTCGTGACCTTCTGCCCCTCCATATATGGTCTTCTATGAGCGACAAAGGTTGCTCTGTCCAGCAGGTTTTTTCTGATCCGCAGCATGCTCATCTTGACATTGTTCGTGTGCACTGCCCCCCGGCTACCTCGATCATGTTCTATCTGTTATTGGCGGCGAGGATCAGTAGATTTGGTGTCCAACTAATGACAGGAAATTCTCATCCAAGTCAGTCTGTGGTCTGCTCCAAGGACCTTGCTAGCTGTCTGCCCTATTGTCCGTGCTCTTCCGTTTAAGGGGAGGGACCTGCCCCCGCAGCAACAGAACTTGCTTGGCTCTTGGGGGATCTCTCTTCCTACTGCTCTTCCTACTCCTCCAAGGTTGGTTCGGTGGTTTGCCCCACCTTTAGGCCGGCTGAAATTGAATGTCGAAGGAGCCTTTCAACGCAGCACTGGTGCTGCAGGTGGTGGTGGCATTGTCAGGGATTCTTGCCGTGGTTTTGTCTTCGCCTTTGCTGCTGCGTTTCATGGGGTCTATTCCATCCTTTAAGCCAAAGCTTTGGCGCTGCGTCAAGGGTTATCTTACTGCTGCGACATGAGTTTTCTTTTAGGCGATGTTGAATCTGATTCGTAAGTGTTGGTGCAGATCTTACAGGGCCGCTTCTCTTGCCCCTCGCGGCTGTCCTATATCCTTCATGATGTATCTACCTATTGTCAGACTTTGAAGGCCTCTTTCACTCATATCTTTGGGGATGCCAATCAGGTTGCGGACTGTCTTGCTGGTCATGGTTGTACCTTGTCTTCATCTCCCTTTCCTTACGTCTCTTGGGCTGATCTTCCCACTCTTGTAAAAGGCCTCTATCGTCTTGATAAGATAGGGTGTCCTTCTATGAGACCCTAGTTTCTTGTTGTACTCATCAAAATAGTAGGAATGCAACAAAGATAAGCTCATGTAACCAAATTCATATAACAACACAGGAGTTAATTTTAATAAAACACTCACCCGGTGGTGTAGAACTCATCCAGTGCAGACCATAGATCGGAGAGCCGAGTGGCCACCAGGCAACGGTCTTGAAGCACTTCCCACCGAGCCATAAGTGGGACCACCTGAGCCCTATTCTGAGGGATGGTGTCGCGACCTAATGGAAAGCATGTGTACCCCCAAATCTGATAACATGAAAGAACAAAGAAGTCATGGATATAACAAACAAATAGCTAACAATAGCAGATTTGGTTTAGGGTAGGCTTGTACCAGTAGGAAGGGAGTGAAGCCACCCAGGTTCCCCGAACTTGGCCTGAAAGGGTCCATGTGGGTAAAGAGGTATGCCAGCATCGCTCTCCCCCATGCCAGCAGAAGCCCCTGCTCGAGGTCGCATATCAATGATAAGTACTTCAGGTTCACATTGTTCGAAGAGGTCGCGAACAGTAACCGGCCAAAGAAGTAAAGGAGGAAAAGTCAGACTTCCTGGTACTCGCCCCTCTACCTCAACCTAATCTGCTGCCGCTCCCACTGCAGATATGCATCAGAGTCCTCTAGTGGTCCTCAGACCATGCCTGCTAATCCCACTATGGCACTAATCCGGCCAAGTGGAAGGGTGGTCACCGATCTTTTGGTGATGAGTAGTAATTGGCGGATCTAGAGGGGAGGAGTGAATAGATCAACCCATTTTCTTCGAAAGACTATAGAAGATAGCAACTAACTAAATGATAAGCAAGAAACTCCACAGACTATTGAGCTAAATGCACAGATGATGTAAAGATAACGTTCCTACAGATGCATCTAGCGTCAAGACAGGAGGAGAAACACACCACAAAGACACACAATTTGAAGGTGGCATCTAGAGACTTACGTCCACCCCTCACTCAACTGAGTGAGGCTTCACTAGTGCTAAAGCACTATCGCTGATTCACAGCTTCCAATAGAGAGAGAGAGAGAGACTCTCTCACATCCGTTGTTTAATAGCTTGTGGGTACATAACCTAAAACGTCACAGACCTGAGATCCCTTAGTCCATCTTCCTACACGCAGGTAGGGAATAATGTATGGACATAAGTTTTGACAAAAAGCGCTGCATTTAGAAACTCTAGGGTTAGTCATTTCATAGCATAATCATAATCAAAGTGCATTATTTAAAGTTTAAGGGTTAGAAAACTCACCAGGAGGGCCAGGGCCTATCGGGCCTCGTCGCGCTCTCGGATCGTGGAGTGGAGGAGCCCCTGCAACTCTGTAATCTATCCCTGAGGGTCGATCTACATTTAGGAAATCCAAACGTCAGTGCATCATCATATAGAAATCATAAGCATAATAGAAAGAGTGTTAGGGTTAGAAGTCGTACCGGTCGGTGGGCACCCCAGAACACCTGGTCCCGGTAGTGCCTGGCATACGCCGTGTAGTACGTCGCGTCGCTCTCTACTCGGGCAGTCACAACCCACCCGAGTGCCGTCCAATCCGTGATCTGCTCTGCAACTCGTGCAGTCCAGTCGAGCACTATCGCCACACCCCTCGGGTGTTGCCCCACTCGCTCCCCCGGCTTCTCCGGCGCTGAGAACTCCACCACTAGCTGATGGACGCCGATCATCCTCATCACCAGTCTGAAGTAGAGGGGCTCCACTGCATTCATGCAGTGAAGCCACACATCACGCCCAGAGAAGGCGAGGGCCCACACTACCTAGGACTGGCCCTCGTGCCCCTCATCTGAATAGGGTGTCCACCGAACCTGTCAAAACAAAAAGACACATTAGCATCATAAGCATATAGATTGCATTTAATTAAAGAGTCTAAGTTTAGAGTCGTACCGAAGCATAGGGTAGTGAGTCCAGGTCTTGAAGCCCTCAGGCCTGTCTCCGAAGGCTTCCGGTCTCCCGAGGTGCGGTCCACCTCCTAGCAATCGGTAATAGGTCGGGGTAGGTCTCCTCACCTCTCCCCAGCCCACGCAGTCGCACGTAATTGGCTGGGCGGCCTATCACGCAACAGCCGATTCCTGAGATTTTAATTTCCACCGACAGGAATGGTCTGGCAACAGATCGTGCAATTGGCTGGGCGGCCTATCGCACGACCGCGCAATGGACCGATTCTTAAGATTTTAATGAATTTTCTCTCTCCACCCATGGTTAAACCCTTGACTTATCCCACCATTTTCTCTATGGTTTCTCAACCAAATGGGATTCTGTTCAATCCTGGTGGGAGACAATTCATTTATCTACGATTTTGATGTTATTAGGTGACCCCTATGTACACTTGAAGGAGTTTTTATATGAGTCGGCCCAATTCCAGCATGACCAGCACTTGATGGCCCATTTGTTTGGTCTATCCTTAGAAGGCCCGGCTCGAGATTGGTTCTTTTCATTGCCGCAAGAGCAAGTTGTAAATTTTCACATTGTTCAGGAGAAGTTTATTCAGCAATACCAGGATCAGATAGGGCCCAAGTATTCCATGGTGGATCTGGCCCATGAGAAGATGAAGCCCAATGAGGAATTTTCAACCTTCATCGATCGCTGGCGTCATTTAGCCGCTCAAGTCCAGGGGCATATTTCGGAGGGAGATCAAATCAAGATGTTTATTTCTAATGCAGCACCCGAGTATCGGTGCATCTTAACCCTGAATAACATCACCTCCTGGCAACAGCTTTATAGCCGAGCCCACGTCATCCGCCAACAACTCCTTAGTTCCCTAAACCCCGAGTCTCCTTCACCTTCCATGCCTACGTCCACCTCCTATCCACCATCCCCTATCAGTCAGCCCTCCACCACATATCCACCCATATACCCCCACATATCCCTTCACATATCGACCCTCCACGTGTCAGCCTTCCGCCTCTTCATACCCACATGAACCTACACCTCCGGTCAAGGGAACACCCCACCCTGAGTAGGTAGATGTTGTCCATGACATCCCCGCTCCAATGCCATTACCTAATCCACCCACTAGCCATAAGCCATTGCCTGCGCAACCCCCACAACCATGTCCACAACTTTCTCAGACCCCTTGGCGTCCACCTTGCCCGAAGCGGGCTCCTCATCCATCATTGTCGAAATCTTTCACAGACATTTTTAAGGCTTTGATGGCCACTCACGCATTCCGACTCCCTCCGGTTATGCCTCACCAATCTACAGTCAAAAATTTACTCCATTTTTGTGATTTCTATCGTCAGTAGGGGCATTTGGTTGAGATTTACCCCGAGTTCTAGGAACTTGTTTATAGTTTGGAAGATAAGAAGATGATTGATTGAACTGTTATACATAAAGTAATTCTAGATCTCTGCAGCAAGCAGCAGCAGCAGCAGTAGTAGTAGCAGTTGTCGCCCAAGTAGATGTCTACGTTACAAGACCAGGGGCACCCCTGGGGTTCTTTATCTGGTGTTACACCCGCTTGATTGGCAAGAAGTGTGCCGACTTGGTCAAACGGTCGATGATGACCCATATTCCATCATGTCCTCCCCTTGATTTGGATAGTCCCATAATGAAATCTATACCGATGTCCTCCCACTTCCACTTAGGAATGTCAAGAGGATGTAACTTACTGGCAGGCTTTTGGTGTTCGGCCTTAACCTGTTGGCAAGTGAGGCATCGAGACATAAATTCTACTGCTTCTCATTTCATGTTCGGCCACCAGAAGGTCCTTTTTAAGTCTTGGTACATCTTGGTAGCTCCTGGATGAATGGTGTACCTTGATCTATGGGCTTCTTCTAAAATCTTCTTCTTCAGTTCTGGACAATCTGGTACACAAGTTCTTTCTTTGAACATCAACCTTCCATCAGATGCTAACTTGAAATCGCATTGCTCCTCTTTAATTTTACCCTTAATCTCCACTAATACTGGGTCATTATCTTGTAGCCCTTGAATTTCAAAAAGTAACCATGTCTGTATTCTTATGTGAGATAATGTGATACTTCCACCCTCGTCGGCGACGTGCTCGACTGCATGGGCGCTTTCTTCGGGCTGTCACATGGGCAGAAGCTCAGGGCCCGGCGGCAGCCCGGAAGCGTGTGGGGCTACACCGGGGCGCACGCGGACCGCTTCGCTTCGATGCTGCCGTGGAAGGAGACCCTTTCCTTCGGGTACCGCTACTCCGGCGCCGGCGCCGAGCACATGGTCGTCGACTACTTCACCTCCGTCCTTGGAAAGGATTTCGAGCAAATGGGGTAAGACAGATCTCATGTCACAGTTGTTGGCGAAAGCTGTACATTTTAGTCCCACACCAGATCGCTGTTCACAACTCGCTTTGTGACTATATTTATTGTATATTTTTTCCAATACGAAGTCGTGTTTTGAAGTAATAGTTTTGTTCAATAATATGATATTTGATCCAATATTTAACTTAATTAAGTTCTGGTGTCTCACCTTGTGGTTTCACCGAGTGTCTAAGAACCACGATTCCACGCCATATAGCCTGTCTCCCCATCCAAATTTATAGTTTCTACCACCAGTAAGTTAGGGTTTGGTGTGCGGATGGTGACGGCGCCACGAATGCCCGGTTCTCCCGTCCAGGTTGGTATACCAGCGCTACTGCGAGGCCATGAAGGAGCTGTCTCTGGGGATCATGGAGCTGCTGGGGCTCAGCCTGGGCATCGGCCGCGGGTACTACCGGCGGTTCTTCGAGGACAGCAGCTCCATCATGAGGTGCAACTACTACCCGGCCTGCCCGGAGCCGGAGCTGACGCTGGGGACGGGGCCGCACTGCGACCCCGCCGCCCTCACCATCCTCCACCAGGACCAGGTCGGCGGCCTCGAGGTCTTCACCGGCGGCCGGTGGCACGCCGTCAGCCCCGTCCCCGGCGCCCTGGTCATCAACATCGGCGACACATTCATGGTATGTATATATTTATATCCCTCGTATATTATACTTAACATTAACTAAATAAGATGGAAAATACTGGATCTGAAGAACTTCTTGGGTTCATTCTATCGAAGTTTTAAGTCCATAAATTCAGCAAGTTGGTATGCTTGATGGAATGAACGCCACCTTAATTTCCACTCTCTCTCTCTCTCTCTCTCTCTCTCTCTCACTCACTCTTCTCCATTCACAAAGGACATCCTGCAGCTGCATGTAGTGCATAAGCCATAAATGAAGGACAGGGATGAGAATATTAACTACAATTAATGTCGCAGCAGCTGCATGCTGGAATGTAACAAGAACAATGGCTGCAGCAAGCAGCTGCAGTGTCCAGGTATGGATCAGCACGAAACGGGACATGGTGTCCGCCGAGGAAGAGGACAACAACCTGCGTCCGAGCAGGCCGTCCCACTGTGATATCTCATGGGGCCACACAAAACATTAGATTTCAGCGGCTAGTGTGCAATCTGTGCATGATAGGGCCGCCCAAATATAATCGTGTCAGTTTCAGATAATTCTTATTCCCCTCCCAAACATGCAGAGTAGATTGGCCAATCGATTCCCTCTTGTGGGATTCCCTTGCCTCTCTCTCTCTCTCTCTCTCTCTCTCTCTCTCTCTACCCACAAGTAGTCTCTTGTTGGGTTGGGGGGGCACCGTGGAGCAAGACATGGTGGCCATCCTTGTAGGCCCAATATCCACATGCATGCACCTTGTTTTGTCGTTCTTTAATGGAGTCTAGTGCAGTCTAACGTCACCCCTGGTGTGTACGTATATCTGTGTTCCCTTAATTCGCTCTCTCATTGCTCTTCCTTCTGCTGCTGCTGCTTCTCCTCTCACTTCCTCAGGCCTTATCGAACGGGAGGTACCAGAGCTGCCTGCACAGGGCCGTGGTGAACAGGCACAGCGAGAGGAGGTCCCTGGCCTTCTTCCTCTGCCCCAGAGACGACAAGGTGGTGACGCCCCCGGCGGATCTCGTCCTCCCCGCTGGCAGCGGGGACCCCCGGAATTACCCGGACTTCACATGGTCGCAGCTGCTGGAGTTCACCCAGAGGCATTACCGGGCCGACATGAGAACCCTCCAAAGCTTCACCAAGTGGCTTCGTGACTCCCCCCATGGCCACCACAACTGATACGCCACCAAACATCTCACACAACAGTAAGGATATACATGTGTGTGTATACAGATCGATCTTTTGGGGAGCTTGTGATGAGAACTATGTAGGGTTATGGACAAGAAAGGGACATACGGGAGGCAGAAGGAAAGGAGGTTTGGGAAGAAGACAAGGGAAGGGAAGTAGCCAGCGCCATTAATTTACTTCTTCTGGGTTGCATGTACGGTGGGAGGGGGGACGAGGATGGCGTGGGCTTGAGGGTAGATGTCTGCGACCTGCAGATTGCCGGGTTTAGGCGAGGAAGCCACCACGTGATGGCGATCTTCTGTGCACATGGCGCCATGGCGGCTTCTCTCTCCACATCTTGCAGGGCGTGTCTTCTTCTCCTGTTCTGGACAGCAGGTAAGGTGTATGAGTGCTGGGTCCTCTGAAACTCGGCACGCTGCGCCCGGTAATTGCCTGGCCTTCCCTTATCCGCCCAGCTCGGGCAGGGGTCTGATGTCTGTTGGCAATTTGCAGAGAGTATACACGAATTAAAAGTTGAAAGCCTTTCGCAGTGTCGAAAATATGTTTATATGTTGGAAACTAGCTAGCTAGCTGTTATTTGCATTATCTTCTTAAAATTTTCTTTTGATGTACCCATCATATGTCTTAATTAATGATAGGTGTTAATTGATGGGCGCCGTGGTGTATCTCATTAATCAGATGAAATGTCAAATACCAAGGAGTCAAAATAATACTACGTACGCTTAGTTATGCATGGAGTATTTCTTGCGATTGATATTATTACACCCTGAAGCTACCCAGAGCACAACTCCACAGGCTATCTTCAACAGTCGGGAAGACGATGTCAAAATCGGCAGGGATTTGAAAGGACTCTCGCAGTCCATAAACTACCTTATAAGCAACCAGTTGTGGGGAGCGAGGAAGAATGGGATAGGGGCCCGAAGTGCTCGAGACACCGCCACGCCTTGCTTCCACCTCCTCAGTAGAAGACATGAGGCTAACACGAAGGATCCTCCTACAGGGCGCCATGACTCCATAAAATAGAAGAAGGGGAAGAACCCTCACCAGGATAGGAGAAAGTCAAAGAGGGAGTAACTAACACCCGTAGCAGGCACTAGAAGAGCAGGTTAGGCTCCTAAATGACCATGAGTTGGTTCATATAACTTTCGAAAGTAGGATGACCGCTTCGAGACCACATGGAAGGAGAAAGGGTGCCTGTCGCCATCAAGGTTCAGTCGCCAAACTCAAGTGACCATTTGTGCCCACGCTCCAAGACAAAGATGGCCTGCGTCATGATTGCGGTGACGTTGCTTGCCACTGACAGGGGTGCCTTGCGCGCCAAGAAGTCGAGCGGGAGGATGGGCCTACTGGCCCAGCCGATACGAGGAAGCCCTCCTAGGAAGGATGGGCCTACAGACCCTCTTCAAATTATCTCTCAGGTCTCAAGAAGCACTTGGCATCTGAGAGTGGGGTCTAGTGAGGAGGGTAAAATCAGCTCGTCCCGTATAAGGCCCATTAAGCTAGGCCCACTTTGGCCAAATATCTACAATGCACACAACGGGCCCCCGACAGCCACGGCCCACAATGGACAACCCAAGACAGATAGTCCTCAGATTCACCAGTGCACGAAAGGCATCAACCCAGGCGCAACGGACGCCGAATTACCCTGTGGCGATGGAACGTTACCTCCCACAACGTTGACCTCAACTCCACTAAAGGCGAGTGATGGGGCATCAGAACAAGCCACCACATTTAATTTTGTTTAGATATTTTTTCATATTTATTTGGGGTGTATTTGAGTGTGTATTTGTATTTGTGAGCTTTATGAGTGTAATGGGCCAAGAATTATACAGTTGGACTAAAGCTTCAAGTAAGAGGTCCAACTCCCTTATTGGGCCTCAAAGACTTTAGAAGCTCAATTGGGCCTCTCCCTCTAGGATTTGCATTTGCATACGTGTGAGGGAGATTAACCCTAGTTCCACCCAAAATTTGGACCCTTTTCCCTTTAGGATACCCATCTCTTGAGGAAATTTGTGCTTAATTAACTCATTCAATGGTCCATTGAAACTCTTTGATAAATTAACGAATATATCAACTTGCTTGCTTTCGGTGAGATCCTTTGCACATTATTGTTGTGTGTTCATCAATGTTGTCCATTCTTAGGGTAGTTTTCATGTTTTGTGCGTCATTTTGTTAACATTAAGTCCATTCAATCTGTTTGCGTCGTCATCCTTGGTCGCATTTGCATTGGTATTTGTGCATTAGTCTGGCTGTCTCAGGAGCCTAGTAGGGTCCTCCCAGAGCTACCTCCTACTAGACACGGTCATCCTAGAACCGCCTTCTCCCCTGTGGGTCCTATCCTCTCTTCATTCTTCGCCCTTTCTTCCCTGGTTGTATTTCCTCGATATTCCTATATTAAGTCTCCGCCTTTCTCATGGAGCGCCATTTCCATTCTATGTACCCTTATTCTTCCCAATCTTCTTACTCTCTCATGGAATCTTCTTCCAACGTAGGCCCTTCTTCTCATGGTCCCTCTGACCCATCTGAAGAGCGTGCAAATCTTATGGCCCATCTCTCATGCCTTGATTGACAAATGGACCCAGCCCAGACCCAAAGTCTCATTGCAAATCACCTTAATGGGCCTTCTTCTCTTAATGGCCCTTCTTGTCTTAATGGGCCCTCTCCCTCTCCTTCCTATGCTGCTGGACCAATGGGTCCTTGTGCTAATGTCCCCTCTAGGCCCATGAACCTTTCCATTCCTGGAATGGGCCCTTCTTCTTTTCGAACCGGATCCTCTTATCCGGTCTGTTACCATAACTCTGGTCCAAATTCACAACCCCTTGCTCAAGTTGGCCCACATTTTTCTTGATCTTTCCCTACCCAGGAGATGGTTGCTCAAACCCAACACCAACTTGGTGAGCACCAATGCCGAATTGATCTCAAACCCTCCTTAAGTGTCCTATTTACTTTTCAAAATCTCCGACTTCTGCCACCTTCACAAATCCCCGCACATCGGTGACCCGTATGTGCACTTGAAGGAGTTCATTTATGAGTTGGCCCAATTTCAACATGACCAATGCTTGATGTGGTAAAGAAGAAAGAAATAGAGTTGGGAGAGTACAAGGTTGACCCTCTACAACCTCATGAAGCACCTCTCAAGAGAGCTACGACCAATATGATTTCTTTATACTAGGCATTTCTCGAAGAAGTCGCAGAAGCCAGCACTCAGCACACTTATGAGGCCTACTTTCTGACACCAATGAAAGAACAACAGGGATGGCAGCAGGCCCCTACAAAGATCAATAAGAAAGTCACACCTCACCCAAAGGTGGGGGCACATGTCCGCGGCATCACTCCACGACCTACTCCTCCGTTGCCAGCACCAACCTGGACCAAGCCGCCTACAGTAATCAGAATACACACCAACAACTCGAGAAGACAGACTCCATTGTCGGTGGCCAAAGAAATCAGTCTAGAGGCTCGGCAACTGTAGGACTATATAAATGGGCTAGATGAATATGAACAGTCCGAACTGAAACCTTTGCGGATAAGGGATCATGTCCCATGCACAACAAGAAAAGTCAGTTTTTCCAACGTCCACATTCCATCGTAAATCCATCGCAAAGATGTCCCAAAGTTATGTTTCGACAGAATGCCGACAGAATACCGATCGAATATAGACGTCGTAAAAATGAGGTTGCTAATTTTTGATGTATTTTTTTCATCTCAAATTGATCAGAAATTTTCGACCTACCTCGATGTTGAAATTTTCGTTGGTAATAATGTCAAAAATTAATAAGTAGAAAATTAAATATTATTTACGATGGAATTTTTTACGATCACAGAAATGTCTAAATATTTTGACTTCGAAGTAAAATTGTGGGTTAAATTACTTCCGATAAAAGTTTGTTTGTCTCTAATCTGTAGGAATTTATAAACAAATTTGTGACGGATATGTACTACATCGTGAAGATGTGGATTAGAATAATTCTGACGGAGCGGTGTTGGTCCCAATTACGTCATCTATTTATGACTTATTAGGGACATAATATTTTTACGTCGAAAAACTATGATCCGGCTGTTCCGCCCTGGGAGGTCCACCGGGGCGGTGTGGGTGGTGATCGGAGTGAGGGGTAGGGTACAGTCACGGGAGAGATGCCGAAAGTTAATGGGCCTCAGGCACCCCCTCTCATGACCGTATCCACCTCAAGGCGGCACCATGCACTCACCTTTTACGTAGAAGGAGGACTCGTACATGAAGTCCTTAAGATGGATGAAGGGGTTGCCAGTGCCATTATACCTGCAGTACGTAGGCATTTCAGAAGGGCGAAGATGGAATATCGGGAGAACTGACAAGGAAACCTTAGAAGTGGACTTCAAATCCACTATTTTTTTGAAATCCTAAAATTGCTGATCCATTTTGTTTAGCTTAGTGAGGAGGGACTGGGTGAGCGCATCGGTCGGTGAGGGTGGCGTTTGCCACTGAGGATGAACAAGCCTCTCGGAAGCCTGAGAAGGGAATCTCAAACGAGAGGGGTATTGGGGTATACTAGTGGATAGACCCGGCTGAATCAGTGTTTGGGGAATAGCTGGGGTCAAAGACTATGAAGGGAATCTGAAGGAGAGAGGCTGCTGACTTGCCTGCCCGTGAGGTGAGGGAGAGGGAATGGCTTGTGCAGGCTCTTGGATGGGGTGGTAGCTAGAGTTGGCTCTTGGGGAGAGGGAGAAATAGATTTACCCTTCAGAATGACCTGAAGGGCTTGGAGTTGCTCAGGACTAAGCTGTGTGGTGGCAATGACACCTAACATGGAGGAGATGTCCTGGGAGGGGGATGCATCCTCGACAGCAGCTTGCACCTCATGTGAGGGCTCGTAGGAAGGACCTGCGTCCATAGCATGGACATGTGGCTCACCTTGGTGGTCTTGGTCCGGGTGGTACTCTCTATAAGAATCGTGACCCGGGTCATACATCTGAGGCTCATAGCCAAAGGTCTCGGCCTTGAAATCATCATAACTGTTCCCAATCATCTTTAGCACTTTATCAAAATGCAATAACATGCACTATCAAACAGATTGCAGAGATTAGCACACAAGTGGATGCGTTACGCCCTATTTTTTATTTTTCTTGGATAAAAGGAAGTGTTTTTTTAACAAATCCGAAATTCACACAAAAAGGGTAGGACCCTAGTTACAATTTTGGTCACCACCATGCCAACTAAGGTCACTCGCCTCACCACGAATGGGTAACTAACTCTGGGGAACTTCAATGGTACAATAGGCCCAGTGAACGAAGAGGGAATCCTTCACTGTCAGGGACTTATAGAGGTCCCGATGAAAGAGATTCTAGTCCGTCGAGAGAAATTTTCGAACGAAGACTCCTTCCTTCACCTTATCAATTAACCCTTAATCACCCGTCATAAAAATTAATTATTAGCATGTTCTCACCCTAAAATCTTCATTGAAGCTCAATCGAGAGTATAGGTGGTGCCATCAGGAACTATTTTAGCTCGATAAAGGGCTGTTCGCACTTGTCGTCCCAGGGGAAGTTGGGGCAGCCACCTTGGGTCCTCTCAAAAGCTTGAAGAATGGTAGGCAGCGCTTCGTTACTCGGCACATGGAGCGGTTGAGCGCGACGACCCCTCCTGTTAGGCGTTGCACGCCTTTGATGTCTTGTGGTCGCAACATATCCAAGATGGCTTGGATTTTATCAAGGTTTGCCTCGATTCCCCGATGGGTGACTAAGAAGCCCAGAAATTTACCCCTCTTAACCCCGAAGCGCACTTGGCGGCGTTAAGCTTCATGTTGTATTTCTGGAGCGCTTCAAAGGTTTTTGCCAGGTTGGCAAAATGGTTTTTGGCCTTTGAGGACTTGACCAGTATGTTGTCGATGTAGACCTCTGCGTTTTTGCCGATCTGGTCTTCAAATATCTAATTCACTAGTCTTTGATATGTCGCCCCGACGTTCTTAAGCCCGAAAGGTATTTGGGTTTAGCAATATACGTCAAAATCTGAGGTAAAAGTTATCTTCTCGACGTCCTCCAGATGCATCTGGATCTTGTGATATTTAGAATAGGCACTGAGGAGGCTGAGTAGTTCGTTACCTGACATTGAGTCAACTAATTGGTCGATGCTCGGGAGCGGGTAGCAATCCTTTGGAGTAACATTATTCAAGTCGGTGAAGTCGACGCACATCCGTCATTTGCCGGACACTTTGGGCACCAGGACGACGTTGGCCAGCCAGCTCGGATAAAGGACCGAGCGAAACAGCCCAGTTTTCTTACCCTTATTGATCTGTTCTTTGATAATCGCTTGTTTAGCTGGGGCGTGCCTTTTCTGCTGTTGTTAAACAGGCTTGACGGATGGATCGAGGTTAAGCCAATGCATCATGGCCTCTGCAGGGATTTTGGGAAGGTCATCATCAGACCATGTAAAGACATGAATGTACTCCAAAAGAAAATTTTTATATTGCTCTTGAATTTCTGGCGACAAGTATGTCCCGATTTTGACTTCGAGGGTCAGATCATCTCGTTGGTAGATCAATGTGTGTGTGTGTGTGTGTGTGTGTGTGTGTGTGTGTGTGTGTGTGTGTGTGTGTGTGTGTGTGTGTGTGTGTGTGGCAGCCCAGATCGGGTGCCATGTGTGTGGTTGCTATTCTAAACAGCGTGTGTGTGGCTCACTTCATAGTGAAGCGTTAATCCTCATGTGTGAGGGGTGGGCGTAGGGAACACGGCAGTGTACCCGAACCACCTAAAAATTTCGTGCTTCATTTGTGGTTTGCTTCTCCGCACATTCTTACGAGAGGGCTTACGCTGAGCTGAGTGTTTGTTATTAATCATCTACTTTCATCCACGTCCAGTCACGAGAGTGATCCTGTTCAAGTGAGGCGGAGTGCTTGTGTGTTGATCAAACAAGCATTTCATTCATAAAGAAATTTTAGTTGGTCAATCAATTCACCCCTCCCCTCTTGATTGCCACCATTTGGGACACAACACCTCTCTCATGTTCGAAACCGGCATGAAGATTAGGGTTTTGAGTCTCAAAAAGGAAGACAGATGTGGTTGTGGTAAGAGGAAGACAAGGATGGGAAACTTTAGACTAATTAGGATTGCTACGGGGGAAATTAATTCCCATTAGGACTCTAAAACCCCTGTTAGGATTCCTTCTCTATAAATACACCATGCCCTGCGAATGGTAAAAGTATCATGTTGCTGCGTTCGTAAGACTCCTACTGTGTTATTGCCATCATCGTCTTCTTCATCCTCTTGCTATCGTGCGTAAAGAAGAAGGGCTGTGTTCTTTCTTCATATTCCTGCTGCTGTAGTTGCTCTGTTGTCTATTGCTCTCTGCTATTGTGGATAGTGCAAGGGGAGCCTGCAGGAAGCGTCTGCTTCTTCATCCTATTTCTACATCTTTTGCTGCTGTTGCCACTATTAATTCTATTGCGGCGGTTCTCTGCTGCTATTGCTGTGAAGTTGCTGCTATAGTACTATTTCTACAACATATATTCTTCTTACATATCTCTCGGTTCCGTCATTTCCTGTCAACCCAACCAGGTAGGTTTTCTCAAGAACTATAGCGTAAGATCATAGTAATAGGTGTTGCATGCATATATACCATGATATCCTGCTCTATATATTATTTCCATGATCTCTGTTTTAAGTTTTACGTAGTTTTGTCACTTCTGGTTATTATCCAGCAATCTCTGGCGACCCAAGGGAGTACTGCCTGGGCCCCGAAGGTAGTTTCTCATGGCCTGCTCGATCCCTTCCCACTCCTGGTCAGGGAGAGCGGCCGGTGGTTGGGTGTCGGTGGCGACATCATGATGACTGTAATTTGCGTATGCCGGGCGGTCGACATGGTGACGACGCCTGTGACGTCAGCGGCGGGCATTTTCAGGCAGCGCTGGCACAGCGACTGCCGGCTGGTGGGTCATGGCCGTCACCTCGACCCTTTCGTCTCTTCGCCCCCTTATGCAGTGGGCACGACTAGGCCCCGCCTGGGCTGGTGCCATGGGTTGGGCTTCCTTGGGAACCCAAGCCTGATTCAGCTTTGTCGGCCTATGAGTCGGTGTGTCTCTTAGCGCCACGGCCGGAATGGCGGGTGCCATCCTTTCTTTCATCTTCTCCAGTGCTTGAAAGGAGTTGCGGACTGGAATGATCGGTGTTATTCGGTCCGGGATAGCCTCATACCTTTGTCCATTAAGATGGACTCTGATGCCTCCAACGACAACAGACTTGCCGGAGCTGGAGAGTCAGCTTCTTGGTGTGGCGGTTGCATGGCTCCTTCAGAACCTCCTCCGGTGGGATGCCGATCCCCGCTGAGGCGAGCCAGCAGTCGGGTGTACGTGGTGCACATTGCAACTGAGCGTCTCGACCGGGCTGCAGTTGTTATTCTTGGCCGGGGTTCGGCTAGCAGCAGCTTCGGCGGCGCCCTGGATAGGAGCGTTGATCCCGGGCCTGTCGGAGGCTTCCACATCCAGTATGTTTACAAAAGCTACCCCAAGGAAGTTGGGGAAGCCCACCACAGGAGAGAAACTCCATAAAAAGAGGGGGACGGCCAGGTAGCCATCTCTGATGTGGCTTTTAACGGCCTGGGGACCGAAAGTGACCGCCGACTGTGGTGTCAAGGTGCGATTTTTCTGCATTTGCCAAGATGAAGTAATTAGTATTACAAGAAGGGGGCGTCGTGTAACGACCCAGAGCTCCAGGTACCGATAATCCGATAATATCGGATTACTGCTATCAAGAACTGGGGACACCACCCAAGAGGCTGATGAGACCCCTGAAAGGTTAGTGGAGTTTGTCGAGGAGTTGTATAACGAATTGGAATTACAATGTGTAAATAACCTAAAACGGCACGTGGGCAAAAGCAAGAGGGGGCTGGCTTTGGTGAAAACCCGCAAGGGCACCTAAGTCAATAATGTGGTAACTAAAAGTTCCTCTCTACCTCCACCGGCACGGAACTCTAGATAGAATATTCCAATAAGTCCCACCAGTGAACAAACCATCATTTACCCTTGTCATCATCGGCAAGATCGGTCAGTATTCCCTTAACCTGGACCTTTCGTCCTCATTAATGAACAAACCCCTTTGCTTCGACATTTAACCAATGTCGATGAACAAACCAGTTCTGACCCTTGTCATCATCGACAAGACCAGTCAGCATTCCCTTAACCTGGACCTTTCGTCCTCGTTAATGAACAAACCTTTTTATTTTGGCATTTAACCAATGTCGACGAACAAACCATCATTGACCCTTGTCCTCATTGGCAAGATCGGTCAACATTCTCTTAACCTGGACCTTTCATCCTCGTTAATGAACAAACCTTTTTGCTTTGACATTTAACCAATGTTGACGAACAAACCAGTCCTGACCCTTATTATCATCGGCAAGATCGGTCAACATTCCCTTAACCTGGACCTTTCATTCTCATTGATGAACAAACCTTTTTGCTTCGACATTTACCCAATGTCAATGAACAAACCATCATTGACCCTTGTCATCATCGACAAGATCGGCCAACATTCTCTTAACCTGGACCTCTCGTCCTCGTTAATGAACAAACCTATATTTGCTTTGGCATTTAGCTAATGTCGATGAATAAACCATGATTGACCTTTGTCATCATCAGCAAGATCGGCCAACATTTCCTTAACTTGGATCTTTTGTCCTCGTTAATGAACAAATATATCTTTGCTTCAGCATTTAGCCAATGTCGTTGAACAAATCATTTTTGACCCTTGTCATCATCAGCAAGACCGATCAGCATGCCCTTAACTTGGACCTTTCATCCTCGTTAACGAATGAACATATCTTTGCTTCGACATTTAACCAATGTCGACGAACAAACTAGTTCTGACCCTTATCATCCTCACCAAGAGCGGTCAACATTCCCTTAACTTGGACCCTTCGTCCTGGTTAATGAATAAACCTATCTTTGCTTCGGTATTTAGCCAATGTCGATGAACAAATCACCATTGACCCTCGCCATCATGTGCGTAAAATTAATTAATGTAATAATTAAAATTATAATACAGAAGTAAATTAAATATATTAGAGTGATAAAAGTGTATACAGTAGTCTAGAGTCATAATTACACAAGTCCAACGATTAAACGCCAGTCCAAAAGTACAACTACTCGAGACATGCCCCAAACAAAAGTACAAAAGGATGATCGAACAACTGCTGACAAACAAAGACCGGTCTCCAAAAGTACGGGAACCACCGGCAGAAGGCTGCAGCTGCTCACCTGAAAGGAGAAAGAGTGAGTCACAACCGCATTGGTCCATGCATGGCGACGTAATACGTAACTCCGCGGCTGTTTGCTACGGTCCATACTACCATCATGGATACTTCTAATACATATAAATGTTTATTTATTACTCATGTTATATTTTTAAGAAGGACAGTTGAGCAGGAAATCAGAGTTGTCTGATTAGATGACCTGGTCGGAGATCTCGAGATGGCGGAGGCCGTCGCCGTCTCCCGCCGGCCCCGCTGACGCTTCCTCGTGCTCCAACCTCAGGAATCACTCCAGGCTCAAGATCTGCTTCTTCAGCTCCTCATCCGACGAGTGGTGGCCGCCGTCACAGGGCAGAACTCCGGGAACACTGCGGGGCAGCCCCCGAGAGCTACTTCTTCTTCTGCGGCGGGATGGTGTCGGCCGGGAAGTTGAGCTTGGCCTTGCTGCCGCAGATGTCGCGGGCGGCGGCGTCGTAAGCGTGGGCGACCTCCTCCGGGCTGTTGTATGTGCCCAACCACACGTGCATGTCCTTCCGTGCCTCGCGGATCTCCCCTGCCCACTTCCCGACCGGCGCCAGATGTAAGGTTTCGAACAACGGTGTTCGTGTAACGCAGCGGATAACAAAAATTTATATACCCGAACCCGGCTCGATAGAAACCTAGATCCATGCTCCAATCGGCGTATCAATCCCAACCACTAACTATGGGTTGCGTATTTATACCTTACGCGGAACGACGCTGTCTGCAGTGCCCGATGTAGAATACCGAGCCGCGCAGATGCACGGCCTCTAGAGCTGATCCACACGGATCCTTGTACAGTGACGGTGTCCCCCAACCACGATCTTCCCTACGGTATCTCTTTCTGGTGAGAGAGAGAACAAGAGGGAGGAAGGGGGAGAGTTAATTTAACTCAAATTGTAGTTTAACCCCTCAATTAGGCAAAATTGCTTAAATACCTATTTTAATTGCATAAATACTTTAGCTAAATGGATTAAATGCCAGAAAATACCCATAAAATCCATAAAA
Source organism: Amorphophallus titanum (assembly GCA_024336825.1). Lineage (NCBI taxonomy): Eukaryota > Viridiplantae > Streptophyta > Magnoliopsida > Alismatales > Araceae > Amorphophallus > Amorphophallus titanum. The sequence continues at coordinate 22,776,961 of JANBPO010006859.1, forward strand.
ATAGTCAAAATTCACAAAATAAGTTCTAGATCAGAACCAGTAAAGATCCGTTAATCCACGGGTCTTACAGTCCCTCCCTCCTAACAGAAATTTCATCCTCGAAATGTAAAAGGAAGGATAAGGAATGAACGGAAAGAATTTAAATCACACTCGAAAACGAAAGGAACCATTAACGCTTTCCCAAAACTCGAAACACCATTCCTCGGAGATATACATCCCATCTCCTGACTCGAATTACAATGGTCACCTATACTAATCTGCATAGCTTCTCTACCGACTCGAAGCGGTCGACATTAGCTACCAAATCAAGTGAGCCAACGCACTACTGAATTGAGTCTCATGACTCAGAGGCAAAAACTCGGAGTCAGAGGAAATGACACAGCCAAAGGAAATAACTCACGAAAACCCTGAGGGAACACCAAGACCCTCAGTACAACTGGACACATAAGCCAAGGTAAGACAACACCTCCAAGCGTCCTGAATGACTCGACCATTAGATCCTACTAGGTTGACCAGAACCCAAAAATGACTCTGAAACAACACAGGAACAAGCATGCTTGGCTATCTCATAACATAGTCATAGCCCTCATAGGACGTTAGAAGACATCCACCGGATAGCAGGTAGACCACAACGTCAAGCCAAGACACACGAAAATCAAAACACCGATGAGGAGGACACATTCCATAAGTGGCAACACTAACACCACGAACCTTACCAATCAAGGCAACCCGATCGTAGCATATCTCCTAAAGTCTGAATGGTTCTCCCCAAACTGACTATCAGACTCTAGATGACATGCTGAACTGGAAGATAACTCTGAGCTCAATGCTTTAGAAACTGCATTAGGGGCCAAAAGTAAATCGTGGGTCATGATATGACACAAGTGAAATTGGAATTCCATGCAATGGCACAACTTTTTAAGGCAAAGCTCGGCCAACAGCACATTCCAAGCAACCTTAGGTGGTAATAATCTAGCTGTCTTAGTCAGACAACCAACCGACCAATAGTCAGACTCCACTGAGGCCCGAGAAGTTTGAAAATGAAATGGCAAGACAGGAGCCACAGGCTTCACACAGGAACACTCGACAACAACTAGACAACAACCTACCTAAACACAATGCGGGACAAACCAGAATCTACCCACTGAACTACCCTAATCTGTTAAGAAATGGCTGAAGTCATAACAAGACTAGTACACACAGCAGTCATCGGATCAGAACGAATGTCCACGCAGTAAGACTTACAAGGAAATACTCTAGCAAAAAACCATCGCCAGAATCTGGCAACTCGAATACGTCGGCTTAAAATCCACCGAGGGATCATGCCAACAACATGCTCTATTTTTCATGCCAACACGCTCCTACATCAATCCCACCTCATCTTTCTCTCAGCCATCTCGAAACGGTCACGCGCCCCGGTCGAGAAGGAAAGAGGAAAGAGAACGAGAGGAAGAGAGTGAGAGACACGAGTGAGGAGAAAGGAGAAAGAAAAAGACATACAGGTACAGGACAAGAAATCAGGATTTCTCCCAATTTTGGAAGGCTAACTCTTACGATCGAAAATCCACAAGGATCAGTCCAAACCGATCTAGATATGGACAAAACACATGACACAGGAATAGCCAACAGTAGCACCGGACCACCAACTTAATCACGCCAGTCCTCAGTCAGACGTTACATCTGATCGAGTCGCAAGCTAACTCTACCCGAAAAAGGGGAGTACAACAAACTGACTGACAAGATCACGGTCCACATAGTGCCAAGATAGACTCACTGGAGAATGACAACAAAACAACAACAACAGCAACAACAACACTTGCAGAATCCTAACTCCGTTACCAAACACAGAACCACGGAACACAACTGTAAGCTGGGTCATATCAGGGCACAATAATAGCTGAGCACACAACTATAAGGGACTAGTCATGCATCAAGTAGTCACCAAGGAAGACCCACAACAACGACAATGATAATCTTGGGAAACGCATCTCAAGGACCACAATCACGTCCTGAGACTAAAACACCCAAGAAAATTACAGAGAAGCGAAGGGTACTCAACCAGCTGATAAGTCGACAAATTCCCCAATGTTCCCAGACACTAGTGCCAACACCACAAGGCTTCCAATAATCATGGCACGGTAACCAATAATATCAAGGCACATGAAGCCAAGATGAAGTCACATCGAGAAGGACAATTCTCTCAATCGGCTAGAATCTTACAATTAACGATCCTCGACCTGTGGGTTGTCAGCCCACATGCTTCCGCTGCGCACTCATCAAGACACAATGCATACAGGCAACAGACATACCTCGGCATCCGCATCTCAGTACAGACCCGACGTCATCGCAATTCATAAAACTACAATATAACATGCCACGAGTACTGATCCTGCTAACCACCGATCATCAATCGCCTAAGTGCTATCGAAGAAGAGTACCAGCTTTAGCACAAAGCACTAAGGAATTCTATTCTAAGCTTACCTTCACGTCCTAAAAATAATTACTAAACCTTCACAACACATCGGCCATTAGACATGGCATGGCAAACACGATGCAAAAAGGCTCTTGACACCATAACAAAGTCCAAAGCCAAGCAACCGTCAACAAAGGGAAGATCAGGCTCAGAATTAATACAGTCCACACTTAAGTAGACACAGGACAAAGGCATCAGCAAGGCAACATTTCCAACACCTTAACTCAAAAAGACTCCACCATACCAGATGAGAAGAATCGAGCCCACTATCAATAGCTCACCAAGAAAAGAAAATTCAAGGTTCGCTTGAGCATCTTCTCAATCGAGGGATCTAAACGACCACACCATCAAAAATAAAAACACACCAGGAGCTGAACAAACTCAAGCTGGGATGACCAAAATAACGTAAGAACATATACGGCCATCACACCAACAACAAAGACACCAACTACCTGGACAAATCACAGAAAACTCTCGAATAGTGCACTGCAGACTCAAGCCTACTGGTGAACTCTACCAAGTACAGCTTAATCGAGACGGACGTTACGATGAAAAGAGAGCATCCCGTCACACGTTGACGAGAGCAAAAGTAGCTCGCGTAGTGTCACATCTCGAGCGTGGAAGATACTCGGATGCGTGACGCGTCTATATAGATCGTGTCATTAGAGCGATAAAATTTGACATACATAATTACAGAGTGCGCAAAAGACTAATAAAATCTAATACATCCCAATAGTCCAAGTGACAATTATTTGGTTAACCAAAGGAATTAGGATGTCAGGAGACACCCACGGGAAAATGGGCGGACCACAAGGACAAGCCAAGACAATCAGAAATCAAAATGATGAAAAGTAGGACTCTAGGGCTGTAACGCTCCACCTTTAGACCGCTATACAGAGGTGACAGTCTAAGGATGAGCCATTACACTAGAGGAGATAGGACTTTGGCGGTCTAATAAGGACGCACCACACGGATGTGACAGTCGGGGAATGAGCCATCACAGACACCACCCTATACCACAAGCCTAAGATAGACTAACACATGGACGGATACAGAACAGAACCGGCCATCGTGGCTAACAGGACTGTAACGGCCTACTATAGGCGCGTCACACGCTCTGACGCACCCAGATTGGGCCATCAGGGCAAACAGACCCAAAACATACACTCAGATGAACAGGATGTAACGGTCCAATATGGATGTGTTACAGCACCCTGGCGCATGGGGTTTAGGCCGTTAGAGTCAATCGCCATAGCCAGTCAAACTCGGTCAAACACACTGTGACGGTCCAAAGAAGACGCGCCGCAGTACTCTAACGGACAAGGAGTGGACCGTCAGAGTCAGCCAGGCTGTGACGCTCCAGAATTAGACCGTCACACTGAACCAGCCTCAAAGAACCCGAAACGACATATGACTGTGGCGGTCTATCGTAGGGCCGTCAGAGACCTTTGACGGTCACTGAAACGACCGCTATACCGTCACGGCGGGAAAAATAGTGGAATGGCCGAATCAACCCGTTCCAAGCCCCATTCACGTCGAAGTGTAGGGGAAACAAAGCCACACGACCACAGAAGATGTCTGGCAGCTAAAAACGTCACATGCATGCATCAAAACGCGAGATTGGGGCGATTCCGACGAATCAACGCAAATCAAGTCACCGAGGTTCCCAGACTCCTATCGGCCCCGAATGACGACCGATCGACACGAAACGGGTGAGTACGTACGGGATCCCAACATCCCGACGGTCATTTTGTCAGTAATTATACTGCAAACTGTCACCATTTTTCGGTGAACCCTAGAAACCCCAAAAATAACGATTTTGCCTAAACTAGCCCGATGTAGCCCGTTCGAGCACCACACCACGCACAAAAGTAGGGAAAATGTGCAGGAGGAAGTGGCGATCCATCTCCCTACCTCCACCGGCAGAAAGAAGTTTTTAGCCCAGTAGGACTTAGCCATATGACAAAAGCTTCAAGTCCTTATTCATTTCATGCATTTTCAGATTTGATTTGGCTTGTTTATACAATTGAAAGTGTTAAACCATTTTAGATTTGAACATTACACAGGATATCCTTAAACCACGCTTAAGTACCCTCAATCCTAACTTTTGATTACATTGACGCGGCACGAGATAGAAACTTAATTCAAGGTTTTGTGATCATCAAAATCATTCAGAGAGACTCAACAATCTCTCCCTTTTTGTCAATGACAAAACTCTAGTAGGAAAGTACATGAGCGTGTCGAGCAATGAGCCAAACTTGTCAAACAAGTCAAACTTATGCAATTCATCCAAATGTATTTTCAATCATTCATGTGTGCCCACATTTCATTTATTCATGTACGCCCAATTTGTTTGAAATGAAATAGTGTCAATATATGTGCCAAAGAACAAGCGATTCTCATTTACTTAGGTTCAAATTCAAATTGACATTACATTGACCTGAAGCAAGACACGAAGACCAACAACAACAACAATAAGATGCAAGACTATATGAAGGGCAATGCAATTGCCAAATGACATACACATATGCAAACATACGTAAGGCATAATATATAGAGACCTGACTACTACTTCCCCCCCTTTGGCATCATCAAAAGAGGGAGTGGGATACAAGAGAAGTGGACAAAACAACACTAAGGGACACAAGAGACACTACGGAGCAGGGGGATCCAGAGCCTCCTCGTCATCTTCAGCAGCAAAATCGTTAGCAGCAGCTGGTGGAGGTGGAGGAGGAGGAATACAGGCCTCAATGTCCAACAGAAGATGCTCAATATGAAGAAGGGAACGGGATGTAGTCCGATAAGCACGTGTAGTATCCTCGTAGTCTGTAGCAAGAGAGGCTACGTGGGCAGTAAGGGTTTCCAAAGTGTGGGACAAAATGTGCATACAGCCATCCATTGTGTCCATAGAGGTATCAAGCCACCCAAGGGAAGAGTCAATGCCGGTTTCCATGCCTGAGAGATGCCTATCAAGAGCCTCATAGTCCCCCCAAGTGGGTTGTCCAGCATCTTGAGCTGAGGACTCCCCATGATAGGACTGTGGTGGAGGAGGCACCTCTGGATCCATGTGAGGGCACACGCCTCGACTTCTGTCATTCCACCATGACGGTCAGCCGGTAGCATCAACATTCGGCCATACGCCGCAAGGGCCGGCCGAATATGATTTCAAGCCAACGCGCCTCTCTGGGGGCAAATCCAGCAACTTCAGACCAAGATGCCTCGCCGAGGTGGGTCCCCAGTAATCTCAGACAAAGATGCCTCACCGAGGTAGGTCCCCAGCAATCTCAGACCAAGATGCCTCGCCGAGGTAGGTCTTCAACAACTTCAGATCAAGATGCCTCGCCGAGGAAGGTCTCCAGCAACTCCAGATCAAGATGCCTCACCGAGGGAGGTCTCCAACAACTTCAGATCAAGATGCCTCACCGAGACAGGTCCCCAGCAATCTCAGACCAAGATGCCTCACTGAGGTAGGTCTCCAACAACTTCAGATCAAGATGCCTCACCGAGACAGGTCTCCAGCAACTCCAGATCAAGATGCCTCGCCGAGGGAGGTCTCCAGCAACTCCAGATCAAGATCCCTCGCCGAGACAGGTCTCTAGCAACTCCAGATCAAGACGCCTAGCCAAGGCAGATCTCCAACAACTCTAGATCAAGACGTCTCACCGAGGCGGATCTCCAGCAACTCCAGACCAAGACGTCTCGCCAAGGCAGGTCTCCAGCAACCGTAGACCGAGATGCCTTGCCGAGGCAGGTCTCCAGTAATCTCAGATCATGGTGCCTCGCCGAGGCAGGTCTCCAAGTAATCTCAGAACAAGACGCCTCACCGAGGCGGATCTATAGCAACCCCTGGCCGACATGCTTCCCTAAGGTAGGCCCTCAGCAACAGTCGATCAGCACGCCTTGTCAAGGTTGACCTCCAACAACACCAGATCAACGGCCCTTGCCAAGGCCGACCTCCAACAACACCAGGTCAATGGCCCTTGCCAGGGCCGACCTCCAACAACACCAGGTCGACGGCCCTTTCCAAGGCTGACCCCTCAGTAACACCCGGTCAACGCACCTCACTAAGGTTGATCTCCAGCAACACCAAGCCAACACATCTAGGTGTGCCAGGTCTTCACCGCCGATGGACTAGTACACCTCATCAAGACAAGTCCACGACACGACTCCAGCCACAACACCTCAAAGGTGTGACAAGTCCGCAACATAAGGCGGTCAAAGCTCGCCAGATATTTCTTTCGTCAGAGTAGGACCTCCATTACAAGACCTCTATAAGTACCCGCGGGCCTGGGATTCCCACTAGGAGGCTGGGTAGGTTGTACCGCCGAGACCTAAACCTGTTCACGTGATCGAACCGCTTGATTGACTGTGTTGTGAGGAATCATCTACAATACCATTACATTCCACCACCCACATATACGCCTCCACCACGGCGTCCACTTGAGCCTTCTAATGAAGAGTCGGCGATTGAAGAATTGAATATGGCACACGATGAAGTTCCAAAGGCACCCCTTTCAAGTTTTCTTCATTTTTCTCTCCCTCTACTTCGACCAGATGAACCCCCTGCTCAGGACGAAGCCACTGTCCCCAATCCAACCCCCAACTTTGAGACTTATTGGTGTTATGACGATGGGTCGATACTCCAATCACCTGCATCGGCGCACCAAGACATGTCTCCTACCCCAAACACCACTCACCCCATTCGACGTTTCCTCTGTGCCAAACCACCTACTTTTATGCCTCCCACTAAACCTCCATCAACTTCACTATTAGCCTCCACAACACCGGCCTCCGCCGAACTCACCACTAAACCTTCTCCAGTTAATCTCCCATTACCGCCACCTTGGCCCTCCATTACACCTTTAAACCCTAACCCAACTACCCCTATTCCACCACTTAACCCTTCACCCTTACCTGTGGCTAATCCTGAGTAAGATCCACCCCTTTTTGCACTCGAGTCAACCCCGACTACTCCCGAGCAAGGGGAGAAGCTCGACGTGTTTTCTCCAACATCTTCCATTACACATCCACCATCTATGGAGCATTCCACCTCCGCTTCACCTTCCTTTACCACTCCAACGGGCATCTTTCTACAAGGATTTATGTCGAAGATGATCAAGAGCCGGAGAAGAAGGATTTGGCCACGGCCGTGCTATTCAAGATGAAAGAGTTTGTTTGTCGGATGCCAATCCGGGTTGTTGTGCCGAGCATGGTTAAGGAGGCCAAGTCCCCACCGTTGCTCACTGGAAGAGAAACTCAAGTGCTGATGTCATATAAGTCTATGCCCCAAGGTCGGGAAGGGCACCCCTTGTTTCAAATTTTCAATCTCGAACCCATTCTTCCGTACAAGGGGCGAATGCCCATTTTGTTCAAAAGAAGCCAAAATAGGAGATTTCTAAACTGAGTTTCATTGTCTTGATATTTTGAGTGTCATATTTGTATTTCTCATAAAACTCTAAGCACTTGTGTGTGTGTGGATCGTCTGGATCCGTGGTTGTGTGCGTGTGGTCATCGTGGTTCATCCGTGTATGTGGGTGGATATTCATAGATCTACGTGTGTGTGTATGTGTCACGTCATTCTTAGTGTGTGGATTGCTGCACTTGTGGCAGCGTGTGTGTGTGTGTGTTGGTGGATCCGATTGTCAGATCGTGTTGGAGGCATCGTCTCCGTGTGTGTGTGTACTAGGGTGCGTCCCCTTGTGTGTGTGTGTGTGTACTGGGGTGCATCCCTGTGTGTTTGTGTAGGCATCGTCCTGCGTGTGTGGTTGGAGCGTCGTCTCTGTTTGGGGATTTATTCCCGAGTGAAGCCTCACCTAGTTTGGTGAGGGGTGGACGTAGGGAGCCCTTCGTAGTCTCGAACCACCTTAAAATCCCTGGGTATTGTGGACTGCCTTGTGCATGGGCTTGGTTTGATTATCACAACCATTATATGATCGTGTGGGAACAGAGAGATTAAGAGAATCTACTTCCTTGCTTCTTAATTATCTCAATCTTGTTAAGGGTGTTAATTTCACTACGGAGTACTTGTCTTGCCAACTAGTGTAAGGGGTAGTATATATTATGTTCTAATCTGTAGTTGAACAAATCTCAACTTCCCAGTCAGAGTGTTTATCACAAATTTGATAAAAGCAAAGAGTTTTGTTATAATTGGTAAACACCCAATTCACCCCCCTCTTGGGTGTCATTGATTGCGGGACCCAACAGAAGTGAATCCTGCATACATCTGGCATTGCAGGCTTGGTCATGTAGGTGAAAAGAGAGTCTCTCACCTACACTGAAATGGGTATTTGAACTCATTCGAATACAAGCCATTTGATACCTTTGAGTCTTATCTCATGGGGAAGATGACGAAGGCTCCCTTTAGTGGACATGGTGAGAGGGCTGCTGACCTTCTCGAGCTCATACACTCAGATGTGTGTGGACCTATGTCTATAGAAGCAAAAAGGGGTCACATCTATTTCATCTCTTTTATTGATGACTTCTCGAGATATGGCTATGTGTATTTAATGAGGCATAAATCACAAGCTCGGATATTTCCCCGAACACCTTCCATGCGTGGGCTACTTAGCCCCTTCTACAACCCCGCGGGACCCTACCGGGGCCCTGACTAGTTTGCCGTCATACACGGTGACACAAGCAAGTGCTCGGAGTCAACTCCAGCCACTCACAGACGGGCTTTGCCCGTATCCTACATCACCCCCGGGCCAACCTGGGGGTGCCCTGACACTAAGTCACGACACATGGCACCCAGTGAAAAGGGCCCTGGGCCCACCCTGAAACACTCCCGACAACCCCCCAAGGGCAAAGGGAGACCTAACATAATCAACCGTAGGTTTTGGAGGCCTATCACACGCGTATACGGCTTGCACGGGTATGTTCAGCATTCTGTCGAACACCTTGTGGGAGCATACATTCCATCCCATCTACACCAAACCATGGGCTATCCTGTGGTTCTAGTCCCTCGATTGGGTCCTTCAACGACCCCCCAGCAAGTCGGGCCCAACCCCGACACTCAGATAAGTGGTAACGAGCCACTTAACTTTAGCACTCGGGCCGACCCGAGACTACCCTGCCAACCCCTCGTGCAACATGGCACACAGCCCGAGGCATGACCCATGTCTACAAAATACCTCCCCCCCAGCTCCCACGAGCTCCTATCTCCAACATAAGGCCCCCTGTGCGGCCCCCTCAACCATCTACCCAAGTCGGTCGGCAATCCGGGGTGTGTCGGGCATTTACCCGAATGCCTTCCGAGCGGCTACGACAACCCGAAGAACGATGGCCCCCACGGGCCCATTCCAGCCTCCCGGAGCTCAACGTCCTTCAAAGGACACCCCCAAACAACACAAGAAGACCCCCGGGGGCCATCCCCCAGGGTTACGGATGGTTCGGGCCCAGTTCACCCCCGGGCAGGGCCGCGCGCCCCAGGGAGGGCGAACCCCCTGGGGGCCGTGCCCTCCCTCCAGTCCGGTGGTCCCACGACCCCACTCAGCCCCAGTTCGTCCGATCTACGGTCCTACGATGCGGTTCGTGTGCCGTACCAGTTCGAGGAGTCAACACGTGGAAGCACGGAGCGACAGCACGACGGGTTCGCCCTCCGGTCAACGCGCACAAGTCTCGCAAGCTTCCACGTATCCTCCCCAGCCAAGTGTCCTTTTCTTTCTTAGTCAAATTAGGGCGTGGCCGGTATTTTTGGGCTGAGTTCGTCGTTTCGTCGCTGGGACGACATAGCGGTCATCCCAGTGGCCGTTATGTGCATAACGCGCCCAGGGAGGTGCATTATGCTCCATGGGTTTTTGCGTCTAGTCTTCGTGAGTTTAACAGTCCCACGATTGACCGTTATGTTAGGCACAACGCCCCTGTGTTGGTGCGTTATAGTTTCCGATCGTTGGTATCTGACTGTTAGGGGTCCCGGTCACATAACGCGCCTAGGGAGGTCCGTTATGTCCTATGACGCCCCAGGGAAAGTACGTTAGGCTGAACGCCCTTACCTTCCACTTAACACACCAGTGATAGTCTGTTAAGGTCTATAATGCCCCTAAAGGAGTGCGTTATAGTCTGTTTTCACCCTGTGACATAACGCACCATGGCTAGTCCGTTATGTACATAACGTCCCTAGAGGTGTGCGTTATATTCCCTTTTGTGATTCGAGGCTTAATGCACCTGTGTCGGTCCGTTAAGCACTATAATGCCCCGGGTAGGCGCGTGATAGTTTGGTTACCGCTGGGAGTGTTGGACGGCCAGGTTGGACCGTCTTTCTCCCACGCGCGGTTGCGACTTAGCCGTGCATCCTTGAGCGGCCAATGATGGACTGTTCATCGTCTGAGACCTAGTCGGTGGTTTCTTTCGTGCCGATTCGAGTCCCGGGTGAGCGGACCTCGATCCACGTGCTGATCCATGGTCTGACTGATGCTAAGCATCATGTGGGGACCAGGTGTGGGGTGCCGTGGGGGTTTCGGGATGTCGCGTCTTTAGCTTATGTCACCGTGAGTCGGTGTTGGTACGAGGGGCAGTCCCCTGTACTCCGTCTGGTTCAGACGTTTTTCGTTGACTGGAGAGTCTATCTTCCAGTGACCTGTCCACTAGTCGTAGCTTCCTGCGCACGCGTGTGCGGACCCACTCGGGAGTGGTGGAGAGCTTGACCCGAGTTAGACGATTTTTAGGTTTGTCTCCGTGGGCCGCTTGCCTTTGCCACCAAAGTCTGGTGGGGGGAAAAATCAGTCAGAGGACCCGACCTAGAGCAGATGGTCAGTGTGTGCACACGTAGTTGGGGGCTTAGGACACGCGCTGACGAGCATGACCCCAGCTAGTCCTTGTTGTGGTACTTGCTTTAGACTGGATTCTATTGTAGCTGTTGTAGCTTTTGTTAGTTGTTTTTTTTTATCTGTTGTCCTACTTTATTTCCTATTCCTTTGTGCCTCCACACTCCTTTTTAGCCTTTCCGAGTCCCCCGATTCGTGGGCGATGGGCCAGGATTCGAATGGTATTGGGCTCCTCCCGGTATCTGGATCTTGGGTCGTTACAGCTGGTATCAGAGTGTAGTTGTGGACATACATAGGAATTCGAGATATTGTAGTGACCGGAGTCCATAAGGTCTAGTACAGATGGCAGCTGGCATAGGGTTTCGTGCTTATTTTTTACTTGGTTTCTCGCGTGAGAGTGTGAGTGCGCGGTGTTGGTGCCACGAAAGTGGTTGTTGTCATCATCGGAGTGCAGGCGTGGGGTCTAAGGATCGAGGTCGAGAGCTTTCTCCCTCATCAATGGTTGCCCCTGTTGCGCTGCGTTGGGCAGAGGTTGCCGACAGGTGCATTGCTACGATGCTACGTTCGAGGGGTCTACAGTGGGGTCAGGTGGCTGGAGAGGATTGTTCGTGGTCCAGTGGTCGTGAGTGTGCTCTGAGGGAGCTGTCATCCATGTTGGCCACTCCAGCTTGAGGTTGTCCAGCCCTTGAGGTGTCTTAGGCTGTGGTTCGAGGTGTCGGAGTGGATGCTCTGATCAAGAGGTACACTCAGGTGAGCGGAGGATCTTCTTGATGAGTGACTGATTTTCGAGCCTGATGTCCTCATTGTGCTATGTGGCGTCAGAAATGACGTGGTGGTCCTGATTATTTTGTGGATTTCGAGGTAAGATTGGGCAGAGTTGTCTCAGTAAGTTCCTGTTCCTGCGCTTCTGTGAGTGGATGGGTTGTGTTCGCCCTGGAGTTGGCTTGAGATGTGAAGGCTCTGTGGCGAGTTCGGGACTCGAGGATGAGCGTAGGCGGTTGTCGTTATGGCTCGTGTTGCGACTCTTGGCGCGACGTGCTGTAGTTCGAGGAATTGCAGTGGTGTTGCACCGAGAGATGTGGTGATCATGGTCCGACAAGACACTTGGTGAGTGTGTCGGAGGTGCTTGATAAGTGTCTGTTTTCTATGATAATTCATTACATACACATTATTTTATGTGCATATAATTAAGTAATTATGCATATTTCGTAGTTACTGTGTCCACCGCGGAGCGAGTTGTGAGAGGTATTCCATAACCCACGCCCTTGGCGTGTTGGCCGCCCACGGAGTTGGGGACTCCCAGCCCCTTAGGGGTTCAACTCGAGCTAAGCTGTCCCCCGGAGCGGTGAGGTCCAACCTCGGACCCTCTCCACCATCGCCGATTGGCCTACGGGCAATTGAGTGCACCACGCGAGTGAGCTCGCTAAAGTGAGTCCACCGTTCGGACTGGTTGCTTGCAAAAATTTAGGTCCAAGGGATTGTTGTGTCACATCACTCCCCTTAGTTCACCGTCTGCAGTCGGAGAGAAAGAGGGCGCCGCATGCTCTCGGACAGGGGAGAGGAAGCTTGCAACGGTCGGGAGGAGGAGCTCTCACTGAAGAGAAGAGAAGAGGAAAAGAAGAAGAAAAGGAAAAAGGAAAAGAAAAAGGGTTTAATATATAGAAATCTAAAAAATCTAAAAAATTAGATAATTTTATTTTCTCGATCCTCGAAACATGCTCAACGCATTGGTAACATCCCGGAGTAGGAGAATACAATGGTTCACCCTATACAGGGTTCCGAAGGCTAGTTATGGAAAAACACGCGTAAACAACAAAATGAGCTCCAGGACCCTCGAAAGTGATCTGAAACCCACGGATCTAGATCCAAAAAATGTCTGAAAAACCCAAGCATTACATACAGCATGTTGAACATACAAGATGAGTAGTTTTTATCACATGGATGGGTCAACCTGATCAACAGCAAGAAGGGTTTAAGGTTTAGATGGCATAGGGTCTTGCCAGATTCCAATGGCATTCAGCAAACATATTTTTTTTAAATTTAAGACATTAATGATGACACAACTTCTTTTCACAAACATGATAGCTGAAACTATGAACATCAAAGGAGCAGACTTAAGCAAATTCACATGTTTATTTAACACTTGAACTTGGTGCGAACACCAGAGCTAGAAATTGGCTTGACTCAGCAAGCCAACGGTACCGGACGCGTAGCACGACGCGAGCGACGTCGACGTCCTTGGGGCTGGGGGACAGCATGGAGCCTCCACCTGAGTTTTGATATTTTAGGATGTATTTGGTATGTATTTAGATTGTATTGGTTTGTATTTATTTTTTATTTTAATATGGGTCAATGGGAGAGTATTGTGTATCAAAACTTACACACGCAAGGAAAGTTTTTACACGGCCATGTTAAAGAAAACAAAGGGAAAAAAGAAAAAGTCTACATCAGGCCTCGGGCCCACTACGAAGTTCAGCAAATGAAGAACCCTCGGTGCCAGGCACTTTGCCCCTGCACCCTCGGTGACGGTCGGTCCTGACACTGACCCCACCAGCGTGGGAACAGTCTCAACCGCGCGCCCTCTCGAGACTACCAGAGTTGGCGATCGCTCAGATGACACAGAGGTCCCCCGACATCTGCCTTCCCTCGGCGTCTAAACGGAAGAATCTATTGTATCTTCATCCGAGTCATAGTACTGCCTGGAAGGAAAATCGAGCTCTCCGTGCACCTGCTCATGCGCCAGAGAGGTCACTCGGAGGTAGCCTTGGGAAAACCCCTTCCGCAGGCCCCGACGATAACCAGGCTCGTAGTAGGCAAAGGCAACTTGCTGGATCGCTGCTTGGTAACTCTCTGAGCATTTGTATTGCTCGAGTGCCTCTGATCCGACAAGCTTTGCCCGCTCCTCAAGCTCAGTCGCCTTTCGCTCCACCTCAGACTGCCTCTGTTCTGCTTTAGCTCGCACAGCCTCGGCCTCTAGCTGCTGCCGCTCGGCCTCTCAGATCCGGCCCTCGAGCTCCTTACGCTTGGCCTTCCACTGCTCGGCACGCTCAGCCTGCGCTATTTGCTCCCCGTCTAAGACTCTATTTTTCAGCTCGAGCATATAGCGGGCCTGCCCCAGCTGCTCGATTGACTCCCAATCCTCTTCCTGGCTCAACTCGGCCTATGCTCTAAGCGAAGCCGTCTCCCACCGAAGGCCTTCAAGATTGCGAGTCAGGCACTCGATCTTTCGGTCGGATGCACCACTGGCCCAGGCTAGAGAATCCCTCTCAGAGTTGATCCGAGCATACAAATTGGCCATCTTGGCCCCCAACTGGGCAACAATCAGGCCGCCTTCTGTGACTCGTTCGAGAAGCACGAAAGGAGGGCTACACCTGAGACTTCCCTGAATTGCTTCTGATGTCACAGAGCAGCACCTATGGTATAAGGAGGCTCGGATGACAGAAGTACCTACTGCAGGAGGGACGGCCTTCTCTCAGGAGTAGCTGGGATTGGGGAATCCACCCCGGGTATTTCCACTCTCGGCGGTCCGCCAGTTAGCTCAGGCTGGACCGCTCCCCCATGCACCTTCGTAGTCTCGATCGGCTAGGATTGGGTTGCTTTGCCTTGTGACCCCTAGGCCTCGAATGGCTCTGATCAGTTCCCATTATCATCTGCCCCCTCGACCTCGATAGGCGCACCAGCGGTGGCCGCCCCCACCAGAGACGCACCTGCCTCGATCACGACCCCTTCGATGATGGCGGCCCCCTCGGATTCAATGTACAACAGGGCCAACTGGGCGTCCCCCTCAACTGAGCGAGTGGCCTCTGCATTTCTCACCCTTTTTCTCTTGGCAGTCGCGGCCTTCATCGAAGGCCGTGGCACCTTCTCCATCGGATCTTTGCTCTTGGCCCCGCGACACTCTGAAGTCCCATCCTGAGCGATCTACTTGCCCTTGTCACGGGCAGGGGAAGAACTCCCAGGAACATGAAGTCCCCTGGGAGCAGATGCCTCCTCTTCATTGAGGATCACCACCTCGGTCGATAAACTCCTCTTCGTCAGCCACGCACCTCAAATCTGGAAAGAGACAAGTGAGTTGTCAACAAGAAGTTTACTCTTGCCACCCAACATCAATGCAAGGGGGCTGAAGCCCTTACTTGGAGGCCGCACATGCTGAGAAGGATACTCCTCAATGTTGGCCGCGGTCATCAACTCGATAGTGGTTCGGCGATTCTCCTGAAGAAGAGCAACCTTCTTCTCTACCTCTGGGGAAATTACAGCTAGCTTCGGGGGGATGTTTGGATGAAAGTTGGGGATCAGCGGGAAATTCCAAACACCGCTGTCCTGAGCTGCACCCACCCAGAAATACTGGGTCTTCCAGCCCTTGTGAGAAGAGTCTTTGGGGGAGAGGGTTACACAGCTCCTTCCCCTCTTCGCCTGGAGATAAAAGAAACCCTTGTCTACGTGGGTATGCTCCTTCAATTCAAAGAAAGAATGGAAGAGATCCAGCGAAGGCTCAATACCACATGAATGACAAAGAAAGATGAAGGAGAAGATAAAAGTGTACGAATTAGAGACCAACTGGACTTGAGCCAGTCGGTAGAACTGAAGCAACTCGGCAGCAAAATGGTGAAGAGGAAGGTGGAACTCGCACTTCCAGGACAAGAGAAAGGAGCAGAAGAGGCCGGAACACGTATCCAGACTAGACTCATGAGGCCCAATTGTAGAGAAATGGTACTTCCATGGCAGCCCATATCGGTGCTCCAACTACTTCACCTCGTCCTCGGTCAGCTCACTTCGAAGAAGTTTCACCGGCACCGTAAGCGCCCTAGAGGCCCGCCCAACTTCTGGCGTCTCGATCTCGGGATGCTGGTCTGCCATGGGACAACAAGGAGAGCTGGAAGAGGGAGAAAAGGACACGATGCTGGATGACTCAAGGGGAGGCAGAAGTTGGAAAATCATCACTGTCGTAATCTCTGCGAGCTCCGCGAAGGCCGCCGCCACTCTTTACCCTTCAGGGTCAACCTCACGGTGCATGAGCCTCTCACGAACACTGAGACAGTGGAAAAAGCCCTAGACGACAGAGAATAGGAACGACAGCATGCGCTACGCTTATAAACCCCCTGAAGAAGCGGTGCGATGTTCTAATCTTCAAAAAGAGGGCTCCACACATCAATTTGCAAGGATTATCATCATTATTGGCACATCCCAGGACAGCCATGGCAAGTGGCCCTTGTTAGAGAAAATCCTCACTCAGCTCGAACCACTTAAACCGGCCCCAAATGCTACTCGACCGAGCCTAATTCGGGCTCAGGTGTAGGATGGGGACAAGTAGAGAGGGGGATTTCTACTGCCCAAATAAGAGCGGCCAAACAAGGTCCTAATAGACCGAACGAGGCTTAGCTCCCACGAGTGACAGCCCTCTGAGGGCCGACTAAGCCTAATAACTCACTCGGATTAAGCACTTCCTAGGTGACCTTCGGGTTCGAAAGTCTGAGTGTCAGGACGATCGGGAGCTACCCTTCGAGGTCCTATGCATCGCACCCAAGCCTTGCGCCTATCGCTGGGGGAAACCCCCTGAAGCCAGCGCCTCATGCTCAGATCGACTGATGGAAGCTTATCCATGTGACCGTTGCGTGCCCTTTAAGAGTTTGGAGATCGTGGAGATAATGGCAATTAAGAGCCCTCGTGCCTTTACAAGTTTACGGTTCTGATACATCTTGGTAGTGCCGTGGTGAATAGAAAAATGGGATCCATGGGAGGGATAGTTTCGGCCTAGCGAGAGAAGTAATCTGTTATAGCAAATATAAACTTATGGCCTTTAGAGGATGGTGGGAACGGTCCCACGACATCCATTCCCCATTCTGCAAACGGCCAGGTAGGGGCCATAGGATGTAACGAGCTCGGGGGCTTTCTTGGCATTGGGTCGAAGACTTGGCATTGATGGCAGATGCGAGCTTATTGATTGCAGTCCGCGTACATAGTGGGCCAATAAAGCCTTTAAGCTTTACGTTGATTTTCATTTTGTCTCTTGCCTGATGGGCGCCGCAAAATCCTAAGTGGATCTCGTGCATAATTACTTTAGCTTCCTTTGGTGAGAGACAACGTAGGAGAACGGATTTGTCTTTCTCATGGACAAGCCTATACAGTTGGTCTCCTATTAGCTGGTATGATACAACCCTTTGCAGCAACTGAACCCTTTGAGCCCGATCCGGAGGGAGGTGACCGTTCTTTATATCAATAATCGGTTGACGCTAATCTTGCTCCCTTCGTTGGTAGGATCACCTTCTTCAATTGTGTTGACCACTAAAGTTGTGGGGTCGGCTTCTTCGTCCAAGACACTTGGCATTAGTTTTCCGTGTCTGATGGTTATGTCTAATTCTCCTTTGGGAGGAAACTTTATGGCAGAAGCCAGTTTAGCCAGGGCATCAGCCTGAGAATTTTTGCTCTTGGAAACATGACCTATTTCAAATGGGTAGAACTTCTCCTTAAGCCTCATTACAACGGCATGATAAGGGATTAACTCCTGCTTTCGGATATCATAGTCGCCTATGACTTGTCGTATGACGAGATGCGAGTCTCCATATACTTTAACGCATTTGACATCCATATCGCGAGCTAAATGGAGCCGAACAATTAATGCTTCATATTTTACTTCATTGCTCGCTAGGGGCTTCATGAGTGCACATGAATTGTGTAGGATTCCTCTCTGGGGAGTCACAAAGACAATACCTGCCTCTGACATGACGCCTATAGTATTGTCAGACTGTTTATCTGTCCGAGAGACACCATCAAAGTAGAGCTCCCAGCATGGCATGTCAATTACGAGGGCGTCGTCTTCTTTTTGTGCTGGAGCATCCTCGATTTGTTCTTCTCTTCCTGATTGAGGTTGGAGTATGTGGACACCCAAATTTTGTTTTCTTTTCCTTTTTTTTTTTACTGCAGACCCTTGAGTATGGCTTCTATCGCAGATCCTGAGACCAACCCCCCTTTGGGGGACGTCTCCCTGCCGCTGCCTATGCCCTGAGAAAATGATCAACTGTCTCTGCTCCCCATCTTTTCACCCTCCATTTGTCACTCCCCTTCATGGGATGATTGAACGTTTTAACCCTTTTTATGTCAACCTGGACAAGTGCATAACCCGTAGCACCCATCCCACACATTAACTGGTAGCATCTTTTTGGCACTAACCGGTGAGGATTCTCCAAGGCACATCCGGTCGGACCTCTCTCCCCACTAGCCGGCGGGTCCCCGTCAGCGTTAACCGGTGGCTCACATAAGCCAGTTATCTGGTGGCTCGGCCTACACCCTCATCCGGTGCCTCACCTTATGTGCCCTTATCCGGTGGCTTCCATCCCCCCTGATCCGGTGGCCTTTGCCACCACTTGATCTGGTGGCCTTTACCACCACCCTGATCCAGTGGCTTTGCCACCATTTGTTGATCCGGTGGCCTTTGCCACCACTTGATCCGGTGACCTTTGCCACCACCTTGATCCGGTGGTTTTTCCATCTTCTGTTGATCCAGTGGCTTTGCCACCCTCTGCTAAATCGGTGGCTCATCCACCCTTGCCCTTGATCCGGTGGCCTTTGCCACCACTTGATCCGGTGGCCTTTGCTACCACCTTGATCCGGTGGCTTTGCCACCACCTTGATTCGGTGGCTTTGCCACTTCTTGTTGATCCGGTGGCTTTGCTACCCTCTGCTGAACCGGTGGCTTCCCCCGTTCTCTTTGATTCGGTGCAGTCCTATCCCCCTTGTGCGCTTGAACCGTGGTGTTTTGTTTTAACCGGTATCACACGTTCGTTGGTTTGTGGGTTCTCTCCCAAATTTCTTAAAGGTATTGTTGCTTCCGTGCGCACCTCTACTGTTTATAAGTCATCTCGGACTCGTCCGTGGATGCGTATTCGCTTTGCCTCCCCAGTATCCGTGTCTAGGGGAGATGCTATCGAATTTTCACCAAAATAATATCATGTTAAAATACAAAAGAAAGTAACAAACAAATGAAATAAACAACAATAAAAATGCTTCTACTATAATGGCAAGGAACTGTCAAAGACATATATAAATAATAGTAAAAATATCCACGTTGCAGCCCCTTCTCTCTCCGTGACCCGATGCAAAAGGAACAATAATGTTGCCCTAGTAGGCCGGACCTGAGTCTTGAGAATTATCCCGACATGGCCATGACCCAACCTTACCTCGGGCCGACATTCTGATTAAACCGGACCCGATTCTTAGGCCGAATCCTTTCCAACTTATCATTGAAATTGTCGTGCATTCGGCAGACATTTGAATGAATTTATTTCGATTTCCATCGAGTTTCCATTATGGACCTTCGTCCGAACATGAAAAGGGTCCTTGAGTGAACGATATGGCCGATGGCTTGTATCCCGATGCGAACCTCAGTGTGATTTATTCCTGCCCCTTCCTTGCGCAATTAGTATTAATTCTTTTGGCCGCAGGCCTCCTAATTTCGGCCATTAATCAAGGGTGTTCCCTCGTATGGGGGATGTAAATGACGTCGTGACCTTTATGACACGATGGGATTTGTTCCCGACCTGAACTACACAATCACCTAATGAAGTCAGATCGAGCACATCATAAGCTTCCATGAAGCCCGAATAAACCATCACTTCGTGACTGACACGCCCACGCACTTAATAAACTAAAAAAAATAACAAACAATTAGATCTAATGAAAAGTGCATCCACAACTGGCCTCCGCCACTTTCTCCATCAGAGCACCGTCCGGGTTGTCCATGTTCTCACTCCTGTGCCATGGGATTCCTTTCCCCTCGTGTGGATTTAGGGTTTCTAAGACCAAGCTATGGAGGAGGGCGGGCGTGGCCTGCGCCACCGCGGCCATGGAGAAGAGCATCCATGATTTCAACGTCAAGGTAGGAGGAGGATCCCGTCTGTCCCACTTTTTAGGAGTCATTTGAATTGACTTAAAGTACTGACGTCAATTGAAATCTCTGAAATCCTTTTGCTTCGATTGACGCATGATATTGAAATATTTGGGATTTCTGTTGTTCGGATTGGCATAAAACACTGACGAATTAGGATCCTCATTTCCTACCCCGAGGATTTCTATTTCTATTTTTATTTTTTTGGCACCTTTAGTCTTTAGTTGGTCTTTTTCTTGGAGTTTGTTACACGAGTTCAGTTCTGCCGTTCCCGATAGTCCGGGTCAGGACCAAATCCCGCCACGCCCGGGTGGTCTTCAAGTTAACTCTTCTAATGGGCTCTCTGACATGCATAGACGAATCTGCAGAGGATGGAATAAGAATTGGGGGATATTTCTCCAGGATGCCGCCCATAGTGATGAAGGACAAATGCGATGAAGGGATGGATTGGAAGGTGGAAGCCCGCCTGGAAGGAGGCCATCGAGACCATAATCCTGCTCGAAGGAAGACTCATCATGTCATCATCAACGGTCGGGAAGCTGATGTCGAACTCAGGGGGAATCTGGAAAGCTCCCCGTAGGCCATGGATCACCCTATATGTCACTAACGGCGGGGAACTGGGTCGACTAGTACCAGCACCCGAAGTGCTCGGCACACCACCCCGGTCGTGAGGTGCTTCTTCAGAAGAAGAAGAGCTAACACGAGGGACTCTCCTATGTGGGGGCATGACTACGAAAGATGGAAGGCGTAATGGGAGAAAGAATCCTCACCAGGCAAGGGAGGAGGAGGCCTACGACTTGCGCGGAAACCAGCGGGATGCAGATGGAGTCTACGGAGAGACCACGCAGTGGTCCTTATAACCACCCATGACGGACCGGCGCTACCCCTTAGAAGGCAGGTGAAAAGGTGCCTATCACAACATCAGGCGTCCGTTCAGAGCCCGCGCTCCCAGAACAGGACAAGACGCAAGTCATGATTACCAACATGGCTTCTGCCACTATCAGAAGCACCTTGCGTGCCAAGTAGGCCCTAAAGTTACCAACGCCCATGGTGCGAGGAAATCGACTTCGGGTCTCACACTCCAAAAAACCCTCTCCTGATCGACTCTCAGCCCCCTGCAGAGTGCTCGGTGACTGAGAGTAGGGGGAAAGTGAGAAGGGTAAATCTGGTTTGGCCCAAGAATGGCTCAATAACGACCGACCCACGCCAGATTGCTCACGATGAGCACTCCCAAGGGGCGGGCACACGTACGTGGCCCACCAAAGGGAGGCCCAGCTCAGAAGAGAATCAGATTCTACAATGCATAGGCGCTACGGCCCAATGGCAGTTATCGCCGGAGGACTCTCTGGCGACCGACCGTTGCCCTCATAACGTCGGCCTTTGTAACGACCCAGAGCTCAGGGTACCGATAACCCAATACAAGTATCGGACTACCGCTACCAAGAACTGGGGACGCCACCCTCCCCACCCACTAATCTCTCACTCTCTCGTTATCTCTCTCTCTCTCCCGATTTCACTCTCTCTCCCAACGTCTCTCTCTTTCTCTCTCCTTCTCGATTTTGCCATTTTCAGGGCCCGACCGAGACACGGGGGATGCCATTGGAACCAGTGCGGCGAGAGGATTGCGTTGATGCCCTCCATTCCGCGGTTCGTGGGACAGTTGGACGAGACGGGGCGAGAGGGGCACGGCCCTCACTTCGCTTACATGAGGCCGGAACAGTTGAATCGGCGTGAATGAGGTAGGGGATGGGACCGTCTCCTCGCTAGGAACGTTTTGACACCACATGCATGCCGATCCATGGCTGTTTAGCCTAGTTAATGTCCGTTTTTAGTTTTTCCCTAAAATATGGTAATTAGTGTTTTTAATTATCCATGGGCCTTGTATTTTTGTTTTCTGGCTATTATCGGGTGGTATGGATGTTGGGGAAGGTAGATTTCAGATTTTTGTAGCGAACCCCGTCGATTTCGGTCGACCAGGGGATGGCTCGGTTTCAAACCGAACCCATTCGCTGCCCAGCTCACATGGCAGTCACGCCAGTGATCGTTATGTATTTAACGCACCACACCTAGTGTGTCATACTCATTTGACGGATCATACCCAGTCTGTTATGCTCATGCATACATTAGATAAGTCGTTAGTATAACGCCCCCTTGTATGACCGTTATAGTTGTGAAAAACTGTGGATTTTCCACGTTCTAGAGACCTTAGCAGACCTACCTCGATCCGTGACGTTCTCTGGGTCTTTAAGCTTTATAAAAATAACTCGGGTGGCCATAGCGGACCAGTAGTGGTGCGTTATGCTATATAACGCACTATGCCTGATCCGTTATGACCGCTGTATCTGCAATTAGATCAGATGGATATGACGGACCAGTGGATGCACGTTATATTACTTTAACGCACCTAACCTGATCCGTTATGCTATATGACTGGGTAGAGCAGATCCGTTATGTTATGTAACAGGGCAGACTTGATCCGTTATGCTTTCTGCTATGCTAAGAGTAGTGAATCATTGTTCTAATGCATTCTTCGCTATGTTTAAGTTATTTTATGAATAAAAACATATCTTTATGTCCCAGTAGAGTTACTTTCTCTTTCCTCGTGATGGTCTCTCTTCTCTTTCCTCGTCCTTCCTTTCCCACCGTGTGCACCGTTTCCCCCCCCTCTCTCTCTCGTTCGATCACGCGATGCGTCCCCTCCGGTTGCAGATGACGCGGGGCGACGGCGTGGTGACGACGACGACGGCGAGGCGATCGTGGCGGCGTGGAGCTCATGGGATTTCGTGGAGGAACGAGGGTTTCTAAAAGCTTCCATTGCGATTTCGACGTCAATTCAGCGGAGCATTCGCTCCATTGATGTAGGGTGACGTTCCCTAGCTCCCAGCATTTTATTTCCGTGATTTTTACTCCGTCGTGAGGCCGAGAGGGGTGTTTTTGAGCAGGTTAGGGCAAAATCATGCTTTGGGGAGTGATCGCCCGATCTAGTGATTCACCCCATTTTTGGCCGATCCGAGGCCATAGAATCATGCCTAGGGTTATTGGGGAGCTTCCCCCTTGATTTTCCCCTCTCCCGTGAAGGTATGGGGGCATGGTCGACATTTTTGGGTTTAGTTCACCGTTTCGCCACCGGGACGATATAGCGGTTGTCCCAGTGGCTGTTATGTGCATAATGCGCCCAGGTAGGTGCGTTATCCTTCGCGTGATTTGAGTATGGTCTTCGTGGGTTTAACGGTCCCACGACTGACCGCCATGTCAGACATAACACACCGGTGTTGGTGCGTTATGGGTTTTCAACCGTTGGGGGTCCTGATCACATAACGTGCCTAGGGAGGCCCGTTATGTACTATGGCGTCGCAGGGAAGGTGCGTTATGCTTAACGCCATTGCCCTCCACTTAACGCACCAGGGATGGTCCGTTAAGGTCTATAACGCCCCGAGAGGAGTGCGTTATAGTGTGTTTTCACCCCGTGACATAACGCACCATGATTGGTCCGTTATGTACATAACGCACCAAGAGGAGCACGTTATGTTCCCTTCTGTGACTTGGGACTTAACGCACCTGTGTTGGTCCGTTAAGCACTATAACGCCCCTGGGCAGGCACGTTATAGTCTGGTTTCCACTGGGAGTGACGGACGGCTAGGTTGGACCGTCTATTCTCCCATGCGCGGCTACGGTTTAGCCGTGCATCCTTGAGTGGCTAATGATGGACCGTTCATCGTCTGAGGCCTAGTCGGTAGTTTCTTCCATGCCGATTCGAGTCGGAACACTTGGGTCCGGAGGAGGGCCGGCGATGGCGGTGAGGATTCGAGGTCGGACCTCAAAGCTCCAAGGGCAGAGATACGACAGTTGTTCGTGCGCGGTGGGGTTTTGCCGGCACGGTGTGCTTGCGGTGACCAGAGTGAGGGGTAAGATATAGCTACGGGAGAGATGTCGGAATATAGTGTGCTTCAGGCACTCCCTCTCATGGCCATAACTTGCTCAAAGCGACACCGTGCACTCGCCTTTTATGGAAAGTCGAGAGGACCGAGTGGCACGGAGGGTTTTCGGGTTTTAAGGGAAACGTAACTGGGATGCGGGCGTGCCAGTCGATTTCTCGACAATTGCCCGTGGAACCAAGAGTTGACCAAGGAAACACCACCAGGGCATGGCACACGGACTCGAGAGGTGAGAGACACGTGGAGGGAAGGTCGGTTCCATATGTGTGAGTGCACAGGTGATTGTGGGGAGTCATGTATAGGACATCATTTTACAGAGAGTTCCTCTCGTGACATGGGCCATGTTTACTCCGCCGAACGAGGGGCTTGTAATTGGATGACTGGCGAAAGCATCGGATTGGTGCCTGGGCGAGGGTCGATCACGGCTCAGGTCAAGCGATCAGACATGGCCTCGTGACTGCGGGGAAGCGTGACGTCATGTGTGTGCATGGTTGCACCCTTGCCATAGCATCTCACCCGCAGTGGGGATAGACTTATGTGTCATGGCAAAAGATCGTGCGAGGGAAGTACAAGTAACATCCCCTCGGTGTCCTTAGCCGACGGCCAAGTCACCCACACACAATTCTCCTTGCTGGTTGCCTTGTTGCGGAGCTTGAAGCTTGCAGGTCCTTGTTTAATTGAAGCATGTATCTCCCTCCCCTTGAGCTTCTAAGGGGTTTCTATAGGGAATTTGAAAGGTCAGGGAAGGGTTTAGGTGGGCTAGGGTGAATGGTTCAACCTAGCCCGGGTAAACCCTTGAAAGTGCACTGAGTAGGGGAGAAAGGGTTTAGGCGGACCAACCCAGGGGGTTGGGCTGGGCTACCTAAACCCCTCCCCTGGATGGGGTATAGGCAGACAGGCCCAGGGCGCTGGGCTAGGCTGGGCTGCCTAAACCCCTCCCCTGGATGGGGTATAGGTGGACAAGCCTAGGGGGCTAGGCCAGTATATAAACTGCCTTCCCAGTGTAGTACTATCTGAAACCAATCAGGGGCATTTCAACCCTGCAAAGTGCAAACCAGAATATCAATATGTGAGCATCAAAACCTCAAGACATTTTCCACAAGATATTCATGAATGATTTTCACTCTAGAACACAAGAAAATCACACAATATCTTGGAATCATCAAAACCATTGTCAAAGACAAAGAGGAGCACAGAACCCAACAATCTCTCCCTTTTTGATGATGACAATATATTGTGGCCACCAAAACTCTCTCCCCCTTTGACATTATCAAAAAGTGGGGGACGAAGTGAACAGATGTGAAAGTGCAAACAGAAACAGATGGATATATAAAGCCTATGGGGCACAAACCCAGCAATGAACCTCCCATGAAAGGAAGGTGTGTGAAAGAAAATTCAAATGTTCAGATTTTGAACTTATGTGCAGAAAGTATGATTGAACTATGCACACGTATATGATTTAACTAAACTACATGCAAAATGTGAAACTAAGCTATGCACAAGGAGTATTGTGCTAAAAAGCACGTTATTCTCCCCCAATTGTCAAGAATAAAAATCAACTGACAATGGGTTATTTAACCTGTTATTTACAAGTATAACCTATAGATGTAAATTATGGAGTGAAATATGATATGGTCAAAGCAGATCAACCAATCAGGCACTCAAGCATGCATAACAAGGTATAAACTCGTGCAAGTCCCTTTGGGACGGGTGTAAAGATAATGCCATCGATTTTGAACATGATGTGCATGTGTAATACTAAGAGAGTCGTGCTTACATAAATAAAGTACTACATTAACTATGAAAGATGACTGATTCATAAAGGACATTTACACAATCAAACCCAAAGTGCATTTGTGAAGATTGAATAATGAAGTTCAAATCAATATGAAAAATCAGATTTTCTAAAGAACACTAAAAAGACATTATCATCCATACACTTTCATACACAATGCTCGAATATTGGTAGCTACGTGTGACCCCAATTTTTAATTACTAAAAATGGTGTGACTAACCTTTTGACACGAGTCGTATCCTTTGTCTCAGGGATACTTCCCGGTTACTCAGTTTCGTCACTTATCTAAACTGTGGATTTTATCACTTTTCGACGCGAGTTGTATCCTTTGTCAGGGGCCTCATCAGCCTCTTGGGTGGCGTCCCCAGTCCTTGGTGCCTGTAATTCGATATTATCGGGTTATCGGTACCCTGAACTCTGGGATGTTACAGGGAGGTAACTTTCAGGTCTCGTCCTCTTCGACAACTTACTTGGCAGGAGTTTGTCACTTCATTTGAGCGTACGTATAGTCCAGCATATTTGAGGATAGACAAACTACATCAATTTATGGAATTGACTCAAGGTGATATGACAGTCCTGTAGTATCACAATAAATTCATGGAATTGGGTCGCTATGCTCCTAACATTCTTGCTGATGAAGGGCTAAAAACTGAGCAATTTCTGCGTGGTTTGAAGGCAGAGCTAAGGCAACCTCTGATTGCAACTAGAGTGGCAGAATTAGATGTGGCTTATCAGGAAGCTATAGCATTAGAGTTTGACATGGCAATATTATGAGGATGAGCCCAAGTTGAGCCAGTGCAGCAGAGTACGCAGCATTAACAAGTTAGTCGGTAAAATGTGATGGGGATACCACCTTCGGTTCATTATGCCAGTGGTACTTCATGTACGAAATCCAAGTTTAGGCGGATGTTCAGGAAGTCCAAGAAGCAGTATGACCGATAAGCTTCCTCTGGTACCGTGCATCAAGCATCATCCTCTTCTTTTCAACGACAAGGACCGATGGCTAGTCAGCCGAGATAGTGTCCAAGGTGTGGTGGTAGTCATCCGGGTAGACCATGTTCAATACCGGTGGTGTGTTTCTGGTGTGATCAGGTGGGACATGTGGTCCATGATTGTCCGCAAAGGCCGAAGCAGCTTGTTCAGTTTTCACAATCACAACAGTTCCAACCTCCTTCACCACCACAATCTCAACAATATTCTCAAGCTTCAGTATCATCATCGCAGTAGTCTACTGCACCTGGAAAGAAACAAAAAGGGAGAGTCACGCATATGACTCGCTCTTAGGCAATAGCATCCCATCTGGTTGAAGGTACTGTTATGATCTATGGTCATGTAGCTCATGTTTTAGTTGACTTAGGTGCTTCTCATTCATTTATTTCTAAAGATTTTATTACCTGTATTGAGGAGCCAACATCAGAAATGTCTTGTGAGTTATTAGTTAAATTGCCATCTGGGGAATTCATGTTCACTCCTTTTTATCTTGCCAAAAAGAGCAACTTACCTTTTGGACTTAGTTTATTCTGACGTTTGTGGTCCGATAAATGTAATATCAAAAGGTGATACTTCTTATTTTGTTACATTCATTGATGATGCTTCAAGGAAAGTGTGGACATTTGCAATGAAAAGTAAAAGTGAAGTCAGTAAGATTTTCAAAGTGTTTCATGTTGCTGTTGAGCGTGAGACAGGAAAGTCTTTGAAAAGGCTACGCACAGACAATTGTGGTAAATACAGGGCTTGGTCATTGAAAAAGTACTGTATGAAACATAGGATTCGGCATGAAAAGATTGTTCCCTATACTCCACAACAAAATAGAGTTGCAGAAATGGTGAATAGGACCATTGTGGAGAGAATCGGGAGTATGCTCTCCAGTTCTAAACTGTCGAAATCCTTTTAGGGTGAGGCAATGCGTACTGCAGTGTATCTAATCAATCGGTCTCCTTCAGTGCCACTGGATGGGGACATTCCAGAGAGAGTTTGGTCAGGAAAAGAGGTGTCCTATGATCATCTAAGGGTCTATGGCTGCAAGTATTTATGCATGTGCGTAAAGAGCAAAGATCAAAGTTCGATGATAAAGTAGTGCCACTTATATTTCTTGGATATGCAAATGATGAGTTTGGTTACAGACTCTGGGATCCAAAGACGGAAATAATCCGTAGGACCCGTGATGTTGTCTTCAGGGAGGATCAAACAATTGAGGACTTAGAGAAGTCTTCAGAGCCAGAGGTTGCCACAAGTGATTTTCCCATGCCTATGATAGTAGAACCTCAAAAGCAGCCTGACGAACAAGATGAGGCTGATGAAGAAGCTAAGGAAATAGACTCAGAGGTAGAAGAGCAGCAGTCAGGTGACTTTCCCATAGAAGATCGTACCAGGGACAAGATCTAGAGGGGGAGCAGCCCTCTCAAGCAGAGCCAACTGAAGAGCAATATGGGAGAGGAAAAAGGATCCGAATTCCTTCTACCAGGTATCCTTCCAATGAATATGTTATGTTTACTGACTGTGGTGAACCAGAATGTTTTGCAAAGGTGCAAGGTGATATGCACAAAGATAGGTGGATGCAAGCAATGCAAGAAGAGTTAGATTCCTTCCATAAAAATCACACCTATGATTTGGTAGAGTTACCAAAAGGCAAAACAGGGGTTTTCAAGATTTTTATGGTACAACCTGCTCGTCATGCTAGTGAGAATCTCAGGCTCACAGAATCTTACGAAAATCTTGTGATAGAGGTTCTAGTTCGACGGAAAAAATATCCTGCAGAGAGTCCCAACTATCCCAAGAATTAGGGTTTCAAAATATAGAAAATAGTAGTGACAGTGAGTCGATATTACTAGAGTGGCATGACCCTTAAATAAATATTTACATTAAATAACATTAGGCTAGCAAGTCACGAACCACAGAAAACTCCAATGTTTAATAGGTTAATAACAAGTTGCCCCTACTCTTTTCATGAAGTAGCATAGAAATGAAGTAGGCATCAAGGAACAAAGAATATCGAACTTATTCAAGATTTAGCCATCTTTCATGAAATCCTAGTCATTCAGTGCACTCTGTATTATTCTCTACCTTAAAACATGCTATCTATTCATTGTTTTCAGAAATCAGAACACGAGAAGGGCTGGGTTTTCTAGAACCCGAGCGCAGAACGCGGTAGTTGACGCGCGCGGGGGAATTCCCTTCTTGTTCTTTCTCTCGCGGTGGGGACGCACACTCGTCTTTTACGGAAGGCCGAGATGGGTCGATTTGGAATGCGGGAATTCCAGAGGTATTGAAAGGAGGGTGAAAAGAACGATAGGAACGCACAGGAAAAAATGGCGTATGGTTAATCGTTCTGGAAGACTGGGACAAGGATGGCTGGATGGAATGCGGGTGTCCCAGTCGATTTCTCAACGATTACCAGCGGAACCAAGTGTTTAATTGGGGATGTGCCGCCAGGGCACGGCACATGAACACGAAATGTTATGCATCACGTGGAGAGAAGAAGGTTTCGCTGGTACGAGTGTAGACGATTGTGGGGGCTCGTGTACTGGACGTCTTCCCCACTGACCGCAAGCGATAGGTGTTTATTTTACATCGAGCGGAGCCCGAACACCTTTGTTTCTACTGCCGAATAAAGAGTCAGGGACCTTGGGAGCCGCGACGTCGGGAGGACTTCGTCCGTGCAACAGCGACATGG
This sequence comes from Amorphophallus titanum, assembly GCA_024336825.1. Taxonomy (NCBI): domain Eukaryota; kingdom Viridiplantae; phylum Streptophyta; class Magnoliopsida; order Alismatales; family Araceae; genus Amorphophallus; species Amorphophallus titanum. Next base: position 22,806,480 of record JANBPO010006859.1, read on the forward strand.
CAACAACAACACAACAGGGATAATTGGGGACAGAGAGACTGGTTCCAGTGAGGAGGGGGATTCGTTCCCTGACTGGATTACATGACTTATATGTCATGAAAGGCATTTATGTGGGGGCATGAGAGCCCGATTACAGGTGTTGGCAAGTCACGGGACAATTTCGTCATTTGTGACGGTCCCCGGGTCATTGCGTTATTATGTGGGTAGTTCCATATCCGTACATAGTGTCCGTCAGAGGACATGTGACTCAGCAAGGTGCCGCCTGAGGGGTGTCGCAATGTCTTCCCATCATGAGACAGTGTTGAGGTCGGGACAGTAGGGGTGCCGTAGGCACCATTGTGCTGGAGTAGTTGGGCGTCACCAAGGTCGAGGTGACCGAATGACGTAGGCACCACTTGTTAGTGGAGCGACCAGGCGCTGTTGAGACTGGAGCGGTTGGATGACATGAGCATCGCCATAACTGGAGTGACAAAAAGCAGTTGAGCTCAGAATTGCTGGGTGTCGTGGGCACCGGTGGTACTGGAGTTATTGGCCGTCGTCGGAGCTAGAATGGCCCAACGCTATCTGGACCCGACATTTGGATGCCCGGGGCGCCGTCGTGACTGGAGTTGTTGAGCGATCGAGCATCGCGGACCCCGGTGTGATTGGAGTAACTGGCAGTCAGGTGCCGAGGGCACCGTTGCCACTGAAGCAACTGAGTAGTCAGGCATAATGGTCCCCGATGTGGCTAGCAGTCAGGTGCCGGGGGCACCATCGTGAGTGAGGTTGTTAAGTGGTCGGGCGTCACGGACCCTGATGTGACTGGAGTGGCTGGCAGTCAGGTGCCGGAGGCACCGTCATGACTGAAGGAGCTAAGTGGTCGGGTGCCGTGGGCCTCGATGTGACTGGAGTAGCTGGCAGTCGGGTGCCGAGGCACCGTTGTGACTGAAGGAGCTGAGTGGTCGGGCGCCGCGGGCCCCAACGTGACTGGAGTGACTGGCAGTCGGGTGCCGAGGGCACCGTTGTGACTGAAGGAGCTGAGTGGTCAGGCGCCGCGGGCCCCAACATGCCTGGAGGAGCTGGCAGTCGGGTGCCGAGGGCACCATTGTGACTGAGGGAGCTAAGCGAACGGGTGTCGCGGGTCTCGATGTGACTGGAGGAGCGAGCAGTCGGGTGTTGGAGGCACTGTTGTGATTAAGGGAGCTGAGCGATCGGGTGTCGCGGGCCCCGATGTGACTGGTGGAGCTGGCAGTCGGGTGCCAGAGGCACCATTGTGACTGAGGAAGCTAAGCGAACGGGTGCCGCGGGCCCCGATGTGACTGGAGGAGTTGACAGTCGGATGCCGAAGGCACCGTTGTGACTGCGGGAGTTGAGCGATCGGGTGCCGCGGGCACTGATGTGACTGGAGGAGCTGAGACCCGAATAGGGGTGCATGTATTCAATTGGTTTCATGCTGCATGAGAGCCACGTGGGCTTTACAAATGGGCCGAGGGGGCCAAAGTACAATGGGTGCAAGCCGCGGGACAATTCTGACCCGTGGGTCGGTCCCCAGGTCAATGTGTAATGAGGCGTATATCGGCGTGTTTTACAGAGGCTTTCCTCTGGGAGCTAGGGTTAGGCCCGAGTCGCCGAGGAAGGGCTAGACAGGATGGCAAGGACGGACTGCAACGGGCGCATGAGGGAGGCCGAACGTGGCTCAAAAATGAGCGGTCGGGTATGGGGTCCCGGAGGGTGAGTGTCATCATGTTGGGGAGTCGAGGCTGGCCCCAGGAATATTACTCCTAGGCGAGTGGTCTGGCTAACTCAAATCGTCAGTCCGAGCGGTCGGCGGCCAGCTCGGGGCGAGCAATAGGCACGCGGTTCCGTGACGGAAGTAGGTGCGACATCAGGCATATGTGTATCCACCGCGGGTTGTCATACGCGAGCATACCCAGAATACAGGTGTGTTTGCCATTGTCATAACGTTGTATGTGCGACGGGAGTGGACATGTGTGCGATGGCTAGACGTCGCGTGAGGAGAGTACGTGTGACATACCGTCGGCGTATACAAGCCGATCAACAAGCCAACCACGCGCGCACTTAGCTCCTCGCGTCCCCGACCCTTGCTGGATGCCTGCGGAAGTCCGAGGTGCAGCAGTTAGGTCGTAGGTTCTTCCTCCATGCATGCCTGTGTGTATCTGTGTCCCTTGAGCTTCCAAGGGGTGCAATTTATAGGGAAGTTGAAGGGACAGGGAAGGGTTTAGGCAGACCAGGTTGAAGGGTTGAGTTTGGTCCGCGTAAACCCTTGAAAAAATATTTTTTTTTGTTTACGGAGTGGGGGAGGGAGGTTTAGGCGGACCAGCCCAAGGGATCTTGTGGGCTGAGTTTGTTGCTGCATTTGAGCGTGTCTATACTCTAGCCTGCCTGAAGTTAGCCAAGATGTATCAGTTTCTGGAGCTAACATAGGGTGAGATGTCAGTGCTGTAATATCACGATAAATTCATCGAGTTGGGCCGGTATGCACCTCATATTTTTACTGATGAGACCGTGAGGACTCAGTAATTTTTACGTGGATTAAAAGCAGAATTGAGCCTGCCGCTGTTCACTACACGTGTTGTTGAGCTGGATTCTACTTATCAAGCCGCTGTCGCATTGAAGTTAGAATTGGCGAGGACTCAAGGTTTTGCTCAAACTAGGATGGTGCTGTCAGTCGTGCAGCATCAGCCATCCCACCAGCCATCTGCTTCAGGAGTTTCTCCTACTTTCTCTCCTGCCGATAGTGTTCCTTTCTCTCAATCTCAGGGCAGAGGCTTTCGTCGCAAGAAAAAGAAGAGGAGGTTCGATCAGTCGTCATTTTCTGATCCGAGTCAGCAGTCTGGTTTTTCAGTTCGGCTGCATTTAGACTTCATTGCTTTTCAGCCGAGACTATGTTCCAGGTGTGGTGGCAGTCATCTAAGGGTGCCGTGCTCTCTACCAGTTGTGTGTTACCGATGTGATCAGCCAGGGCACATTTCCCGTAACTGTCTGTTGAGGCAGCAGACGGTGCAGTTCTCGCAAACTTCATAGTCGCAGTAGCCACAGTTTCATCTTCTGCCGCCGCCTCAATCTCAACCTTTTCAACCGCCAGTTCCTACACCTTCTCAGCAGTCATCTACCGCTACTCATCCACCGAGAGCCAGAGTTACACATATCACTCGTGCGGAGGCGTTGGCGTCTAATCTGATTGAAGGTACGGTTTCGATTTATGATCGCATAGTGCATGTTTATTTTGATTCAGGTGTGACGCATTCGTTTATCTCTGAAGATTTTATTGCCCGTATCGAGAAGTCGGTGAATGAAATTTCCTGTGATATACTCGTGGAGTTGCCATCTGGTGATTTCATGTCTACTCCTTTATGCTTAGAAAATTCTCCGGTTATGGTCAGTGGTCGGAAACTGCCAGCGAGACTTTACCCATTACAATTAGACGACTATGACGCGATTCTTAGTATGGATTGGCTGAAACTTTATGGTGCTGTGGTGTTATAAAATAATAATAATAATGGAGTTACAAACAAATTTTAAAAAATAATAATAAAAGGATCAGAGTATAAATCAAAGAAAGATATATATATATATATATATATGTATATATATAAATATATAAAATAAAAATAAAAAATAAAATAAAATAATAACATAAGAAATAAAAGAACGAATGAACAAACAAAAGAGCAGCCGCAGCCTTCTTCATGTCGGCCAATGGGGAAAGGAGAAACCCCACGCCCCTCTCACTCTCTCTCCTCGAGCGCACCCATCTCTGGTGAACACATGCGGCACTCCTCCGGTGGGCTAGCACCAATGGGAACCCTAGCGCTATGGTCCGACGCCCGCCGCTACCACCATGTGAGAGCTCCCTCCGGCGGCCCTCTACGCCATCAGCCATATCGAAGCACATCGTCCAGCTTCCTCATGCATGAAGGATGATCAAGCTCCATGGGAACCTTATGCAAGTAGCACGCAAGCTCCGTCCACCTGCAGAGGAGGCCCCTATGCACCAGACCTCACGCTAGCTCCACCTAGCGGCCCTCTGTGCCATCAATCGCGAGTGGGAGCCCCATGCACGAGCTATGGCGTCAACGTCCGTCCGGTAGCCACACGCATGGAGGGAGCGAAGCACACACCAGACACGAACTCTCCGTGTGACGAAGCTCCTCCAATGGCTATAAAGCCAGTCATCTTTGAATGAAGCCCGGTCTTCGGTCTCCTTCCAGCAGCTAGATCCCTGAACCTCCGAGCTCCATGAGTGAACGAACCACTGCGAGGAGCTTCCAATCCTCCCCCTACGTGTGATTCCTTCTGTGAAGAAGAGAGGATTGAGAGGTGTGTCCTGGGGAGGGAACGAGGTCAATGCCCCTCCCTCCCCCTATCATTTTCTTTTCTCCTCCTCTTATTGTATATTCACTTCCGTTTGCTTTGCTTCCAAGATGTAATGAGCTCGTGACGATGTATCTTTCTATTTAAGAATGAATGAATAGCATGCTTCTAGCCTGATTTTGGATGCAAACACTGTCTCCTGTATGAATTTCTTATCGATGCCATATGAACCCACAGTTGTTGTTTTCTTCCTGTCTTTCTTTTTTACATTAACAAAAGAGGAGGGCCGAATCGTGAGTGAATCTAGATCTATGTGATGTGGTGGAGAACTCATTGCAATGGTGGAAAATGATTTGCATTAAGGTCAATTAAATTACTCACACCATGCACATACTCACAGCTTGTCATGGTAATGAAACTAGCCTCAATCCTACCATGGCCATAAGGCATAGCAGCACCCCTGTCCGAAACGCCTAAAGCACGGGCAAACAACTCTGAAGTAATGTGAATCTCAATGCCCTAAACCATTGTGTACAACTGTCCATTTCTGTCTTCCAAATTGCCATAAAATTGTTACACTAGATAAGGATAATATCTGGGATATCTAGTGACAAAATTGGTCCAACCCGGTTACATTTCAAACATTGCATAAATGCCGGGTAGGATTTCATTCACCTCGTCAAAGTCAACAAGACGAGGGTCGATAATAGTCCTCGAAGGCAACCTGGGTGCCGGAGCTAGAGCCTACCGTGGTGAAGGAGCCGGAGCCTCATGTCTCTGAGTGCTAGATTCCCCCTGGGTAGAGCACCGAGAACTCCGTCGAGGTGGCATTTCAGACTAGGAAACCCTGGATGGAACCCTTGAAAGGGATAGATCATAACCTTGGGATGAAGATGGACACAGGGACATGCGAAGGACTGGAAACCACCTTCTCCATGCTCTGGAGCTCGGGGAAGGGCTACACGAATGCACAATCAGCAGTGAGGATGGCATCCCAAATCTGAGACAAATCTGCCGGATCATGCGCGGAGAGAGGAAAGGGAAGGTTTGAGGGCTTGGGAAATGGTGGTTGGGTGTTCTAGGGTTAGAAGGGTGAATGGGAGAGAGAATGGGTGAAATAGAATGAGGGGGAGAGGGGAGAAATCCTGTTAAAAAAGGGTTCGGTCGTGGGTGGACCGGCCGGTTCGTCGTGAACGGTCGACCGGACCGAGGCCGATAGTCAACCGAAAGTGTGGAAACACCCCTTTCAAGACCCCGAATCAAAGTATGAATCTCCACCAACCCTCCTTTGAGAAAAATGAGCTCCATTGACTTGTTGGCTCTTTTCTTTTGCATATTCATTTTTTTTATTTTTTTTCAACATTTTTTTATATCTCTATTTTTTTAAGTAAAATGACATCTAATCATGAATCGACCAATGGAAGTTTCTGAAACTCTCTCTCCGTGATTGCCTAGAATCCCCAGATCGGGGCGAGGCCTCTCAAAGTTGCGGTAGGGATCATTGTTCAAAACCTCCCTATCAAGCTCAACATGTGGGGGGCGGGATCTTGGACCAATGTTCCCTGGATGGAACTCATTCCTTTCAATTTCATCAAATGGAGGGCGGGCTCTTGGACCATGGTTCCTTGAGGGAATCCCTTGCTCTTCTAGCCGAGCAATCCAAGTGGAGAGGGACTCAAGTTGGGCAACAACGGTCATAAGAGTAGCATTCATCCGGTCCATTGGGTCTTGGGGCTCCTGCCTATGATCATCTTGATTGGGTTGAGGATTGGGATCCATGGGGGGAACGGAAAAAGACGGGTCGGGCCGGTATATGACTCCACTACGGGTGGACATGCAAGGGAGAGACGGGATGATGGGTGGACACACAATGCAAGGCCCTAGGACTTAGGCTTGATAGAGACAAGTCTAAGGTTGCTCTGATATCAATTGATGTGACACGACCTTGGACCTATCTTGCAAGCACAATTCACAACTCAAACGGGCCAAAATCTACGGCCAGCTCACCCGGCACTCACCCCAAACCCGTGGGTAACTCGGCGATGCCGAGTGGAGGATATGAGGGCTGGTCCCTTCCTGGTAGAGGGCCAGCAAGGCCAGAGGGTCTCCCAAAGGCTATGACTAGTCCAATCCTAGAGGCCGACCTGGTGCCGAGGGCACGGGTAACACTCACTCGCACGGTCGTCACTCGAAGTCCGGGACTTGCGAGATCGGGCACTCTCTCTCACCGGGCAGCATAGCTACGAGCTAATATTGAATGAAAAGCACTGTAATTAGAGCAAGGGAAAGAGTGCTTACTCAATTAGTTTGAAGAAACCGGTCCCGATCGGAGACGTGGGCGTGCGGGGAAGCGTGGGGCTTACCCACGCCTCGGCGAGGAAGCTTCAACCTGCTCAAGTGTTTACACCACTACGCCTTGCACAGGAGGGGGATCTTAGGGTGGGGGTTAATTGATTACAACCAAAATTACCTCCGCACAGGGAGGGGCCTTCAGCCGGCCAAGCGGGGAGGGGAAAGATGAAGGAAAGAGCTTCACGCGATGATGGAGTTGAATCTGTCCCTCCTCTGTAACAGGGTATAGACTGTCGATGTAGGAATTCTTTTAGATGCTCCTGAGCGTCTAGTCTTATCTTTCTAATTTTCTTGAGTCACTCATTATATTTTTCTTTTATTGAGTCTTAGAATTTTCTTCAGGTAAATTGAAATAGTAATACTTTGAGGTTATAATTGAATTAAAGTATTGGGTTATATTTACTTTTTCGCACTCTGTCTTTGTGTCGAATACACTAACGCTTTGATTGACATGATCGATATAAACTCATCACACACTCCGGGTTCCTTCCGCGCTCGGGGCGTGACACCTTCGGTGCCTATTGTAGCTCCTCCTCTTGAGCCCTCAGCTCCAGATGTGCTGCCCACCCGGCGGTCTTCGGAGAGGTTGGCCACCCTAGCTATGAAGAAGGTTTCTTCGAAAGCAACCCAGGACGTCTAGGTGTGCCCGGAGGGCCCCGGAGTCATAGCTGCTGAGTTGTCTGAGAGTCCTCCTTCTGAAGAGCCTATCAGCTATGAGCCCTCATGTGATGAAGAAGAGCAAGGGTTAGAGTCAGGAGCTAGCACCCCGTCTCTCTCGTACGGGAGTGACCTTCCTGCATTCAGCCCACCCTGACTGACATTAGGACCATTGAGTGTGCCCAGCTTCCTTACCGAGGAAGGGGGAATCACCTCAACCCTTGTAGAGCCGACCTTGGAGGTCTCAGGGGCTAGTGAGTTGGGACTCGTGCCATTTGAGGTGAGGTTTTCTTTTGTGCATAACTTTTTTCACATCTGCCACCATTTGTAGTAGGAGCTTTGACATATCTTTATTCCCACCTCTTTCATGCTTGATCTTTTTATAGGGGCCCGCGGTCTCAGTGGGGCTGACACTGCCAACAGTAGACACCATGGTTGCCTTTTCCCCCTTTCAAGCAAGGGCCATGGCTTTTGCCCCTGTTATGGGCACGACTCCCGTGTTGAGGTCGATTGCCTAAAGTTCTCGGGCGGGTCTATTTCAATGCTGGGCTTCGGTCAACCCTCCGCAGAGTAACTTCAACTTCAGTCTGTGGAAGCCGGGTCAGAATTTATGGATGCTACTTCTACCGAGACGTCGACAGGCGTGGAGCTCAGAGAGGTAACTGGTGATACTTCTATCTTAGCAATCAAGGCCGGCACTGAACTAGAATAGGTAGCCCAGTTGGGACACCACGATGAAGTCACCTCAGAGGGTGGAGACGTAGTTTGGTTTAGTTTGATTCGGGTTGAAGTCTTAATTCAGTTCGATTTGATTTGAGAAAAATGCTCTACAAATCAAAACAAACCAAACCGTGCTCACCCCTAACTGTATACGTTTAACTCGAGATCATATTTATGGAGACATACAATTCTCACTAAAAGTTGTATCAAATAGAATTCTAGGGTAGTTAATTGCATCCTGGAGGGATAACAAGTAAAAAAATTATTATTTGGGGTCTTTTGTTTACGACAAAGCTAAGTTCACTAACGAATAAGTTGAATACATAAACAAAACTTTCGCTTAACTCACTAACTCAAGTATTTAACTCTCGGCAAAACTCTAACAAAGCCCAATGAAACGCATTCATACCCTACACCAATTACACATCTCACCAACCACCTACGTCTCTCTCTCTCTCTCTCTCTCTCTCTCTGTCACACACCCACACACAAACATTCTTACATTTATCTTTGTGTGTGCGTGTGTGCGTTGGGAGAAGGGACCTTGGGCCCTTCAACAGGCTGCCGAACGAAGACGTTTTGGGGCCTATCATTGGGCCTAGTCCAACAACAAAGGCCCGCTTACTAGCGTCGGCGCGAAGTTGACCTCAATGTCGCATTGGCGAGTTTGGCGGTCCCGACAGTGAGTTGCGTCAGCTTTCCTTCTTTTAGCCAATGCGAGCATGAAGTCACCCAGGCACTGACCTCACGGACAGCCCACTTCTGTCGGGCCCTTCAATCTCCTCAGAACGAATCTCGACCGTTATCATGAGACGCCCCCGTAACCGTCGGATCTGAGGCTTCGGATTAGGGTTTTTCTATTTAACACCGTCGTCTCCCTTTCCTTCCGCTCTCTCTGGCTGCCATCTCCTATCGGCGGTGCCTGCGGAGAAGTACGGGAGGAAGGAGAAGGGGGGAAGGGCGCGAAGATGGTTCAGAGGCTGACTTACCGGAAGCGGCACAGCTATGCCACCAAGTCCAACCAGCACCGGGTTGTAAAGACTCCCGGTAAGATCCCGCCGCCGCTGGTCTCTTTTTCCCTTCTGTTATCTTCGCCTCATCTCGCACCTGTGTCGAACACGGTCTGATCTGATGTTATGCAAGTTCTTCGCTTTCATGGAAAATCTCTTCTGGGTTTTTCTCGCTTTGGTCCTATTCTCTGGTTCATTCCTAAGGTGATATTACCACACACTTTACTATTCATCTCACTACTTATTTGAAGGTAGCATCTTTTATCTATCTACACCCTAACTTTTTTTGGCGATCACGGTGGGACACCTAGTGCCAATCGTGTTTAGTGCTTTGCGACCCTGCTTCTAATCATATTCCCTACCATCCATTGTGATTTTCTCAGATTTTCCATTTCATTTCTGTGGTTTCTATCCCCTGGTTGATAGTGGTCCTCTACGGATTGCGTCCTTCATATAGCGGTCATCCAGTGACCGCTACTGTCGCTCAAGTATGCATCTTGAGGTTTGCTTATTCTATTCATTACTCTACTTCACAGTGGTTCCAGAATGCTATTTGTTCCCCTCCCTGAGTGCTATTCATATTCATATCATTGATTGCACATTGATTGTTAGTATCTAGGTTAGAAATTACATTGCACTCTGGTGCACATAGAATCATTCATCTTATATCATAGTTGCATTCTTATCTTGGTAAGTGATCCTCTCGGCTTCATATTCCTTGGAGTTGACTAGGTGATTTTATCCGGGACCTCCGTAAGTCTCCGTGAGCTGTGGATTCCCACATGGATGTCGGGCCGATTGTATCTTTAGTACCTCGTGTCTAGGTTGCATTCGTGAGAGAGTTCAAACCTTGTGTCAACCAAGTTGTCACAATCCACTCCCTATTAGGAACTTATTTTGCCGAGTGAACATTTGATTAATAAAAAATCATTAAGGTTCTCACAAGGGGAAACCAAATAAAAATTACGTGCATCATCATAACTTGGTTGTTATTGGTTGCTTCTTCTTGATTTTGTGTGTGCATCCTTTGGGTTATTTTGTTCGTGTGCTCATTGGTCGTTGTTGTCTTTTTAATTAAAAGGTACAACATTGCATGTGGAGTTGCTTCACGTCCATAGGATCCTCTCCTAGGGACTGTTGGCCCAGAGAGAGATGGCGGACAAGAAGGGGGGTTGAATTATCCCCTTGTCGAGATGGCGAAATTTAAAAACTGTTCTAACAGAGCACAACGAAATTAGACCTAACAACGTTACTTGCCCAAAACAAGTGTGAGATAAAAGGAGTTCTCTCAACCTTTCCAATCTCACACGAGTTAGCAATGCAATCAATCGGATAGCATCCCGACTCCGCACGTTCAATGTATTATGGGTCGACTGGCTGCCCCCGATTTCTTCTTTCATCATTTACTACCTCAAGGAGACGCTGCGTCCCTAGTAGAGTATTTCCAAGGCCATGGAGATATCCTCGCACGGTCTGAGTAATGTCATCTTGCCCATTGGCGAGGCAGACCATACGAGATGGCACCCTAACCGGTGCCGGTGACTTGTAGGTGAGGTGTCGCCGCTCGGACCTCCCGCTGCCCCTTCCATCATTCAAATAAATATTCGCCTGCCGACCATAAGGCTGGAAGGCCGGCCTCCGAGACACTGGGGCTGGCACTTTGGGTTCTTCTTCTCCTTCACTTCTTCTTCTTCTTTCGAACCTTCCCATCATGATGGGTTCTGGCTGGACTGGGGCTGGGGCCCGCTGCTTGGGCATTCTTGAATCTGGTTGGCCTTGGGGATGACCACACCTTTAGTGCAGACCAAGTGCTGTCTGCTCGGTCTCGGGCCAATGCCTAGAACTGCTTGTGGACTGGGATAGTCGGTATCACCCTATCGGGCGTGATCGTAGCCTGGCGGCCATTGAGATACACTCAGACTCCTACGATCATTACGGATTTACCCGAACTGGAGAACCGACTCTGAATTGTCCTGGCGGTCGTCTTAGCTGCCCTCCTGGCAGTCGGGGTATGCTTCCTTCTTGTATCAACATGGTGGACAAAGTAGCCCACCGCCTTTGCTCCCTTCTCGATTGCTACTCTTGCAGCGATGGCAGGTTCGGCCTCCTGGACTTCCAAGAGGTTGACAAACATAACCCCCAAGAAGTTGGGGAACCCGACCATAGGGGGGAAGTCTCCGAACTTGATTGGCATGGCGAGGTAGCCGTGCTCGACATGGCTCGCCACCACGAGTGGTCCGAATGTGGTTGCCATTGAAGGTGCTCGAGGTTCGTCCCCCTACAATTTGAAATTGAGAATGTCAAAATCTTAGAAAGAGGCCACAAAGCCCCAAGTCCCGACGAAGAGATAAGAGGTGGTCCAGTCCCACCGGGCATGTCAACTTGTTGGACGCACTAAAATTTCTTTAAAATATCGTGGTATCTTTTATTGGTTTTATCGTGCGAGGGCGTGCCAGTCACGTATGTGACAATGTGTTCGGGCTCAAACCCAACCCCTCAACCTAGTCTGCCTAAACCCTTCCATGGCCCTTCAACTTCCCCTATAAAAGCCTCTTAGAAGCTCAAGGGGTGGGGCATCAAGGCATGCAATCCAGGATCGTCCAAGACATCAGCACAAGGCAATAGGTGCAGCAAGCAAGGAGATTTGTGTGTGTGGGTGACTTGTGAATCGGCTTACATACGCCGAGGGTATGTCGCTTGTACTCCCCTCACACGGCGTTTGGCCATGACATGCAAGTCTATCCCTGCTACACGTGCGGCACTATGACAACGGCAAATACTCCCTCATTTTGGGGATGCCCATGTGAGATCATCGTACGCACACGCCAGGACATCGCACCTCCTACCGTCACGAGGCCATACCCGACTACTCGACCCGAGCTGTGTTCGATCCTCGCCCAGTCGCTGGTCGGTGCCTTCTCTGGTTACCTAGTCTAGTCCTCCCTCGACAAATCGAGCGTTGCTCCTGCCTCGAGGAGAGCCTCTACACAACACGTGGATATCTGCCTTATCACGCATTGACCCGGGGACCGATCTCCTTGTCAGAATTGTCCCGTGGCTTGCGCCCGTTGTACCTCAGCCGCTACGGCCCTCCTGTAAGCCCGCGTGGCTCTCATAAATTATATCATCGCCTGAATGAATGTTCTCGCATCCATGTTTAGGCCCCCAGCCTTCCCCCGCACCACTTGGTGTAGGTCTCTAGTACCTCCGACCCCAACAAGCACCTCCCGGTTAAACGCGAACCAATAGTTACAAAGTGCCTCCTGCTCTCCACCCAGGGCTCCAGGTTTACCCAGACTTCTCTTCAGCTTAGAACGAAGGTATTCAGATTCAATCCGATGTAAATAAACACCGGCTGCATGCGTTCGGTGGGGAAAGATGTCCAGTACACGATTCCCCACAATCGCCTATGCACTCGCACCTGTGGAACCTCCCTTCTATCCAGGTGTCGCCTGCCTCCTGAGCCCACGTGCCACGTCCTGGCGGCGCTTCCTGGTCAACCCTTGGTTCCCCAGGTGATTGTCAAGAAATCGACTGGCATGCCCGCACTCCAGCCATGTTTCCCCCAAAACTAGGAAACCTCTCGTGCCACTCGGTCCTCCCTCGACTTTTTGTAAAAGGCGAGTGCACGGTGCCGCCCTGAGAAGGATACGACCATAGGAGGGGGTGCCCGAAGTATGCCAGAGTCTGGAGTCTCCCCTATCGCCTTATCACGTCCCTCAGTTGGGTCACCGATCATACACCCCCATGCGCCCAGGGAGTGGCCGATTCCTGAGGGCATTCCCCCTGGAAGTTCGACGGGCCCCGCGGTCCCAACGCGCGTGAACAAAAGGATGGCACCTACGGCGGGACATCTCCCACCTTCCTTCTTTTTGCTAAAGAGAAAGCCTATGCCAGCCTTGAAATCCTGGTGCCCTTTTCCTGTCCTTGCAGGAGAGGTAGAGAAGAGCACTTGTTCACACTTTCCAGCAGCTTCCAGTTTGCGTTTCAATCGGCGGATTGCACTCGACGAACGCCAATGGCCGCCGCCTCTGTAACATCTAGTACTCCAGCAGCCTTGGCGGCTGTTACCTACGGTCCCATCATCACTGCCACCCATGCGCGGGTGGGTTACTTGGCGGTGTCGATTGCCTTCAGCAGCTTCACCCCAGTCATCGGATCACCCTACTTCTTGGGTGTGGTCCCCGTGACTGCTCTGCAGCTGCCCTCAGTTCCTGTGCTCATCGGCGCAACGGATGCGTCGCACCAGTTCCCAGCTTCAACAACTCACTCCGGCGTTAGGCTTTGGTCTTCCATCACCGGCCCCCGTAAGGGCCTCAGACCAGCTCCTGCCTGGGCAAATGTTAGCCCCTGGGCCTAGTCTCGACTGACTCCCAGCGCAGGCCTTACACCCCGAGGTTTGGTCTCCACTACAGCAGTTTGCTCAGGCATCCAACCCTGAGCTCCAGTTAAGCCGGCGTCCAGAATGGGTTTCTACCCTAGGGTGCCTGGCTTCCTAGCATCCCACTCAGGTGCTCAGTCCTGAGCTCCAGTCAAGCCAGCCTCCCACACGAGTTTCTTAACCCAGGGTCAAGGCTCCCCAGCACTCCGTTCGGGCCTCTCAACCTGAACCTCTGAAGAGCCATCGTCTAACCCAGGTTTTCAACACCTAGTTTGAGGCTCCCCAGCACCCAGATCGGGTGTACAACCCCGGGATCTCTCAAGGTTGGTCCCCAGCCTGGACTCTCTACCTCGGGCCTCGGGCCTCTCAACCTCATTGTGGGACTCTATCCCCTACCACTCAGTGGCGCCGACTCCCTGCACAGGTCTTCCTCTATGGGGCGCGACAACCCCGACATTGGGTGTGGGTCCTCTACCCCACTTTCTCGTCTCCCCAGCGTCGGTTATAGGCTCGCAGCCTTGGGTCACCGACACTCCGGCACCTCCAGCCATATCGATTCCCAATGCAAGGGCATCGTCTCGAGTGTCGGCAACACTTTTATGGGCTCGGGCAAAAGCTTACACCCGAGCCACCTAGCTGCTGACTTCCACCACAGACTTCATGTCTTGGGGGCCGATTCCAGTATTTTTAGTTGACAGTTTTGCGCCGCCAGTAGCCACAGGCCGGGTCTTCTTGGTCTACCACCTCGAAGCGGGGTCTTCTTCGGCTCACCACAAGAAGCGTCGTCGTAGCCGCAAAGGCAGGCGATTCACCTCTGTGACAAGCAACTCTGGCAAGACCATCCTTGTCGGTGATCTGCGGATTCACCTCAATGGGGGCGAACTGATCATACCCCTGGAACAGATCATCTCTACGGTCCCCACCGCTAACCACTTTAGCCTCCTGTTGTAAACGTGAGAGGACAAAGCAAAATAAAGAAAGGCAGGCGCCCCGACAGCGGCCCGGGGGCACCCACACCAGCCTGATGCACGAGCTCCCAAGTCTCGCCAGAAAAGCAGCGACAAGGGAGACCAGTAACCCGACTTGAGAAGGATCTGGGTGACCCCGGAGGAAGCTCAAGCCGTTAGGAGGGCGCGTCTTAGGAACCCCCTTGGGGCACCCAGATGCGGCGTCAAGCAAGACATGCCCGATGCCACAACGATGTCGCCTGACGATGCTTAGTTAGCCAGTGACTCTCGCCTGGGTAGGTGGAGGCAAAGACGGGCTCGTTTCGGGCCTCACCAGCATCCAACCCCGAGTTCTCCTCAAGGTGATACTGTAATGGAGACTCCCCTGCAATGTACCTTAGTCTTCTATAGGCTAGGGGCACCCGTCCACCCTAAGAAGTAATCTCAGAAGAAGCGGATGGTCTAGTTCCTTAATGATGCAGTCCGGGTGTTTGCATGTTACACCACCGGACACCAGCCTGATACTCAGTTCGACGATCTGGAGCAGCCCATAGCTCAGCTCAGGAGGCCTCGTCACTCGACTCAGCCACTAGCTCCGGTCGATCATGTCGACACTTCTGTCGGCCCGTTGAGGACCGTGCCACCCCTGGCAATGCGGAGCTGATCAATAATGCTCCCCCAGCCAGTGAGGTCCAAGAGGTGACTCTCGAGACTCTTACAAAGGAGAACTAGCACTTAAAGACCCTCCTATAATACCTCCTCAGGAATGTAAACTCAACCCTTAGCCACCTACCAGGCCTTCGGCTAAAGCACCAGTCCCGCCAGGAGGGCAAAATGGTGCCAATGCCTCAGCCACGGCTGTCTGAACTCTGACAGTAACTGGGTTCGACACACCCCTGGCCGAAGCCTAACCACAGCCTCCCAACACGCCAGTGCCAGAAAACCTTATGGCACAGCGTCAAATGATCGAGCGGATCGTCAAGACTAAGCTCGCCCAGTTCGGAGAAGGGGTCGTGACTATAGATCTTTACAACGTCCCCTACCCGCTACATCACCAGTTGAAGAAGCTCCCTCCGGAGTATGCCAAGCCACCGAAGCTGCAAAAGTTCGACGGACAGGGGTCTCCGAATGAACATTTGGCCTATTACATTACGGCCATGGGCGAGCTCGCGTTGGACGAATCATATCTCATTCCCTATTTTGCCACTTCACTAACAAGGACGGCCTTCCAATGGTACTCCCGCCTGAAGCCTAACTCAGTCATCGACTGGGCGGACCTCCAGAAGAAGTTTCTCGACCGTTTCCAAATGGCCGTAAAAAATCTCCCTAGTCGAGCTCTACTCTCTACGACAGAAGAAGGGCGAGAGTGCTCTCTACTTCATCAAGAAATCGTGAGACCTCAGCATGAGGTGTGTTAACCCGCCAGTCCAGGAGGATGCCATCACCATATGTCACTGAGATTTGGCGGCCGAGGTTAGCGAAAAACTTCTCGACACTAACATCAAAGGCTTCGATCAGCTCAATTTGGCAGTCGCCAAAATAGAGATGTTCTTCGCCGATAACCCGAGCTACACCTCAGCGAAGGGTAAACAGACGCGAGAACGCTAGCCCAGCAAGGAGGTGAACATCATTGAGTTCACCCCTACCGTCAAAGCCAGGAAGGAGGCCGGAACAAGTGGCTCAGACAAAAAGCTAGCGGACAAGCCGGCCGCTCCCTCCTTCTCGGAGCGTATGAAGATGCCCTTCTCCTTCAAGAAGGAACACACGAAGATGCTCTTCAACCTTTGCATGGCCCAGAAGATTGTCAAGTTGCCCGAAGTCTGCAAGCCAGACGAGGCCCAAAAAATCAATGATCCCAGCTATTGCCCGTATCACCGCATGCTGGGTCATCCAATTGAAGATTGCTACATCTTCAAGACTCGGGCTTAGAAGCTGATCCGAGACGTCCTTGTTCAAATGAAGAGTGGCCTCGTCGATCCCCCACCAACACATGCGTGGTCCAGACCAGCCAAAGCAGCACGTGTGGTTCACTATCCGACTAATGTGATCCACATGATCGTAACATTTTCTCTCTCTGATGACGAAGCAGAGAAGTCCGACACCAACTGAGGAGAGCGTTCGCTCTGGTACCCGGGGTGGAGGCCCTGGCACGATCACAGACCTCTCTCCTTCCCCAGGGAGAAGACCCAGTGACTCTTCGATGTTCTCGTCGAGAGGGGATAGATCATGCCCCGCGACCCGCCAGCAGACTACACTCACTGGGACCTTAGTCACCCCCAGTACTGCCCTTTTCATGCTAGGATCTACCACGTGATCGAGTCCTGTGAGGAAGTCCAGTACCTCATCTAGGAACAGATCCAGTGGGAGCAGATCGATACCGAGGGGAACTCCATGGCACTAGTCAGACTTTGGCAAGCCATCAAGAAAACACTGAGCCTCGCCAGAAATGCACCAGAGCAGTCGGATCCTCCCTGGGAAAATGGGCACAGGCTGCCTTACCATCATACCTTAGAATGGCTCGAGTTCCGGACTGACAATCGGGAAGCTCTCGAGTGATTGTGGAGACGTTGGGAACAGGGCGCCCATCAGGAGATGAGGGCATGTAATTTCTTGGTCAACGTCATCCATTCTCCTGCTCCTCCGGCCTCTCCTGATTCCCTGACATCACCTGCCGGTCAGTCGGCCTCCACTGCCTTGGCCGTACATTGGCGGCCTTGGCAAGACCTGGAGTCTCTCCCTCTCTCTAGAGAAGGCATTGCCAAGCTTCTCCGAGTCCTTCTTGGCCGAGAGAACGTCCTGGTGGGTGAGATGACAATGTGCTCCTCAGGCCCCTCTCACTCTCTTTCTACCTTACCATCGTCTCTGGCCCTCAGGGACACGAATGGGAAGCAAAAGCTGGGAGAGGCCCCACTTCGATCAGGTTATGCCCTCTCAGCGGGTGAGCCATCAAAGCTTCCCTGCTTGCCCTGCAACCTAGCCTAGCCTGTAAGAGCAGCGTCTTCAGAGTCTTCAGCTACACCAGTTCGTGAGTCGGGTTCACTGCCACAAGGACCACTCGACGTGCAGAATCAAGATAGCTCTCAGGGGCAGTAATGCCCCGAGACACCGTCAGGCGTCACCTAACCCTGCCCTCAGCTAAACCATAAAGGCAAGGCCAGGAAGTAGGATGTCAAGCATGCTCCCCAGGCCGCGCCTCAGCAAAAGCTCTAGCCACCCCAGCTAAGGCATCAAACCGCGCATACATCTTCGGACACTGGCCCCAGTACACCAGCTCGACAGGAGTTGCCTCCCTCGCCACTACAGCTAAGGCATCAAACCACGCACACGTCCTCGGACGCCAGTACCAGTCTACCAGTGCATGGCAAGCCTCCCTCGCCACTGCGGCTAAGGCATCAAACCGTGCACACGTCCTCGGGCGCCAGCACCAGTCTGCCAGTGCATGGCAAGCCTCTCCAGCCACCACGGCTAAGGCATCAAACCGCACTTACGTCTTTGGATGCTACCCCTAGCATTCCAGCCTACCAGGAGTTACCACCCGAGGTCATCGAGCAGGCGATCAATGCTACCTTCCAAATACAACAATCAAGAGGTGCCTGGATTGAGATCCTAGCAAAGAGGAGCCATCGACCTCACTCTGTAAAGGCATCAGCTCGGCAATATCCCCATGGGGATCTGTCAGCTCTAGCTCCAGTACCTCCTCCTCCCACTCCCCTGGAGGCGGCCATCACCAAGAAATAGGAGAAGAATAAGTGGAAGAACCTCAAGAGACGGCTCAAAAAGTAGGCTGAGCAAGCGGCTGCCTTGCAATTCCCAGCAGAGCTAACGCCTCTCCAGAGGCTACAGTAGTTCACCAATAGCCTGGAGGAATACATCCCTCCTCGTCCTACCGGCCCTATCCCACTCGATAGCTACATCCCGTGGGAAGAGATGCAAAAATGAGCTCCCTCAGAAATTGGGTCCAGGAGATGATCTAGAAAGTTAAGAATAGCGAAACGCTCCTCATCCCAAAAGAACTCTCTTTATTCTACAAGGATAAAGAGATCACGGTGGAGCAACTGGAACAAATGCTTCGCGGCTGCACCTACAACATGGTGGCCATCCCACCCCCAGACAACATCAACGCCTCCCACCGAGGTGAGCCAGTTGCTTCTCGAACCTGACAAAGGACCACTACCCCGCTTGGGCTGTAGTTGATCCCAGAACACACTGGCCGCGGCTGGGGTCATGGCCGTGGACGTGGAAGAGGCTGCAAGAAGATCCTCGAGTCACCTTTTCACCCATCGACCTTCGACCCAGAGTGAGTCATCCTCTTTCGAGGAGAACAACCCGCCCCTATCCCACCGGTGGAGATCCCTGGGGAGGCGAGCACTCTCCTACGCGCCTCCGCACGCCTGGCCGGGTTGTTCCTAGATCGGGTCTTCGACACAAACTGACACTCTAGCAAAGAGCAAAAAATAGAAGAAAAAAAAAGAAGGTCCCACCACGCCCTGTTGCGGGGCCTGCGGATTGGAGAAGATGGGTCCGCTGCATTACAGGTCTAATGGGTTATAAGTAGGAAGGGGCGGCTGCTGGGAAGGCATAGCCCCAAATTGGAGGTCACATTTGGGACAGGAACATCTGGCCCGTCTCCGGCTAGACTCTCTCTGTTCCGAGAAAGAGTTTTTTTTTTTAATGAAGTTTTTGGTCGAGTCCTCGTCTGCCATCCTCGCTTGGTACATTTGAGCAGCGTCTCCGTGTTTCCCATTTTCCCTGACCAAGACCAAGTGATCTTGCAGCATACGCTTCAAATAAACAAGGCCTAAGGGATTCTTAATCCTCCATACGTGTGATTGGAGTTGCATGTTCCCGCGCGCGATTTAGTCGTGCTTCTTGTCGTCTGGTCCCGCATGGCTCACAGCTCGAGCAGAGATTTCCACCTCTGAGTCTGAGCGAGATGGGTTGCACTCTGCAGGTTACTGAAACCCATAGGGGAGAGGGCCATGCTGCTTGTTCATTCTGCATGCAGAGGCCTCGGTCCTGGCGGTAGTAAGGAATTAACTGCTTCCTTTTACCGCCAGTCTTTTTTTTGGAGTACTGGAATTGCAACTTCTTGTATTGTTTCCTTTTCATTGCTGCGCGTACGGCAGGCGCCTATCCATTGGATTACAGTGGCTAACTCAGAAAGGAAAGAGGGGTTTATGTAGTCCTCTTCATATCATCGTACTAGCGAGAGAACCATGCATGCCTGTCTGAAGTTTCTTGTAATTGATACAATCAATCACTATATAATTGGCACCATCAAACTAGACGCGTTAACTGGAAGCATCATTCGTTCTCTAAACTTTATTTATTCGTAAACCTGTCTGTCTAGGGAGAATTAGGAAAGTAAACACTTGCTCTTTTCATGTTGTAGATATCATTGCATCATCAAGGAAGGTGGGCATCAACTAGATCGAAAAATGCAGAACATTCCTGATGAGGAACTTCCAGCGGCACCCAAGAATCTTGTGGCCGACGCAGCCTCAGGTTTTGGTTATGTTGAAGATAAAGTGAGCACGGGCGATACTCCATCAAATCATCTGTGTGCTGATGTAAGTCCAAATGAAATCCGCTACCAATGAATTGCTTAGCATAATAACATATGGAGTCTGTCAATTGAGAAATTGCTTATGGCCAGATTTGCTGATTAGTTTTCAGTTAATATCATTCTTATGTTCCAAGAAGAAAGCTCTGGTTCGTTTTTTTTGCCTGTGAAGTGCTACTGATCATACATGTTCATTCTGGTGAAAAATCTGCAGTGTTTTAAAAGTCCTGTCAAGTCTTTATGAGATGAACATATCAATGTGAGTGACACTGCTTGCTATACATACACGGATGACCAAGCATTTTTAGGACCCAGTGAACTGAGTTAGTCCTATTCGAGTAACCCACGAAGAATAGTTCCAAACAGTGCTTTGATATCATATTTTCGTCTTTTGTCAGTAGGCTAGAGTAGTATCTACAGCAGTTTTGAGTTGTTTATTCATGTGCTTTACATTACCGGTACTCATTGCAGGGAATATTTGATGCAGAAGCATCCAAAAGCCAGGCTAATTTAGTGAAACTGCAGCTACGTGAATCAACAGTGCAAGCTAATCAGTCTCACCAATCACAATCGATTTCCATTGACATGCAAGCTCCTCCTGAGCTTCGCATGGAAACTACTAGACAAGTCTGGCTGATTGATGAAGCTGAGCAAAACACCAGCCAAGGACAGCCATATTTCCCTCCCAGAACTTCTGTCAGCAGTGCCCTGCAAGCTAAACAGTCTGCACCTGCAGGCAATGCATGCAAGATTAAGACAACAGACAGCAAGGAAACCGTTCCTGATTCCTTGGGATGTTCAAGGAGTGATCGAATGAGGGATAAACGCTTTGATCCTTTCAAGACATGGTCTGGAAGACTGGAAAGGCAGATATCAAATTTACGTGGAAAACCACAGGAAGAAGAAGCAGAATCTAATGGTTCCCTTAGCTCTGAGATTGCGGCATTGCCCGTGGAAAGGTATTTTGATGCCTTGGAAGGGCCAGAATTGGACATGCTGAAGGTATGTGATATCTTTTCTTTTTTTGGGTGAACAAAGCATAGTTTTATGTATCATGTGTATGCAATCATGCATATATATATATCATAATAATATAGATCGATGGAGCGCTGTGTGTTCTTTTCAGCCATCAGAGGAATCAGTGCTTCCCGAAGACAAACCCTGGCCCTTCCTTCTCCGGTTTCCCATATCCTCATTTGGTATATGCCTTGGTGTCAGCAGCCAAGCAATATTATGGAAGACGTTGGCCACCTCTCCATCCACCAAATTTCTTCACATAAGCCCATCGGTCAACTTTGTTCTTTGGTGCATTTCCTTGCTGCTGATTGCCAGTGTGTTCTTCATCTACTCCTTAAAAGTCATCCTTTATTTTGAAGCAGTCCGGCGTGAATACCACCACCCAGTCCGTGTCAACTTCTTCTTTGCACCATGGATAGCCGGCCTCTTCTTATCCCTCGGCGTGCCGCCATCCGTCGCAGCAAACTTGCATGGTGCGCTCTGGTATGCACTCATGGCACCCATTTTATGCCTAGAGCTCAAGATTTATGGGCAGTGGATGTCAGGGGGAAAACGCAGGCTTTCAAAGGTGGCTAACCCCTCGAACCATCTAGCAATCGTGGGGAACTTTGTGGGTGCACTGCTAGGTGCCTCCATGGGGCTTAAAGAAGGGCCAACCTTCTTCTTTGCCGTTGGGTTGGCTCACTACATTGTTCTGTTCGTCACCCTGTACCAGAGGCTTCCAACAAATGAAGCACTGCCGAAGGAGCTCCACCCGGTGTTCTTCCTGTTTGTGGCAGCCCCCAGTGTCGCTTGCATGGCATGGGCAAAGATTCGCGGGGACTTCGACTATTGTTCCAGGACTGCCTACTTCATTGCTCTATTCCTCTATGTCTCCCTTGTAAGTCCTCATATATTATCACACACCATATGGCATGATTGTTGTAAATGACCTAACAGGTGCAGATCATGGTTTAACATTTGAGAGAAAGATTCTGTAATAGGAATTGATATAATGTGCAGATCATGGTTTAAGCAGGGTACTGGTAATAAATGCATCTAACAGCTTCATACTTGTTTCTTGTGTATCCACAGGCTGTCCGAATTAATTTCTTCAGAGGCTTCAGGTATTGTGAGCAGTATCTACTTTGTCTACTGTGTTTCCCGTTATCTGGGGATCTGCCAAGGAAAACATACAAAGTACATCACAAACATAGGGTGAGATGAGTCCTAAACAATGACCACAGGATAACTCCTGGGCCACTCCAACCATCCGAACCCGTAGAAGGTAGAGGCTTAACCTGGAGGACTCTACCGCCGTGAACAAGCAGAAGAAAAAAGGAGCAAGGCTCCGCCGCCGTGAGTGAACAGAAGACAAGAAGAAGAAACGGCCTCGCCGCCGCCGTGTGAGCAAAAGAAGAGGAGGGGTGAGGGGCCTGCCACCGTTCGAATGAAAGAATGGTGAGGCTATCTCTCCTTAGGGTTTTAAAACCTACAAAACGCTAGCTGCTGATCCGCCCATGCTCGCTAGCCACCGGATTGGGACACCCCACCTCCATGGCCGTCGTATCAATAGTTTACCGCCATGTCAAGGGGCCAAGCCATCGAATCAATGACATCAAATTGCCGCTTTGCCGCTGAATGAAGCCTATGGGCCCATTTAGGCCATTTTATCGGTCCATGACCCATTAAAGGAACTCGATCCAACCAGCTGACCTTGAAGAAGCCTCAAGAGCTACAACCATAAAACAAATCGGTGAAATAGCTGATTAACGATCAAGCATTACACCCGCAGGCCCCATGTCACTTGTCCCTCGCTTACGCCACCTACGGTTGTGGGGCATTTGTTGACACCTAAAAAATAATTATACTAGAAGAAAGGATGACAAGTCTGAGGCCCATGAAATCCTTGCCCGTGTTGTCTGGAGTTCAGAAGACTGCATGAAGAACTAGTTTCAACAATCTAGGTACTATTGGACATCGGGAGGAGCTAGCTGCACCACAATATGTCATATGGGTGTGCCTTATCAGCAAAGCTACTACCTGACAAGCCATCGTCCATCACGAGAATGGCTAAAGATGAACAAACAGCCAAATCATTTAAACCATTTGTCAAGCATCCCCGGGCAACCATCTACCTGCTTAAAGCCCCCCGTCAACCTCCCGACTATCTAATAGTAGAGATACGGTCGAAGTTGCCTCCGGGAGAATGGCTCTCAAAGGAGAATGTCGTGCCAGACATAGCGAAGAAATTAACCCAAAAGAGGCCAAGTGCTATAAAGAAAGCCAAGGCATGGGCTGAACAAAAGAAACAGCCTCTTCCACACGATCTATCAGATGTCAAACTTGTGGTATGTCTTCCAACAGAGGCATCTTTTGTATTTCAATAGCATCCTCTGAGTCAGGTTTTTCAGGTACAGGAACCTTGAGGACAAATTTGGCCAAATAAGCAATAATTGAAAAGGTAATTTTTCCTTTAGTGACTAATAATTTTAACATGCAGATACAACACTAGAGTAGCCAAAGTGCCAAACTAGTATAAGCCCAGAATATGATCTAGGTCGCAACACTAGATCTACTATGGAGGATGACAATGCAGCGGGGTTCGCATTAGGCAGGGCACCCTACAGCCCAGCGTGAGGAACAAGAGATCCTGAGTATTGTTTAGATTTGGAGTTTGCCGTAGTCGGGGATGTTGGATCTACTCCCAATGGTGTCGGTTCTGCTCCCAGATCTGCGACACCCACAACTACAGTTGGATATGCCGGTGGAGAGGGTCAATCTAGGAGGACTCGAAGATGCAGAGCACCATCTGGATCTAGAGTTTGTTGTAGTGACCGCATACTCCATCGAGAATAAGGGAGAGAGGGGACAGAGGAGATGGTCAGAGGGGTGACCCTGCCATCGCCTGGCCCGACACTGGTGATTTAGTCACTGGACGTCAGCGAACGTGACCTCGGAGCCCCAACTAACTAGTGCCGAAGCGGAGCCCCCCCGCCTCACCTTCGTCGACCGCAAACGTCGGATCCACTACCCCCTTGGACCGCTTGCCAAAGGGCATGCCACCGGAGCCACTTGCTCCAGACACAGTAGATGGTCACCCTCCTTTGTCTAGTCGAAACCGCCTTCAACCAGTCCCTGCAGAGCATGTCATCGAAGGCCGCCTGCGACTATATCAGACACCACAGATGGTGGTGCCAGGGTCCCTGCCGTTCGTAGGACACTAACCATCCAGGGAGATCACCGAAGACGGAGAAGAAGGGAGCTCATCGGTAGGATGGGGGTGAAGGAAGTCAAGATGGGAAGAGATATTTGAGGATGGGGCGGCTAAAAAGTGGGGAGGAAATCAAAATCTATCGGGCTCCCCAAATACACTGTGCATTGGCGCCATCAAGTTAATAGGTAATTCCTACGTGTTAAATTTTTGTATTATTTTTTATAATATTTTATTCCTACATTTTCAGCCTGATTCTGCCTTATCCTGCTCAAAATCTGTCCTATCTTTTCACTGACATGAAGTAAAGAATCTAGGAACCCATGCAAATGCTCATTAGTCCTATATTTATCTCTTGCAAACTTTTCCCATTGATTGTTCACTGTTTGCTCAACATGAACCAGTCTGGCATCTATTCTTTCCACTGCCAGACTTAACTGCACAATAGAGGATTTCATATTTCTGAACTGAGACAATAGAAGTCTTACTAATCCAGGATAGATATCAAATGCATTTGGAGCTGAACTTGGTCCTGCTGAACTTGAAGCATGAAACTCTAGTGGAATCTGTGCTACCTCAGGAGATAGAGGTGGATGAATGCCAAATGCCATCAGAGGTCCATGATAGGGTCCAAAATATGTGGCAGGACCTACATAAATGTCTTGTGGCACTTCAGCCTCTTTTTGATCTTCCTGTTGTTCTTCAAGCTGCTGCTCTTCTTGCATTTCTGCCTGTGACTGCTCCTGTAAATCCAACTACTCATTTTACTGTTCTTGCAGTTGTTCTTGCTCCATCTCTTCTCCTTGGTTTACGTCATCTATTTACAGCTCTGGCTGCCCATCTACCTACATCTCTGCCTGTTGTAAATCTGGTTGTTCTTCTTGCTGTTCTGGTTGCAATTCAAATTGCTGCTGTTGCTACTCTATCTGTTCTACTAGCTGATCAATTTGTTGATCTAGCTGCTGCATTACTTCCATCTCAAATTGTAGCTCTTGCTGTTCTATCAACTTCTCTTGCAGGTTCTCATTATGCAATACCTCATCAACCTACTGCTCTAGCTGCTCTGTCACTTGCTACTCAGCTAATTGTGGTTGTTGCTCTCCCTGACCTTGTGCAGCCTGCTGCTACTGTTCAGACTCTTGTTGTTGTTCTTCTTCCACTAGTTGTAGTTGCTGCTCTGCCATTTCCTGTTCTGATTGTTCTGCTAGCTCCTGATCTTGGATTCTTGCACCAGATGGCTTGGACTTCATGAATTTTGTGATGAAATCCATGTTATGCACATTCACTTTAGAGATTTCTTTGAAATTCTCATCCTCTAAAGGAACTTTCCACTTCTTAAAAATTGCAGTGAGATGAGCTGCATAAGGAAAATGCCTTCTGTATTCCTTACAAGTTTCAGTGATGAAAATTACGGTAACTATACTTATATGAATGCATGGTCTTATGAGTTATACTGTCGGGTGATGAACTGGGTGATTTGGGGAAGAAGGAAACGACACTCTGCAACACAAAGGAAGGCTTCAAATCATTTTTCCTCACCAAGAGCAGCTCGCAGGAGGAAGGAGAAGGTAGCAGGAAGAAGACAGCAGGGTTCAATCCCTTTCTTCCACTATCGTTCCTGTAGGAACACCAGTACAAGAACTTTAGAAGAAAAAGAAAATATATTAATAGCAAAGAAGATCAGAACTTCCTTACCGTAGCTTTGACAGAGATTGAAGAATAGGAGGTTCAAAGGTGATAGCAGGGGTATTTATAGGGTAAAGGAACCTATAGGCTGTTGGAGTTCAATTGGGGTTGGTCTTTCTTGGACAGGAATCCTATTAGAATATTGATTTTCCCCATCTAATCCTTTCCCAATATAATTCTTGCCCCTATAGACTTTAGTTCCAAGTTTTATCTCCACCTAGTTCCCTGTTCGAACCAAACACGGCAACAGGTTTCCGTTTTACTATTCTCAGTGAAATAGCACCTTGTGTAGGGGTGCTGTTTAATTGGCGACATGTCAAGGGGCGTCAGTTTGTAAATTAGCGCCTTTGTACAATGTCTACATTTTAATAATTGGCACCTTGAGCCAGGGCGTTAATTACTTCTCTATTCCAAGTAGGATTCTTACCATCGTTCGAAATGAATTGACGCCTTATAAAGGGTCGTTATTTAATGAATCGACGACTGTTCACAACGTCTTTATTTTTAAAATTAGCGACTTGATGAAAGTCACTATTTATTATTTTATTTAAAATTTTATTTCAAAAATTTAGGGTTGCTACACCCTCCCCCACTTAAAAGAATTTGGTCCCCAAATTCACTTGCATACAGATGCGGAGAGTGTAGAGTATATACCTTTTTAGAATAAGTCAGGGAATCACTTCCTCATTGATTCCTCGGTTTCCCATGTAGCTTCATGTTCTGAATATTTATTCCACTGACCTTTACCATGGAAATAGTCTTATTCCGCAGTGTTCGTACCTCTTCATCGAGGATCCTCATTGGTCTTTGTTCATAAGTGAGATTCCTTTGAATCACCAAGTCTCCATGGTTGATAATATGTGAATGGGCCGCCCACTGAGTTAAATGGTCCGGAACCGGCCGTTCAAGCCTCAGTTGGTCCCAATTGAGTCGTGACTCATAACACAGCAATCCAAGCGGTTCGATCACGTGAACAGGTTCAGGTCTTGGTGGTACAACCTACCCGACATCCTAGTGGGAATCCCAAGCTCGCGGGGACTGACGGAGGTCCTATAATGAAGGTCCTAGTCTGACGGAAGGAATATCCGGTGGAGAGTCCCAATCATTACAAGGAAATAGGCTAGTAAAACATCAAAAATCTAGTGTAGCGGTCAGTCAATCCTACCGGAGTAGAACAACTATCAAACAATCCTAGTACAATGTCAATTATCAATGGATCATAATTAAGATTAACTTCATTGAAAAAGATGAATCAAGACTAAGGTGAATAAACCAGCAAGAGTTTATAAATGTTTACTTTCATGAATGTCCACTTTATCATCTGTGTTGCTAACCTATCATTAGCCACTAATCTACTAACATAAATCATGCTAAAATGACAATAAATCCATTCTATTTAGATGGGCGGTCCACTTAGGACCTTTCATCTGCCTCGGTGGTCGCACGACAGGCCGTTCATGCCCCCTCAGGTCCGAAGGCCTGTTGGGGATGGGCGGTCTGTAGAGTGCCACTAGGGAAGACGAATGGTCTGGAACTGGCCGCCTGAAGGAAGAGCGGTTAGGGATCGGTCGCTCATCCCAGGAGATGTATCAGAATAAAATAATTGAATAGTCAATAACCTGCTGCCTATCTAGGATGGGCGGTCTATCGTGAGGCCGCACAAGTTAAAACATAAGGTCTGCTAACTTCACCTTGCTCGCCTCCGACGAGTTAGCTAGGGTTAGCTTTAACGATTGAATACACACAATATAAGGTATGAAAATTAGGGCTTTTGCAATCAATGAAAAGAGCATGAAAACTTCCATAAGATGCCATGATCAATTTCATATTTAGTGCCTGAATCCCTACTCAAATCAAAGTGGAATACTGTTAACCCTAATTCTAACATGCTTCCACTAAAGCTTAAAATTCTCACAGGATACTACATAATATTTAGAGCTTTTTACATCAAAAGAGAGAGGACTTAACGATGCTTCCAACCATATATTACACTTAGGGTTTGGCTTGCTATCACTCCACCGCCCACCAATGCTTGAAATTTCCATTTCAGGGCCGGGTAGTTAAAGTAAAGAGTGTTTCCACCGTCCAGTCTGTTGAGGCCATTGCCGATAAGATTCTTCCTACCCTGTGGCCGAGCAATAGACCAGTGTTGTCAGTTATGGACCTAAATTATCCATGGGCATATGCGTCACGCAAGCCCACTTTAGTACCTGTTGATGTGAAGGTCAAGCCCACATTTCGAGATTCCAAGGGCTGGGACATAATTTTAAAATTGAGCTATCAGCCCGGATTAGGCCTCGGCGCGCAACTACAGGGGCGGACCAAGCCCGTCCCCAAGGGCAAGAAAATGAGCCAAAGAGGCCTAGGCTATCGGAAGTCCCCACTGTCTATTCTACGGGATTCCAGACCTCTGACATGGGATTACCATCAGCATTTCGTCAGAGGACCTATACAGCCAGGCACAGTGAAGTCACCCCTGTTGCCGCCACATGAAGCAGATGGCGTTAAAGCCAGGCCACCTTCAGTGCTGAGAGGGGGCGTTAATGATTTTGAAGACTATTCAGTCAGTTTTATCAAGTTGTTCGCTGAGACAAGAGAAAGCCAGAAGAGGCCCGAGCTGTGGACCATGAAAAGAGTTTCTGAAGATCTAATCTTACCTTTGTCGAGAATAAGGAGCTCAGCTATTACTTCATCCCTTTCTCGCCTCCTCTCTCTCCACCAGAGGCTGGCCTTTGTTCCCCATTCCCCTCCCCTTCTACTTGATCCCTCCATGTTTCGGTCTCCCCTCTCCCCGGGGAGACCCATTGACTATATAATCCTGGGTTGTCCGTGCGGATAGTGTCCGCCAGTTGAAATGTTGATCAACAAGCGTCTGCATGGACACTCCCGCCATTCAACCTAGTTTCTAGGTGGTCGCCCGACCGCCCCGTGGATTTATCAGGCATGCGGTGTTGGTCTTCGGACCCCTTTTTTGATGTAATCTTCCCCACTCTGTGCCTTCGGGCCTTGCCACCACCTCCTACAAATTCCTCCTCCTGTTGCATGATGACCACCAAAAATGACAAAGAAAAGGTCAAATTTGAGACTTTCATTTCGGTGGAAGATTATGCTACCCTTTCCTCACCCTCTCCCCAGGGGCACCAGGCCCCTGCCGCTGCCTTCCTCCCCAGCTTGCTTTCCTTCTTCACTCACCTCAACTAGTGACATTTTGTCTTTTTCTTCTTCTTCGGCCCTGACGGCCTGAAGCAACCTTTGGCGGCCCATGACGGGACTCCCGAGGCTATGAAAGTATTCTCGGACCATCTTAATCATATCTTCTTGGCTGCGCTTCGCAGGGATGGCAGAAGGTAGTGCTTGGATTCAGACCGACGGCATGTATGAAATCTGTGTTAGTTTGGCCACTTGATTGAGACTCCTTGAACATTTGGAAATGTCGGCCTGCCTTACACAGGCCCTGATAGTGGATGAAGGAGTTGTAACTACGGCTTCCTCCGCATGCATAACTTTGTTGCCCCATCTCCTAGGGACATCAGCAGAGTTTTTGAAGCCTGGCGAGGCTGGTGTAGGGCCTCGAACCCTCTTGGGAACCCAGATTTGCTTAAACTTTGGCAAGCTCGGGGTTGGCCTCCCTTGCTTATCATCATCAAAATTCACCCTCTGGCTTGCTAGCACTTGGAAGGTGTTATAGGTGGAAATGGTTGGGATGGCCTAGTCTGATAGAACTTCGGCATCGCGGCCATTGAAGTAGACCCAGATGCTCCCGATCAACATGGACTTCCCGGATGTGGAGAATCGGCCCTGGGGAGTAGCAACAATTCTTGCTCTGGAGCTCTTCTTGTTGCCCCCAACAAGCTTATTCTTATGCCACGTAGTCAGGCAAGTAGTATGGTGAACGTGACAACTTACGATCACCGGACTCTTCAGTAGAGTTTTCTTAACCTGACCCTCATTTTGCAGGTCACAGCTTTGTTCTTTGTCAGATTTGTAGGTTCCAAGCCCTCCATGTCTAGGAGACTCATGCATGTAACTCCCAGGAAGTTAGGGAAGCCAACAACTGGGGGAAAGTTGCTGAAGGTGGTAGGCATGGCGAGGTAGCCATATGCAGCATGGTCGGCCACGATCTGGGAGCCGAAGACAAGTCCAGACAATCCGTTCGCCATTGCTTCGACCTGTAAGGAGAGAAATAAGATGAATGAATAGTTAACATTTGAAGTAGTTGAGTGGGGGCCCTATGGTCCCTCTCTTTTGGCGAAGAGATGAAGGGAGGTTGGGTCCCACCGGGCGTGCCAATTTGGTGGAGTATTTTTTATTTTTTTAGTGATGTCAGTGGGGACCGTTGGAAGCCGAGATAAGATCATGGATGAGGACTTGGACTATGACCTCGGTCAGGTGTATTCGAGGTTTGCGGTGGTGCAAGGCATTATCCTTAGGTTTAAGTGGTTTCTAGAAGCGTGAGACGTCAACAGATGTTCCTCAGAGTTGAGATGATGTTTTGACCAACCCGAAAGGGCCGAGAGTATTGTCTTGGTTACAGATGAGATTCCTTAAGGTGGTTGTGTTTGGTCTATGGAGCTAATTGAGTTGTCTTGGCACCTTGAGAATGTGTGGTTTGGTGCATCGGTCGTTTGATGGACGGATGCTCGGGCCCAGATGTATGATTTGGTGGATATGGATTGTGAGCTTGGCCTTGCCACGACTCGAGAGAGTCTAGAACTCAATGTTTTCCATGGTGTCGCTGACTGGATGGTTGGGTTAAGGTTGGAGGTTCCCCCAGCTTAAGAGGAGCTGATCAAGGGGATGGTGTGTGAGGTGAGCAGTCGTTTAACCTGAACGGTGTTGTATTCAGGTGGGTGCCAAGTGTTGGTCATTGTAAGGTGGCAGTTCAAAGGAATTGTAGAATTGCTGAGTGTGGATTGGATGGCTATGAGGTGGAACAACTGTCTCCTTGGCAAAAGAATCCCCCGAAGTGCGAGTGTGAGATCGGGGCCCTGCCAGCAAGATAGGTTTTTGAGGTGTTGTGCCAGGACTTGTAAGATTGTGGAGTTCGAGGTTCATGCGGGCAACCTTGTTGCTCTTCTCCTACTCTCAAGAGAGGCTGATTGGTTGGATAGCCAGAGGAGATTGGAATGGTGCTCAATCGGTGTGTGGCCTAGGTGCAGAGATGGCAGATGTATGGGCCGATGGATGTGGTTGACATCCAGAGTTTGGATTGTCAATTCTATGGAGAACCAGAAGGGAAGACCGATTCGAGGATTTCTTGGTTGATGTGAGACCAATGTCTGGTGAATGGCTTCCTTAACCGGTGTGTTGTCCCTCGAGTTGGCCCTGGTGTGTTGCGATTTATGGCAGATGAGATCTTGGTTGGTTAATGGTGGGTGTCCCATGAGCATTGGTCGAGATCGGTGAGAACTAGACTTGACAGTGGGATTGGTGTTAACATGTGACTATTGGTTGCGTTCATCTTTCAGCCAAGTGTCTGAATTTTTCACAAAATGAGCAAGTCGCCATGACCTGCCTTTCCTCCTCCTTAGCTCTTTTACTGTTTCCATTACCATTGTCATTTTTCTTCCTTTTTCCATTACCATTTATGTTCCCATTGCGGGACCTTTTATTGTGATGGGATATGTCATTATTCGTTTCTCTTTCTTCTTGCCTATCATGTTTTCGGTTCGACTCCTCTTTCCTACCTTTAAGTTTCTCAACCTTCTCCAAGGTCCTTTCACATAGATGTGCCCGTTGGACCATCTCCGCATAGGTCCGAATGTTCTGTGGGCCAAGTTACTGGATAAAAATGGGACGTAACCCGTCCATAAAGCGATTTGCTTTCAAAAGGTTAGTGCTCACTAGATGCTGAGCATAGGGTGCTAGGCAGGAAAACTGTAATTCATATTCGGACACTGACATCATGCCTTGACGAAGTGACGTGAATTCAGCTGCCTTCCTCTCCTTGACATGCTCGGAGAAGTACTTCGCTCGAAAAAGAGTCAGAAATCCATCCCATGTGTGTGGTGCATCTGCAGGCAGTGTCGGGACAGACTTCCACAAGGTACGGGCGTCCTTGTTCAATTGAAATGTAACAAGATGAACCTTTTCTTGGTCGGCACACTGCATGACCTCAAATATACGGTTCATTTCATCAATCTAATTTTCTGCCTTGTCAGGATTGGAAGAACCCAAAAATCAAGGAGGATTTAAGCTCTAAAAATTTTGATATAAGTCTCCAACTCCTGCTCCTGTGCCGACTTGAGCCATATTTTGCAAAGCTTGGGTGAGACTGGCAACGATTTGTTGCATGCCATTCTAGTCAACACGATGAGCCAGAGTGAGAGTAAGGTACCTGAGAAAGGAATAAATTCATTAACTCTAATGGAATTAACCTTAGAAATAATTCTAATTAGCATCTCATCCCAGGTTCTACCTAATTCTCTCACAATGGAGAATTTCTTTCCTAGTTCCATAGGTATGGGTCCTTAAACCTTGGACTTTAGCCTACGCCATGACTTTTTCCCTAAGACTTCTAATCTTATGCTCTGATACCACTTTAATTGTCACACCCCGAGCTTTTTAATACAGTGGAAGGAAATTTGGGAACGTAAACAGTCGGCCTAGTAAGCCTCTCTGGGGAAGTGGAAAGAACTCTTGTTATAACAAACTATTTTTTTCTCTTTGGTTTTGATGGAGCTGGGTGTGCCTCTACCATCTTGGTAGTTCTCTAAGGGCCACTTCCATTGTACTTTGCCTAATCATTGAATTGTGGCCTGGGTACCTTCCCAAAAAAGGCTTATTGGCCATAGACATGTAGTTGATAAGTCACAAGGTAGAGAACATTGGAGAATGGTGGATGATTATTCTTTTGAAAGTCAGAAGCATAGATGTTTTTTGAATGTGGCTTTTGATATTTGTGATATCTGGTGTCAAGTAAAGGTGCTGTTGAGGCCAAGAGCAATGGTGGGTTATGTTATCAAAGGCGCTTGAGGCGCTCGCCTAGGCGATGAGGCGAGGTGAGGTGCCCACAATTTGCCTCGCCTCAGCCAATCTCGCCTTGGCGATTAGGCAGGGCCATGGACGCCTTTGGGCCAAGCCCACTTTGGCCACCCAGCCCATTCCTATAACACGTGCATGTATAAATTAAGTATTCTTGTAGCGTTTTTATCTGTTGTTGGCATATTTAATGAAATATGTGCATATCTACCTATTTATAGTTTTAATGAAATGTCGCCTCAAATGCCCTAGACCATCGCCTAGGTGTTTGAGTCTTGAGGCAACACCTTGGTCGCCTCTCATCTCTGAGTACATAGATGGTGGGCAATATGGCACTGTGTTTTTACCATTTGAAAAGCAAATGTCTTTACCAGGAAGGCTGATGAACTAGCTTTTTTAACACCGAAGTTCACAGAATGCTATATGGAATTTCAATATTGGCTTAGAAGACCAAAGAGGAGATCTCAAAGAGATAGGGAATATGGTGCAAACTCAATTTGAGACAAAAAAAATCAAAGTGTTTAGATCGGACAATGCTAAGGAATTTTTTACAGGAAGTCTGAACATCTTCATGGAGGTTAAGGGGATTATCCACCAATCCTCGTGTCCTTACACTCCACAACAAAATAGAGTGGCCGAATGAAAAAATAGGCACCTAGTGGAGGCTGCTCAAGCCTCTCTCTTCCAACTAGCACAATCTTCCTTAAAGATTGTGGATGGATGCTGGCCTTGTTGTAGCCTATGTCATTAATCGTATGCCTTCTAGGGTTCTCGGGTTTTGTGCCTCCAGGAAGATCATGAGAAAAGTGCAGAAAAATTGAATCTTTTTGACTGAATTTACAAACTTACCTCTCTTAGTGGGCTTGAACTAAGGTACTTGGGGATGGAGGTTAGTCTTTGTAGCTCTCCATGCTCCTTTTTGGCTACTTTAGGCCCTATGTAGACCCGTTCCTCCATGGCAAAGGCTCCAAAGCTTCTCTTCATGTTGTGTTTTTTTCTAAATTTGTAGCAGATAAATAAGGTGGGTTGTGAATTTAGGGCTTGTTCCTATTTATAGAGACTTGATTTTGGTGTTAGGATGTGAGGACTAAGGTGAAGGAGTCTTATCCTAGGTCCAGAAGGGTTCTAGTGTAGATTAGGCCCCCTTTCATCCAACTTCGGATGACTATGGGAGAGTTCTGTTCGGAATCTGCTGCTGTCCTTTGTAACGGTCTATCGTGGGACCATTGCAGTCCCCTGACGCACCATGGATGGTCCGTCACATTCTGTCACCCCACTGCCTTCACTCTGTTAGATATAACAGATCAATTCTGGTCTGTTACGTATCCCTGCCATGCCAACAGTAGACCGTGACAACAGTCTGCTATGGGTTTTAATTCCTTCTCTCACCTGCCAGTCCTTCCACACATTCCACATGCTCCCATTCATACACATTCATCCATTCTACTCATCCACACATCCACATATGCATTTCATACATCTTATTTGCATTTTTGCATAAACAAATTAAAAGGACAACAATAACAAAATTTTCATTCCATTTATAACTATCATGTACAAGTGTGTGTGTGTCAAAAGGAAGAACAGGAACTAAAAAGCAAAAAGAAAAACATATCACTCGGTCAGTCTGTCTCCCAAGTCGCCACTATCCCCAGTACCCTCCTGCCGCTTGGCAGGCAGCCTCATCTCACTCTGCTCCTCCTCCCGTGCTCGTCTCCTCCCCGCCTCCTCTTTCCTCTGCTGGATGGAAGAACTGGTAGGGAAGTCTCCTACCGATCCGCTGCGAGCAACACTCCAGGTACCACTCCGTGATCCGCCTACTGGACTACTCGGAGCAACACTCTGGTTCCTGCTGCTTCCTGCCCCCTTTCCCATAAGTCGGAAGGCGTCCTTCAAGCCGGCAATAGTGCCCTTCATCTCAAGTGTCTAGGATCAGAGCTGGTCCCGCTCACCCCTTAACCTCGCCACGTCAGCTCGAAGCCGTGCCACCTCCCCCTCATCCGCACTCGGCCGGGTCCTCTCCCCTCAGAGTCGCTACTCCTCTCGAAGGTGAAGTACCTCTGCCACCGCTACCTGAAGGCGCCCTGCCTCTGCCCGTGAGCGCTCTAGCTCTGCTCGGGTGCGCTCAATCTCCGCTCTAGCCCAACCTGCCTCGGCTATCGCTGTGGTCAGCTCTCTCACCTGTAGTTTGCATTTGCATCATAGTTAGTCTAGGCATGTGCATAAATCATAAAGCATTTAAATTTAAGTTTCTTACCCGCTCCGCGAAGGTAGCCTCGACCTCCTCGGCTCGAGCTACGACCTGGGAAAACTCCACATCTCGCTCAGCCCATTCCCCAGTAGGCTGTGAAGAGGAGGATGGTGCATCTGGTCCGGTCCTCTGGGCTCCCTCGGTCCGCTGCACATAGAAGTTAGTTAACCGTCATAAATATAAATGTTCATTTAAGTCCAAGTGTTTTAGGAGAGCTCACCAGAAGTTCCAGAGCTGTCCGGTACTCATCTCGCTGACGAACGGTAGCATGGAGTAGTCCCTCGAGCTCAGTGATGCGTCCTTGTGGGTCTAGCTGCATTTAGAAGTTAAAATGTCAATGCATATAGAGGTAAATCATTCAGTTGAATAGAATAAGTTTGAGTTTTAGAGTTCATACCAGTCGTCGGGTGCCGTGGAAGACCTGGTCACCGTACCACTAGGCGTAGGCCTTCAAGTACGCCTCGTCGCTATCAGCTGGCTCAGTCACTGCTCTGCCCTTCTACTTCTAGTCCTGGATGTATTTCCTTGCTCAGTTGCTCCAATCTATGTCGCCACTGATACCTTTTGAAGATTTTCCTAGGCACTGGTCACCCCGACGGGGAAACACTACCTCAGGTTGGCGTATGCCTCGTGTCCTCATGATCAAGCGATAGTGCAATGGCTCGATCACGTTGATGCTGTGTAGCCAGATATCCCATCCTCCATAGGCCAGGGAAGCCTCCACCCATGGCTGTCCCTCGTGTCTCTCATCCCGATACGGTGTCCAACGCACCTGAAAAGGTCATTTCTAAGTCAGCATTTGTCAACATATAGAAGCCTATAGAAGGGTTTTAGTTCAGGAGTTTACCGATGCATGCGGGAATGAGTCGATATCATCCTGGATCGCTCGGGTCAACCTCTTGATCGACCCTATATCTTGAGCTACATTCCACTGCCTCGCGATGGGAATCCTCTCCGGATGTAGCTCGGTCCCTCGCCCAATCCCAGGCTGGTAGAGGAAGACCCAAATCTGCATTTTAAGAACATGTGTCAGCATATAGCGGTCATACGCATGATTAAAAGAAGTTAGACGCATTTAGAACCTTTTTGGGCATTTACCTATAGAAAAGGCAAGAAGCCACCTAGCATAGTCACTCGGTCTGTCACGCTGAGCGAGTCGTATAAGAAGGGCAAGACAGTCACTCCCCATGCATATCTGCCCACTCTGCTCAGATCCTCCAGCAAGGGTAGGAGCCTACAGTTGATCACATTAGTGTGGGTTGGAAATAGGAGCTTCCCGGACAGCAGCATCAGGAACCACCTCTGCACTCTATCTCCATCCAGTCCGGCCTCTGCCGCCATACTCAGGTGCACCTGCTCAACCACCCAAGCGATGTGCTGCTCTGGTAGCTCCCCAACTGCGATCGCTACTCCTCGAAGCCCTAGGCTCTCCTGTAGCACCGACCATGATAACTGGGATGATGGATGCACTGGCCTCATTAAATCCAGCCCTAGTAGCTCTTGGGCTAGTTCTCTGTAGTCGCCATAAGACCGCCCTGTCACCGCCTTCCCGTGCACCCTCAAGCTGCTGATCCTCGCCATGTCTTCTAATGTCAGGATCATGTGCCCCCATGGGAAGATGAAGACTCGGCTAATCGGATCCCACCTCTCGTGCAACGCATACAGGAGAGCTGTGTCCACCCTGGTAACCTCGATGCTAAGGACCTCCCCGAAGCCCATAGTAGCTAATCTCTCACACTGGTACTCCGATAACACCAAGTAAACCGCCCACACTTGAAGCCAGGTGATCCTTGTTGTAAGACCCCAATTTTTGTGAATAGTAAAAGTTAATTAATGGCCGCGACTCCGGGAACGCTCCCGAAACAGCACCTGAAACCTCGTCTCGCAGACGAGAAACGGGAACCAAGGAAATACGGTCCGCCTTCGCTACCAGCTCGAGCTTTTAGCGCAACGGTTGGGGCATGATCCTGTAAACTGGTATTAGAGCGAGGTCGCAGGTTCAAATCCCCCAGGTGCCGCTGGGGGGGAGATTGTTGGATTTTTCAGCGTCTCCCTTAGGGATTTACTATTCCACGTGGATTATGGGGTCCATGTGGGGCATCGGTGCATTGGCAGCCCATCCCGTCACATGGATTATGGGGTCCATGTACGAAGCCCCTCATGTCTGCCCACAGCACGATAGTGTGGGGTTCTGCAATGCCATAAGGAAATACGGTCTGCCTTCACTACCAGCTCAAGCTTTTAGCGCAACGGTTGGGGCATGATCCTATAAACAGTATTACTTTCGAAGGTAATATGACATGCATTCTTCTCCACTAACATGTAGAATTTAGCTTCGTCCTGAGTCATGTGCCTAGAACAGCCACTGTCCAGATACCACTTGTTGTGGTTAGCTGCCAGGCATACCTGCAAAGGAAATCAGGTAGAAGATTTTGGAACCCAAAAATGTTTGGGCCCCAAAGCAACAGTCAAATCATTCAAACATGACAACAGACATTTTGGAATCCACATTTGTTTCATTGATGATTGTTCAATGGATTTAATAGTTTTCTACTTGCTGTGATTATTACTTCTGACATTGACAGTTTGAGCCTTGTTTGAATTGTTCGGTGGTCTGGCATTTCTTTTGTTAACATATTGACCATTTTCATGCTAGTGCCTAGTCCAATGGGCAATTGGAGAGGTGTAACCAGTGGAGGTCCCGTGCTGACCATAAAAACTCTGGTTTCTCAGGTTCCAAGGCCTGGATTGTTCAAATCTATTCCAGAGTTGAGGCTTTGAGTCTGGTTTGGATATGATTGAAAAGTAGACCTCGGGTTATATCTATCTCTACTCATTCTCCCAAAGTGATGAAACTGTGGATAGATATTCCTGTGATTTTTCTTAGGAGACTAAGTGGTTTTATTCTGAGGTTTTCCATGACCTTGTGTTTTAGGAGGTTGACCCCTAACCTGACTTCTAATCTGAGGTGTGGTATTATATGTGCACGAACCACTAGACCCCTCAACCTTCTCTTTGCCCTTGTCTTTGGCACTAGGCTTATTTTGATTAGCAGGATTAGGTGTTTGTAATTTATTCAGAGATTTATATCTTACCATTCACAAAGGTGCCGCCCATTTTATGAATTATTGAAGGCGGGAGCCAAGTTTGAATGGAACGAACAATGTCAAAAAGCCTACAAGGATCTTACGGTTTATTTGACCAATCCCCTGATTTTGCAACCCCCTGTCCCTGGGAAACCCTTGATATTATACATTTCGATTATTGAGGACTCCCTAGGAGCCATCCTGGCGCAAGTAGACGATGAAGGTAGGAAAAGGGCAGCCTATTATCTTTCTAGGTTGTTCAATCCTGCTGAGGCTAAGTACACAACTATGGAGAAGACCTGTACAGCATTGGTATGGGTAGCTCAGAAGTTGAAACATTATTTCCTTGCCCATGAGGTTAGGTTGATCTCTAGAATGGACCCAATCCATTTAGAAAAACTTGTCCTTTCTTGCAGATTAGCTCTCTGGCAGAGCTTTCTCTCCCAGTTTGATATTACCTTTGTCGTTCAGAAAGTGATCAAGGGATACGCTATTACTGAACATCTCACTCATTCTTCTATCCCTTGCACTGATTCTACCGAGGATGAGTTTCCTGATGAACACCTTACTGTGCTTACTCATCACCCCTTCTGGTCACTGCACTTCGATGGTGTGCTCAATTCTTAGGGCTGTGGGATCGGCGCCATTCTCCTCAC
Organism: Amorphophallus titanum; assembly: GCA_024336825.1. NCBI lineage: Eukaryota > Viridiplantae > Streptophyta > Magnoliopsida > Alismatales > Araceae > Amorphophallus > Amorphophallus titanum. The sequence continues at coordinate 22,845,294 of JANBPO010006859.1, forward strand.
TCGAGAGGGAGTGACCATTCCCCTTGCTTATCAACTCTCTTTCTCTGCTACCAATAATATAGCTGAGTATGAGGCTCTCCTTGCTGGGCTAAAGCACGCCTACATCTTGGGCGCGCGGTACCTAAATATCATTGGAGACTCTGAGTTGGTGCTACGTCAAGTTCTTTCAACTTATCACACCCGTGACCCCAAGCTTAAACCTTATCAAGATTTGTTCACCCTCTTGGCTAGGCAATTTCGTAAGATGATCTATATCCATACCCCTCATTCTCAGAATATTCTTGCCGATGCACTCGCATCTCTGGCTTCTTCCCTTTCTTTCCCTCTCAGTCGCTCCACTGAGACCATCGTGGTCCAGCGGTTAGATGTTCCTTCCCTTCAGGATCCGTGGTTCGACAACTTTAGGAAATCCGTAGAGAAGAAGGCTGAGAAGGAAGATTTGAAAGAAGTTTCTTTAACTGAGCAGCAGATGTTCGGCCTTTTCTTGGCCCCGTTGAAGTGGGGGTTTAGGGAGGAACCATTCCTGTTGGATTACTTGGCGGTCAGGTTCAAGCATCAAGTTGTTGTTGGCTGGTTTGTCAACTTGAAGGCCACTGACGCCCATGCATTCTGTGACGGAGCAATGGAATTCACGGAGTACGTGCTTCAGAATTATGGGCCTATTCTGGTGAAAGCCAGGGTGTATCAGAGCATTTATGCTTCTCGCTTCTGGTACCCGATCTCCAAAGGTTTATGCTGCGGGATGATAGAGGTGTTCTGCCCAGAGTACAACACCTTTTATACAGCAGAAGGGGAAACTTCCCTAGACTTATGGAGTCTGCACCAACTGTCGGGTCTCCTCATCGATGGCGAACCATATGAAGAAGTGTGCTGGCCTGACCGGCTTAAAGACCGCACGGACGGTGAAGGCCGCTACTATCTTGGGTACGCATATTGGTACCTTATGAAAGTATACCGAACACTCTGGTTGTCAATTCAGGAAGTCCCGTAAAACTTCTTCTTCTCATGCCCCATCGTGCAAGGAAAGGAAGTGGGTGCGGATGGGAGTATGGTTGGAGTATTTCTTTGGAGGCGAGGAGCGGTACAAAGACTTCCCTTCTGTCAGGGCAGCCCCAAGTAAGCTGAAGAAGCGGGCATGTCGGAAGACCCATTTGTCTTCTTCTTTTCTAAAGGGGCGGAGGAGCGGCCCTAACCCGGCAGGAGTTTATCCCATCACGCACTGCGTAACCTATCTGACCCATTGGCTGTGTACATTTGCTCTCCCTCAAGGGGACGAGACAGTAATCCGCACTAAGGCTATATAGCCGGCGTGCTTGATGGCGTGGGGTGTGAAATTATCTCTCTGCCCCGCCGCGCTATGTTTGATCTACAAGATGCTGGGAGATCTTCATCGTTCTCATCTCCCGCGAAATCTGTGGACTGTTGGTCCACTTCATTTCTTTAACGCTTGGGTGTGCTCTCTATTTCCAGAGTTTGCTCCCCGAGCGCTCCAGTCATCAAAGTTATTTTCGACAATGCTGGAGTTTGCTGGTGCCGAACCTCAGCAGCCATCGGACCAGCTTTTTGCTATCAGAGGGCAATTGACAAGAGTGCCAGTGAATGCTCCCGGAGCTCTCTCACGCTCTCTCTCTCTCTCGATCCCACGTTCTCTCTCCTCCATACCCCCATTTTCTCGGTTCGCGATCCAAACGGACTCCGGTCGACGCGTGGGAGGTACCGACGGGACGGACTCGACTCGAGGATCGCGCCAATACCCTTCTTCCCTCGGATCGTGGAGCGTGGAGACGCGTGCGAGTAAGAAGGCGATGTGGCCCCCGTCGCCCGATCGACACCGATTCACGATCTTCCCCGCACAAAAGGTAGGGGATCGGACTCCTCATCTCGCCAGAAATCTGTTGACGTCTTCTGCGTCGCCATCCGTCACCATCTTTCTCATTTTCTGTGCAATTTCTCTTTTTAGAGATTTTAAAATTTATTCTCGATTTGCGTACCTCTCTTGTTTCCTGGTCCAAACGGCCGCTGATCGAAGTCGAAGAGGTACCGTTGGATTGGTCGCGTCGCGAGGATCGCGTTGACGCCCACCATTCCTTGATTCGTGGAACGTGGAGTCGAGCCGGGCCGGGAGGCGCCATTTCTCCCTCTCGCTGGTTCGCTGTCGTATCACTGTTTTCGTCGAATTCCAGGTAGGGGGATGGATACCATATCTCGCTAGGACACCGCCGGTACCACTTGCGCCGTGGTTTGACGCTCGTTGCCTCGTGTTTCGTGCATGTTTCTGTTTAGTTTAAATTTTAATCTTTTAGGCATTAAATTATCTTTTAATTGTTGAAATCAATTCCATGGGCATCATATTTCATTTCTAGTGACATGCGTACGCTTGAATGGTCGGTATGGGTTGATAGGTTAGTTGGTTTTGTATTCTGCCGCGTTCCCCGTCGATTTCGATCGGTCGGGAAGGGGTTCCGATTCCGACCTCCGGAGTCGTAAAACCCAGGTGACATAACGCGCCACCCCCGGTGCGTTATTGTCATTTAACGCATCCCTATAGGTGCGTTATGTGGTCTGTGTCTGACTTTCCTGTGGATTTTCATGTTCGGGTGGCTTTAACGCGCCTTGCTTAGTGCGTTATAGTCCCTGCGTATTGAGTTAAAGGTCCATTACCTTTAACGCCCCTACCCCTATGTGCGAAACTCATATGACACCCCTATTGAGGTGCGTTATATGCTATATTTTCCAGTGGATTTTAGTCATTTTGGTGGGCATAACATAGCTATCCAGTTATGGGTTCCCATGCCAACAGCTTTTCAACCATCGGCTCTTAAGCCGACAACTTTCTAATCATCGACCTTCGGGCCGACAGCTATCCAATTATTGGTTCCCATGCCAACAACTTTTTAACCATCAGCTCTTAAGCCGACAGTTTTCTAATCATTGGCATCCCAGCCGATAGCTATCCAATTACTTGCATGTGAGGGCAAGTGCACCCACGTGCACCGCTTGCCTCATCCTTTGCCCGCGCTACCCGTGGGTGGGGGGCATTTGTGGACACTAAAAAATTCTCACCCCTTGTTTACGTGCATGGGAATAAAGAAGAGGAGAAAAGAGAAGAGAAAATGAAGAGAAGAAGAGAAGGAAAGGAAGCCCCTAAAGTGCCCCCCTCCACCGGCACGCCCCTAGGGTAGCCCTTCAGCGGCACACCCCCAGCCTCCCGCTTAGCAGCACACTCTCGCGCCCCTTTAGCGGCACACTCCCGTGCCCGTTCAGCGGCACACCCATCTTGTCACTCCCTGGTGCATCCTGCTGGGCCTTCAGCGGCACACCCCTGGAAGCCCTTCAGCGGCACACTTATCCTGTCGCTCCCCGGTACTCCCTGCTGGGCCTTCAACGGCAAACCCCTGGAAGCCCTTCAGTGGCATGCCCCCTTAAAGCTCCAATGACATATTTTGCCAGCCCCTCAGCGGCACACTTCTCCAGTCTTCCAACGGCACAGCCTGCTGGTTCTTCAGCGACACGCCTTGAACTACACCATCCGACACCCCCGGCAGACGTAATCTAATGCCCACGCCCTATAGATCCTTGGCGTGCAATGTGTTCGCTGAGGTGTCGAATGGAGAAGGTGGCACGCAGGCTACCCCCTTCCACCGAGGACCGGAAAGTCAAATCCCAATCAATGCAGGTCGCCTCCCGCCTCTGCCATCCGCGTTCGAAGCCTCCCGCCACTGGGAGTATAAATGCCTTTCTTCTCCGGCGAATAAAAAAAGGGGGGGAATCACATAGAAGCATGCCCATACACTGCCAGAGACGTAGAGGGCTACCCTCTGCGATTCTGCCAAGCAGACCAGAAGAAGAAGAAGAGAGGAAGGAGCCCACCCCCGCCGGTGACGAGTGAGAGAAAGTAAGAGAGGAGAGGGAGAGGGAATACCCATTTCCTGGCTATACCCTTTGGCTACGAGCCGGGCCTTGTTCCTGACAACCAATCCTGTGTCATTTAACTTATTTCTGAAAACCCAACGGGTTCCGATTATGGGTTGATTCTTAGGATGCGGCATGGGAGACCACACCTTATTTCTTTCAAACTGGTGTAACTCTTCATGCATAGCCTGAATCTAGGATTCATTTTGAAGAGCTTCCAGTACATCCTTAGGCTCCTCTTGTGAGATTAAGGTCATCAAATCCTCTTCTTTCACGTGCCTTAGTGAAGATCTAGTTCTTACCCCATCTTCAGGATTGTTGGCCCAGATAGATGGTGGACAAGAAGGGGGGTTGAATTGTCCCCAAGCGAGATAGTACATTTTAAAAGTAACTTAATTAATTGTAGCAGAATTAAAATAACTACGTTAATAAAACTAAACTGAAGTGAGATTTAAGATCTCTCAATCTTTCCGATCTCACACGAATAGCCTAAGCAAATAACGATTGATCTTCCACTGAACACGGATAGCAGATGCGGCGATATGTGATGGTGTAGTGAATAAAAATCTATAGAATCACCTGCGAACGGAGATAAAAGAGATGGATAATCACACAGATGAATAACATGGAACATAGAGATTTTTAGGTGGTTCGACTAGACCTATGCGTCCGCCTATGTCCACCCCTCACCGAAATCTTGTGAGGCTTGACTAACACGCTACAACTGTAGCAACCACGGGGACGAACGCCAACACCACACACACGCTGCTTCTGTAGCAAATCACACACACGGGGCCTGGCCCCAAAATGCTGCCACCGTAGCACACACCCACACGATCGGGGAACTCACCCCACACTAAAACCTCACACGGAGATGCAGCTCCGTACACACACACAAATATTCTAATGTTCAGAAAAATAAGAAAGACATACAAGATATGCTCACAGCAGAATGTAGATTAAGAAGAGCATCACAAATAAATGGATAAAAGATGTAGAGTGTTTTCCCTTTGTTCTCCAATGGACGTTTGAAGGTTTTCCTTGAGTCATAGGTCAGAGGGAGTTCAATGTACAATAGGTTGGAGCAGCCAGTCATCCTCGTTGAAGATCCGAGCTTGTCTGGAACGTCAGCAACCCGTACAAGATGTATTCCTTCCGGATAGGGGAGGCTTGTCGGGGGCGTATCTCCCAGTGGGAAGATCAGAAAGAGGTGAGACCAAGCTTGACTGAAAGATGACTGACCTCTGATGAACTCCTTCAGAGGGCTCGGGCTGTAGATGGCAGACGAGACCGTGGTGGTCCCATTCTCTCACGGTTTCGGGCGTAACGACGTCGAACCGGATCGTGGGAGGCGCCGTTAGAATGGGCTCGACGAGTAGGTCGAGGTGGTACCCTCTATTCCGCAGTTCGGGGAGCGTGGAGACGAGATAGGTCAAGAAGAATCGTGACGTCATGTCGTCTGATCTATACCGTTTTGCGAACTTCGTCACGATCGAGGTAGGGGAATGCGTTCCTCGTCTTGCTAGGAACATTTTGACGCCTCATGCATCACCGATGGTGGACATTTTTCTCGTTTTTCGTACAAAACTCTTTTTGGTGATTTTTAGGCCTAATTTGAGATTTTTTCTTCTCCTCACTCAGTTTTGATCAAAACGGCCGCGGATCGAGGCACGGGAGGTTCCGTTGGGAAGGTCGTGTTGTGAGGATAACGTGGACATCCTTTTTCCCTCGATCCGCGGAGCATGGAGGTGCGTAGAGCTGGGAGGTCGCCGTTGCCCTCGTCGTCCATTTGGCATCAGATCGACTTCCTCGTCGTACCAGAGGTAAGGGGATGGACTCTCTTCCTCGCTAGGATCATTTCCATACCACTGGCACGTTCATCCACGGCCATTTGGCCTAGTTAATGTCCATGTTTAGTTTTTCCCTAAAATGTGGTAAAAATGTGTTAATTAATGTTAATTAGTGTTCTTAATTATTTATGGGCATGTTATTTGTATTTCCTAGCTTCTGTGGGCTTGTATGGATGAATGGCATGGCAAGTTTTCCCATTTTTACAGGTTTTGTAACGAACCCGTCGGTTTCAATCGACTGGGGAACGGCTCAGTTTCAATCCGAACCCGTTTGTCACCCAGATCGCATGGCGGTCACCCCCGTGGCCGTCATGTGTTTAACGCACTGAACTTGGCGCGTTATGCCCACATAGCGGACCACCCCAGGTCTGTTATGCTCTTGAACATCGTAGGTAGATGGTTAGTATAGCACACCCCTCCCTGACTGTTATGGTCATGGGTTTTCTGTGAATTTTTCAGTCAATATGCACAGATATGCAGTGACTCAATGGCAGTGACTCTATGGGTTGCAATCATCAAAACAGATCATCTAGCTATACAGCCCAAGGGGCAAGGGGCACAACATTCTCCCCAACAGTACTCCCATCACCTGAGGGGTTTTCAGCGTAGATTTCTCCTCGGTGTGGTTTACTGTGCTAGCATTTTGGTTCGTTCCATTGGTGTGGGCATGGTTCTTCTGCTAGTGTTAGCTCGGGATCAAGAGAGTCTCCCGAGAGGTCCTCCCCTTGGTTCTAGCTCGGGATTGAGAGATTGTCCCTAGGGTGTTGGTTTGGTGTGCGGCCGTGTGGCCTTGTTCATGGTTCCGTCAGTTAGGACAGACTGTCCAACTATGGTTCTCGGGGTCATTTTGAGGGCGTGTGGGCGTGTGTGTGTGTTTCCCTGGTTCCGGTCACTGTGTTTGTGTTCTGTCGGTTGTGGACGCACTAAAGGATTTTCTGTTTGGGTATTCCGTTTGTTCATTGGTTGGTTTCTTTATTTTTCTATTTAGTGCGAGGGCGTACCAGTCACCGAGGTGACGATTTATTCGGGTTTCACGAAAACCCGTGGTGCGCTCGGTCTGACTTCGTCAGGCGATTATGTAATTCGGGTTGGGACCCAATCCCGTCATGCCATAAAGGCCATGATGTCATTTACGTCCCCCATATGAGGGAACACTCTTGATTAATTATCAAAATTAGGGGCCCTGCGGCCGAAAGAAATAATGCTGACTATGAAGGAAAGAGGCAGGAATAGATCACACAAAAGCCTGTGTTGAGACACAGGCAACCGAACATGTCGGTCATTCATTGACCCTTTCATATTCAGACGGGAGTCCGTGGTGAGAATGCAGTGAAAATTGAGATAAATTTGTTTAGATGTCTGTCGAGTACGCAGTAATTTTAATGATGGTTCAGAAAGAGTCCGGTTCAGAAAAGCAAGTCCGGTTTAGTCAAAATGTCAACCCGAAGCAGGGCCGGGTCATGGCCATTTCAGGATAATTCCTAAGACTTGGGCCCAGCTTGCAAGGGGCGGCATTATTGTTCCTTCGGCACCGAGTCGCGGGGAGAGACGGGGCTGCAATGTGAGTTTTTAATATGCCTCATATTTAGGGCTCCCTATTTATATTTTACCATTAATATGAGAGCTATCATCACAAAATGGAACCTCCAAGGGCTCTTGGTTCATGCCAAGCATTATGACAAGATTTACATGGACTGGGCAGCCATGGGTGTACCGGTAGAGATTTGGCACCCTCAAACTCGCGCCTTCATCTTCCCCACTTTTGAAGCAACGGTGCTTCTCGAGGAGGCAGAACTTTTGCTTGGTTTAAAAAGGTTTAGGAAGGATGGCAAGATAAAGATCTTGCCCATGCTAAAGAAGGCAACTTCTGAGGAAGTCCTTGGAAGCTTTATGCCTTTCGGGGCTATCAAAGGCGTCCGGACTCAGAGAGGAATCAATTTGCAGAAACTCGTGGACTGGGTCATGAATGCCCTGGAAAAATCGACAGGCGATGAGCATCTGGAAGCATTCATGAAGGATTCACAATTTGCCTAGAGGGGGCTCTGAGGAGGATCAATTGAGTGCAATTTGTAGATTTTGGGAAGGCAAAAGAGTGGGGCCCATAGTTCTTGCCAATCTTTATAGTGGTCTCATAGCTTCCAGCATGGGTAGGCCTCTTTATGGGTGCGTACTTCTCTTAGCTTGTTGGGTCAACTTACACTTCAAGTTCGACCACCGCGAGGGAGCACAAACTACCTCAAAAATCTTTAAACAAAGCCCCCTTTAGTACATGGCTGATGTGTTGGGCTTTGGTGGCAATGTGGTCAATCATGTTCCTCGACTGAAGAAGCACGAAGATTGGAGGACTCACTTCAACACCATGGCACAAAATATGTTTACTTGTGCGCCATCATGCTTACTCCAGCGTGAGTTTCTCACGCAATCCTCTCCTGATGCAGAACTCCAACTCATTGGTGCAACTGAATTTGTCCTTTACAATGTGCACCGGTGTTGTACTCAAATAGGCCTCCCTCGCCATTCTTTTCCTATACTCTCCGACCTTCCTTTGATTAAGGAAAGGGAACTGGCCATAGAACGTGATGCAAAGGACGTGAAGGCGATTAAAGCATCATGGAAGACAAGCATCCCATGTTAAGTGACGGCACATACAGAGGAAGACCAGGAGCTATAGAGAGCTTATGTAACTGAATTGGAAAAATTGAGGCCCGAAGCACTCAACCCTTAATGTAATGCATTTTTGCTTCAAAGAATTAAACACAATGACATGAAATCGCACCTTTGTTGTGAGGTCTGCCAGTGTGAGTGTGAACTCTGCTACTCCCAGCGGCACTTCACACTTTTGGTTGAAGCCGGCAATACACATATCTCTGACTTTATCGAGGCACACATTAAAGTAGGACCTCTGATATATCCTGTATGGTAGAATGTTGACAGCCACTCTGGGATCCACCAAGATTCTGTTTAGCTCCCGCCCATTCAACTGTCCTTTCATATACAGTGGCCTGCTGTGGCTGATGGTGGGGAGCAACATGTCCTCCTAAGTGAAGGTCATGCTGGCCTCCGGCAGTGTTTCAACCAAGCATGTTTCATATTGAGCAGGCATTTGCAAAGCAGTGATGATCACCTATTGGATCTCTTCACTCAAAGAAAGGATCTCCTAGATAGTGAACCTTGTCAGGAGCTTCTTGAGTAGCTTCATTATTCTGCTTCCAGCTTAGACATTAGACAGCTTCATTTCCTCTGCCCACTTAGGCTTGGAGGAGCTTTGAACTGCGACCTCTGATGGACCTGCTTCATCGGGCTCTGATTCTGCACCCTTTTGCTTGGTGTCATGATCTTACTGCCTTTCATCGATTGTCGTCGGGTGAGCTTCATCTTCATCTGGAACTCCAGAAGGTTGCTGGAGCTGCGGGTGAATACCCCCAGCTATGGGGCCAGCATCCCGACATGGCTGCTTTCCCTTTGACATTTTCAAGAATTTCAGGAAGGAAGGAGCGATAGTGTTGCCCCCATTTTGACTGTATAGGCCTGACGGAGGCGGTATCTGGACTCCCCTAACCTCTGGAGGGGGGTATCTTATAGGGCTGCTCTTGCCTAAAGATAATATTGTGATTGGCGGGAGGCCGACGCCCCCACTTTCGGCCTGACCATGTTACATGTGTAGCGGTTGCGGCTTCGGCCTACCTTGCCCCGACAGCGGGTGTAAAGCATATCTCCTCTTCGTCTTCCTCACCGGGAAGATTGAAGAGAGCAGAGAGGGTGTTGCAGGAGAAAACCAGCTCCTTCTTGGCCTTGCCGACCTTTCTTTTCTTCCTTTATTTTTTATTCTTCCCTTCGGTTGGCGCTTGCCCCTAGAATAGGCTGCCATCCCTGTCTGACGCTTTATCAGCTTCCTCCTCCTACTTTAGTGAAAGTTGCTCTAGCTCTTGCCATGGGACATGGTCCCGTATCAATAGGGGCTTCAACTCGGGCTGTTCATATTCATCTAGCCCGTTTATATAGTCTTGCAGTCGTCGGGCTTCTGGACTGATCTCCTTGGCCACCGGGAATGGAGTCTGTCTTCTCCGGTTGTGTGTAGGTATCCTGATGACTACGGGTTGGTCGATCCACACGAGTGTTGTCACTGACGAAGTGGGTCGTGGTGTGATGCTACGAACATGCGCCCCCACCTTCGGGTGAGGTGTGCCCCTCTTCTTGGTTTTTTCAGGGATTTGATGCCATCCCCATTATTCTTTTATTGGTGTCAGGAAGCTGGCCTCATAGGTATGCCGAGTGCTGGCTTCCGTGACCTCTTCGAGCAATGTCTGACACAGAGAGACCATATTGACTGCGGCCCTTCTCAGAGGTGCTTCATGAGGTTGTGGAGGGTCGACCTTGTACTCCCCCAAGTCTATCTCTTCCTCCTTTACCATGTCTTCGATGATGCCTTTGAATACATAATAGTCCTTGATTGGGTGCCCCAGCATCTGATGATAAGGGCAGAACCTCAGGTTGTCTCTTCTTTTCAAGTCTTCCGGCCTTTTTGGCGCAGGCAAGGTGACCTTATCATACTAGGTAACCCAGTCGAACAGGACCCTGGTCTTATCCTTGGGAAAAGAATAGGCTTTCTTCATTTTATCCCAAAGTGACGGACCCTCTTTGTTGTCTCCAGCCTTAGCAGGCTGAGGGGTAGCTGCCTTTTTGCCTTTATCATTTTGTTGTTCAAATGCCTTGATATCAAGAGTGTTTACTTCCTTAGGCGTTGAGTGCCGCTCTATCACTTTTACTTTCTGTGCAGTGGCGAAAGTTGATGTCGGGGTAGGCCTGGCCAAGAAAGCTTCCACCTCGGCCACCACATTGTTTAAGCAGTCAAACGATCAGATTTCCATTCTAATAATTTTCTCCAGTACCTCTCTCTTGGGGTTCTATTTACAAATTTACACAGCGTCCTCCTGATGCGGGGGCTGCTTGCACCTCATCCCAAGGTTTCTCCACCTCTTAGTGTATTCAAGGGTTGTCTCATCTGCCCTTTGTCTTGTTGAGTAAAGCTCAGCCACCGTGACCTCCCTCTCAGTGACATGGAATCCTTCTCTGAATTTCTTTTGCATGTCCGGCCAGTCACTGATCGACCCGGTCGGGAGGATGGAATACCATTCAAATGCGAGCCCTGTCACCGAGGACCCAAAAAATTTCAGCAAGTATGACTCATCGGTGGGATGGTCATATAGTAAGCAACATGCTCCTTCGGGGATCCCTTCCCATTGAACTTGTCGAACTTCGGCGGTTTGTTGATCATTGGCGGGAGCCACTTTGTAGCATGATGCGGTGGGTATGGCACCCGATAAGCATCAAATGCAACGTAGTTGCCTTTACTTCGCTCAGTAAGCTTTAGCTTGATCATCCTTTCCACCATCAGTTTGTTTATGGCGGCTAGATTGATCGGTTCTAGGTAGAAATGTGCCGGCTGTAGATAGGGGGTGACCAAAGTGGTCGCCTGCGGAGGAGGTCAGAAGTGGAGGTATTTGGTGCACCTATGGCAGTACTAGTGGCATCAGCGGCTATGGTGGGTGCTACTGGGTGGCTGCAGGGCTGGGCTCTGCCAGCTGGGGCAAGGTATATAGTGGTGGAAAGTTGCTCGGGTTGGTGGCTCCCCAAGATGACTCAGCTTGCATCTCGGGCTGCTTAGAGGCCGAGGCTTGCTCCGTCTTCTCCATCAACTACTTCTTCAGAAGCTCTATCTCTTGCTGATATCTTTGGAGTATCATTAGCACCGATGGATCCATAGCCATTGCATTGGGGATGGCTTCTATTGTTTCCCCTAATGTACCTTCAGGCAGGATGTCTAGCAATACATCCTCTTCTTTCGCCATCACCACGTTGGCAATTAAGGTGGTGATCTCATCATGTAGGACTTATTTTCCTTTTGTCGCTTTCAACATTTTCCTTGCGGCTTCTGCTCTTTGGGTGTTCGGCCCTGACCTCTCGGATAATTGAACCAATTCCTGGGGGTGCTCAGGCAGACCTCCATATTTATCGGCCACTCCGGCCATGTTGCAGGTGAAAACCCGCATGCATTTCATTTGTCTGTGAACTTTCCTCCTCGTATGTCCAAGGAAGGTTAGCCTCTCAAATACAGAGATTCTTCTTGAGCATGTCTTGAGCATTTGTTTTAATTTTTCTGAACTCAGAGATATTATGTGTGTGGTTTGATCACCAGCATGTGATCGTGTGTGTGTTTAGTGCTGAGACTGTTGCAGTGTGTGTGTGTGTTGTTGATCTGGTCGTCGGATTGTGTTGGAGACTCCATCTCCATGTGTGTGTTGGGACGTGTCCCCGTGTGTGTGCAGGCGTTGTCCTACATGTGTGTTGGAGCTTGGCTCCGTGTTAGGGATTTATCCACGTGTTGGTTTTCTGGCGAGTGAAGCCTTACCAGTTTGGTAAGGGGTGGACGTAGGGAGTCCGTCGTGGTCTCGAAGCACCTTAAAAATCTCTGTGCCTTGTGGTTTACATTGTGGTTGTGTGTTTCATTGCTTAATCCGTTTATATGATCGAGTGAGCTCGGTGAGATTGGGAGAATTAAGTTTACTCTGTTTAGTTTATTTTCATCAATCTCATTAATCCTGTTAATTGTTCAAAGTAAATTTCTAAATTTGCCATTATCACTTGGGGGACAATTCAACCCCCCCTTCTTGTTCGCTCGCCAACTGGGCCAACAATTGGTATCAGAGCCACGACTCTATCTTCTTGAGGTCTAACGACCTATAGAGGGATCCCTATCGACGAGCATCATAAGTATCATGTCTAATAGTTGTTGTCTTCTCTCCCTCTGTGTTTTAATGATTCAAATTTCACTGAATGACTTAGGCACATGAATCGGTTTGTTAATACCATTGATCTCAAACTCTGAGATTTAGTTATGCATTATTCATTTGGGTTGCCTAGTGATGAGTCTAAGTAGACTGACGAGCATATGAAGAGAAAAAAGGATAATTCTATGCTCTTAAATAGTTTTAGAGGTTCAATTGATCTTGACAAATTTGCACATGTTTCCTTATGCAGGATGGCCAAAGAGATATTGGACTGGTTGATCAAAGTTCACTAGGGAAAAAAGGACAGTGTGTGCTTGATGGTCAACAAGCACGATAAATCAAGTAACGAAAGCTCTAAGCTTGACTCTAAAGGTGAGAAAATTTATTTCGAAGAACTTATGGATGCCTATGATACATTGTTAGATAAGTATAAAAAGGTCAAATCAGATAATCACAAATTGAAAAAGAAATCCAAAAATATCCATGTTGGGGCCTCCTCATGCTCGGGGAAGAAGCTAAGAAGAATCGAAAGAAATAAAAGAAAGGAAACAGTAGAAAAAAAAACTAATGCAAAGGGAGAATTGGGCAATGCGCACAGCAAACTAACAAGCGAGACCTTTTTTATTCTTCTCTGTAATTACAGAGGAAGCAGAAAGACAGAAATACAGAATTCAAAGAGAAAATGAGAATACAAAAAAAATGTTCCTCTGGAGCGGAACCCACCTCCTTCTGCTCCTTTGCTCTCCTCTTCTCTCTTTGCTCTCGCTCTATTCCTCTCTTTCTTTTTCATCTTCTGTCTTCTTGTACTCTATGTGTGTATCGATCGATGGCGAATGCCCAATTTTATAGATGAATGGAAGCAGGGAATCACAACCATCATCATCGAATCGCCGGCCCGCCATTGCCAAAGTTGCCACTGACTCGCCGGTCCACCATCACCATGGGTGCCACCGATTCAGCTGCGAAGGGGCACCGCCGACTCAAAGTGCCAACGAGCATTTGAGCGCCACCGACTCAATGGATAAGGCACCACCGAATCATCATTTAAGGTGCCACCGACTCAATGGAGGGCATTTTTTGTAATTTTGACATTTACCCTGAAATTGACCTGGTGAGAGCTTGTCATCCAGAGTAGCCCTGGAGTTGATGTAGTGGCCCTGGAATATGCTTCGAAGCCCTGATTTGGGATTTTCGGTGATTTTCGGCATGTGCCGAACCCGTACCAGTTTTCTCAGGTTTTGCCCTGATTCGGCCTTCGACACTGTGATTTGTACTGCCAGGCTTGCTTTAGAGACACATGGGACTTCTTCATCAAGTGGGCCATTCCTCAAAGCATTTTCACCTTCACTAGGCATCTTTCAGGTCATCTATGACCCTTTTTCGGTGCCACGTGTACCCGAATTAAGTAACCCAAATTTTCCCCTGATTTAGCACTCAACACATCGATTTGTGCCGCCAACTCCACTTTGTGGACACGTGGAGCGTCTTCATTAGGAGGGCCATCCCTCGAAGCATTTCTACCCTGATCGGACGTCTTTATGGCCATTTACAGACCCTTCTGACATTCCGCGTGTGTAGAGTGGACTTCTCAGGTTTTTCACTTATATCACCTTCGGCACTACATACCATGCTCTTGGGCCCCATCTTTCTTGGGTGTGAGCATGGTAGGAATAACATATGGGCTTTTGCTCACCCTGAGGAAGCCCTTTTAAATAAGATCCTCGACAATTCTTTGGAGCTCAGAATGCTCCTTGGGATTCAATCTGTAATGGGAAAGGTTGGGTAGGGTGGACCCAGGGACAATGTCAATGGTGTGTTGAACATCACGCATGAGAGGGAGTCTAGAGGGCAAGTCCTCAGGGAAGATGTCTTGGAAGTCCTACAGGACTGCGTAGACTTCTAGCGGGACTGAGACTTGGGACTCCTCAGATGTGATGGTGACGACAACAGCCCAAACAAGGGCACCCTCGGTAATCTCTCTATTCAGCTCACGGACACCTATGAAGTTAAGGCGCCTAACTGGGTTTTGACCAACATTAGGGGCATTAGGAACGGGTGTGATAGGTGTAGGAGAAGAGGGAATGAGAAGTTTCCCTTCATTGAGAGTTCGGAGACTCTCCTGAGCCTTGGGGGTCCCAGTGGGGGTGGAAGTTGAACTCTTTCTCGAGGTCACCTTTGGGGGTGTCAGGTACAATTGAATCTTCTTCCCGTTATGGGAGAAGGAACACTGGTTGGAGTGACCAAATATAGTAAGGTCTACATCATAGATCCATGATTGTCCTAAGATGATGCTCCCGACCTTTATAGGCACTACATCGCATAAAATATATCCCTAGTAGGACTGGAACAGAATGGGAATGACGCATGTAGTGATAACTGGGATAGAAATGTCATCAACCTAAGCCACGTTGTATGACTTAGGATGAGGGTGTGTCGGTAGACCTAGACGGGAGATAAAGTTTGAAAAGACTGCATTGATATAGCTCCCATTGTCAAAGATCACCTTACAGGGTTGAGATTTTACCATGATGGAGGTTCGACGCCAGTCCTCCCCCTGGGGGTGTGTTAGGATGCAGCGAACTACACCCAATCGCTCATGGCTAGAACTCTTGGTAATATCCCCAACTTACATGTACTCGACATGTGTGCCATCAAATCCTGTGTCTATCTTCTCAAACTAGACAATGAGGTCAGGATTGGCCTCACACCTCTCAATGGATTCTTCTTTCTGAGGTGGAATCTCTACAGGCTGGGGGTCGGTGATGACTAAAGCTCGGGTGGGACAGTTAGTGGTTAGTTTCTCTGTGTGGGCTAAGTGGCTTGTCACTACCCGTGTTGACAGCCATGTGTGAGTTCCATGGTGTAGTCCTATCCGCTTTTTCCATGTTCATTTCAGGATGGTGTAATGTCTTTTCAGTTTCCTCCTATCCTTCCATCTAAATTTCGGGGATGAAATTTCTTTAAGGAGGGAGGGACTATAACACCCGTGTTTTAACGGATTCTTAGTGGTGTGGATCTAGATTTTATTCTGAGCATTTCGACTATTTTTACGGATTTTTAGGCGGTGATTAGGTATTTAAATGAATTAGTTAAAGATTTATTAAAATGAAATAGGTATTTTCACAATTTTAGTTCTTTTAATGTTTTCTTGCAATTAGAGGAAATTTTTCAAAAAAATAAGAAAAATTAGATTTTTATAAAACTCATGCACTCCTCTCTCTCCTCTCATTTCTCTCATCTCTCTCTCTCTCAAATTTCTCTCTCTCCCTCACACGTTCTCTCTCTTCTCTCCCCCTCTCACTTGATTTCGGTCCGGATGGGCTCCGATCGACGTGTGGGAGGTACCGACGGGACGGGCTCGACGTGAGGATTACGTTGGTACCCTTCATCCCTCGGATCGTGAAGTGTGGAGATACGTGGGAGCAGGAGGATGGCGTGGCCTCTGTCGCCCGATCTGCACCGATTCGCGATCTTCGCCGCACTAAAGGTAGGGGAATGGATTCCACGTCTTTCCAGGAACCCATTGACGCCACATGCATCACCATCCGTTGCCATGTTCACCGATTTATGTGCAAATCTCATTTTGGGTGATGTTAGCCTAATTTTCTAAAATCATTCCTCTCTCGATTTCTGGTCCAGACGGCCGCTGATCGAAGGGAGGGAGGTACCGTTGGATTGGTCGCATTGCGAGGATCGCGTTGATGCCCATCTTCTCTCGATCCGCGGAGCGTGGAGTCGAGTCGGGCCGGGAGGTGTCGCATCGCCCTCTCACCAGATCAGCCTCGAGTCATCATTTTCATCGTAATCCAGGTAGGGGGATGGACTCCTCTCCTCGTTAGGACACCACTGGTACCACATGCACCGTGGTCTGACGCCCTTTTCCTCATTTTTCATGCATAATTTTATGTTAGTATTATTTAGCCTTAATTTCATGAAATCATCTTATTTTTTGTTTGTGAACTCATGAGCCATGGCTGTAGGATGCCTGTGACACCATGATAGCGAACCTGCGATCTCACTTGGTCGATACGGAGCAACAGTTGAGTGACACCCATGTAGCTATGAGTTCATCGGTAAGTGTGTAAGCACATGCTCTTGGTAGGGTTTGAGATTCCTGGCGCTAACCCCTTAATGTCACCTCATGTGTGTTGGAGCGTGCCCAGCTCGATGTGATCTCATCGGCAATGGGGGCAGACGACATTTCCTCTAGCTTATGGATCCCTACTTTAGAACTTGATCTACTCCACGAGCAACTTGCTAGTGCTACGCAGCGAGCCACGGAGGCAGAGGGAATGCTTTCCTCACAGGTGAGGGTATCATCAAAGAATTTTCTTTGTTCATGCCTTACCATATACTTGAGACGGCAGACATGGCAGGCAGAGGAATTACAGGAAGCATTGGCTCTTGTCGCACGGGGGGAAGTCGGGGTAGCAGTGCTAGAGGAATTGCGACATCGTCCAGATGACGACTCTTCTCATGATGCCACAGAACTGAGGATCACCCTCCAACTAGAATGGGAAGACAGGGAGAGAGAATGGACTGAGAAGGAAAGGGATAGGGAAAGAGAGAGGGCTGCGAGATTGGCAAAGAAAGAAGAGAGGAGGGCCCTGGAGGCCCAATTGTTCGAGCTTCGGACCAGTCTCGGTCTTGTCGAGCAATGGCTGAGAGATGGTGAGGAGCGCTACCGAAGAGCACGAGAGTGTGACTTTCGTATCAGTAGCTTCTTTGCTGTCCCCGCAGATCGACGATGGGGTGTGGAGACGGAAAGGGGACTACAGAGCGGTAGGAATACCGCTTCTCATGATTTGACGACACCCTCTAGAGCTTCTCGCCCAAAGAGCGTCGAGACGAGAAATGCGGAGAGAGAGGGTGAAACTTGATGTAAACCTTAAAAAAAAATTTAGAATAGAATAAAATGTTTGGTTCCTTGTTCTCTGCCTCTTTCTTACTCTCTCGAATCCCTACACACATCACTTAAACAAACGAGTTAGAATTTCTGCTCTGACTTAGCCCCTTGCCCAATAAATAGTTATTTGTTTTGAACTGTCCTTGATAACGAGTTAAGAGGCCAAGCCTTTATCAATGAAAGCAAGCTTGAAGTTCTTGAGAGATAAATTATGGTCCGTTGTCAGTGATGATGGAGCTTGGAGTGCCGAATCTTGCAATGATGTTCTTCATAATGAATTTGCAGATAGTTGATGCTTTAATCTCTGCGTAAGCTTCTACTTCTGTCCACTTGGTGAAGTACTCTGTGGCCGTGAGTATGAAGGATTTTGGCTTAGAGAGGAGGTTTGTGTCACCAAGAGGTCCAATGATATCGAAAGTCCACATAGAGAAAGGCCATGGGGAGGACATAGGATGGAGTGAAGAAGCAGAAGAATGAATTTTATCGGCATGCAGTTGACACTTAACACACCTTCGAACATAGATAGAGCAATCTTCTTCTAAAGTGGGCCAATAAAATCCTAGCCTAAGAATTTTCTTAGCTAATATCTGGCTATTAACATGGCTACCACAAACTCCAGAATGTGCCTCCTCCACAATCTTCCAAGCTTCGTCGTCATCAAGGCACCTGAGAAGAACACTAGTAAGACCTCTTCTATAGAGTACCCCTCCAACCAAAGTGTATCTCTAGGTGATTCTCCTGATGGCCTTCTTTTCTTCTACCGTGGCCTCTTCAGGATAAGATTGATCATGACAATACTTAGCAATCTCATAGTAGCATGGCTTCTCCTCATCAACCAATTCTTCTTCTAGATCCATAAGCATGACCTCTCTACTCTCAATAACTTCTCCTTCCTTCTTAAGCACCTCCTCCTTAACATGAAGAAATATAGGATCCTTGATAGTAGGAGTGAGACGCTTCTGAAAGATAATAGAATGAAAGTCCCACTCGGGGAGAAAAATCATGGAGGAGGCAAGTGAAGCAAGAGCGTCAACTAAGATGTTCTGGCTACGAGGAACATGGACAAAGATTAGCTTAGTAAAGAGCTTGGCATAAGCAGAAGTAAGTTCCTAGTAGGGTTTGAGCTTGGGATCAAGTGTACGGCATTTGGTGAGTACTTGGTGAAGAATAAGCTGACTATCACTGACGATTCACAACTGGGTGACACCAAATTGATGAGCGGCATCAAGTCTAGTCAAAAGTGCCTCATACTCAGCTATATTATTTGTAACAAGGAAGGCGAGCTGAGAGGTAAGTGGAATGGTGACACCCTCAGGTGTTAAAAGAACCATGCCGATATCAACCTCGAGAATGGCAGTCTCCTTTGGCCCGCAAGTCGTGGAGAGCCACGTCTGAGAAGGCTACCTCACCGTCCCACTCTGCTTCGGGAGCTTCCCTCCGGTCGTGGGCTTCCCCAACTTCCTTGGGATAGCCTTCGTCAACATCCTGGACATAGAGGCATCCGACTAGCCCGAATCCAATGGTCCCATCCTACGAGCCACTGAAGCCACTACCGGTCGAGCTGTGGCCAAGAACAGCAACAGCGTCCCGGCAAGGACGTTGAGCTGCAATGTGCACCATGTGCACCAGGCTGCCGGTCCATCGCACCAGGGGTCGGCATCCCATAGGAGGAGGCTCCGAAGGGATAACGCTAGCACTGCCACAGGGCGCCGAATCTCCAGCACCGGCAAGTCTATGACTGTCGGGACCATTCGAGTCCATTTGAATGGACAGAGGTCTGAAGTGGTCCCAGACCGCATCGTGTCGGCTATTCCAGTCCGCAACTCCTTCCAGGGACTGGAAAAGATGAAGGAAAAGATGGCGCCCACCGTTCTGGCCGCAGTACCAAAGGACACGCTGGCTTACAAGCCGACCAAACTGAAGCAAATTTGGGTTCCCAAGGAAACTCAGCCCACTGCATCTGCCTAGGCGGGGCCCAGCTACACCCGTCGCAGAAAGGGCCAAAGAGATGAAGGGGTCGAGGTGACGGCCACGACCCACCAACCGACAGTCGCTGCACCAGCACTGCCCGAAAATGCCCACCGCCAACGTCGCATGCGTCGTCACCATGCTGATCGCCTGGTGTTCGCAACTTACACTCATCCTACTGTCGCCATCGACGCGTAACCACCGACTGCTCTCCCCGACCAGGAGTGGGAAGGGATCGAGCAAGCCATGAGAAACTACCTCTAGGGCCCGGGTAGCACCCCTATGTGTCGTCAGAGACTGCTAGGGGCAGTGGCCTCCGCCTTTCGAGGAGGAGAAGAAATCCAACCTGTGCCCAGCATAGAATCAAGGAACCGGTCGGAGGAACGATGCCAGTCCCATGTGCGGGAGGAAGCGCTGCCCTGACCATCAGTTTTCAACAGACTAGTGTTCCCAAATAAGCCGTCAAGGAGGATGGCGAAAAGAAATAGGAATTGGAGAATTTTCACCTGCAACATGGCAGGCATCTATCTGCGTATGCAGCAAACTCCTCATCAGGTTTCATTTTCTCGGCCACCAAATCTGTAAAGGAGTATTCTGGGCCTACTCGATCCTGAAACCGCTGAATAAACTTGTCTTTCACCACCTTGAAGCTCTTTGCATCTTCTAACGGCAAAGAATAGAACCATTCTAGTGCAACCCCATCTAATGATCGATGGAACAAATACGCCATAAGGTGATCATCATACTGAAACTGGGCCGATTCATATAAAAAGTCACTTACATGGATAAAGGGATTGTTGTTCCCATCATATTTTCGGTAGTTAGGGAGCTCGGGCTGTGGGGGAAATTGGATATTTTGAAAGCTTGAAATAGGAACATCTGCCAAGGATTGTGGGCCAACCCGCTTTTGAGGAAGTCGAGTTGTTGTTGCATGGCGGCCCATTTGTCAAGGAGTTCCTGCTCCCTAGATGTCACAGGGATAGTGAAAGAGGAGGTTTGAACTTGAGGAGTAGAAGGATAGGTAGCTGGAGGTGGAGGCAACCCATAAGAAGGGGCAGAAGGATAAGTAATCAGAGCAGGAGGAGGTCCATAAGAAGGATATTGGGTCGAAGGATGACCCAAACTAGAATGAATTTGGGCTGCCCCTTGCTGAGGGCGCATGAAGTCGACTGGGCCCACAAGGACCTGTGGCACTGATGGGCTGGGCATAGAATTATATGCTCGATTAGAAGAAGGGAAAATGGACTTTCCCTTATCAGAAGATTGTTGGGCCGAACCAGAAGACCGGCTCATTTCCAGACTCGAAAAGGTAATGGCCCTAGGTTGGACTGGGGTGAGATCAACTGGATTGGGCTGAATGGCGGGCCCATCAACCCTAGGCTGAACAATGGAGGCATTAGACAGGCCATGCGTAATCGTGGGAGGTGGGGTATTGGACCCCTGCATAGCCTGATAGACAGCCTAAAGTTGGGCTGGATCCAACTGGGCCATCATCTGGAGAATGGAATTGACAGAAGGAGACGGAGTGGACTGGACGCCCGGCATAGGGATGGAGGATGGAGGAGGAGCGGAGCCCTCTCTAGGTGGGAATGAGATGATCCTAGAAGGATCTTCCAAAAGCCCTTGAGGAAGAGATTCCTCTTCGGAGAGGGAAGGATTGAAAGAAGCCATGGGGGAAGATGATGAAGGGGAGTCTCCCACTCCATCACTAGAGGCAAATCAGGCCGAGGCTTCAACCTCAATGCATGTCACCCGCTCTGGGAGAAAATGGGGACGCCCACCTCCGGTCAACCATAACATTATTTTTAGGGGTGAACAACCCTACCAGATGCCAGATCCCGAAGTCCGGGGCATCAAAATTCCTCCTCCGGTAGGCCTCTATGTAGAAATAGAGAGAAGCGATGAAGCTCCATCATTTATTGAGTTCCTGTCTATTCTAGAAGGCAAACAACTAGTTCAGGAGGCTACTGCTAAAAACAACAAGCACCATCAACCACCTTTCTTGATGCTCAAGAAGAAAGATAAAGTGAACATTGATGCTTCCCCAGCACCAGAAATGGCTTCCCCAGTGGAAACCCCTCCACAGTCTCCTCAGAAGAGAGAAGCAGGAGATGGGCAATCCATGCCGCAGGCACCCCATGAGCCTCCGAGGCCTCGCTGGGCGGAGGAGATGACACTGTCTAATGTTAGAGTGGGTAGCCGAATTATGAAGATGCTGGAAAAACTCCCCACGAGGTTTTCTATATGGAAAATTCTTTCATTGAGTGAGGAAGCTCGCCAAGCTATCATCGATGCTCTACAGTCGCCAACTCAGTATGAAGCTCTCTTAATAGAGGTCAACTCTGGGCCAACAATTACATTCACAGAGGATGATATGCTGATTCCTAGCCCCAGCCATAATAGGCCTTTATATATGAGGGGTACCTTAACTGTCAGCCACTGAGCCAGATACTGATAGACCCAGGAGCGATCGTGAATATTCTGCCATATCGCATCTACCAGAAGTACTACTTTGACTTGCACCTCACCAAGGTGAAAGATATGAGGATCGCAGGCTTCAACCAGAAGTGCAAGACCCCTCTAGGGGTGGCAGAGTTCAACCTTACATCGGGAGATTTCACCACCATAGTACGGTTCTACGTGATAGACTCAAACACCACATACAAGGCCTTACTGGGATGGCCGTGGTTGCATGAGTATCAGATAGTACCATCTACATTGCACCATTGCATTAAGTACTGTCACAATGGCAAGGAGGAAAGAGTGTTTGCAGAATTGCACCCCTTTGAAGTTTTCGAGTGCCACATGCTCGATGCACCGTACCGTATTTTCCCTTTACGCCTCCGGCCTAGGGAAAACTCTGTCAAAATTTCGCCAGAAATTATCGGGATCTCATTTATTTCAATCGTAGCATATCCCTTTCATAATTTTCTTCCACTTTTTCCTTGCTCGTTCTGACTTTGAATTTATTGTACTTTGTAGATAAATGGCTACTCGTAGTGGTTCCTCTACTCCTGCTACTGTTGGTGTCACGTCTGCTCCTCTGCCTATGGTACTAACGGTCACGTGGCTGAACGTTGAAGATTTAGACTGGGAGCATGCAGAGATTGCTGCACTGGCCGAGTCGTCAAGTTCCGATACCGAGACCATGGACTCCGGGAGGCTTGTCCGGGCTGAAGGCGAGTTCTCCTTTGACCAGGCCACGGGGGACTATAGGAATGACTATCCGAAGGATAAGCACCTCATTTGCTTCCTGAAGCATCTACGACGTTAGGAGAAGAGGGGACTCCAAGCTGTGAGGGAAGTCGAGAGGGCCATCTTGTAGTCTCGGGACAGCTTATTATACAGCGTCCCTCGTAGCATCCCAATGTACCTAGTAGGAGAGTCCAGGGAATGGAAGCCCGTGCTGGGGATCAAGGCAGTGCTGCCAACAGAGGACAGATTAGTGCGAGCACCCCAATTCACGCCAACCCGATGGGACACGGCTGCCTGATCGGTCCAAGGCGAACAACCCCGCTTCAGTTTATTCTTGGCCCCGCTGAAGTGGGGGTACAAAGAAGAGCCTTTTCTGCTGGATTGCTTGACCGTCTGTTTCAAGCATGAGTTGGCTCTGGGTTGGTTTACCGAGCTGAAGCTCCAGGACGCGCACACCTTCAGGGAGGGAGCGGTGGAGTTCACAGAGTATGTGCTGTACAATTATGCTCCACTACTGATCCGGGATGGTGTCTACCACAGTGTCTATGCTTCTCGGTATAGCTACCCCATCTCAAAGGGGCTCTGTTGCGGGATGATTGAAGTCTTCAGTGTAGAGACAAATATCTTTTACACAGCGGAAGGTGAGACCTCACTGGATCTGTGGAGTCTCAGTTAGCTGAGTGGCTTACCCATTGACGGGGGGCCCTATGAAGAAGTATGCCTCCCCGACCTCATCAAGGATGAAACCAGCGGGGATGGCTTTTATTCTCTTGGTTATTCTTAAATCGGCGTCATCGGCATTTCGTTCAGCGTGGCATAGTCCGGCACACCAACCCCTCCCCCGCGTCGGATTGCTCTCCTCTCTCTTTTCGCTACCCAGTCTAAGATGACATGGGGTAACCCGATGCGCCATTCCCCTTTCCGCATCAGAATCACCCCCATCTGCCTCTTCTATATCCGCGCCATTCAAGCCCCACGTCGGATCAACCTCCTCGTTTTGCCTTGCCTTCCCACCTCCCATCCCGCTAAAACGGCGCAGGTTAATCCAACACGCCATTGGCCACGCCGGATCACCCTTCTCTCGCGTCTCCATGGCCATCACCATCTTACCCACTTATCACCCTTGTGTGCCTCTCTGCGTTGACTTGTCACTGTGCCTTCAAAGCCGACTCCTGCAGCCCAAGTCGACTTCTGTCTCCTTCAACCCATTGGTGATGCTTCCTTTGCCCAACCCATGGTCATCTTATGAATAAATAATGAAAGTAATGTTAATATCGACTATGAATTTCACCTGGGTTTGCCTTCGTCATGCATGCATGTGCATCTATATATATGTACATATATATACATGCATGCTTAGCTATTTCTACTGCGTGTTTGCTTGCTCTGACCCCTCGGTATATCAAATGGTGATCTGTGGGAAGTCATATCCAGTTTGACTGAAAACTCTCACTAAGTGTGATGGTGGTCTTTAGACCTAAGTTCTCCGCTGCGTACCGAGGGTCAGATAATAAATATGGCTGCATGACGTGCTTGAGTGTATGTCCGAGTCTTGTATTGCACCATCGTTATATGTTAATTTGCATATGCATTGTGTCTATCCAACCCCGGTGGCCCTTTATCTTGACAATTAATCAAGGGTTTTCCTCCTTTTGGGAGGATGTAATTAACGTCATAACCTTTACGGTATGACAGGCTTCTGGTCCCGACACGGACTTCACTTTCGTCTGACCAAGTCAGATCGAGCACATAATAAATTTGTCGAGGAAGTGACTGGCACATCTATCAAACGGATAATCATCCCGAGTAAAATTAATTAAAAATAAAATAAAATAAAATCTAATCCCCACAGGCACCCTCAAACTCACACTTTCATTTTCCCCACTTTTAAAGTAATTACCTTTCTTGAGGAAACGGAACTCTTGCTCGGCCACCCCTGTTAATACGACGCACAAATGGGCACGTCATTTTAACCCCCTCTGGCCAAATTTATGTGCCGATTTAACCGGTGCCATTTTAGCTCGTTGAGCAAAGGCACGCCATTTTAGGCGATGCTATTTCAACAACGAAAGTGAGGGCACGCCGTATTAAATGGCACCATTTTAGCCCCCGACTATGCCGGATTAGCATCTGCATCGGGAGCAAGGTCATTCCGAGCTTTCGTCAGCAAAGGAGATCAATCCAGACGAAGCTCATCCGTCGGTCCTGCTACTCTTGTGCCTTGCTCGCAACACCCACGGTTGGGGGGCATTTGTCGGCACTCAAAATATGATCAACGGTGATCAAGCCGTAAAGACAAATGATACGGCCCACCGAAGCACAGAAGCCGATGAAGATCAACATATTGAAGTCTTCTCAAGCTGCCGGAGCCTTCAGTATCCTGGAATGAACATCGGGGACTTCACCTCAGGAGAGTCGAGATGAACTCACAACCAATTGGCAGCGCGACCAAGCTTGCCTAATGATCCAGCATCGACTCCGTCGTGCTGCATACGCCATACCCATCATCCGACCAAGGGCGATGGTCTACCTGGTGGCCCGCCACCTGAATGAGAGATTCTCCTGAGGAAGAAGAATGCCATCGGCCCTCTATAACGGGGAATCGGAGGCTCCGTCAACAGAAGACCCCGATCACCCGATACGGGTTTGGCTTCTCGCCATATTGGGCCCGTTAGCGGCCAAATGATCGCCCAGTCGAGGCAGAATTATTCCGGGTGTTATTCCACCCCACAGCGAAGCTTTAAGCACCGACAAGGCTGAGTCGGAAGCACGGATCACAGTGCCGAGTGCCGTGTCAGCAAAAGACCCACACCCTCAAGCCAAGTAGACACGGAGCTCTGAGAAAGGTTGCACGTCATACCAAGAGCTTTGTCAACCTCCCGTCAAGGTTTTCTCGAAGACGACAATAGGAGAAATAACCAACGGTGACCTCCGGAACCATCTCTGGACTCGCCAATTAGCCCCGGACAACCGAACGAGGTTAATACAGCGCCCCACTTCACTGACATCCCCTAAAGCGGCGCCATCAAAATTGGCGCGCAAATTCATCCCCTGGAAGCTCCCCTAAAGCGGCGCCACTCTGTGCTTATTCTAAGACGTCTCATGTATGAATCTTGCAAATGCCTTGAAAGTTTGGTTTTTTTAATAAAAAATCTTAAAAAGAAAGCCAAAAATTGCATGTAACTGATGCGATTCGAACTCAAACTGCCCCTAAACAAATGAAAGCACCCAACTAAGTTACCTACTAAATATTTTATATTTAAAATAAAATATTTAATATATAAAGTGACCCGGTTGCGTCCCACAGACCGGTCGTCCCGGTCTGTGACTGGGATGGGACGGGATGGGCAATTCACCCCGTCCCATCTCAGTTTGTAAAACCCTACTCCAAAGGTCTCCTCCCTCCAGGAGTAGCCGGCTGGCGCGGTGGGATGCATCGAGGAGGCCGAGCGCGAGCTTGCGACCCGGGTGAGTGTTGCTTGCTTTGAACCTCCATTACACACTTTTTCTCTTTTACTGACTTCGTGCAATTTTCGGCTCTTGGCAGGTGGTGGCGATTCAGGGTGCGTTGGCTCACGCGGTCCGGGCCGAGGAGGAGCACGACATCCGGGTGGCAGAGGGCGATCCCCAGATAGTAGACTAGGAGGAGGAGCAGTGATGATAGGATGCTGAGGAGCTGCCTTGAGACATTCTGGAGCTGAGGGTCTCCCACCAGGTGGCGAGGACAGAGGTGGAGAGAGAGAGGAGAGGAGGGCTTTAGAGGCACAGATGATGGAGCTTTGGCTGGGCCTTCGAGTCACGGAGCAGAGGCTGAAGGACAGCGAGGAGCGCTATCAGAGGGTGAGAGAGCACGGGACGTGCCTTCGTCAGTCCGGCTCCTTCTCTGTGGGTAGCTTCTTTATCACTTCGATAGAGCAGCAACGAGCCACTGAGGCTGAGCGGGCACTGCGGGGTGGGGCGAGTACTACCTCATAGAGCTCCAGGAGGCCCTCTAGGGACCCTCGTCTTAGGAGAGAGGAGAGGGATGACCAGAGGGACGAGCAGGAGGGTGGTGGCGAGAGTTAGAGAGTTATTTGTACACCCTCCCCCTCACTTATGATGTACATGACAGTTTATATAGATATATGGAATGATTGATTTTTCTGTCACTTGTTTGTCCCTTGCGCATTCCTTCTCTTCAACGACTCTTCTCTTCCACACTGTGCCCACGTGATATGTTCGACAAGACCTCATTTGGTTTGAGCATATACTACATCATCATAGTCTAATGGATTTATTGTCTCCGTTTGCTGGTTAACTTGTAGGAACTTTGTCAACGACTCGCAGAGCTCTACGTTCTTGGCCGACCGAGAGCGAGGATAGGAAGTACCCCCATCTCCCATTCCTAAGGCATTCATGATCATCCTACTACTGTGAGGCCATGTATAGGTCTCTGGCGATCACACCAATTTCTATTTCCCTAACTTGTGCACTGTAGGCTGTAGCAGCAATAGTTTGGAGAAGGAGGCCGCACACGCCTACACGCCTTCCGCCCAACACTTTTTGGCACCTAAAAGTCGCTCATAGCATGATATCTGCTGAGTGAGTTGCCTTTGCTATCCAGTTCTTCTGCTTACACTTCCTAAGCTCATTGCATTACTTCTGCACTCTAGCTACCTGTTAATTTGTATGATCCAATGTTAGCGTTCGAGTTGGCCTTATTGTTAGTGTATCCATTCCTATTGCTCTTAAGTTTGTGCTTACTTGATTTTTGGGGATAGATATATTCATCCCCCTTCTATATCTGTATTCTAGCTTATCAATTGGTATCATAGCAGGTTTCCCATCATGTGGTTAAACGACCAGGGAAGACCTGGAACCAGTGCTGCTCGCAGCTTCATAGCTGAAGGGCACTCTATCAACCGACCCCCGTTCTTCGATGGTGCTAACTACATTTATTGGAAGAACAGGATGGAAGTGTTCCTACGTGCCTAAAGTCACAGGTGCGTGCATCAAAGGTAAATATGCTCACCTCTGACTATGAATTGTTCAAAATAAAGCATGATGAGACAATTTTTGAGATGTATGCTAGGCTTTCCCAGATCACAAACAGTTTGAAGGCCTTTGGGAAACAGGTTCAGGAGAGTGACTTAGTTAGGAAAATCCTTAGATCCCTGTCCCCTGCGTGCCACACCAAAGCCACAGAGATCAAAGAATCTAGGGACCTATCCACCATGAATGTAACTGTGCTGATAGGATCACTAATGACTTATGAGATCAACCTTAGGAGAAATGTTGAGGAAAACAAGAAAGGGAAGACCATAGCTCTCAAGGTATCCTGAAGTTATGGTGAGAGCAGTGGGGAGTATGACAGTTTCTCCGACCTTGATGATGCCCAATAGGCATCTTTGGCCTGTTCCTTGCCCCGTTGAAATGGGGGTATCGTGACGAGCCTTTTCTTTTGGACTGCTTGGTGGTCTGCTTCAAGCATCAAATTTCCATAGGGTGGTTTGGAGAGCTCAAAGCCACCGATGCTCATGCTTTCAGGCCAGGAGCTGTTGAATTTACAAATTATGTACTGCACCACTATGCTCCCATTCTAGTCAACACCGGTGTTTATCACAGCGTATATGCTTCCTGGTATCTGTATCCAATCTCCCGAGGTCTGTGCTGTGAGATGATCGAAGTATTCTGCCTGGAGTACAATACTTTCTATACTGCAGAGGGGGAAACTTCGCTGGACTTGTGGAGTCTGTCTCAGCTAAGCGGCTTGCCGATAGACGGAGAGCCATATGAAGAGGTTTGTTTCCCCGACTGGTTGAAGGACCAGATAGGCGGCGAAGGTAGATACTTAACAGGCTTCGCCTATCGCTACTTGATGAAGGCATACCACACCCTGCTACATTTGACGCTTGATTCACGGGAGGCATGGAAGCCTAGAGAGAAGCAACACGTGCGGATGGGGACATGGCTTCAGTATTTTTTCGGCGGGGAGCAGAAATATGAAGACTTCCCTGCAGTAGCTTTGACAGCAATGAAGCTGAAGAAAAGGGTCTGTCGCCAGGCAACTTTTGCCTCCACTTCAAGGAAAGAGCGACAGGGGGGCCCAAACCCCATAGGAGTTGACACAGTCACGCATTGTGCTGCGTATCTGACTTATTAGCTCTATTCGTTCACCCTCCCTCAGGGTGACGAGACCGTGATAAGGGCAGAGGCGATCTACCCTGCATGTTTGATGCCCTGGGGCACGAAGCTGTCCCTCTGCCTGGTGGCTCTATGCATCATCTATAAAATGCTGGGGGATCTGCACAAATCACTCATCCCTAGGAATTCACAAATAGTTGGTCTGCTGCACTTCTTCAATGCCTGGGTTTGCACCCTATTTCCTGAAGCAGCTCCTAGATTGGTTCAGTTTGATCATCCTGTGCTGAGGATGATCGAGTTTGCAAGTGCCGAGCCGCCTTCAATGGCGGATAAACTTTTTACTATCAGAGGCAAATTGACCACAGTTCCTACGGACTCCCCTGGAGTTTTACAATTTTGGAGCCTGGCAGCATTTTGTAATCCTCAAGCACCTGTCCATAGTTTCCACAATAAAAGCAATGAGGAGGAGCAACTTTAGTATAAGGCTTCTTTGCATATCCATGATGAAGTGGGGAGATCTCGCGTTGGGTCCTCAGCCGTCCGATCAGGTTGTCGTCACCATGAACTAGAGATCTACAAGACAGGAAACAGATTAGAGGAGCCCAGGGTTGGAACCCCGGGGAAAACCCCCCAATGCTTGAGTCAATGAACTGGCAGAGCGTAGGTGAAACGAGAGTAGGAGAAAAAGTATGGGGCATGAGATCGCTCTTCACCAATGAGTGTGGTGTTGAGTGCTCAGGATCTCCTTACCTTCCTGGAGAGTTTTCTTGGAGTTTATATAGCTGCTAACTCTCGTGGCTGGAGACAGGGCACCTGGAGGGACCAGGGGGCGTTATGTCCTAGAGGAGGACTCCTTCTTCTTCCCTGTCCCTTTGAGTTTCCCTTCTATGAGCAATAGTGAAATTCTCACCGGGAGATATGCCCTATCCGTTGGGGGTCTGAGCGAAGGATGCTCCCAGGTGAGGCACTTGGGCTTCTCCCGAGCATGGAGGGCAGCGCTGTGACAGTTATGCTCGGACGTCGATTAGGCTCTCTCGAGCGACCGTTACTCAGACTTCTAGGCTGAGGGGCCGCCTAGGAAGATCTGATCCGTGTATGTTTAGGCTTCGAAATAAGTGGGCCCGTTCGTGGGGCTGTCACTTGGCGAGCTTAGCATGTTGGGTCAAAATGGGCCTGGTTGGGCCAGTCTGGACCTAGTTTGGCCATCCCAATCTGCGAGTGCATCTGGGCAATGGATTTACCTCTCTCCACTTGCCCCCTACTCCCGAGCCAAAATTTGGGCTCGGAGAGTGGTATGTTATGGGGCAGCATTGGTGGCTCAAGTGGGGAATGTCATTACCGGCAGGGGCCATTAAATGAGGCTGTCCTGGGGGTGTGAGTATGATGATGACACTTTCCTCGAGCCGGTGCGGGGAGGCCGTTCTAGGAGTTTGAAACATCGCGACGCATCCCGCCAGGGTTGCCGGGATAGATATGCAAATATCTCGTATGCTTGCATATTACGTTTCCCCTGTCTAGGTGTAAGACCCGTACCTTAGTGGATCCTTAATGGATCTTGTGTGCTCGGTGCAGTCGGGGCAGTGCGGCCTCGGCGCCGAGTAAGGGGCCCAGTAGTGGACCCGGTGGTGTCCCCACCAGTCCCTAGCAATCCAGAGAGGACCGTTAGGTGGTTTTTCGTGTCGCCATGTCCATTTTACGTCGTGTTGGTCTCCGGTCGGTCCGGTTGAGACCCAATGATCGACCTATGACCCCGTGAGTGTCCCGGACGTCCCGTTGGGACCATGACCGTGGTTTTAGGTGTCCGGAGGTACCGAGTTACCTCGATTAGTGTGCTCGTGAGTTTAAGGATCCGGGCGACCCTCTTGTGTTATGAGCTTTCGTGATTGTGTTAAATCGAGTCGCCATGAGTCGGCATGAGCACGAAAGGTCTTCCCCGTGCGGTGTGAGTTTATGCGAAAAGTGATTTCCGAGTGGGCCGTGTGTATGGCCTTAGACTGTGAGTCTAGTTGACCAGCCTAGGGCTGGAAGTTTTCCTTGTGTCCTGTGGATGAGAAATCCACTCGGTGACTTGTGAGTTACCTTGAGAATCATGTCACTATGGTTTCAGACCTAGGGATTAGGCCGGATTAACGACGCTGTGCCGTCACGTACAGCAGTCTTGACCCGAGTCCCGTGACTCAATGACCATTGGCTTATTAGGTCTAGTGGGCTGTCTAGAGCCTAGTCGAGCCGCCTCTTTCTTCGCATTACTGGAGATGGGTGCGTGTGTGATTTTCAGTATTCACGTTTTGTGAGTCCCCACTAGTCGTAACTTTCCTGTGCATGTGGGTGCGGACCCACTTGAGAGTGGTGGAGAGCGTGACCCGAGTGAGATGATTTTATGCTGGTTACCGTAGGGCCCTTTGTCTTTGTAGCCTGAGTCCGGTTGGGGGGAAAACCAGCTAGAGGACCCGCCCTAGAGCAGATGGTCTATGTGTGCACGCGTAGCTGGGGGTAAAGGACACGCGCTGATGAGCACGACTCCAGCTAGTCCTTGTTCTGTGTTACTAGTACGATGTCTCAGTTCCCGCTGAGCCAGAGGGAGACACCTAAGGCGCAGATTAAGACGTCAGTGGATGCATCCGGCCTTACTTCTAGTGGGCGGTACTCTCGTCACGTGACGTGAGTTGTAGTGCCGCGGGTTTCCATTACCCGTCTGTGAGACGGGGTTTCGCTAAGGATGGAGAGATTATTGAGAATAAGGAGGTCATGCTTATTGATCTAGAACAAGAGCTGGTTGACGAAGAGAAGTCATGGTAATATGAGATTGCTAAGTATTATCATGATCAATCTTATCCTGAGGAAGCCACTGTGGAAGAGAAGAAGGTCATTAGAAGAGTGGCCCAAAGGCATACTCTAGTTGGAGGTGTGCTCTACAGAAGGGGTCTTATCGGTGTTTTGCTTAGGTGCCTTGATGATGATGAATGTTGGAAGGTCATGGAAGAGGCACATTCTGGAGTTTGTGGTGGCCATGTCAATAGCCCGATGTTAGCTAAGAAGATTCTTAGACTAGGATTCTATTGGCCCATTCTAGAAGAGGATTGCTCAATCTATGTACGAAGGTGTGTTAAGTGCCAACTGCATGCCAACAAAATTTAGTCTCCTTCTTCTTCACTTCATCCTATGTCCTCCCCATGGCCTTTTTCCATGTGGGCTTTTGATATCAATGGACCTCTTGGTGACACCAACCTCCTTGCAAAGCCAAAATCCTTCATACTCATGGCCATGAAGTACTTCACCAAGTGGGTGGAAGCGGAAGCCTACGTGGAGGTTAAAGAGTCAACCGTCTACAAGTTTTAATGAAGAACATCATCACAAGATTTGGCATCCCGAGTACCATCATCACCGACAACGGACCGTAATTTATCTCTTAAGAGCTTCAAGATCTCTGCAACAGGTATAACATTGCATTGCATCATTCATCTCCTTATTACCCACAAGGCAATGGACAAGCAGAGGCAACAAACAAGACACTCATTAAAATCATTAAGAAAATATGTGAAGCCAATAAATTCACGAATTAGCCAGAAAATCTAGTTGAAGCTCTATGGGCTTATCGCACTTCCATTCATACACCTATCGGGTAAACTCCTTTTGCCCTCACTTATGGAATGGAGGCGGTAGTTCCGTATGAGATCCCTATACCTTCTCTTAGAGTGCAGTTGGACAAGGAGTTGTCAATTGATGAGCGCCGTGAGTCCCTCCTTGTACAATTAGAACTCTTAGATGAAAGGCGTCTAGCTGCCGTTGAGCATGCAAGAGTTTATCAAAATAGGCTTTCACGATTTTATCAGAAGAAAGTAATTGAGAGGAAATTTAAAGTCATTATTTGGTTAACTTGCAGGAGCAAATCCAACCAGAGGCCGTGGAGGTGCCTGCCCCAGACGCATTAGTGGAGCGACTCGGGGGAGTCGACGCCGGCTTGGACAAGCTGGCGACCTTGTCTGAGATCCCATGGCAAGAAGCAGCCGTGGGGACACTAATATCAGTGGATGAGGCCCTGGAGGACGGGGAGATATCACTGGAAAGCAGCATAGTTCTGGTGACTAAGGTAAATATGGGCCTCCAGGACTTCTCTTGCATCTCTTTAGGATTTGGGTAGCTCGCCTCGATTGGTGAAAGAGTGACCCCATTTTTTGTATTTTTAGGAGGAGGCAAGGCTTCTCGAGGCACGCACCGCTAGAGCTCGCAGGGCTGTTCCAAAGCGGAGGGAACCAGTCACCCCTGCGGGGGTAGGTGGGCTGCAACTGCTCTCGGGACCCGACGTGGAGCGCCTAGTGTCCTTCCTACAATCGGGGGGCAGGCCGAAGCTCATGGTTCCTCTTTCGCCCCCCCTGACTACTCATGATGCCTGAGGAGGACCAGCTTCTGGGGAAGATACTGACAAGCATCACAATCTCCCGGGAGGAGGGAGCACAAGCGGAAAGGGCAGGTCCGGACTCTACCGGGGAAGTGAAGGCGGAGAAGCGCCTGTCAGCCGCGGTAGATGCGGAGTAGCCCCTTGCGATGATGGAGTCAGGTGATTAAGTCACAGTTCTACCGACGCCTCTGGCGATGGCCAGCCGGGAGATGTCCGTCGAGGTCAGACGCTCGAGCGACCTGGCCTCCACTCTCTTGTCCTCCTTGGGTGCAGTGGACGCGGATCTATGGGTAGCTGTGGATAGCTTGGTCGACTTTGACCCCTCGGCCATGCCGTCCATTGGCCACGCCACCTCGGACGTGCCAGTTTCGCAGATGTTGCTGGCGTTGCAATCGATGATCTTCGCCGATCCCTCCCTCACATATCGGGGGGTGCACACCATGGTGGCACAGCTGACCGAGGCACTGCAGATGCTGGGCTGCCCTCTAGAATAATGGTCGCGGTGAATCTTGTTGTTGCTGAAATACATCAACCACCACGAATTCCTTGAGGCCCGGGCTCCTAGCGAGTTTGCCGCCATCAGTGCTCAGGAAGACGAGTACCTGCAGGCCCTGGATCTCCCGAGACTTAAGAAAAACTCAAGTCCTGTTGTTTGTAATTTTATCCTGTAACTTTTCGTAATTGAGACTATGTCCCTACGTCCCGCGTCAGTGCAAAGACCTCTTTCTTTTGCCACATAACGCCATGATTCCAGCAATGTAGCTGTTGTTTATGCTTTGGAACATGTTACTACTCTAACTTCATGCACAAATGAGTAATGACATAGTCAAATCAAAAATGAATGATATGCTCAGATAATGCAACATTAGACAACATAAGTTTAGCACCTCAAAAAACTAGCTATATACTTCATTAACGCATAAATACACTCGCACATAGAGCTACATAAGATTAGATAGGTAGATAGATAAAGTGGTATCAAATAGGTCGTCTAGCAGGAACTCGTTTGGCGTGAGACACGCCGACGGGAAAAAGGGAACACAAAAATTAAGATATTGAAAGCAACATCCCGAAAGGGATGGAGAAAAAAAGGAGAACTGGAGCTGGCTTACAGTATCCTCCTGTGCACCGGCTTCAACCCGTCCCTCACATCCGGCAACGCGCGGCCAAGCAGCACCGACATCGCGTAAGCCATGTACGCATCCGTGGCCTCCTTATGGAGCTCCGCCGGCACAACGCGCCCATTTTGAACCCCGGGCTTCTCCTTCACCACCAAGCTCCCGTTGCCCCCTTCCCCGCCATCCTCCTCCTTCGCCTCCCTCGCATCTACGGTAGCATCATCTTCTCTCTCCCTCCTCTTCGCCGCAATAGGACGGACGGACCTACGAGGCCTGCTGGAGAGGAAGCGGAGGTCGCAGAGGCCCTGACGGTACTCGCGGAGCGGGGCGGCGAGGAGTGGGTAGCAGAGGCGGCAGCGCACCAGGGAAGAGGTGAGGTGGAACATGGTCGACAGCGCCACCGGAGCGTGTTCGAGCTGGGCCTCGCCTCGCTCAGACCTCCGCCATTGCACTGCGAGCTTCGCAGGGTTTTTGAGGTGTGGACACTGATAAGCGCGGGCGCGGGCACTGGGTTTTGCTGTTTCCCGCTCGTCATAAAATGGTAGAAACCCTACCACTCTTTGATGTGGGGCTCGAGATCTCCAGGATCGGGTACCGAGGCGGACTTTACACCTACGACCGTTCTGGAGATTATCCGGCCCATTATCCGTGGTATCAAAGCTCAATTTACCCGGTGAATCCAATCGTGGACATTTGGCCCTATTCATGATGCGCCTTGATTGGGTTGGCACGAGGGGGGTGTCATGGTGGAGTTCCATATCAGAAATCCATGGGAGTCTTTCCTCTATATATGTGGGGGATTCCCTCAACTAAATGCCTAGATTTTGGGTTAGAGTTCTGACCTCTAACAATAATGAACCATCTAAAATAAGGCTCAACTTTTGCTTTGCCAATCAAAAAATTGAAGACTCTAGGACAAGGCTTGTTATAGTGGGGGAGGGCTATAAAATCTTCTAGCATTCGAGAGAAAGAAGTGAAGGACAAGCTTTTATTAGATGAAGGGTGTTGGCTTGCTTGAAGATGTATGATTGTTAGACAAACAGGATAGATAACTTGGGGAGAACCCAAAGGTAAAGAATGCACTATCAGTTAGGAGTGTAAATCGAGTTGGGTGTATCCGCATCTAACTTATCAACATTAAGTTTGTTTAGGTATGGACCTTACCAGGCCTAGGTGGTCATTGTGGATATTCCTCGTACCCGCATCTTCTCATCTGAGCGTTGACATTGGACTCCATGTGAGACCCGCAAAAATCACTCCTCCCCTGCTAGACCGTCGATGTTCTTCTGTCTTCAGACAGAGATGTTCTGCAGTGAGGTGAGAGAGAGAGAGAGAGAGAGAGAGAGAGAGAGTACTCTATGTCTTATGCTAATGAGTCTGGACAATCTGCAAGGCACTCTTGGCCCGACCATCCATAGTTTCGAAAACACAACCATGTCGTAACCACAAGATACAATTCCCATAAACACTTCACAGTGAACAATGCATTCCTCTTAACAAAATATACAATGTTCATGTCTCTTACAATGAGACTCCAAACTATATCATTCCATATACAACAAAAAGGCTCAAAACCTACTTGTTCTAGCAGTGGACTCCAAAAGTTTTCCTTGGATTTCTCTGACTCCGACTGGTCCTTCGTCAAAGTCAACCTAACTTAATGGCTTCCTGAAAACGTTTAAAATCACAGGCATGAGTCCTAAAACTCAGTAGGTATCAAAACTATTAACATGCTTAGCATATGATAGCTATTTGATAACTGTTTACAAGACGATGAGGGCGCTCCTTATTTCTTTTGTTATAAGGATGCATTCAACCTGTTAGACTTAGTGTAAATCATGCATTGACTTATGAGACCTAAGCCTAAAATATGCTTTGACCTAAGATGGTTAATGCATAATAATGCACTGACCTTAATGAGACTTAATGCAAAATGATGCACCGACTTTGTGAGACTAAGTGAGAATGTGCATCTACTTTAGTTGAAGGCAGCCTGAATATGCATCCACGTTAGGTGATTATAGCCTGAACGTGCACTGACCTTTGTCTAACACTTAGACAAAAATTCAGATATGTTTAGCAGGAAGTTACTTATGCATTTCAGTCCAAATCATGATTCATAGACTGTCATTATCAAAACCAGGGTTCCAACGCCTAGGTCTAGCAAAGCTGATAGGGACCACATGCATAAGAGGTTCACATATGGGTGTCCTAGTCCCCCAGCACTAGTCAAGCTTTTGCATGATAGGCTCACATGTGGATGTCCCGAACCTCCTATGTCAGTCAAAGTCAATAAAAAGTCAATTCACGATAGGTCCAAGTTTGGCTGCCCCGGCCCACCCATAGAAGCCCTGTGTCTCTGTTCACCCACACCCTTGCATTCCATACGCCGCAAGCACCTTAGTAAGGTCAGGAAAAACTCAAAATGGCAGGTCAGTTCCCTTGAGCACCCCCAAGAGTTCCATAAAGATGACTCTGGGATGGTGAGTATTAAGAGACCCTTCTCAGAGGTGTCCTCAGCAATGAGCGTACGAGGTAACAAATCCTTTAAGGTCTTGAGGCATAATGGCAACCACGAGGGGGATCTTCCCATGGATCAAGGAGTTACCCCGTTGGCAATGCAGTAGACCCCATGCCCCATACGGGCTCCGCGATCGTACCTAGTGAGAAATTTGAGCCTAATCTGCACCATGCAAGTGAACCTAACCCTGAGGGACCCACTTTAGCTTTGAGTGCCCGACGTGAGCAACATGAGATGATACTAGATGAACAGGGTACCATTACTAGGATAGGGCATAGGGAGCGCTATCTCGTTGGGCAAAAGAACTGACCTCCATTAGAGACCCCACTACAGCTCGACGTGGGACTGACAAATCTGTAATCAAGGTAGTACACCTCCACTCGATGGAGGTGATTTCTTTGCATCCTGGGGGTATGATGGGGACATCTTCAAGGACAACAAACTATGCAATGAGAAATACGATGCAATTAAACAAGTGAACTCTCAACTTCTTAAAAATGTTGAAAAGCTCCAAAATGACCTGGAAGATAAACAAAAGTCTTTAGAAAAATTCGTAGACGGAAGTGAAAACCTTAATTCTTTGTTGAAGCATCAACATCCAAAACTAAACCCAGTAAAAGCCAAGAAAAACCTAACAACAAAGGTAAAGAAAAAGTGGAAGTGCCTCTGAAGAAAAATCTTAAAACTTCCAAGAACGTTCACCAAAAATCCCAGATAGGCCGACACCAGTCACAGGCTTGGTCTGCACATCCTCAGGGTAGAAATGGTTCAAACAACAGCACAACTCAACACTACCCTCAGGATAGGTTGACACCTTCATGGTCATCTCCACGTTAGTTTGCTAGATATACCCCATCAGGTCGACACGTAGGTCACAGGGAGTCGACACTTCCAACAAGCCGAAACTGCTATAATTGGGTAGAACAGGGGAGAGGTTGACACTCCAATTATAGGAGGTCAACACGTCAGCCATCTAGAGGCCGTTATGAGTGGGTAGCTCAGGGAATAGGTCGACACTACCACCCACACAGGTCGACACCATCCTACACTTGGGGTACTTATGAGCCATACTTCCACAGGCCTACCCAACCTCAATACCTTAGGAACTATAATATCTTCTATCATTCAAAACCCACTCATTGGACTAAGTGGACCAAGAATCAATCCTCTTCTAATGTCCATCAAACCTCAAAAGCTCAAGAGGTTAAAAAGAAAAAATGAAATGTAAAGAAAGAAAACAAGAACCAAAGCTCTCCACCGAGCAAGAATGTAAAGAAAATCTAGATTCCCAAATCCATGCTTTCTTGTTTTGTTGAAATAAAAAGTTTAATGGGACCCAATTGTCTAAGGATTCCAAACATTGTTACTTAATTCCTTGTGCAGGAGTGTCTTGCAGTCGTGCATAATCGATGGTACCTTGATAGTGGCTACTCAAGACACATGACTGAGGACAGAACCAAATTTTATCTCTTGGCAGAGAAGGAAGCGGGTCATATTACGTTTAGAGGGAACAACAAAGGAAAGATCATTGGTATAGGTAAAGTTGGTAAGAATCCCTCCAACTCTATTGAAAATGTTTTAAGAGAGCTTGTCTCTCTGGTGCAAGCTATTTGGCAGTGGAGTTGTGAGAGTTCATCTCTCTGTTAGAAGCTATGAATCAGCGGTAATACATTTGCACTAGTGAAGCCTCACCGTGTTGGGTGAGGGGTGGACGTAGGTCTCTGGATAGAGACCGAACCACCTTAAAACTTGTGTCTTGTGGTTTGCATTCCATTGGGTCATAACGCCAGATGCTTGGTAGGAATATTTCTGATCATCATCTGTACGTCTAGCCTGGTATCTATCATCCATCTCCCTCTTACCTAGTCTTAGTTTTAGATCTAGTTTTTATTTCCACATAAAAGGGTAAAAAGGGACTGATCTATTCACCCCTCCCCTCTAGATCTGCCTATCACCACTCTACAATACTTACCTGACTTACCTGCCTGGCGAGAAGCATTACGGTGCGATGGCATTTATGCTTTTGACAATGGGGGGGTTAGCCATCAACAATTATGAGCATGAGGCATAACTTAAGCATGTACCACATAATGATGAAACAAAGATAGGACAGATATGTCATTGCAACTATCCATCAACATGTAACACCAAAAATGGTCTAGAGTAAGACCGCAAGGACATCCTAACAGTCTAGTGATAGACCGCATGACTAGGGCGGTTCACATTCTCCAGTGAGGGTGAGCCAGATGATAAATGGTCTAGGGGACGACTGCTTGATGGAGCCTAATGGTCTAGAAATAGACCGCATAGCTTCCAGAGATTTAAAAAAAAAATGATCGGCCATTCTCTCCCCCTCTCACACACTCATTCCGTTCAGCACCCAAACGCCACTGAGCAT
The DNA here is from genome assembly GCA_024336825.1 of Amorphophallus titanum. Lineage (NCBI taxonomy): Eukaryota > Viridiplantae > Streptophyta > Magnoliopsida > Alismatales > Araceae > Amorphophallus > Amorphophallus titanum. The sequence goes on from JANBPO010006859.1 coordinate 22,884,472, forward strand.
CCCCATTCCCTCCCGGTGACCTACTCTGGCAATCACCCCACTGACGACCACCGTCATCCTAGCAATGCAGATGTCCAAGAAACGTGCTGTCCGGCGGTTTCAACGCCGGTTGGAGGATGAGGAGACGGCGACAACGAGCCCACCGTAGGTAGAGGAAACTCTGGCGATGGCCCAAACGGCGGTGGAGGTGGCTCCGATGGCTGAGGAAGGACTTGAGGAAGCTACTGGCAGCGAGGAAGGAGAGCAAATGGTCGAGGGAACGCCGGAGAAGGTGACCGGGCGGCAGTCCTCCGAGGTAGGCTGAACCCCTCAAAAACCCTATTTTTGAATTTTTGGCCGCACGACTCTGGATTCATGTGGCATATATGTTACTGCCCATCATATCCTGCAGCTGGTTACTGACTGCTCAACTCCTGATACATACAGCCTAGAGGGGGCCGTATAAATATTGTGCGGCCTAAGGACGACTGCCCATCCCCTTGCTATTCTTGTTTGATACTTTCCCTCGTTCCTCTCGTCAAGATAGCCTCTCTCCTCTCGCATAGGGTCGGCGTGCCTCTCTCCTCTCGCGTCATCTCTCCCGCATAGTCGGTGTGCCTCTCTCCTCTCGCATTGTCTCTCCCGCAGAGTCGGCGTGCCTCTCTCCTCTCGCGTCGTCTCTCCCGCAGAGTCGACGTGCCTCTCCCCTCTCGTGTCATCTCTCCCGCAGAGTCGGCATGTCTCCCCCCTCTCGCGTTGTCCCTCCTGTGGAGTCAGCGTGCCTTGCCTCTCTCGTGGGTCCCACTCGTAAGTCGGTCATCGTCTCTCTCCTCTCACTGCTCTCCTGTCTCCCACAGTCGGATAGTTTGCATTTCATACATTCATGCATTCATCCACACATAACATAAGAAAATCAACAGAAAATAAAAAATAAACTATGTCACTATCATGTCATATCATGTCCAAGTGTCTGGAGTACAAAATCAGGCCACCCCCTCTGGCCTATCACTGTAACCTCCTCCCTCCTGCCTCTTCGACGGTGGGCCCATCGCAGAGGTCGCACCCTCCTCCCTCTCTCGTCACCAGCGTCGGTCCTCCTCCTCGTTCCTCTGTCGCTGAGAGGAAGTGGCAAGGTAACACCTGACAGAGCCGTGAGTGGCCTGGCTCCCGCTCGGGGCCGCACGGCTACCACTCATCCCGCAGCGAGACCGGCTCATCTCCTTACATGCTCGCAGCTGACCACGCAGCTCAAACGCCTCCCACTGGTACTGCTCCAGCTCCGAGGCTGTAGCTCGGAGTCGCTCTACCTCCGCTAGAAGGAGTGCCGCCTCTACTGAGTCCGACGGTCTGGCCTGCGCTAGCTACTGTCGAAGGCAGGCTGCCTCCTTCTGTGCCACAACAAGGCCTCGCTTCTCCTCCTCCCTCGAGTGAACGCTCTGCTCCAGCTCACCCCATAGGCGGGTTGCCTCCTCTCTCAGGCGATAGCTCTGCGCTAGCTCCTCCCGCCCTGATGATGGAGGGGATCGGTTCAACGCGAACCATGCCGGATGCATGAAGCCGCTTAACCCGCATGGCGATTACGCGTTGCTGATTGGGCAGGTTCCGGGCGATGCCAGTTTGCAAGGGATTGACCTGAATCCGTGGTATGCACAGAAAGCCGCCGTCGTCGCAAAGGAAACGGGGCTGCCGGTCAAGTTCAGGCCGCACCCGTTGGCGCGCCAGCGGTCACAAGTGAGCGCAGTTCCGGGCACGCAAATGCTTCACGGGGAGTTAGCCGACGCGCTGGCTGGCGCTGCCGTCGTGTTGACGTACAATTCAAACACGGGCGTTGACGGGATTTTAGCTGGCAAGCGTGTTACCGCCGACGATGAGGGTTCGATGGCCTTTGCCGTAACTGACCGCGAACAGTGGGCGCATCGCCTCGCGTGGCGCCAGTGGTCAATCGAAGAAATCGCGACCGGATACGCGCTGGATCATGTGGGGTTGACCGATGGCTAAGACATCCAAGCTTTCTGCCGGCTCCCTTAATCGCCGCATCCTGATCCAGAAGCGCACGCCAGGCACCGACGAAGCGGAGCCTGCTGCTTGTTCTGGACGGACTGGGTCTCACCAGTCTGGTGCAGTCTCAGGAGAATGGCCGCCACGGGTGGTGCTGACGTCAAAAATGGGCGGGACCACCTCTGGGTCGACGGTGACTCCACGAGGAAGAACTCTTCTGAAGATAGTGCAGCCTGATTCACACTGTTAAAGGCAGTACAGCTGTGGCAAATTGACCTTCGGAATCAGGTGTGAATATGGCATGGTTGCACGAAAATGGACAATGCAATCGGTGCTGAAGTCAAATTGAAGCGGGACCACTTCTGACACAACGATGACTTAAAGCAGCACGATGTCTCTGAAGAACGTGGATGCTGGTTCAGGCCTCCTGGGGTCGTGGTGGAGCCTAAAATCCGGGGCTCTGGTTCTGTCTAGGTCTGCAAGCAACCGAGTCGATGAAGCTTCAACGTGTGGACGAGGAAGACGACGAGGCGGACTCCGTGTGGCTGGGGGTGAACTTGAGTGTAAGTGGAGGTGTGAAACATAGGGGGATGGTGACTGGAAGGGGGCTGGGCATGAGTGGTTGGAGAGGGGGCGGCTAGGGTTGGGGAAGGGGGATGCTCTTGATTAATCACCAAGATAAAGAGCCACCGGGGCTAAATAAACATAAGTAGATGCACTGATCGAGAAATGTGCGGTACACAATTGTTGGCATCCGCTTATTTTCTCTAAAATAATTGAGAATTAAGCATAGGGAAATACTACCTAAATAGAGAAAAATGGCACAATGCCAAAAGTGCTCTGCCGATTGAGTCGGCCTCGAAAATCGAGATGTATCACCAGGCCAGGCGGTACGACATAACAACCAGGGATCGCCCCTAAGCACAGGGCACTGCACCAGTCAGTTTCTCGATAACCAAGCCAGATCTAAGGTTTGAGACAACTTGCCATATCGAGCGGCACTCTAAAGAATTTCTGGGATCACCCCCGAACACCCTGTATACGGTATTACACCGCTGGCACCTCAACAACCAGGTTAACCCGGGTCTCAGAACAGCCTGGTGCATCATACGACTTGTCGCCAAGGAGCAAGGGTCACTTTGACCCCCAAACAAATGACATTATCATGTCGACGCCCCAGTCACCGGACCCAACCAAGGGTCCTAACCAGCTAGGCATGACTCGTGGCAACATCAACAATTGATCGGGCCTGCCCCCGATCACTCAGTTTGCTGGTTTCAACGCATTCAGCATAGCTACCCGAGCCAGGGGCACCCTGACTACAAGCCACGTCATGTGGCACCCAGTAATGAGGCTGGGGTCTATCCTCGAGTCGCCTCCCTCCAGCCCTCCGAAGTCAAAGAAAGATCCATCTGGGCCAACCACAAGCTTCAGGAGCTCACAGCACCCTTATACGGCCCCACACGCGCGTGTCAGGAATTTCTCCGAGCACCTGGTGGGCGTGTATGCTCCAACCACTCTACAGCAAGCCGGATCCCAACTTGGGACTCCCAACAATCCATCGCATCCTGCACCACCATCGTGCGCCCTCGCACACGGATCGACCTGCGCGGTCAGGTCGCGCGGATCGACCTGAGCAGTCAGGTCGTAGGGGTCAAGGGGGCACACCCCTTGTGGGGGTCTCCGAGGGCGGAGCCCCTAGAAGAAAATTTCTTTTTATAACAAGGGCATTCCTATCTTTTGGTAATTCGAACCCCCAGTCAAACCAACAATCAAATCTCCAGTCAAACCCACACTCAAATCCCCAGTCCTGACCGCGCAGGTCGATCCGCGTTGCGAGGGCACACATTGGTGAGCTCGGGCTACACACTTAATAATTCACTCCCCTAGATTGGGTGCAAAGAGAAAATCAATGATGCCTTATGGCATCGGACGTGGACCTCGGAACCCCCGATATGGTCATGATCCGAACACATCTTGGGCCAATAGTTCGTTAACTCGACCTGCTTCTCCCTGGATTCAATCCCGCACCCGCATTAAACATGCCATGTCTACGGTAGACATTTGCACGATTTTATCGTCGTCTTCGATGCTTCAAATTCAGACTCCCGTTTGAACAACGAATGGTCCGTTAGTGACCAACACACATCGGGATCTAATCCCGCAATCGCATTAAACTTGCCGTACTTTTGACAGGCATTTGCACGGTTTATCACCATCTCTTACGCTGTAAATACGGACTTCCGTCCGAATAAAGAATGGTCGTGAGTGACTGATACGCATATCTGTGAATGTTTACGCCACGAGGTGGGGTTTATTTAAATGCAATATGAGATTTTACTCTCGCTTTCATTATTATGAACTTCAGGCCATCGGGCCCCTTTTCCTGGCAATCAATTAAGGATTTTTCCCTCTCCGAGGGGATGTAATTAATGTCGTAGCCTTTATGGTACGACAGGTTCTCAGTCCTGACACGATACACACAATCGTTTGATTAGTCAGAACGAGCGCACCACGGGCTTCTTTAAGCCCACATAAATCGTCACCTCGGTGACTGGCATGCCCTCGCACTAACAAACCCAATCAACGAACGAAAAGATGAATAAACAAACGAAAACAAAGAAGAGTCCCAAAAAGTGCGTCTACACCAAGAGAATGGACTTGAGTGAAGCGGCTAGACACCATGTAAGGGGAGTACATTCGACATGCCCTACATTCGACATACCCTCGGCATATATGAAGTTGATTAACAAGTCACCCAACACACTGTGCTCCTCGTGTCCTTGCTGGAAGCCTTGTTGCTTGAGTCCACTTGTGTAGGTTAGCATGCATATGTTCTTGAGCTTCTAAGAGGGGTTTATAGGGAAGTTGAAGGGTTGAGGGGGTTTATGTGGACTGGAACGGAAGGGGTGAGCTGGTCCACATAAACCCCTTCAATTAATTAAAAAAAATCTTTTTTTGGGTAGAATGTTTAGACTGTTACAAGCAACTTCACAGTTATTTTCTTTCTTAAGCTGTTGACAGGAAATGAATGAAGAGCATAGTAGTTGTGACCGGTACCGGACTTTCTTAAAAGCATATCAATGATGAAAATACTTTGCCAACTATCGACTTCTCTTGAATCATTAAGAGATAATTAGAACAACAGTTACAAATTTGCTTGAGTGTTTTTTTTCACGTAAACTGGTGCGTATGTTACATTTGAAATTGTTTGATGGGATAGAGTAGAGAAGATAGGGTAATAGAGAGCAATGCCAAGCATTGAACTCATAGTGTTGAGGGAGGCATCCTCAATGGTAGACGAGTGTGTCAAGCGTTTGGGCCAATCCTCTTACATATGAAGATAAGTTTTGAACGGGGGGTTATGGGTTTTGGAAAAATCTTTTGATGTCTAAGTCAGGACTTGGAGATGGAGTGGACAGGTGTGAGATTGTTAAGCTCTTGACAGGATATGAATGAAGATCATAGTAGTTGTGGCCGGTACTTGAGTTTCTTAAAAGTATATGAATGAAGAACAAACTTTGCCAACTATCGAGTTCTCTTGAATCATTAAGAGATAATTAGAATAACAGTTACAAATTTACTTGCTTTTTGGAACTTTTAGGAGTGTTTTTTTCATGTAAACTGGTGCGTGTGTGACATTTGAAATTGTTTGATGGGACCGAGTAGAGAAGATAGGGTAATAGAGAGCAATATCAAGCATTGAAGTCGAGTGTTGAGGGAGGCGTCCTCAATAGTAGACGAGTTTGCCAAGTGTCTGGGCCAATCCTCTTATACATGAAGAGAAGTATTTAACGGGGTTATGGGTTTTGGGAAAATCTTTTGATGTCTAAGTTAGGACATGGAGATGGAGATGGAGTGGACAGGATCCAGTGAGAGTAGATTGATGCTAAGGGAAACTCCATGGAGACTGCGACTTCGACAAGCCGTCGTAGAAACCCTGAGCGTCGCCAAAAATATGTCAGACCAGCCTGATCCTCCTCAAGCAAATGGGCATGGGTTGCCTTATCAACATGTCTCAAAGTGGCTCGAGTTTCGAATAGATAATCGGGAGGCTCTTGAGCGACTGCGAAGTCATAGAAGACAAGATAACAATCGGGAGACTGAGCCGAGTAATTTTTCGATTAATGTCATCTACGCTCTTGTCACCTCAACACCTCAAGATGTCCAGACGCTAGGTACCAGTCAGTCGGCTCCTGCCACTTCAGCCTTGCATTGGCAGCTATGGCAAGAGTTGGACTCTCTTCCCTTCTCTAAGGAAGATACTGCCAGGCTACTCCGAATCCTTCTTAGTCGAGCGGATGCCTTGGTAAGCGAGGCAACAGTAGACCTAGCAAGCTCCTCTTACCGCTCTCCCACTTCGACTCCACCATCTATGCCAAAAGATAGGAAGGAGAAACAGAAGCAGATCGGGGTTAGGTCCCATGGGGTGCAACTGGATCTAGAAGGTGGGGGGTTGATAGATCCTTCCGAAAATTTTGGCCTAATTTATAAACTTAGCTAATTAAAACATGAATCACTTCTATAATGCAAATGAAACACTAAGGCATAATGCACAGCGGATCTTATAGGAGTAGCTCAAATGGAAACCGCAAAGCACAGTGCACAGACTGCTGAGGTCGACACTCCCAAGTGGTGAGGTCGGCACACCTTCAAAACAGGTTCAGAGATAAGTGAGATCTGTTGCACTAGATTGCAGGGATCTGATCAAACTCAAACTGGGTGAACGACCAGAATAACTGTGTGTGAACAAGATGCTAATGTGAGCGTTGGGAAAATAACTACAAATGCATACGTTGAAGCTAACATGTGTACCTGTGAATGAGGGTAGAGGATATGGAGCAAACACACAAATCACAACCCATTGCATAGGAACTTTTAAGGCGGTTCGGTTGCAAACCCGCAACCTACGTCCACCCCTCACCAAACTTGGTGAGGCTTTACCACACGCTGCAAAAGCAGCACCACACAGGGACCCCCCACCCACACACACAAACGAAGAGAGAAACACAAGCTACAAGTGCAAGAAAAACACACGGGGATAAATCTCCAATCACACGCATGGCTGAGCACACCCTAAGACCACTCTGGTCTATCTATTAGAGCACCGGACACACACCAGAGAATGCAGATAGAGTTTCAAAAATACAAAATAAAATGAACAGGCTAAAATGAGGATAGTTCCAATTGCAGCTTCAGATACAGATCTGGAAGCTGTAATGAAGGCTACTCTCAGATTGGAAGCTTCTCACGCTCAAGACCTAACTATGAGGAGGGCTGCATCTTCTTTCTTCCTCTTCTTCTCAGAATCTCTTTGAGGCTGCTCTAATGGTGCTCACTCTTCTTCCCTTCACACAACACTAGGCTTGCTCGGATCTAACACTAGGCTGCACTCTTCTCTTCTCTTTTCTTTCTCACAGATATTCAGCTAAGGCACAAGGGATATTGGTTCTCTTCAAGGGCAGTAGCATCAAAATGCAGCTGACAGCAACACCAAAAAGGTAGCGGCTCCTCTTCAAGCAAGAGCTTCGAATTTATAGAGGAGCTTGCAGAAATTTCCCTCTAGAAGATTGTAATCTGATTGGCAAGCATAAATAAGAGAAATTTGACCAAATGCACCTACAACATCTTGAATTTGATTGGCTTGTAGCAGATATTGGCATCCTTATGTCCTTGCAGATCTGCAGACTCATTTTTGATTGGCTGGAAGCAAAGAGAAGATTGCCTTGACAGGTGACCTTTCTGATATATGTAAACTGACAGCTCTTCTGTCCAAAAGGGACTGATCTGGAAACCTCATGATGACAAGGACAGTTGACTATCCTAGGAACGTTTTCCAGATCTCAAAAACTATGAATTTGAAGGTTTATGGTTCCATCTTTAATTCTTTGGAGGTCCACAAAATCGTTGTAGGTTTAACTTAAGGAAGCCCTCAATGGTGTTGACGTGACAAGGCTCCTGCGTCGACGTAGCCTCATGGGAACAACAGTTTCTAGCGAGCTTGTTCTTCATTCTGTGTTGATGATCTACTTGTTGCTCTTAATAGGCATTTGTTGCTCTAGCGGGTCTATTTGTGTAATATTCCGGACCCTTCGGATCCTTTTTCGCGAGTCACAGATTTATTTTCACGGAGAAACTAATTTTATTATGTCTGGAACTATTTTTTGGATATTTTTTTGGATCAGAATCCGTGCGTTTCGGATCACTTTCGGGAGTTCCGGAATGTATTTTGTGATTCACGCGTGTTTTTCCCGAATGAACCTATGGAACCCTGTGTAGGGCAAACCGTTGCATTATCCTACTCTTGGACGATACCAATGCGTCTAGCCCGACCCTTTGGCCATCTTCAAATTTATTGGAGTCTGAGGACGAGACTCCTGGCATTACCTCTTCTTTGTTATCTTCATCTTCTTCTTTGGCGCCCGAGGCGCAGAATAATCTTTGCTGCCCCAGGGATGAATTCCCCAGGCAATGGAAATAGTCTTGGACTACCCTGTCCATTTCTTCTCGACTATGCCTCTGGAGATCAGCTTGAGGCATGAGTCGCTCCTGTGTCTTTGGCTGATAAGCCAGCCTTGACATCTGTGCAGCTTGATACATCCTCCAGGGATACCGGAATATATTTGCCTGCCTGGCACAAGCTCTTGGCAAGTAGGGAGTAGCAGTTGGAATGACTCCCCTTTCTTCTTCTTCTTCTTCTATCTAAACTTTCCTGCCCCTTCTCCTGAGGCACATAGCAGCGACTTCTTTCTTCTTAGGGACTGGTGCCAGGCCCCGAACTTTCTTGGGCACCCAGATCTGCTTAAATCTTACTGGATTAGGTGCCAGCGGCTTCCTTTCTTCTTTCTCCATGTTGGCTCTCCTGGTGGCCAGCACTTGGAATTTGTTGTTGGTGGGGACCGCCAGGATGATGCGGTCGGGTAGTGCTTCAGTTGGGTGACCATTGAGATACACCTGCATTCCTCCTATTAGCATAGACTTCCCCGAGGTTGAAAGACGTCCTCAGGGAGCAATAGTCTAGTTTCTTTGGTAGTTCTTCTTCTTTCCGCCAGCAGTGACATGGGTAGTGGTCCTTCTGTCCAAGTGGTGGACATAGCATGGAACGACGGTGTATGAGACAACTATCTTTCGCGGCCTCTTCTTTTCAGACACATTTGCATCTTCTACCGTAGCAATCTTTTGGGCCCCATCATCGACCTGGAGTAGATTGACGAACGCGAGTCCCAAGCAATTTGGGAAGCCTACCATCTGGGGCAAGGTGCCGAACACCATTGGCATCGCCAGGTACCCATCACGGACGTGGTTGTCAATGATTTGTTGGCCGAAGCTGAGGGAAACTAATCCGATTTCCATTTGAATTCCTGCGAATAAGATTAATGCACAGTCATAATTTTGGGGGAGGCCGCCAGGCCCCCTACTTTGGCGAAGAGATGAAGGGAAACTAAGTCCCACCGGGTGTGCCAACTTGTGGGAATGGATGGCCATGACCAGTGCTCATGGTTCACCAAAGCACATGCGATGCATTGCATAAGGAAGAGATGCTGGAGCTTCCTCCCTTCTAATTCTAATCTTAAATCTCCTAGAGCCAACCGTAATCTCCATTATTCAGGAATTAGAGCAGCACTCTGGACCTCCAACTTACCTCTTATAAACAGGTAGGTCCCTTCTCATCTCAACTTCCTATCCACTTCTCTAAGAATCCTAAAATTACATACTACAGCTTCGAAGGTTCTAAGATCCCATGTGTGCAAAGAAATTCCCAACAGCCTATCCAAAGAATTATACCTTCCACTGTTAGCTCTGTGCTCTCTGATTCCTCCCACCTCTTCAAAAATATGTTCATATCTTTGAAATGAGCAACACCTCTCGATGATCTTCCAACCACCCATCCTTCCCCTGCTTCGCAACAAGCTAAGTCTTGTTGAGAACTTTCCTCATCCACCAGTCCATTACCACAGGCCCTTTTTTTGGAAGGAAACAAGGATTTGTCACATTTCATTATAATGCAGAATAGAAAAAGGCTCACTGGCAGGAGAATTAAAACCCCCACTAGATACACAGATGAAAAAGCCCCCCTTATGGGAGTCTAAAATATGTGAAGAGAGAGCTCATCCTGCTCAACTGAGAGAGTAGAAAAGAAAAGATGATGCTATCAAGAGATAAGATTTCTCCATAGTAGAACCTCCCAAATAGAGAATCCTCAAGCTTGATGTTCCCACAACCTTGAACCAGTCCTCCCACCAATGACTGGCTATTCTAAGAACATCAAAAGATGTGCTGAATTGTAGTTTGAATTTCCTCCAGTTTCTCTCTTGCCAAATTGACCAAAGCATTGCTGGAAGCAGGATTGATCATTCACCTTTGTTTGACATGCTAGGACGAGCCCCATTCCATCTCTTCAAAAGATTGTAAATATCTTGGATGTTTGGCCAGGTAATATGAAAGGATCTATAAAGGATAATCTATTGAACATTAATGATTCCACATTCACAAAATAATTCTTGTGCAGTTTGACGACTGCCCTCTGAGGCCTCAGAGGCAAACATGTACTGCCCCTGTCCTTGGGGGGTCAATTTGATGACTTACTGGCTAGAGCAAGGATGACAAACTCAGTTTCGGTCTCGGTTTCGATCAACTCCCTAAAGCGCCTAGTCTCCTCCGAAGTGAGCCGAACTGCCCATGTACAAGGGTGAGAATGACATATGCTACAACAAAAGGAGAAGCAGACTAAAAGCTGAAGCCAAAGAATGAAAGATACTTGTCGGCCCCGTGTACAAAGGGGAGAGTGGCCAATAAAATAGTGAGGGCTCTTTGTCCCTCGAAGAACCCTCACGGACCAACCAGCAAATGTCTCCAATCACCTTGCATTGTTCCACCAACGACGTCAAGTCCAAATGGCCGCGAGAAGATTAATGATAATACAAGCCGAGGTGGTCCAGTCCCCATCCATCGGCATATTTGAAAGAAAGAAGGAGAGGTTGGCCCAGTACAGCTTCACTAGGGCCACCCCCTAAAAGTCCGTGGGAGCGGAGCAATGCAAACAACCAAGGGGTGTCATAGTAAAGCGGGGCCCGTCAGTCTTCTCTTCTGATGAAAGTCCTGTAAGGATAAAGCCTGTCGCTCTCAGGATGCCATTCGGCTATAGAAGGGATGGGCTCCTCTACTGGCAAAGGAAGCTGCTAAAGGACTACCCGCTAGCTGCTTACGTGGCATAGCCCTTGGAGCGTTTTCATGAAATCGACCTTGCTAATTTCCAGCAACTTCAGTTCAGCTTTGGGTGAATGACGCTTCGCAGCTTTTCGGGCCTCTAGATAGTCCATCACCTCGATGTTTGACTGAGATCTGATGGGGACATCAAAGTGGGGACTTAGTGGACCGGCCATGTTGGTAGAGAGGTCGCTACCGTTCTATGGCCCATCAGGCTAGGCCCGTCTAATTTTTTGGACTTTTTATCTTTTATTTATCATGTAACTTCTTTTTATAAGTATTTAGTTCCTAGTGTGTCAATTAATTGGGCCCAAAAGGCCAAGTTAGCTAGTGGGTCTTGTTCAGGGTCATTGGTAGCTTAATGTCACCTCCCTGGTTAGCATGGTCATTTCCCATTTGTTAGGGGCAAGTTGGGTCATTTGTAAACCCTGACCTCTCCTATAGATAGGAGACCAAAGGGCCTCATTTGAGTTAGTGAATTAGTGAAAGAAAATCAATTTTGTGTGAGAATTAGTGATCTCTCTCCCCCTCTCTCTCTTGGTCGCCACTTTCTCTCTCTACCCTTCCTCTCTCTAATGGCAGACAGTTCGCAAGCGCTGCCTTCCAGGAGAAGTGCTCGGAACTGGGGATCTGGAACCACTACACCTCAGTGAGACACCCCCAGGCCAATGGGTTAGTGGAAAATGCCAATAGGATGCTCCTCCACGGCATCAAGACCCGACTAGAACAAGCAGGCGACTCATGGATAGACTCCATCCCGAGCATTCTATGGGTACACCGAACCACCGCCAACACTGCCACGGGTGAAACACGCTTCCACCTCACGTATAGAGCATATGCAATGGTTCTTGTAGAGATATCTAATCCCTCACTACGAGTGGGACATTTTGATGAGGTCAGAAATAACCAAGCAATGCGAGAAAACTTAGACCTACTTGAAGAAGATAGAGCGCGCGCCCAAGTAAGACTCGTTGCCTATCAACAAAAGCTGGCTCAGTACTACAATGCTCGTGTAAAAGAACGACACTTCCTCCCTGGAGATCTAGTGGTACGATGAGTGAGTGTGGCGGACCCCAGAACTGCCATGGGAAAGCTTACGCCAAATTGGGAACGCCCGTACCGGGTAGTTGAAACACTCGGTAAAGGGGCATATAGGCTGACGATGCTGGAGGGGTGTGAGGTACCCAGGACATGGAATTCTATAAATCTTAGGAAGTTTTATCAACAAAGATCTTCTCCAATAGTCCAGCGAAGCGTCACTAGCCGTATTCGACAAAGGTAGTTTATGGGCTCCCTAGAGGTGAGTGTGGGTGTAGAAATATGAAATGCGGCGTCACAAGTCACATGAATAAGTATATGTCTATAAGTGATAACATAATGTGCCAATCAAGTGAACATCATGAATATGTGACTATGTAACATAGTAGCATGATCATATAGCAAGGCAAAGGCGATAAAGATGTAGAAGAATACCGTGATCGCCACCAAGGAAAGACAACGCCAAGGAATGTGAAAGAAGACTATGTGCGCATTATGTACCTTGAAAAAAGAGGATGATCGCGCTCAATATAAGTAATGCGGGAACCAATGTGGATTATCTCTCCTCGTCTTCTAGCCGGCTAGAAGATAAGGGCCTCACTTTACATGCTTTCCTGCGAAACAAAAACAACACAAGCGAAAAAATCCATTATAAAATACTAAGTGTAGAAATCTGCCCAAGTGCATAGCTTCAGAGAGTTGTGTGAGTCTGTGGGAAAGATCCTCAGACCAACTGTCATCGGTCTCTTGGTTCAGAACCAAAGTCGATCTGCTCTTCTACAAAGCTACATTTTGTCACGTGTTTCAAGTTTTTCTGATTTCTTTGTTTTATCTTTGGACACCTGTTTTCGCAAGCTGTGTGTCAGCGGTTATGGCAAGCTGTGAAGCCCAGCGTCAGAGAAGGATTTCTCTAGTAGCAAGCTGTGGAGCTCAGCGGTTGTAGGGAAGGTTTTCCCCAAAGCTGTGGATCAGCAGTGTAAAACTGTGAATCAACAGTAATCCACACTTGGGTTGAGTGTGGGGTGGATGTACGCTTGCGCCAAACCACCTAAAAACTTCTTGTGTCTCGTGTGATTGTTTTGCATTCCTCTATTACCTACCTAAGTGTAATGTGCTTGCGCCTTTGCCTCAACCGAGCTCGTTTCATCATATAGAATCTGTTCTTGTTCTTTTCATTCACGCTCTTCCTTATACTGATCTCTTCTCTACAGTAGATAGCTTTTCTATTCCGCACCTTCTATCTGTTATAGTTTTATTTTTAAGGGTTAAAGATTTTTGAAGGTAGATCTATTCATCTCCCCCCTCTAGATCTTAGTGTCCATCTAGCCTTCCGTTTGTGGTGTAATAGCATGCCACCGGGTCTTTCACTTGACCAGCCGCCTGAACAAATGACATGAAAACCTCAAACAATGTATCGCAGATTCAAGCCTTTCGGCAAATACTGCCAAGTACAACATGATTGAGATAGACATCACGACGAAAAAGGAAGGACCTTGTCACATCCTGACGAGAGAAGAACCATCTCGCACAATGCTAATTCAGCACGCACAAGACGACACACGGAAAACAAAGTGATCATGAATCGTGAACCTAACGCCAGCGAATGACTGTACTGGACTTTCAGGACTCTAGAAATTGTATATCTCGATTTCCTATGTACTTCACACAACAATGCTCTGATACCAACTGTGACGACCCGCATCCCGGATACCGAATATACTCGATAGGACTACCGAGTACACCCGATACTGCTTGGAACCCGTGAAGCCTCCCAAGAGCTGTAAAGCTCCGAAGGGATAAAAGGATTACTGTGTAGTACATTAAAGCCACAGAGATATAGATAATCTAAAAATGATGTCCAAACAAAATTCAGCAATCCTTACTCCAAAGTTACCTGTGTTTTTGCAAAATCCGTCTCTTCCTCCACCATTTTAAAGACCTCCTGACTAGATTCTTGAAACTGTGTTGCAATGCCAACAGCTGCAACCCGGTCATCGAAACTCATTGGAAGATCTGCACTGCAGAATGTTCCGTATAAGTAAGAGAAACTAAATATTCTTCTCAAGGCATATAGTACATAATTCTCTTCTTTTCACCAATGGGAAGCTGAGAAGCAACAACAGAAGCCCCAAATCAACAAGGGAAAGGATGTGATTCATGAATTATTCTTGCAGCCCTTAATACCTTAAATTAATTGCAATGCGATCCAACAAGTGTTCCCGCACTGAGCCTTCCTCTGGGTTGTAGGTCGCAATTAGAAGTGGCTTACAAGGATGACGAAAACTGATTCCTTCTCTTTCCACAGCGTTAACCCCTTCTGTTAGGACATTCAAAAGCAGGTTGCTTATACCTTCATCCAGAAGGTTTATCTCGTCAACATACAAGACACCTCTATGTGCCTCTGCAAGGAGTCCTGGTTGGAAAACTGTTGTTCCTGATTTCACAGACTCCTCAACATCAACCGACCCTATAAGTCTATCTTCAGTAACGCCGAGTGGGATCTGCAGTGTAATTGAAACCTCAGGCATTAAATACCTTCTGTAAGGTAAACTGTGAAATTCTGAGTAATGACATTACCTGAACAAAGGGTGTCCTGACAATTTCAGTTTTGATATTTCCAGCAGCATCATACTCCACTCGTTCGGCCAGTCCATCTTCCCAACTATGGAAATCAACAATTATCACTTTGAGAGAACTGGATGGACTAGACAAGATTAAAAAAATGCACAAAGATGTCCATAATTATTAAATCAATATGCTGAATAACCAGGGAATAAACAAACATTTTAGAATCAACCATCTTAGATGACAAACCCATTTCTACAGATTTTTCTAGAATAAGGGGGAAAAGCACTGCCATTTAAGTACGACAATATGGTCATTCCTACATGCTGAAAAACATGCTAGTCCAAAACCACATTGTGGGAAGAACTTTGTGTGGTTCAATGATCTTAAATCAATGATTTTCATCCACAGGACCACTATGACCCAAAAAAAAAAAAAGAAAAAAGAGAAGAAGAAAAAGAGAGAGCAGAAGAAACAAGGGGAAAGAATGATGCGGGACGAAACGAGGACTTGACGCCGAGTTGGATATGTAGCCTGGGACTCTAGCAAACTCGCACTCGTCCCTAGCGAGGGAAGCGTTAGACTTGCACGGTTGAGAAACTGGCAGCGAATCAAGGGTGGTCTGCTCACTCTCTCGTGCCCAAGTCAGGTCACGGGACGGGTCTTGCTCTCTCTCTCGCAACGGTGATTACTTTGATTGGAGCTAGGATCCTAAAACATGCCCTCTCTAGCAGCGGTAAATAGATATATACTAAGACAGCAAGCAACTAGACTACAAGGGGGTGGCGGGTTTACCTCCACGCTCCGGGCCTGGGGAAGATGATCCCGGCCAATCCCGTACTCCCGGTATAGTAATTAATAATATTATAAAAAGTGATGATTTCTGCCCACTCTACGCAGGGAGGTAAAGAGCTACAAAGTGGGCCCGAGAGTAGTGGCTTTGAGTTGACGGGTAGCACTCGGGGCCGCTTTGACGATGGCAGGTGCTAGTGCTCGTGGGGCCCATGTCCTGGTTGACGGGCCAGGAATGCCGAGAGATTGCTGCTGCGACAGTGACTCCTGGTTGGGCCATCCTGGGGGCGGAGGCGTGATGGACAGCCTCACAGAAGGTGAGGCGGTCTCCTCAGGGCAGTCGTCAGATGCCATCCACGAACCGGAACCTATTGTTTTACAGCGCGTGACCCGGAGAAAATGGCTGTTGTGATCAGCCCCGACGTCGGATCGATGCGTGGTTGGTGGCGTTGAAAAGCTGACTTAGAGATCTACAATCTAGTACTAATAAAAGAATTCAAAACATCTCTTGAAGGGCGTTTGGTGATTTTTCAATCTGCTGGTGTATAGCTCCAGGCTTGATAGAGCAAAACTGAACTTTCCTGAGAATCTTCATTGACCGTGGGTCAAACGTTGGATTCAGGAGTTGGAATCTTCATGAAATTTGTAGATCTGGAAGCTGGGCAGACGGGAATACTTTTTTTTGTGAGGTGTTATGGAGGTTTGTATTTTTTATGGATTTTCAAGTGGACAGGGGTCGGGCCTGGAACACTGTGGACAGAGTGGATTTGACGGTTTGCAGGAAGCATTTGCCAAGATGTTCCATGAAGAAGATTATTGCCAGAAGAACCAAGAGGTTCGGCTTGTGCAGTGGAAGCCAAAGAAGCCAGCTGACCGTCCACGTGAAAGGGCGAGCTCACCTATTCTTTTTACGTGGTCTCCTTCCCGTATAAAATCTCTCATTCAACAGCTAAGCTTTATTCCCTGTTCGTTGCCTCTTCTTATTGATCCAACCATGTTCTAGTCTCCCTTTCGGCCTGAGAGGTCGATCGAATTCCTGATTGTTAATTATCCATGCGGGCGCTGCCCGTCGATTGATTTGACATCCAGGTGGTCGCCCGATTCACCTGTCGATCTATCCAAAATGTGGTTTCGCTTCTCTGATCCCTTCTTCGATATAATCTTTCCATCTCTCTGCCCACGGGCACTTCCTCCTCCTCCTCCCTCTTCTTCATCTTACTGCATGATCTCCACTAATCTCAAAAAAAATGCCAAATTTAAAACAGAGATTTATGTGGAAGATTACGCTATCTTCTGTCCATCTGCTTCCCAGGGGCATGAGGCCCCTGTTGCCTCTCTCCCAATAGGTTTGCTTTCTCCTAGGTTAGATGTAGGGTCCGTCGAGTGTAGGGAAGTAGGGTCTAGGTCTAGAGAAGTAGGGTCTTGTTCTAGGTCTCACAACCAACCCTTGCCTGAGCCACGCTCGCTTACGCGTCATTCCAAATCCGTTCCTGATAGATTCTTACAGGATCTAGCTCAGCGATGCCGTGCTCTCTTGAAGTGCCCAGAATTCATAGCCACGGCGATTGTGATTGAAGACGATGAGGACCAAGACGGGGTGTGGAGCGATGACGGATCAGGTGTCTATGAAGTCATGGATGAGAAGGACCTGATCGATTCTGAGGACAGTGACGTAGATGATAGTGCCAACCTATATGCTCAAGGCTTGAAGAGATTCGATGAGCCATCCTCAGAAGTGGATGAACCTACGAAGGAAATAAATCTAGGAACTAAGGCCCATCATCATTGCCGCTAATCTCCCTCCAGAAGTTGAAGCAGATTTAATAAAGGTCCTAAGGGAGTATAGCGATTCTTTTGCCTGGTATTACGAGGACATGCCGGGTCTTGACCCCTCCTCGGTAGAACACCAACTAGTGCTTAAACGAGGGGCAACAATTCGCACGGGGCCTGTTGGTGATAAAAATATATATAAAAAAAAGAAGAAAGAGAAGAAGAAATGAAGATGAACTAAGCATGTCAAGGCCCACATGAAACAAGGAGGGAAGTCGGGCCATCGAGAAGGGCTATATATGAAAGGGGCAAGGGCCCAATATAAAAAGGGAAAAGAAGAGGGATTTTCACAAAAAAAGGATGAAAGAAAATGTGGAAAAATCCCACGTTCTTTCCCACTTCTGCAGGCTTATGCCTGGACCTTTGCAGTTGGATTGGCCGCAGGTTGCCACCGTTGCCTGTTGGTCCCTGCCATGAGCCTCTGCCATTTTTCCATCAGACAATGAGGTAGAGCGGGGAAAGGTCGCAGGCGGCTCTCGCGTGGGGAAGAAGGAAGCCATACCCTTGTTGCTACTGGCGCTCTTCCCATGGCTGTTGCATCCATTGCTTCGCCGCTCGGGGCTTAATGGAGAAGGGTTTCCCCTTACGGGATGGTCGTATGCTTGCCTTGGGCATACATACATCGATGAACCACCTTTGAAGCCTAGATAAGCCAAAAGGGGCTGGAAAGGGGTTGTCCTGTCCTAGGGATAGGTTGACTTTAGTAAAATCAATGCTGGAGATAGGTAAACCCCAATGCATTCAAGGTTGAAGACAGGTAGGCCTTGAAGGGTCTGAGAACAAAGGTAGGTAGACCTTGAGGGGTCTGAGTATGAAGGTAAAACATGCATCGACCTTAGAGCTCATATGTGCACAGACTTTGTAGTTCATATTGTATATGTGCACAGACCACACAATGTTGAAGGCAAAACATGCACCGACCTTGCTGCGTTGAAAGTAAACATGCACCGACCTTGGAGTTTAGATGTGCACGGACCCTGGCTTTTGTTGGCATGAAGTGCATCAACCTTCTCTTGGGCTGGCATGAGGTGCATAGACCTTGGCCTTGTGGTGGCATAATGTGCATCGACCTCTATCTTGGGCTGGCAGAATGTGCATCGACTTTGGCCTTGTGCCAGCATAATGTGCATCGACCTTTGTTTTGGGCTGGCATGATTTGCATCGATCTTTATTTTGGGCTGGTATGATGTGCATCGACCTTGGCCTAGGCTGGCATGATGAGCACAGACCTTGGCTGCATGCTAGCATGATGTGTATCGACCTTCACTTGGGCTGGCATGATGTGCATAGACCTTGGCCTTGTGCTGGCATAATGTGCATCGACCTGGGTCTTGGGATGGCAGAATGTGCATCGACCTTGGCCTTGCATCAGCATAATATGCATCGACTTTTGCCTTAGGCTGGTAGGATGTGCATAGACCTTGGCCTTATGCTGGCACAATGTGCGTCGACCTTTGTCTTGGGCTGGCAGAATGTGCACAGACCTTGGCCTTGTGTTGGCATAATGTGCGTCGACCTGGGTCTTGGGCTGGCAGAATGTGCATCGACCTTGGCCTTGTACCAGCATAATATGCATTGACTTTGCCTTAGGCTGGCAGGATGTGCACAGACCTTGGCCTTGTGCTGGCACAATGTGCATCGACCTTTGTCTTGGGCTGGCAGAATGTGCATCGACCTTTGTCTTAGGCTGGCAGGATGTGCATCGACCTTGGCCTTGTGCCAGCATAATGTGCATCGACCTGGGTCTTGGGCTGGCAGAGTGTGCATCGACCTTGGCCTTGTGCCTGCAGAATATGCATCGAACTTTGTCTTAGGCTAGCAGAATGTGTGTCGACCTTAGTCTTGGGCTGGCAAGATGTGCATCGACCTTGGTCTTGTGCTGGCACAATGTGCATCGACCTGGGTCTCAGTCTGACAGCACATATATCAACCTTGGTCTTGTGCCGGCATAATGTGCATCGACCTTTGTTTGCGTGTTGGCAGGAGGTGCACAGACCTTGGCGGCGTGCTGGCAAAAGGTGCACCGAACTTTATCTGCGTGCTGGCCAAAGGTGCACAGGCCTTGCCTGCGTGCTGGCAAAGGTGCTCCAACCTTTGTCTAATGACTTTTCTCGTTGACTGGTGTTGACTTCATTGACCATGTTGACTTTTCTTCATTTCTTTTGATTTTGACTGGCTTTCAGCCTGTTCTTTGTGCAAATGATTCTTGGCATTGACTTCATTGACCATGTTGACCTTTCTTCATTCCTTCTGATTTTAACTGGCTTTCAACCTGTCCTTTATGCAACTATGGCAGTTTGAACATGCTAATGAAATCTAGGGGGAAGCATGCGCACAAGGAGCTCCGGGTGAGTAGATGAGAGATGAGAAGAATAAGGAGAAAAAGAAGAAGTTGAAGAGTAAAAGAAAATGCAGTATGGTGCCTTGCAACACTTTGTCGGCCCTGTTTAACATGGCCCAAATCTCCGAAGAAGAGGATGAGGAGTCACACTTTGCGTCGACTGAAGCAAATCTGGTCGAAGCCTCCACTTCCCCGCATGCCACCAGATCTGGGAGGAGGTGGGGACGTTTGCCCCTAGCCAATCATAATATTATGTTTCGAGGTGAGCAACCTTATCAACTCCCCGAGCTCAAAGTGAAAGGCGCGAGAATCCCACCTCCGTCGGGTCTTTATCCCGAGGATGCAGTAGGCAAAGCAGTCCCCTCGTTCATCAAATTTTTGCTAGCACAGGAAGGTAGACGGCCAAGCCAACAGGCCGAACCAAAGAGTAAAGGCGATTCAACTTTAGACGCGCCATTCCCGCCAAACAAAGACAATGAGGGCATCGCTCATGTGGCTAAGCCCATGCAGATCAAGGAAGCAGTCGACCAGGTATGTCGGGACGCGGTGACACCGAAGGAAGAAGATAAATCTTCTTCTCCACTGACTCCTCTGGCAATAAAGCATGGCAAGCATAACAAGGCTAAGGAAGCAAAACTAGCCAACATTCGAGCCGGTGCTCGAATATTGAGGTAGCTGAAGAGGATCCCAGCAAGATTCAGCGTTTAGGAGATCCTTTCCCTTGATGAAGAAACCCGGCAAGCTATCATTACAGCACTACAAAGCCCAGCACATTATGAAAGTTTTTTCACCGAGATGCATCAGGAGGCGGCCATAATATTCACTGAGGAAGATATTCTCTTGCCTTTGGTCAATCACAACAGACCCTTGTATATGAGGGGGGAGCTGAACGGCCAACCATTAAATAGAATCTTGATCGACGCAGGTGCAGTGGTAAACATTCTTCCCTACCAGGTCTACCAAAAGCACTACTTCAACGTGCACCTGATCAAGGTTAGGGATATGAAGATAACTGGGTTCAACCAGAAGTTTGAAGTCCCAATGGGCGTGGCTGAGTTCGAACTCACACTGGGAGACTTCACCACTAAGGTGCAGTTCCACGTCATCAATTCTGATACTTCATATAAAGCCGGACATAATAAAATTATTTTCCTAGAGAAAATAAATCTGAGACTCGAGAAAAAAGATCAGAAAGGTCCGGGATAATACACCCGCTCTCTTGTGGGCTTATGTGCTTGTTGCACCGCCGTCACTTGCTGATGTTGCTATCATTGTTGCTGCTCTCACTGTCGGCATTGCCACTTGCTGTTGCTCGATACTGTGGTTGCAGCCGACACCCTCACTCATAGCGATCGCTGCTCTGTGGCCCTGTTGTCCGCCATAGCTATAGCCCACAATCGATGCTACCTTGCCATGGTTGCTCTCCTGATCACCATTGTCGTTGTTCGCAGGCGTCATTGCCTTGTTGTTGCTTGTGCAACCCTATTCACGAGATCAGAGGGAGCATGCCGATGCTCTCTCTACCCCGCGTGTATGTGTGTATGCAAGAGAGAGAGAGAGAGATGGAGCGGGTCATGATCGACCTTGCCCGTCATCCCCCTCACTCCCTTCTCCGTCTTCCTCCCTCTACTCGCTACTACAAGAAGAAGTGCGAGGGGAAGTCCACTGCATCTTTTAGAGAGAAGGTCTCTGTATATCGTCTCTGTGGGTAAGTCGTCATTCCACGGTCATATCTTGGCTTGATCTTCCTAGGTAGGGAAGTAGATGATCACCATTGTCTTTGGGTCTCATATAGCGTAAATTTTAAAGGGTATATTCTAGTAAGTTACTCTCCACCTCCACCACGCCACGTGAGTCTACTGCTTCCATTATGCACTAGTATGTCTCGAACTAAGCCCATATTATATGGGGCAATTACTCGGGTTTTATCAACAACACTAAACATTATTCAGATTGTAACGTGTAAAAAACAAATTAACGAATCACGGATCGTAATGCTGTAAGGTTAAAATCGCGTCTAAACCGCAGATGACAATGACACTGATGTGTGGTATGTGTCAGTACATGTTATTCACGATCGAATAAGACTTTCAACTGAAACATCATTCGTTCTATAAACTCTGGCACGAGCATCAACGAAATGCGGTAAAAATGACAAATTAAGACGCTGTGTACTTCGAAAATAATTCCGATCACTAAACGTGTACCCTTTGATTGATGGCCGGGATGATGAATGCTGACAGAGGAGATGCCGCAGGCAAAGAAGAGATCGATGAGTGGGGGATCGATCTATTTAACATATCTCTGCATGCTATTGAACTAGTAATCAAAATTGGAACCATTGAAAATCGGTGGGTGAGCCATGGAAATCAATGCAATAGACTACGCACAATCAGAATGCACTTAAAATCAGCAGGATCCTCTACAGATCTTTGGATCTGATGAATCAGAATATTACTCTGATACGAATTGATAGTGGAGTGGTGCTAGCAGAAATGAGCACAGCTAAGATCCAAAGGGGGCTGAATGGATTTACCCCAATTTTTGCAGACACAGTAGAAATTAGGAACTACAGAAAACTAAAGTCTACTGTGAGCTAATGTTCTATGTGAGTACACCAAATGAAATGATCATACAACTCAATATAGTACCTAGCGGAGGTTTGATTCAAGAATCTCCTTACGCAAGAGTCAATTTTTCAGATAGGCATAACTTATCCTTCTGACTGAGCCTTTTTATATACCATTGAGTGGTTGATCGTGGGTGAATAGATCCCCTCTTTAAAAGATTGCTCCGATTAAAACTTAGCCAAATCACAAGTGAACTGAACAGAAGATAACCACCAGATAGTGTTGATTACTAGGCTCATCCGAAAATGATGTAACGTAGACATGCAGATAGAGACTCTTCTAATCACTCAAACCAACACTTCTCATGTATTAGCTACTTCAAAGAAGAACAAATATCTAACGTATCGTGCTCAAACAAATATCTAACGTAACCTGTGAAGGAGATATAAGATATGGAGTTGGACAATCACACAAACACTTACCACGGTGCATTGGGATTTTAGATGGTTCGGTCTGCTACCCTCAGACCTACGCCCATCACCCACTTAAACTCGAGTGAGTCTTATGCTGACTCACATCTTCAACCACTGAGCATCACAGTTTGCTTACACCACTAA
Source organism: Amorphophallus titanum (assembly GCA_024336825.1). Taxonomy (NCBI): domain Eukaryota; kingdom Viridiplantae; phylum Streptophyta; class Magnoliopsida; order Alismatales; family Araceae; genus Amorphophallus; species Amorphophallus titanum. Next base: position 22,907,409 of record JANBPO010006859.1, read on the forward strand.
GCAACACAACTTGCTTTCTGAGGTGGAATTCCTTGCCGCTACCTCACAGTTTGATCTGAGGCATCACTCCTCACCACTGAGCAACACAGCTTGCTGTCTAAATGAAATAGTCCTCTGCAACGCTGAGCAACACAGCTTGCTATAACAATAAAATAAAATTAGAAAACTCAAGGACAAAAATGGAAAAACATATAGCTCTCACAGGAGCAAAATAGTTCTGGATCTAATCCATGAACTGCTGATCAATAAAAATTCCTAAATTCATGAATTAAATTCCATTTGATACCAGTAAGGATCCGTTACGGCAGTAATGACAGCAGTCGGTGGAACCATGGCTCTCTAAGCTACTCCTACTCTCAACGGGGAAAACCTCGACCTTACGGTCGGACATGCCAAACCATCGGCAAAACCATGGCTATGCTACTAGAAGGAAACACCACGGTACCTTTGTCAGGGAGGCCCGTCCTCGTTGTGGAAAGCCACAGTCAAGACCACACAGTCTAGGGCATGAACACGACTCTACCTATGGGTGGAACTTCGACAACTCTATCGGGAACCCTCGACCTTAACGTTAGGAAAAGCACACAGAAGTCATCTGAAGAATCACAACCTCACTGTCGGGAAACTAAAATCTCGAGTTGGGAGAGTCACGTCTCACGTGATGGGAGAACCTACCCTCTAGAAATAAGACCGGATACGTCCACTAACAACTTAGTCTGCAGCCTCAGGTGTGTTGAATAAATGTTATTTTGATGATGTCTCATTATAAGTCATTGGTTAATTAAATTTTAAACTCATGAAACATCCTTTTTGAATGACTAGGTATGAGGAGTGTCGACCTCAGCACTGCCAATGTCGACCTCACTAACTTCATCAAGCGACCGTGTGTTAAAATCACCAAGGGAATCAACAAAGGAAGTGCCGACCTCATTTCTTAGGAGGTTGACCTTAGGGGTATTCCACAAACCGCTTATTAAGATGAAGTGTCGACCTCAGTCTCTCAGAGTGTCAACCTCAGACTCACACAGCAAGCAGATGACCTGTTGTTCTTCATAATGGCCTTGACCTCATCATCAAGAGTGCCAACCTCATGATCACAACCAGCACTCCGGAAGGAAGATAGCGCATGCAATGTCGACCTCATCGTCTTGAAGTGTCGACCTCATCATCGTCAACTAGCAATCCGGGAAACATCCAACGCATGAAGTGTCGGCACCACCGATTCAGGGTGTCGACCTCAGCCTCATTCTAGAAGCCATTATAAACACTCATCTTCGAAGCAGTGTCAACACCACCACTGCAAGAGGTCAACACCAGAGTCATTCTAGAAACCATTGTGAGCCAGAATTTATGAAGTAGTGTCAACCTTACAATTTCAGCAGGTCAACCTCACTGACCAGATCTGAGCATTTAATGACCCATATGGAAGAAAATCTTACGACCTGCTTCCTCATTGGCTCTGGTCACTTTTCTGTTCTGTGTACCATTCTAGGACCATATCTCATTGGTGGACAGTAGAAAGATGGACTACCTCAAAATCCATGTTGTTGGAGGTTTACAGTTCTATTTTAATCCTTCGGAATTCCTCAGAACTGTTGCAGGTATGGTAGAGAGAATAGATAGAGATCTTCAATGGAGTTGACGTAGCAATATGCGAGCATTCACTGTTTTCCAGCTCGGCACAGTCATACTCTCTCTTCTCTTCTCTACAGTCCCTCTGCTCCCTTCTGCTTGCCCTCTTTATTGCCTTATGCTCGGTACTGCTATGGTGGCCCGGCTCTCTTCTCTTCTCTACAGTCCCTCTGCTCACCTTCTCTGCTCCCTTCTGCTTGACACTGCTATGGTGGCTTTAGACTGCTACAGTAGCTCAGCCATCTTCAGATGAGCAAAGACCTCTTTCATATAGATCGGACTGCTATAGTAGCTCAGATTGCTACAGTGCTTAGAATGCTATAGTGCTCGGACTACTATAGTGCTCGGAGTACTACAGTGGCTCGGTTTGCTACAGTGCTCAGACTACTATAGTGCTCAGACTGCTACAATGCTTGGAGTACTACTGTGGCTCGATTTGCTATATTGCTCAGGTTGCTACAGTGCTCGGGGGGGCTACAGTACTCGGACTACCGCAGTAGCTCAGAGCGCTATAGTTGCTCGGATTAGCCACAGTAGCTCAATCTTCTCCAACTAAAGCTTGGACTGCTACAGTAGCTCAGATTGCTACAGTGGCTCGGCCTTCTCCAACTTTAGCTCGGACTGCTACAATGCTCGGACATCTTTAGAAGCTCGGATTGCTATAGTATCTCAGCCAGCTACAGTGCTCCGGCTGCTATAGTGCTCAGACTTCTTCAGAAGCTCGGATTGCTACGGTAGCTCGACCTTCTCCAACTTTAGCTCGGACTTCTACAGTAGCTCAATTTGATATAGTGCTCAGAGTGCTACAGTAGCTCGGCCTATAGGACTGGCTTACATCATTGATGCCATGAGTGTTGCAGACGCCAGACAGAACCTTGTTAAAAAGGTGTCAACTCCTGGTGTCGACATTCTTCCGCCTCTTCATATTTCCACCTGCTGGTGTAGGAGGTTGCCTGGGCGGCTGCTATTGTTTCCTGCTCTTACGGGAGGCTGAGCTGACCCCGCTGCTACTATTGTCCACCCCGGAGGCTTGCAGGGTTCACCTCGGGGGTGGGTCTCGCAGGGTTCACCCCGTTGCTGTTGTCCACCCCAAATCTTTGCCCCGCACCAGACACTGACCCAACTGTTGTCCACCCCAAATCTTCGCCCCGCACCAGACACTGACCCGGCTAATAGGCAAAAATTATTGCCAACAGTAGCTCACATTTTGAGTAGATTGTGGATGAGGGCTGAGATTACAAAGATTATCCGAGACTTCCAGCCAGGTCGGGAGGGTACTTGTATTATCCACCTCTAGTCTGCAGATGACACGATCCTCTTCCTACTTGATGAGGAGCAGCAAATGTTTCACGTCATGATGATGCTTCAAATGGTTCAAGACATCAATGGCCTGAAGGTTAACTACTCCAAAGTCAAATTGTTGGGATTAATATGGAGGCTTCAGCGCTTAGGAGGCCTATAGATATCTTTGGGTGTGAGGTTGGGGAATTTTCTCTCTCTTATTTGGGCCTGCCTCTGTCCTCAGGTGCTCTTCAGTGCAGGGATTGGCAAGTGGTGGTGCAAAAATATGAATCCAACCTTGCTAGTTGGAAGGCGAGACCCCTCTCCTATGGAGGTTGCCTAGTATTGTGCAGATCAATGTTGGACAGTTTGTCGACATATTTTCTCTATAGTTTTAGTATCTCCAAGACAGTGACGAAGAAGTTGGAATCCATCCGGGATGGATTCTTCTATCATGGCAGTGGAAACAGAGAGAGGATGGCATGATATTTTTTGGGGAAGAGTTTGTAAGAGCAAAGAAGGCGGCAGGGTGGGTATCAAGAACATCAGAGATTTCAACTTGGCGCTTCTATGTAAGTGGCTGTGGAGGATTGGGACTGAGGATGAATGGCTGTGGATGCAACTTATCAGACAAAGATACTACTCCACACCTAGAGTGTGGGATTTGCTTCCGCCCACACTATACAAGGTCTCCCTGATCTAGAGAGGTATCTTTCAGGGTGTTGATTTTATCAGAGTTAGTGTTCGAGTCAGCTTGGGTGATGGGCAGAGGAGTCTGTTCTGGCAGGGATACTTGTCATGAGAGGACAAAACCCTTTTGACCCCAAGGTGACTTAAGCATCCGTAGGGAATGTTCCCCTCCTCGGTCATGAGGCCATTGTCTTCAGGCCGACAAAACATAATGATGCGAATCATACATGGGAAAGAAAAGATACATGGATTAATTGTTCAGCAACTACACTGGTTAATTAGGCACGGAGGGGAAATCCATATCTTAGCATACAGAGGATGGCATATTAGTATATGAGGCCATAGACTCAGCATGTATACCCTTTTGGGAGATTGCATAGGGCAAATGGTCAACCAGCCAAGGGGTGCCATGTGACATAGACGACCATGACAGATGACCCCCGAAGATAGGTTATAAGGGTAACTCTGCTCTCCCTAGTCCATGACTGAGGACGAGAAGATCGCGAGAAGCCAACCCCAGGGCCGGAGGGAGACATGTGCATACGTATACCTCTGGCAGAGGGAAACGTGACGAGCACACAGTGGGTCAAATACAATCTACATGCCAGAAAGAACCCCATGGAGGGGATGTTATTGTAGCCCTTTGGGATGCCCCAGGGCACATTCGCCGTGTAAGAAAAGCAAAGGAGGAAAGAAAACAACCTTAGGCTAACGCTCACAGTAGGGAAAACAATCGACGAGAGGGATTCAGGGAAAAGAGAGGAGACATTCAACAGCATTACCACCTTTTGTATCATCCATTTCTTTATCAAAAGGACTCAATACAACAATCTCACGGCGTGGCATGGCGTTGTCGCACAGCGGCCAGCCCTCGATTACACGGACCAGATAGATAAAATCAATTATAGTGGAGGGGAAAGATAGGGAGATGGTGAAGGGGAGACAGGATCATATCATCGCCCCTCCCATTTCACTCACATTACATTGATATTAGGGGAAAACAGGAGGAGATGATCAGGAGAATTCACCAGAACCCACCAAGTTGCTCACGGTGAAAAATAGATTATCCGAGGAACAGGCAGTTCTCTCTTCGGCTTCGAGCTTCTCTGGATGAACGGACGGGGGAGATAACCTCTTTCCCTGGCTTCCTCCCTCAGCGAAAGAGAAAGCTAGTTGGTTTAGAGCAGACAGAAGTTCAGTCGTTGGTTTAGTTGCTCCATACGAAATTGGTCCAGGCAGAGGTGCCACCTAGGGATTAGGCCAGATTGACGGCTCAGTGCTGTCGCGTGTGACGGTCTTGACCCGAGTCTTGTGACTCAAGGATCGTTGAGTTTAATAAGTCTAGCAGGCCGTCCAGAGTCAAGTGGCTGCGAGCCACTTCTTCCCTTGTGTTACTCGTGATGGGTGTGTGCGTGATTTTTTATGTTTACGTCTGTGACCCGTCCACTCGTCGTAGCTTCCACGGCAAGCGTATGTTGGCCCACTGGGGGCACTGGCGTGGCGTACTCGAGTGAGACGGTGAGTAGGCTGGTTATCGTAGGGCCCCCGCGCACAGTCGAGTCCGGGCTGGGGGGAATTACTAGCTAGAGGACAGGCCTAGGGCGTATGATCTGAGTTTGCACACGAGATTGGGGGTGTCGGAGAGCGCTCCTTATTTGTGGTACTGGTTACTTGGTGTGTCTATGTCTCCACCTGGGACGTTGTAGTTAGACACTTGTGACGCAGTGTAAGATGTCAAGGGACGCATCCGGTCTATTCTTTTGGTGGGCGGTACTCCCATCGCGTGACGTGAGTTGTCGTATCACGGGTTTTCATTTTCCATCAACGAGATAGGATTTCGTGTGCAATTTTGGGCATGTTCTCTGCAGTCGTAGTCTAGGGTTCCGGTGAGCGTCACCAAGGGCTTTCCCTAGACGATGTTGAGTTTACGACAGTGAGGTTGTGATGGTGTTTCCAGACCACGTGGTTTTGATGTGGGCCCTTGTCTGTGAGGATAGTCCTCCACGACAGTGACGTCGTGTCTTTTCCCGGTAGCATGACTAGGGCGGTCGTAGTCTGGTGGTTCGTGTCTGGTTGTTCACCGACCGTGGGATCGGGGTGTTGGGTTCCATTTCGGTACAGTAGGAGTAGGTGTAGAGCCGAGATTTTATCGGCCATCGAGTTTACTGTTCCTGCTGTTACTATTGTTCTTATTGTAGTTGCTGCTTTCCGTACCACCGTTGTTCTCGGTTGGGGTTCCGCGAGATCCCTACTGAGCCAGTGATAGGAGGCTCACCCCTGATTTTCAGGTGTGGAGGCTCTTCCTCGAGGTTCGAGGGCATTGCGTGGAGGTTCCTAGTTGCCAGCTTGCCGGGCCGAGTGTTCACTTGGCGTGTGGTACGTTTTACTGCTTTAGACGACGAGGTGACGGCGCGGCGGTGGCGGCGTGGCGATCGCAGCGGCGTGCGTGGCTCATGGGAAGCTCGAGAAGAACGAGGGTTTCAAGCGGTGTTTTGAAGATCGGCGACGATTCGTCGCGTTTCGAGCAACCCCGAAGTAGAGTGACGAATCCCCAGCTTCGTAGCTTCCTTCCCTGCGATTTCTAGGCCGACGGGAGGTCGAGAGGGGTCCATTTGAGCTCGGGGTGGGAGATCCATGATTCGGGATTTTGAGCGCCGATTTAGTGTTTTCCCGCGTTAATCGGTGGTTTAGGGCACCATTGGGTGCCTAGGATCATGAGGACAAGCTTCCCCTTTGTTTCCCCTCACCCGGAGGTCTTTGGGGCGTGGAATGGCGATTTCCAGCGAGGTTCGCCATTCTCCGGTTGCCGGGATAGAAACGGTCCTAACAGGAGCGGTTTCTACCCCTGTGCGGCCCAGTGTTTGACCGCATATCGACCCAGGAGTGTCGGTAGGGTACACGGTCTATCGCGCGACCGTTCCACACCTGGACAGCCCACGTGATGATCGTTTACCTCGTGGAGTCAGCGTGACTCCCGAGGTGTTTGTGACCGTTGAGTTTTTGACCGTTGCACGGTGTTGGGGCAACACGGTCATGGGAGGACCGTTTAGTCCTTCTAAACGGTCTCGTTGAACGGTCCCAAGCGGGACCGTTGATTTTCCAACGGTCACAAGGAGACCGTTTAGCTTTTGTGCCATTGGGCGACTGGGTGGCCCAATGGGGACCGCTCAGATCCTCAAGCGGCCTATCGTTGGGCCGTGTACACCCTGAACGGTTTGAGGATGACCGTGTGGTTTCTCGTTCAGACCAGAAGTTGGACGGTCCAGATGGAGACCGTTTGATGGGAATCAATATCGAGCATGCATATTTTCTTTTTATATTTATGTCTTTTTATTTATTTTTATATCCTTGGGAAAGTATATGCGCAATTGTAAGGCTCTATAAGCCAATGCGTCATTCTCTAGGATTGTGTGAGTTTTTGTGCAAATGTGTAGTAGGTCTAGCTAGGGGGCCCTCCCTTCTTTTCCATTAGTCCACCTAAGCTATGTGGGACTGGTCAACCATCCTAGGTGGCCATCTAGAAGCTTGACTAGTCAATATGGCACATGTTCATGTATAATGATTCAACATGAAGCATGATGAGTTTGGACTTGAGTACGTATGAAGGTCATTTAGATTACAAATTTCATGCATGTGAACAATTATATGTTATTGGTTTTGTTATCATCAAAATCACTGGGATATGTATAACAGTGGTGTTGGCACTGGTGTCTAAGAGCATTGGGGAATTGGTCGACGTATCAGCTGGTTAAGTACCCTTCGCTTCTTTATAATTTTTCTCGGGTGTTGTAGTCTCAGGATGTGATTGTGGTCCTTGAGATACGTTTCCCAAGATTATCATTGTCGTTATTATGGGTCTTCCTTAGTGACTACTTGATGCATGACTAGTCCCTTATAGTCGTGTGCTTAGCTGTTATTGTGCCCTGATATGACCCAGCTTGCAGTTGTGTTCCGTGGTTCTGTGTTTAGTAATGGAGCCAGGATTCTGCAAGTGCTATTGTTGTTATTGTTGTTGTTGTTTTGTTGTCTTTTTCCCGTGAGCCTATCTTGGCACTGTGTGGACCGTGATCTTGTCATTCAGTTCACTGTACTTCCTTTTTCTCGGATAGAGTTAGCTTATGACTCGATCAGATGTAACATCTGACTAAGGACTGGCATGATTAAGTTGGTGGTCCGGTGCTGCTATTGGCTATCCCTATGTCATGTGTTTCGTCCATATTTGGATCGATTTGGACTGATCCTTGTGGATTTCTGATTGTAAGAGTTAGGCTTCTGAAATTGGGAGAAACACTGATTTCTTGTCCTGTGTGTCTTTTTCTTTCTCCTTTCTCCTCACTTGCATCTCTCACTCTCTTCCTCTCGTTCTCTTTCCTCTTTCCTTCTTGACCGGGGCGCGCGACCGTGTCGAGATGACTGAGAGAAAGATGAGGTAGGACTGATATAGGAGTGTATTGGCGTGGAAAATGGAGCGCGTTGTTGGCATGATCTCTCGGTGGATTCTAAGCCGACGTATTCGAGTTGCCAGATTCTGGCGATGATTTTCTGCTAGTGTATTTCTTGTAAGTCTTGCTGCTTGGACATTCCTTCCGATCTGATGACTGCTATATGTGCTAGTCTTGTTATGACTTCGGCCATTTCTCAGCAGATCAGGGTAGTTCAATGGGTAGATTCTAGTTTGTCCCGCATTGTGTTTAGGTAGCACTCCCACACCATCAGCCACCATCCCCTTGCAATGCAGCCCCCCCTTCTTGCTTCATTGGCCATCCCAAGGTAGCAACTCCAGTGGCAGGTCGCAGGAAGACAAGCAGGGTCATGGAAACTGTAGCTTCTCTAGCACTTCCCCAACTCATCTGGTGGCAAACCATATACCACCTAGAGAGCTTTCTAAGCGTGGTGGTTTCATCTTCATCCGAGCTCGGAGCTATCCGTGAGAGCGATTCTCCCCCGACTGCGCAAGAGCTCTCAGGTAGTGAACCAGAGCCCTAGAAAAGCTTCCACCACGACCACTCCCTGGCAGGTCTGGACATGCAACTTGGCTCAGAGCAACTCTTACCAGTCCTCTGTCATCCCCAAGAAGCGGAATGAAGTTTGGACCATGGCATCAGAAGTTACGAATTTTCTACCGAAGTCGCGCCAGGTTTGTTCCTCTATTCCTGAACGGACCCACCTCCACTCTTCTGGCAAGTACGATCGACCCTGACATCCTCTGAGGTTTTCGTCAATCCCATCTGAAAGAAGACTTGTCTGCGGTCGTCACGGTACCAGCTCTGCCTCCATCTGCGATCAGGACTGCCCGTGGCACCTCCATCTTCCAGCAGTAACACTCTAGGAGTAGTCAGCACCAGTACTGTCCAGCCCTGTTCCAAGACCTGCACCAGCCAGCGATCGTCTCAAGGTTAATCCAAAAAATTTGAGCATCTTCCTGGGCCAGATCAGAGTGTTTTGGCTCTGGTCTCGGTCTATTTGGAGTTCAGGAGCATCCGTGGCGGCGTACTCTTCAACCGACTATCCTGCGATTCCAAAAGTTGACAGCACCGACGCGGAGCCCACACCTTACGATTCTAGCTCCATCCTCTCCCCTCGCTTCGCCGGCTGAAGGTCTCTCCCTGTGGGAGGTAGTTTTGGATGTAAGCATTTAACCCCCCCCCCCAAGATCCCCCCTCTTGCATGAGGTGTAGTGCTGTAGCTTTCCTTCATTTTCAGGTCAAGTGCCATCGCCGCGGCGTGCGGGTGCGTACCCACACCTCCCCGCTCGCCCTCGTCTCCGAGTGGGATCGATGTTTCCACACCAGTCAGGTAAGTGACTATTACCCCTTGGCTGGTTACTCGCTTTGCTGATTTCGTATTGTCAGTCAACCGACCGATGAGAAAGGCCTTCTGAAAGTTCTGATAGATGTCAAAAATCAAATAAATGCTATGACTGATACAACAGTCAGTAAAGACAACAACGTAAGCTGAACAGCACAAATAACCTTAAATGTTGAAAAGCCCTAAATGGGCCTGAAAGCCTTGGCACCGAGTACCCTATTACGAGGCCCAGTTAGACTACTGTAGCGCACCGAGAAGGGATCTCTTCTGAAAGGCACGCCGAATTCATCCTAGCCGAGAAGGTGGAGAGGCTACTGCTATAAATACCATCTTCTCTTCTGAAGATGGAAGAAGAGAGATCAGATATAGGAAGGGGGATAGAGAAAAGAAAAAAGAAGAGCAAAGAAGAGAGCCGCAGTCTGCACCCTGAGAGCCCGAGTGCTGAGAGGGGAAGAAGAGAAGAGTGAAGGTGGGTGCATGGGGAGGGAAAGGAGTCAATGCTCCGCCCTCCCCCATCTCCTTTCTATCTGAATTTCTTTTCTTTCTCCATTTTAATGTATCTTCTTCCCCCCTTTTGTGGGTTGTTTCTTCGAGATGAATAATATCTGTAGTTCTCCCCATTCGTTGTTCAAGTTGCATTTCTGTAAGCAATGAGATGCAAACGATGATACTAGTCGAATGAATAAAAGCCCAGGATTCTTCTCCCTCATCTCTCTGAGTAATTGTTGTTGTTGACTCTTCTATTGTACTATTCGATCGGTGAACGCATGATTTAGAGTGTCTGTTATTCGCTCAGACAATCATCGAATACCCTCTGTCTCTAGTTTCTTTTTATGTTCTTGAGAAGTCATTACAGAGCCTCAACCCTGGTACATGGGTTATTGGGTTATGATGCTCCTCAAAAGTATTCGTATCTTACAGCTATTCATATGGCCTCCAGTCTTAACTTCAGGCCTCTAAACTTGTTTTGGGGATTCGAGACAGCCCATCTCGTGATCTCTTACTGCAATCAGCCTCAAATGAGCCAGTTGGCTGTCATGATAGAAATATAATCCTCGGGGGGCTCCAGATGCGTGAAGGTTCCAACTTTCCCCTCAATTCCCCTCGAGCCAATGTTCTCCTGAGATCAATCAATTGAGAACCCCGAAAATAACCCCCTTATCACCTCATTGTCCTCTTTCATTCAATCCAAAACCACTCCCAGGTGAGTCCGCACACGCGTGCGCAGGAAGTTACGACTAGTGGGGGTTTACTAAACGTGAACACAGAAAATCACGCACGCACCCATCGTGAGTAACGCGAAATAAACTGGTGGCTCGAGGCCACCAACTCTGAACAGCCCACTAGACCTATTAACCCAACGATCCTTGAGTCACATGACTCGGGGTTAAGACCGCTGAACGCGATAGCACGACGCCGTCAATCCGGCCTAATCCCTAGGTCCAAAGCCACGAAGCGATGACTCACAAGGCAGTTCACGACTACCAAGACTCTTCCCTCGACGAAGGGAACTTAAGAAAGCCACCAGCTCCAAGCTGGTAAATGGGACTCTCAGTCCACGGGCCACAGACACGGTCCACACAAGCAGCTCACAAGCCGCAAAAATGATTCCCAACCTCAGGGAATCACGGGGACCTCCAACCCCAGGCTGGATGACTAGACTCGCAGTCCAAGGCCTTACACACGGCCCCTCTAGACATCCCCAAAACATAGTCACAGAACCCACGGAATGTCTGGAACACTATTCGAGGTAAAATGACACCTCCAGACCCCTAAAACACGGTCACGGTACTCACAGGGTGTCAGGAACACTCACGGGCCAAGGGAGGCGCGATTAACCAGAGGCTACCCACCCTGGGTCACCCGACGGGTCGCCGTCCTGAGCGCGCTAGCCTTGCATAGTGCGTTCAGAACGCGCCACCCACCCCTAGCGCGTTCAGAGAAGAACGCACTAGGTCCCTATAACGCGTTCAGAGGAGAACGCGCTGGCCACCTGTAGCGCGTTCAGAACAGAACCCGCTACCAGCCCATAGCGCGATCAGAATGCGCTATACCCCTATAGCGTGATCATAACCGCCTTACTGTTCATCTTCCCCGATGAACACGGTTGATCGGGGTGGCGCGTTAACTAAGAACGCGCCCACCTGGGCGAGCGCGTTCTCAGTCCACACTCAAAAATGGTGAAAAGTATGGGAAAACTCATTCCACGCCCCAATCACCCCAGGTGAAGGGGAAACAAAAGGGGAGACCTTCCCCAAGCCCTTAGGCATGCATCTAAACCCTCGGATCGGTCAAAAACGTCGTAAAATGACCTCACACAGCACCGCACACCTCACCTGCTCCTAAGCTTGTGCCTCCATGCACAAGTCGACAAAGGAGAGAAAAATTGTGCCCCCATGAACAATCCTCCAAGGGAAGGGGGCACCCCCCATCTCCCCTGTAAATACCCCCTCAGGGTCCTCATTCCACACACACACTCAAGGATCAAGCCTTGCTCCACTCTTGCTGCCGCCAAGAAAAGAGAATACAAGAAAGTCGTGCCCCTCCCTTAAGGATTTCACATATGTTGTCTCCTATCACCAAGAAAAAAAACAAAGTCTGAACGCTAGAAAAACATACAAAATACATAACAAGTCATTTTCCCTTGAGGTTTTGTCTGAATGTGACATCAATGTAATATGCATGGGATACATACCATCATATGACATAGTCATAAGAAATTTTTGCACCGTTAAACGATGAATGACGATGATGCATGAAACATGAATGATGATGTATTATATGCATAACCATATAAATGTGAATGTGCATGATGTCATGGAATCATGGTCGGTGGTATAATAAGATGATATTGGATTCCTATTGGGCACAAAGTAGATCCACTCCACATTCAGACCCTAAATGGATTCTTGCCATATTTCAATCATCTAAATGGTTTCTAATTGGGTCCTAATGACATAATGGATCCTCAATGGGTCCCGATCATCTAAACTGATCTTTAATGGACGTCAACCATTTAATGGATCATTATCGGCTCTTATATGCTTATTGGATACTCCATCTCAACCATGGACCCTCAATGGACCACCAAAATTTGTCTACATTTGCATGAACATGTGGTCAATTGGTTTGCATTTCTGACTAGAACCAATGACAAAGCAGTGAAGGACAATCACATATGAACGTAAAGCAGCTCAGAATTTCTGGACATGGAAGAAAATAAAACCACCTTGACAAGAAAAATGAATTATCCATCTTTAAAAAAAACAGACACGATTACCTGTCAATCAGTACATTTTGTTGAATAATGCTTGACATGCCATGTGAATACTCAGAATGATCAATGAAGTTCCTGTATCCAAGAAAGATCAAAGACAATATTATATTCATAACATATAGAGTTGTAAATGGACTATCCAGAAGTAAAAGGTAAGAAAGATTATGAACCATAGAGTATAAAATTCATTTACAAGAGCAAGGAATGAACCAAATAAAAAAATCTGGTGTTCAAGGATCAGACCAAATCTGAAAATTGAGCTTGCAAAGATGACACCAAAGGTTCGATGCACTTCCGAAATCTTATTTGCTTGTGATGTTGCAAGGTAATATTTCTCTCTTGACAACGTTGTGGCATTACATAACTTAAATCTAATGGCTCTGTGGTTGGCTATTTCAAAGCATCTAGAACCAATAATTTTATTGACATTTGACTGTGTCCATAAGATCATAATTCTGTGCATTTTGGCCATTTGTTTGCATTGATTGCTTAAGAGATTGATGAATTATTGTGATTTCTCAAGTGATGATGACATTGCATTGGCTTCAGATTCTGTGCATTTTGGCCATTTGTTTTTGGCTTAAGCCATCTGTGTGAGTGAAGTATCATTTTTAAGAGAACCCATTATGAAAGTAATTTCATAACTTATGGTGCAAGTGCTTTCCCTTTTCCCTCAAATATGCAGTAGTTTAATATTTTGGCATGCAGATAAAAGTGGAAATTATATCATATGGTCCTTGAATTATCTGTTTACATAACCAGTGTGTGGATCTGAAGGTGGTACACTGAATATTGCCATCTCATTCCTAGCAGCAGCAAAGGGAACACAACAGAGAGACAACATACCCACTTTTGTCTAATGTTAGACAATATATATGCACATATATAGGCCATCCGACATGCTGACAAATTAGTTGCAGTGGTTCATACATAATCGATCATAGGTTCCTATATATGAAAGGCCTAGCTATCAATGCAACATTGTCAAGTAGTTGTTTATAGTGCTGCCAAAAATGTGACAAGTTCTCACACGGGAAAGGCCTAGCTATCAATGCATATAGCCATCTTCACTGGTTTTATGTTCATCTCAGTTCTGATAAATCACCACTGGTATATCAAGAAGTGTGCAGTAGCACACTTTGCGTGAGGAGAGTCCTTGGACTCAAACCTCTGCCTAGTACTAGGTTATGTGAATGACAGTCTGAATATTATGATTGCTGGTTGTACATCTGAATGACAGTCCTTGGACTCATGTGCATTGATGTCTCTTAATTCTTTAACTAATAATTTCCTTGGAGGAAGTAACTTGAAAACATTTGTTCATATATGTGTCCTGTAGTTGTTGTCTTCCTTATGTTTGAAGTACTTGCGCTTTCTTGACGGATCGGCGTCCTCGGTGCGTGGACTCTTCGGTAGAGGTAGGGGGATGGTTCCTTAACTCGTGTACTTTATTTCCCGTGAGTTTGGTAGCCTGAGGCGAGCCGAGAGGGTTTATTTCTCTACCGGGGTTAAAACGTGTGATTTTGGGGTGTGAGCCAGTTTTCGTGATTTGATGTGATTTTTGGGATTTGAATGGGTCCGCTCGGTGCTAGAGAGGTTGGGAAATGGTTTCCCTTTGTTTTCCCCGTCACCTGGGGGTGATTAGGGCGTGGAATGGCTTTTTCTGTGGTGTTCACCATTTTTGGGGTCGGTTTCATATCGCGGCCGTAGCAGGGGCCGCATTCTTCAGGAATGCGGTGTATCGTGTGGGCACGTTCATCGGAGAAGATGAATAGTGGGGCGGTTGAGATCGCACCCTATCGACCAGTCACATCCTTAAAGGTCGCGGTCGTCGTGGAGGTCGAGTTAACGTCACGGTTGGGAGAACAACCGTGTTGCTTTGCGTCATGTGCCGCAAGTCGCAGTCAAGGAACAGACCGCGAGTATTGTCACAGTCGTATGGGAGACCGTGTTCTGACCGTTGATGTGACAACAGTGTTGATCGTGTTCCCGTGGATTGCGACCCTCATGGTGGTCGCGTTGTTTGTCGCGACATCGGGAGTGGGCACATTCTCACTCCTCGTTTCCTGTGTTTTATTCGAGTTGTCTTGGGCCCCGGACGACTCGGTTGTGACCCAGTGGTCGACCCTAGGCCTCGTGGATGTCCCGGACACCCGTGGATCCTGTGTTCGTGTTTTTGAGAGTGTCCGGAGGTGCCAAGTTATCTCGATTAGCGTGCCTGTGGGTCTTGGGGGTCCGGGTGGCCCCATGTGTTCCGGAGTTTCGTGTTGTCGCTAGATCAAGTCACCGTGAGTCAATATGAGTGCAGAGGGTCTTCCCCGCACGACATAGGTTTCTCCGAAATGTGATTTCCGAGTGGGCCAAATGCGTGGCCATGGACTGGGAGTCCATTCACCCGACCTCGGGTTGGAGATTTCTCGTGCATCCCTTGGATAGGGAATTAACTCGACGGCTTGTGAGCTGCCTTGGAAATCGTGCTACCGTGGTTTCATACCTAGGGATTAAGCCAGATTGACAACGGTTAAGCATAATGTTAGCTTACACACACATGCAAACCAGAATAAAATTGAAAATTCATATTTTTACTGTGGAAGAAATGGTCACCACCTACATGACTGTAATTTAATGAAACAAGAGGATCAAATGTTTGGAAAATTTCATGCTAGAAACAGTCATGTAAAGAATAGTCTTGTTAGAAAACATCTAGTTCAGAATGTTGAGTGTTTCAATTGTGGTAAATTCGGTCATTCTATTTCACAATGTTGGTTTGCTAAGAAGAAAAATTTTCATTCTGAATATGCTAATTTTCCTGCATATAGAAGTGAATCTGTTAGGAATAATCTTGCTTCAACTCATAGACATCCAATGTGCAATTACTGTGGAAAAGCTGGACATTTAATGTTTGAATGCAATTGGATGAAGTTTGATAATGTGAATGGTTGGAATTCATAGAGAACACATGTTAGAGGTGTGACTCATCTGACAGGACCCAAGAATTCTTGGGGTCCTAGATATGCGAAATGATCTTTTATTTGCAGGTGTGCCTTGATGGCAGAAAATAAAAGGGGTTAAATAAAATCAAGGCACATGAAGGTCAGACAAATTCCATTCTTCTTTTCTTTATATTGTTGCTTGAATAATACTCTCTTTGGAATATTGCATGTCTGGTTAGATTGAATTCATTGATGATGTTTGATGCTATCTTGTCATGATTGTTATGATTTTGATACTCTGCCACATGCAATTCCAAATGAGATTTTACATGTTGAATAGTCACTCATGTTCATATTAGAAGCATAGTCTTGCATGACCCTTTGGTATATCAAATGGTACGCTGGGAGAAGGGCAGATCATTTCTGTCTGGAAACCCACATCATACGTAGAGACTAGTCCTCTGCCAAGTACCAATGGTCAAACTTGCATATAGTGATAAATTTGTATTTTACATTTCATAGTTGCATATCTGTGTACAATGAGAAAAGGACTACTGTCTGATTAGAATCATGCACAGTGTGAGGGGGAGCTTGATATCCATTTTGGTCTGTGGCTAAGTGTAAATCTGTGGAAGAATATGGGTTAATCCTGTCAGAAATATTAGTCTGCTTCGGTTGTCAGAATAAGTGTTCTTGCAGTTACTACTTGTTAAATTGTTATAAGGCTGTATCTTTGTCTAGTGGAGTCAATGCTCTTTGATGCTTAGCTGAAACATCACCTTGATAAGCTAACAGGTTGATACACATGGAAGATGCTCTGACCTTGCAATGCTAATGGGTCGATGCATATGATAGGAACACCAACCTTATCATGCTAGTTGGTCAAAGCACAAGAAATGAACATTAACCTTAGTACACTAGCAAGTTGAAGGATATGAGAGGAGTATCAACCTCACTGCAGAGGATTAAGTGCTTTTCACTGAGGTTAGTTCTGTGAGATGTGCAGAGATGTTGTTGTGACTCATTCTAGCTGAAATGCATAACTTAATTAAGCTAGTAGGTCAATGCTTGTGGAAGGAACACCGACCTCACTATGCTAGAATAAGTGGTCTGTTGTTAGGTGTTTTGTTCTTTGAAGAAGGCTTCTTTCTGATGAAAAGCTATTGAAGTTGTGCCTATGGTTGCCTGCAAGTCTGATCTTAGTCTCTCCTTATGCTTCTATGTGGCCACCTACATTACTCCTCTTAGCTATCCATCCCTATTCTCTCATTACATATCTATTCTGTTCTCTCATTTGTGTCATCCAAGACAAGTCTTTCCCACTTCTTAAATGTCTATGCACTCTTTCAGGGGGAGTTTGTCATTAGAGTCTATCATTCAGGGGGAGTCAGTCATAAAATCTGTTATCTTTACTGATTAAGAGATTTAATTACTAGACCACCCAGATCTAAAAGAAGTTGCTTGACTTTACAGAATTGTGATCTGATGTTTATGGGGATTAAATCTAATCTTAAATATTCAAGATTATCCCTAAATATACTTACAATGGTTTTAAAACATTCTAAAAATGGAACTATCTAGTTGAACTCTTGAAATATGAAAATTATAAGTAATAAGACATCCTGGTAGAAAATCATGTACTTACATTATTCTTAAGCTATTTTAAAGTGAAATCTGAAATAAGGCTAGGGAATACGCCATTGTATAAAAATAAGAAAAAGGCAGAGCAATGGCATATGTTTTGGAGAAACTGACCATCTGTATCAATGAAATTCAGAGGTCATGTTATGATAAAAGATGCTAACTCTGTTCATAAATAGAGGCATAACGATTGATTATATTGAGTAACCTGGGATTCAGGCATCTGATCAACGTGTGTCGTTGAGTAAAAAGGTGTGATCATACTTGAATGCTCAAAGTTTATGATCAAAAAGAAAAAAAATATAGTTGTCTCTATGTCTTTTTTAGAAACTTAAAACTATTTAATTTTAATATAAGGCAGATTTAAATCAACTTTGTCTAATGAAAATGATAAGTAATATTGATGGTTTTCAGACTGGGCATAGTACATGGTTAAGATTGGGTTATCTCCATTGTCTCTACATTTAAAGGATTAATTTTAGAACTCAAATGTATCAATATTTAACTCCTATAAGCCGCAGACCACATATATGAAAGGATGGGCAATTTATCTCAAAGAAAAGGGTAGTTTGGTCATTCACTCTGAAATGGGTAAAGTTAATAGGTTTGTGTCTTACTCCACCCTATTATAAGCATCAACCTCACCGTAGATACTCAATGCATCCAGGTCAAGGTTTCTTCTTTTCTAAAACCCTTCGTATCAACCCAATGGAGTCACTCGTGCATCTTCCCTCTTGCACGATCGTGTTTCTCTATTCCCTGATCTCCACCTTCTTCTTACTTTCCATATCTGTGTTGTTAGTCCTCGTCTCTCGTATCAATCATGTCGTGTCTGGTCACAAAGAGCAAAGGGAAGCGAAAGATCTCCAAGGAGCAGCAACCAGTGGCAGTGGAATCATGGAGTGAAGCTGGAATACCTCACAAGGAGGGTAGGTCCAAGCATCTGCATGACAAAGGGACTTCAAAAGGGATAGCAAAGTCACTCGTATCGAAGCCTTCCAAGGATAAAAGGCTGATGGCTGAGTCATCGGCAAAATGGTGCCTGATTGTTGAAGAGAAAGAAACATATCAGTTGCTTGTGGAGGAAGCAGAGTCTGGCTCAGTATCTGGTCAAGTTGAAGAATAGGATGAAACTGCCAAAATTATTTTCCCGCGGTACGTTGACTTTCATGACCAGATGATGTTTGATAGATTTCCTGAACTGCTGGGTTTGATTAAATTCCAAGGCTATAAGAAATTCATGGGAAAATATAGGTATCACTATCCTAGACTTATCATTGAGTTTTACAGGAACTTGAAATATGACCCATACCTATCAATTGGTATCAGAGCATACTATCTAGGACTATTCCACCCTACAGTTGGTATCAGAGCAGGTTGATGTGTCTTTGGATCCAACGATCTGTAGCAGATCCTGCAGCTTCTGTGGTGATTTTTAGAGGGTTCTGTCTCATTGTGTTCGGTGCTTTGCCTTGCTGGTTCGGTGTCTCTCTTTGCTACTGCCTGATTTTGGTGCATTTCCACTACATCGATTTTAAGTCTATAGTTGGTCAGTCATTCATCGATGGCTCATCCGCCGATCTTCAGAGATAATAATTTCGATCTATGGCTGGAAACCGTACATCGATATGTAAGAACAACCGATTCCGATCTTTGGAAGGTAATTGTTAACGGTCCACATAAGTTATAGAAAGATAAATCTAAATGGATTGATAAGGATAGATTGAAAGACTCTGTCAACTCTAAAGCATTAGATCTGATGAAAGCATCACTTGACAGAGCTCTAATTTCATGTGTTTTACCCTGCAGGTCTGCCAAGGAGATTTCAGACAAACTAAAGACTGTCAGCTGTAAAAATGTAGACCGATGCATGATGGCTCATGGCAACGAACTAAGCAGTAATCAGAATGAAGAAGAAGACGAAGATGAGGTACCTTCTGAATTTGACAATTATACTGTGGATGATTAGATTGCTGCATATAATGAATTGCTTGATTCGTATGAACAATTAAGAAAACAGCACAAAAAGATGAAAAAGAAAATTGATCGGAATGGTCCTAACTTATCGTGTAAAAATTACTTGAAAATGAACCAATCATATGAAGCTTGTTTATCAGAGGCTCACTCAAACATGAAACAAATATGCCTGCTGAAAAAGAAAAATCAAGAATGCTTAAACAAAATTTCTAATTTGGAAGATCAGCTGAATGCTAAAAATGATGAACATCAAATGAAATTGTAGGAGGTGAATAAGATGAATTCTGAACTGGATAAACTGAAACTTGAAAATTTAGAATTTCGGAAGAATAATGAAAATCTTGTGACTAGGATAAATGACAACAATGGGGAAGCTTCACATACTTCTTCTGTTGAGTCAGATTGCAACATATGCTCTTCTCTAAGAGAACATAATGAAGAACTCTACATTGAAAATGAATGGTAGAGAAAATTGAGAATCTTGCTCCGAGGCCTCCCAAGAGTGGGAAAGCTCCTGAAGGGATAAAAGGACTGTCGTGTAGTACATTGAAGCCATAGAGATATAACAGTAAGTAATTAAATTTTATTAGATCGGTTTGCTAAAGTAGCAGAAATAAAATTACTTTTTATTTAATAGTTTTAAATTAACAATTACATACCAGAGTCTAGTCCCCGAAATTAAAGGCAAGTATAGTCGACAGAAAGAAAAGATGTACACTGAGGTCAGGGGAAGCCCGACGTAGGTACCAGCTGGCCTCTACGAACTCGTACACCAGGAACTGCGGAAGCAGAATGACGCCACCCACCTGAAAAGTAGGGGTGAGTCTCGTGTCACTGGCTCAGTAGAGGTCATGTGGATCCCCACCAGAAAACACGCAGTAACACGGAACAACAGCAAAAAAATAATAGGTGTAGCAAAGCAGGAAAACTACACTAGAAAGCTGTAAAGAAGAGGAAGCAGGAGTAGGGAACAGGCAAGGAAGAGGGAAGAACCCGTACCGAAAGAGCATGGCTGTCGAACTAACCTCAGCACCCGAAGCTACTCCTAACAGCAATAGAAGGGCAAACTCTGAACTGGCGAAGTTAGAAGTTACCGATCCATTGACGAGACACCAAGCAAGCGAAGTCCTGCAAGGAAAAAGGGAAAAGACAAAAGCCCTAGAAAAAGTCTAGACGGACTAGATAGAAAGCACACACGACTCAATTGCCGTGCACGCTCATCTAGACACGACCACATGCACAACTAAAACGTCGTGCACATGACACAACACTACACTGACCTCGAGCAAAGCCACAAGGAGGCTAACCCAAAAAGGTCACGATGCTCGAGAAACATGAGAGTCATGCGAAAGTCACGTGTCACGTGACTGGAGTACCCCTCACTAGAAGAACAGCCAGCCACATCCCCTGACGTCTTACGCTGCGCCTACAAGTGGCTCATCTACCTGTCGTCCAAAAGCTCGACCGAGAGCAAGACACTGTCAGAACCAGAATAGTACTATCATCACAAGTAACTAGATAGGGTAACGCCCATCAGAGTCAATCCAAGCCCTTGACCACGTGTGCACACACTGGCTCATTGCCCTGAGCCAGGCCTCTAGCTAGTTTTCTCCCCCAGCGGACACTACTGCAAAGCAATTAGAACAAGGTTATGCCATGGATAAAATTTGGCAGCATAACATTACATTCTTTAACTTTCCATAATTCATTAAGTAGCTTTGGGAATAAAATGTGAGGTTCTAGATAATCATAGACCATCTTGGATCATAGAAAATCAACCATTGAGTTCAAAACCTCGGGTTAAGAACATTGAAGACCCTAGCGGTCATAATCGAACCATTTTTATCCTTTATCGGTCAGCTCTTAACCATTTTTTGGATCTATGTGGTCATGACTGGACCGTTAGAACAAAGTCGATGAAACGAATGAACTGGAATCATGCGGTCTAGGCAGGGCCACTAGGCATCCTTGGCAGTCAGGTAAATGGTCGCTAGGTACCTCTGGCAGTTGTCCATATGGTCGCTAAGGTCCAGAACACATAAAACACCGGTAATGTGCTTTCTAGATAATTAGATTTTGATGGTACAACCAGCTCAACGTCCTAGTGGGAATCCCAGGCTCACGAAGACTTACGGAGGCCTTGAAATAAGATCACCTAGTCTGGTGGAAGGAATATCCAACGGAGAGGATCACAAGTCTAAGATTGGATGCTTAAGTGCAAAGTATATCTAATGACATCATATCAGTATACGTGCCATTTACTTATGAAAATGACTCATAGATAAGAAAGGACTATGATAAAACCGCGATCAAATCAAACTAGACAAGTGTATGAACCATATAAAATTTAAGATAAATACAAGAGCATATGATTTTTGGCATGAAATTAACATAAGTTTAAAATAAGTCCCAAGTACATAAAGAACATGAAATCTGCTAGGATGAACAATTAATGTAACCAAGTGTATGAAAATAGTACTTGAAACTGGCGTAAGATCTAATTAGCTAGGCTTACCATATGATAATTAGGATTATTCTGCATTAAGTTTTGGGTTGACCATGATACAGAACTCAGAAAATGCAAGCGATTTCAAAAGGACCATTTCATGGGCCTTAGCGGTCTATCGTAGGGCCGCTAAAGGAACACTGGCGGTCTGAGGAAGACTGTTTCTTCCTGTCTACTGTAAACAGGAATGAAATCGAAATATATGATAATCTAGAGTAGATAGATGCATGGTAAAATATGCCAACATGTAAATATGGCCTGATAAAACCATATTAAGACATGGAACCCAATAGTCACAGTTTCACACATCCAGCCTTAAGGTCCATTACCTCCGTGTGCACTGTGGGTCATGTCACCACAGAGGTTCTCTTATTCCTCCCCATGCTGGCCGAGCCTAACTTCATTCCAGTCATCTCGAGGGAGGAACCATATCTCCTACCTATGACCACCGTCCCACCTATCACAATGCATGAGGGTGATCATTTACACCTTCAAGAATTTCACACTTGAGACTGTGTCATGAGGGAATCCATATCGAGGGGACACACATTCTTTGATCCCTTCGATCCCTTCCTTAGTGAGCCTTGTGACCCACAACCACCATTCCCCCGCATTAGGGAAGCCACCTATCACACTCCTATCCCACAGGTCAGTCCACCTACACTCCGCAAGGAGCCTGTTCATTGGGGTACAGAAGAAGGTGACTTTGGCTCTCCTGGCCCACCCAAACCTCCCAAATCCAAAAGGGCGTCAGTGCATGATTGGTTCACTTTAGGATGTCTAGAGTCCTCCCAAGTTGACCGAGGTCCTATGCACCTTAAATTCACATTCGGATGTCCTGGACCACCATTGCATATGTATCGGTCGGGCTAATAGTAGGTTTGTCTAGAGTCATAAGTGAGTCTGATTTTTTTTATTTGTCTAGTTTGTCAAGACATACATTTTTCGAGTGCTTTGTGAGTCTGCATACATCGAGTCGAGTCAGTCTCATGCAAGCTCTTGGTGCCCATCCCTTTCGAGTATGAGGCAAGATGGATCTCATGCGTACGTTGTGGACTTGCTAGCGAATTATGAGATCAACTCCTCTTCAGTATATCGAATCTAGTCGCCTATAGGGACCCAGCAATGATTCCTAGTGAGTCATTGAGCCATCTTCTTCCTTTGAGAGTGACCCCACCCCGGAGTGTCCACCACTAGCCTCATTCCCATAGAAGTAAAACATATGGAACATATACGGGATGAGCAGGTGACGATTACTAGGAGTGGAGCGTACCCGCACTACCTGGTACGGTGATGGATCCACAGGAGACACACGAGCATCCGCATCCCTTACTCGATGTGGTCGAGTTCATCCCACCCGGGAAGAATTGATGGGACATTGGAGCAAGGCATCTAACTTTTTTATATTTTTATCCTTTGGTTTGCATTTATACCATACTGGTGGACAGGGATACTTATATAGGGGCTATGAAGCCCTTGAAGCGTGCAGAGGACTTGACTTTGAATAAGGGGAAAGCCCCTGGTGGTGAGAAAATTTATTATTGGTGGGGACATTTACTTTCAGATTGTGGCCATCCTCCTGATGCTTATTTATCCAGTCCTCTCCTACTTGCCAGATTTAACAATGATCTTTGGCCCAAGTGGGAAAAACATCTGATGACTGCAGTTACTCAGATGGGCGCCTTTGAATGCCTTTCTTATATCGAAAACGGGACCACTCTGCGGGACATCTGGGATAGCATTTACCGAGCGGGACAGAGCATTAGCCTTCCTCCCGAAGAGGTGGTACTGCAACCTTCTTTTTCCCCTACTCCGGCTAGTATATGTTCTCCAAATTACATCTTTTCATATATTTGATTCGCTTGAAAGAGGAGTTTATTATGCATACTAATTCATCTTTCCGCAGTGAGCTTTGTCCCTACTGACGCTTTCAAGAAAAAGAAGAGCTCTCATCATGCCAAGTGGCAGAGGGGGGATGGCGACGACGACTCTCTGGCAAAAGCCCCTCGTCGCCAATCCAAAAGGAAGGCCCTAGTGGGCGAGCATCATGGTAATCTTGTCATTTCTTCTTTTGGCTTAATTCATGAAGACTTTATGATGGATGATGGGGACTTCTTTGTTGCTTCTTTGTCCTCTTTCAGCTGAGCCTGATATTACTGGTGAGATCGTGGGCAGTGTCCCTTCCATTGATGTAGATGCGCCTTTAGACATTGGCCAAAAGGAGAAGGAAGATGAAGGGTTGGATAACTTGGGCATGATGAACTATGATTATAACCCGGTGTCAGATGCCTCTCCTCCTTCCCATGATAACAGTCCGCCAGACATGGCTACTCACAGCAGAGGTAATTTTTCTTATTTTACCAGCTTATCTTGCCACCTTGTCTTGTCACTTGGGAATTAATGTAGCTATTGTCTTTGAGCAGGGGGTTTAGATGGTGTCATGGGAGCATTGTAATGACGAGACGGGGTCTCCAGTAGATGTGGACGACGGGATCGCCTACGGAAACAGGTGGATGATTATTATGGGTGTTTAGGGAGAGAAGGGGGAGAGAAGAAGAGAATGACACAGATGCGGACGAACTAAAAAGATGACTTCCATGTGCAGGATTGTGGGATGTCCTTTGAGCTTCCACTCGAAAGGGTCGAAGGGATCAAGGAAGGTTTTAACGGAAAGAAAATATGCGATATTATGCCATAAGAGACCACTGCGGGATGTTACTATTCGCGGGTCTGAACAGAAATGGAAATGAGGGGAACCGCTGCGGGAAGTTACTCTCCGCGGGTTTTAACGGGGATGAGAATATAAGGAACCGCTGCGGGAAATTACTCTTTGCAGGTTTTAATAGGAATAAAAATAAAGGAAATGAAAATCACGTGTGAGTGCGTGTGTGTTGATTATGTGATCGTCAGAGGTCAAGGACCCCAAAATGGAAAAGTATATGATCACATTTATACCTCAGGAGTAGGAGATTGTGCGGATTCCTTCTTCCTTATCCTTCGGTCGGCTGACGAAGAGGGTATTCTCTTGGTTACCATTGTAAGAAAACACCAAGTAGATCAGAATGAAAGTAGTGTAGTATCAATCCATTGTGATGAAAGCAATGAAATCATGAATGGGCACACACCTGGTTGGTGTTGTTTTAAATCCCTTTTGGACGCAAAGGGTGAAAAAATGCTATGATGAATGAAATGGCGTGCAGAAATGCACAGATAAAGAGCTCTATTAAGAAGAGAGGTGCGACAACACAAGATGATGCATGTGACTAATGAAAGTAAAACAAAAAAAGACTAAAGGGGAAGAAAAGCTTATTGGGGGTGCTGATGGTGGGCTTCGAGGAGAGCTTCAACAGCGTGAGGATGGCGTGGACATGTGGTGGGATGAAACGACCTTCTCTTTGAAGCGCACAGGCACTCGAAAATCTGACAAAACCTCCCCTTAAACACGTACGAGCTTGGAAGCAAAATAGACAGAGTTTCTCCTTCTCTTTTAAGATTCTGAAGCCCCTTTGACTGCGTGAGGACAGCGTGCACGTGTGGTGGGAAGATGACCTTCTCTCTCGGGTGTGTGGGCACTTGGAAATCCGACAGAACCTCCCCTTAAAAAGCTCACGAGCTCAGAAGTGATTTTGACAGTGTTGGCCCCTCCTCTAAAGGATCTGGATGCCCCTCTGCTTCATAGGAGGGGGTCCGCTATTTATAGGAAAATTTGAAAAAAATGCATCTGGGATTGGGGACGTATTTCTCATTTTTGTGGTTTGCCTTCGATCGATTCCTGGTAGATAGTGCTTCTCTGCTAAAGCAATGTGGTGGTAATCTGAATGTGAGGAGGACCATCAAGGGCTACGTCTCCACTAATGATCCTTTGATCATTCGGCGTCCACAGCGCCCTCTGCTCTAGACCCAGCATCCTGAATGGCCTCTAGCCATGCCCGATGGGCAATAGTAAAGTCCCCTCCCTTGGATTATATGGCGTCCCTGAATACTCTTTGACGATCGATGTCCGAGTATATATGTAATATGCTACTGTTTCACCTCCATGTTCGACTGCTGCGGCTAGGCAATAGTAAAGTCCCCTCCCCTGGATTATCTAGCCATGCCCGGTGGGCAATATATAATATGCCCGGAGCCACCTTCCTCCTTTCATTCTCTTTTAGTGATACGGGAGATGGCCATCTACCCTTTCACCTCCACCCCTAGGTTGTAGGGGTGGTGGTATACTCCAAAATAGCACCTGGGCTCCTGCGCAGTCCGCATCATCATAACATTTGCTATTTGTTTTATGCTATTTACAATAGTCATCGTGCAAGAGCCACCCAGTGTTCATCAAATTATCCTGGAGAAGTTCCATCTTCCGAGGTGATCACTGCCATGTGCTCACCACCTTTTTCAGATGGTTAATGACTTCCCTGGGGTGGTCATACATGCAATTCATCGTGAGCTACTCATCCGGTCTCCCTTTTTGCATGAATAGATTTCTAGAGGCCATTAGTCACATCAGTGGTCTATGCACATCAGTTCATGGAAGGGTCACAGGTCTGCTACTTCTTATAGCATTCCCTGGACGCACTCCTGCTCAGAACAAGAGCTATGATTCGCCTGATGTTTTAATCATCTGCGAGCATGTTTATCCATCTGCCACCAGGGAGGGAAGACATTCCTAGTGCGTTTTCAATGATTTGAGGCTCCAGACCACCACAGCTCTCAGAGGCATGTCCCACATCATGGCATAGTCTCCGAAGGACCTTCCTGTTGGGGATAATGAACGCCACTTGCTTGAAAACATCGGAGGACTCTGGATTTAGAGCTTCATCCTGGATCAATGGAGCCCTTAGCAGGCCAATCCTGAGGGTTTCTAGGTCCAATATTGGCTCTGAGAGCGCCGCATTTTACAGGAGGGGTGGAACCCCCACGGTCTGCCAGATGTGACACATCTCGCCGCCTATTTAGCATATTGGTTGGCAACGTTCGTGGTTCCACACGGAGAGGATGGTTTGTGAGAGCCGAGTTGCTGTGGCTGGCTTCTCTATTAGCTGAGGGGAGACAGTTGGTCTTGGCTCCTGATGCACTGGCCAACATCTACCGAGGACTGGGAGTTCTGGAGGTGCACCTGACGCCGAGAGAGAGGAGGGTGCTCCTGCCGACCTACTACCTCAGTGTGTGGACCGGGTTGCAGTTTCCGGGACTGGTGACAGGAGGGACAGTGATGACCCCAGCGGCACCTCTCTTGTTCAGCTTCCCCGGATAGCCTGACGGGGATGCAGAGGCGCAGATGGAAGTGGCTAGGAGAGCCCTTTGCTACTTGCCCAGCCGAGGCAAAGAGGGGCTACCTTTTGACAGCACCAGGAGGGAATCCTTCCTTTTCCTGGGGCCTTCAGGTGGAGGGGCGACCAGCGCCCACCCTGGTCAGGAGATGGCAGGTGCGGGGCTGTGGGCAGAGTGGATACTGAGTACCCGGTCGACTGTGTTGCCGTTGCATCGGTCAACGACGAGCTCCTTGGAGCCGTACTATCCACACCGGTTCGCAAGGAACTTCGGGTATGACTAGGGGATCCCGTCGAATCAGGAGTTTCCTTTGGCGGGCAGACAGTACCGAGGCAGGGACACCCACCTACTTGCAGCAGCGTGGTGGGACTTTTACGACCACCAGGAACCATAGCAGTTCCTGATGCCGGGGCAGGGACGTCGAGGGAGGTTCGACGTTCACTACGCCAGGTGGTGGTTCGAGCACAGTCACTTGTACCGGCAAAAGGCCTCCACGATCAGGAAGGCAGAGGAGAGCCGCTTACTGAGGGAGGATCTGCCTCCTATAGCGCTGGACGAGGGGTACCTGAGGACCCGCGCTGCTCGGATCCGTCGAGAGATCAAGCGAGTCATGGAGCGGTGGCCCCGAAGTGGCCGGGGTTCGTCATCTGGGAGTCGGAGCAATGGCGGGGCACTGAAGCCCCTGAGACAGGCTTCGGCGAGAGCAGCGGCGATAGGAGGGGAGGTGTCCTGGTCGGGGGCACCTAAGGCCTGATGGGCTCAGTTCTTGGCCGACTAGGATTGCTATCCATTACCGAGCATCGACCAGCCAACTGGTCGATGCAACCTCCGGTAATGAACTTCTCAGTTTCCTGGATGTTTACTCTGCCTACCATCAGATCCGGATGGATCCCGAAGACACCGAGAAGACCGCCTTCGTCACCGACTTCGGCGTATACTGTTACACCCAAATGCCCTTCGGACTAAAGAACGTCGGAGCAACTTATCAGAGGTTGATTAACCACATTTTTGAAGATCAGATCGGCCGGAACGTCAAGGCCTATATCGACGACATGCTCGTCAAGACACCTAAGGCCGAGGACTATTTCCCCGACTTGGCCGAAACCTTCAACACTCTCCAGAGGTATAATATGAAGCTTAATCCGGCTAAGTGCGCCTTAGGAGTTAGGTCCAAAAAGTTCCCGGGGTTCTTGGTGACTCAGTGAGGGATCGAGGCCAACCCCGACAAAGTCCAGGCCATCCTGGACATGCGGCCACCCGCTTGTACCAAAGATGTTCAGCGCCAGACTGGGAGAATTACTGCACTCAACCGTTTCCTGTCCCGAGCAGCGAAGCGATGCCTGCCCTTCTTCAAATTGCTAAGAGAGCCCAAGCTGGCGACTGCCACCTTCACCTGGGATAGTGAATGCCAGAAGGCGTTCATCGAGCTAAAAAAAAATCTGGCCTCGCCTCCAGTGTTATCGAAGCATGTGCCTGGAGAGACGCTATACCTCTATCTCTCAGCGACTCCCTCTACAGTAAGCTCGGTCTTAGTTCGAGACGATAGAGGTGTACAGAAGCCCGTGTATTACGTCAACAAGGTGCTCCTCGAGGCTGAAAGAAGGTATCCCGCAACCTAGAAACTCGTGCTAGCGTTGGTGACCTCGACTAAGCACCTCCGGCCCTATTTCTAAGGACACTCCATCGTGGTGCTAACTGGCGAGCCCCTGAAGAAGATCTTGGCTCATCGCGAAGCTTCAGGTCGCCTGGTCAAGTGGGCCATACTGCTCAGGGCCTACGACATCTCTTACCGCCCCCGCACGGCCATCAAGAGGCAGGCCCTCGCAGACTTCATTGCAAAGAGCACTGTCCCGACCGAGGAAACATCCCTACCAACATCCGGCCCCACTTGGGACCTATTCGTTGATGGGTCCTCCAACTCGGTTGGCTGCAGTGCCGGTATCCTCCTCAGATCCCCAAAAGGAGCAGAGCTACAATACGCCCTAAAATTCAACTTCCTAGCCCCCAACAATGTCTCCATGTATGAGGCTCTCATCTCTAGGGCCAGGATGGCGTGACGCCTGGGAGCCGCGCAAGTCAAAATTCACACCGACTCCCAGTTAGTCGCTAGTCAGATCAACGGGGACTACGAAGCTTAGGAGGCACAAATGATCAAGTACCTCCACTTGGTGAAGGAAATAGCCCAACTTTTCAAGAGTTTTTAGGTGATCTAAATTGCTCGGGAAGAAAATTCTCGAGCAGATGTCCTCCCTCGTTTGGCCTCCTCCATCTGCCTAGAAGGCACCTGGTCAATCCTCCTTGAGGAATTAGAGCGATTGAGCTTAGAAACCGAGCTCATGACCGTTGTGCAAGTAGCACCTGGTGATTGGCGAACCCCGTATATATCTTGGCTCTGGGACTCCCAAGAGCTCGTCGATCCTCGGGAAGCTCGAAGGCTGAAGTATCAAGCTCGACATTTGGTCCTCTTAGACAAAACCCTATACCGGAGGTTCTTTACTGGCCCCCTCCTCAAATGTCTCGATGCTCTAGAAGCCCGCTGAGTGATTGAAGAAGTCCACGAAGGCATTCGCAGCACGCACCAAGGGAGATGATGGATTGCAACGATCCTACTATGATAAGGCTACTGGTGGCCCACTCTCCAGCATGACTCCTCAACTTACGTTCAGAACTGTAATCGATGCTAGCGGTTCGACCACCTAGTCCACCAACCATCCTCGAAACTCATAACCCTAACTGAGCCTTATCCCTTCACTTAGTGGGGAATCAACATCCTAGGCCCATTTCCTGTGGCATAGGCTTAAAAGAAGTTCGTCATTATCACCATCGACTATTTCTCCAAATGGATCGAGGCTGAAGCCGCCGCCAAAATTATAAAAGCCGTAATCTAGAGTTTCGTTTGGAGATCGATCATTTGTCGTTTTGGCATCCCCCAGGTGATCGTGAGCGATAACGGTCGACAATTTGACTCCACTTATTTTAAGAATAAGTGTGTTGACCTACACATTCACAACCACTTCACTTCGGTAGTCTACCCCTAGGCTAGCGGGCTGGTCGAAAATGCCAACAA
This sequence comes from Amorphophallus titanum, assembly GCA_024336825.1. Taxonomy (NCBI): domain Eukaryota; kingdom Viridiplantae; phylum Streptophyta; class Magnoliopsida; order Alismatales; family Araceae; genus Amorphophallus; species Amorphophallus titanum. The sequence continues at coordinate 22,937,483 of JANBPO010006859.1, forward strand.
AACTATCCTTAAAGGCATCAAGACTAGGCTCAGGAAGGCCAAGGGTAATTGGCTCAAGAAATTGCCTAGTGTACTATGGTCATACCGAACCACTCCATGAGCTGCCACAGGTGAAACTCCTTTCCGTCCGATGTATGGCACAGAGGCTGTGATTCCATTGGAGATCAGCAACCCTTCCCTTCGAGTTATCAACTTCTCTCCAGAGCCAAATGAGTAGAAGTTGCTAGAAAATTTGGACCTGGCAGACGAAGTACGTGAGGTCGTGAGAATCTGAGCTACAGAGTATCAACAGCGCATGACTCGGTATTAAAATGCCAGAGTCTAAGACAAATAGTTCCAACCAGGAGATTTCATTCTAAGAAAGGCCGAAGCCTCTTCACCATTAGAGGCGGCAGGGAAGTTGGCCCCTAACTAGGAAGACCCCTACCGAGTGGTCGAGACGCTCGGGAAAGGAGCGTATCAGTTATCTACCATAGAAGGAACATCCATCCCTCGGACTTGGAACGCGGCAACATTGCAAAAATTCTATTTTTGAGCTCCTTCCATACATGTAAGAAACAAATTATGATAGTAACTCTTCTTTTTATTGCCTCAACATCTCTGTACATCAGATAGGCCATAGCCAGTACAATATGTATAAAAAAAAATTGATACAACACGAACTGATAACTCGATGCCGAGGAGGTTAGCAGCTCTAAACCGAGCCACTGACTCCACCTAGCGTGGAAACTGGCTCGGGTAGTAGGACGGTTGACTTTGTCTGCTCGGGAAGTTTGGAAGAGATGATATCAGTAGAAAAAAAAGGAGGGTATGCCTGACCACTAACAGAAAGCAAGCACCCTCTAAGTGGTGCGAGTAAGTGTTGTGTATGTGATTTTGATGATTACAAAATGATTTTGTTGCTTAGCTTTGTGCTTGAATGGAACTTTGTGCTTGAATGGTTCTTCATGGTCTCATGTGCTTGAATCATCATTGTTCTCTTGCTATGGAGCAATGTTCTAGAATGAATGCTTGGTCTTGTGAACAATGCACTAAAAGCTTGATTGAGGATGCTTTGTATTGAATGAGTGTGGAGAACAAGTAGCTCAAGGAGGAGCAAATTGTGATGTTGGGGAGTTACATTGTGATTTTCGGAGTCTCAATTCCCCTAGATTTAGTGGAACCCCTGATCCCGATGAGGTGGAAGATTGGACTAAGGAGATGGAGAGAATCTTTCAGGTGATGCAATGTTCGGACCAAGATAAGGTCCTTTTAGCAATATTCCAACTAGAGATGCAAGGGCTTGGTGAGAGTCCGTATAAGTCACTTTGTTGAATGATCAAGTAACTTGGGTGAAATTTTGGAGTACTTTAATGATAAGTATTTTTCGGAGAGAGTTCAAGATAGAAAGGCTAGGGAATTCACCTTACTCAAGCAAAGGATTATGACCGTAGTGGAGTATGAGGCCCAGTTCTCTAGATTGTCTCGTTACACGTCGCATTTGATATTAACTAATAAGATGAAGGCCAAGGAATTTTTGAATGGGTTAAGGTTACAATTTATACCCTAATTGGCACTAATGAATATTCAATCTTATGCTGAGATGCTGAGGAGAGCTCAGTTATTGGAGGATCCTATGGAGTTGTCTGATAAGATCAAGGCGGGAATGGAGAAGAAGAAGTTGGATAATGGCAATAAGAGGCCCCATGATGGTAATGGCATTTCGAATAGCAAGAAGCATAAGGAGGAGAAGTGCAAGCATTGCGGGAATGATGGTCATCAATCCGAGAAGTATCGCTGAAAGATTGTAGCGTGTTTTCGCTGTAGGAGTCAGGAGCATAAGATAGCCGATTGTCCTCTTCCTAAAGAGCAACCTTCGTAGGCGAAGGATCATAAGGAAGCACGACATCAAGGACGGTTGCAAGTATTGAGAAGGGTTGAGCCTACTGATGATGAAGTAGCTAGAGGTATCCCTTAATCTTAACCTAGTTTTCCTTCCCTAGATTGTAGATTATTTGTTAGCATGCTTATGTGATCTCATTTGATGTTTGAGAAATAAGATTGGGTACCCCACTATTATTTCAGAAATGAATGTGGTGTGAATTTGGAGGACCAAATTCTCTTAAGTGCGGGAGGGTGTAGCAACCTGACTTTCTTAGGATTAAATTAAATGTGTAAAGAATATAATAAGGGAAAGAACTGGACTAATTATAATGAAAATCAAGTGAAATATAATAATGGGCCAATAGCAATGTCACCTGTGCTCTTCTCCCACTTGGGTTGCAGAATGAGCTCATATATTTCATAAAATTTTAATTTATATTTTGTGGAAATAAATAAGTAATGAAAATATTTCACAAAAAATTCTTCAGTTTCTACCTAGAGCCAGCAATTTTAGCAAACCTGGATATGTTCCTTCCTGATTTTGGCCAGTCTCTGAATTGGCCAGTTATACAACCTTCATGCACATGCCTCAATGCAACGAGGAAGCTGGTCTCCGAAAGCTGGCTATATGACCCTTGGTCCATGTGCATGCTTAAGTTGCCCAAATAGCTTTCTAGGCAGCAACCTGAGTATCAGATGCCCACTTAACACTTAAATGGTGCTTTGCATGGTCAGCTAGCCAAGTGTCAATGAAGGCTATGGTGTTATGTTTTAGCTTCAATTGAAAACTTCGTGTATGATGTGTGAACTTGAGAATATAGGTAGCCTCGAATCTTTGGATGTTTCTTTATTCTGGATTGATCTAGTCATTTGGGGTGCTCTTTGGTTTTCTAAGCTCAGGTGCAATGCCGATGAGTAATGCTTGAAGAGATTTGGGATTTGAAGATTGATGAGCCAGTCTCGAACGTTGTGGTCCTATGTATGAGGTGGTACATAATCTTTTGGAGCACTGCCAGCTTCTGGATGGAATGACCTAAGGCTTTCCTTGTTCATTTATAATAGCTTTTACCCTCACTCATTCCCATTCTATGTCAATCACCACTTGATCAATGACACAAACTCATCAGGGCCGAAGAAAAGGAAAGAAAACATATAGAATGACTTATCTTCTATGTGTAAACTGTATTTGAACCCAAGATTTAAAAATTGCTGCTCGCCAGCTTTCTCAATTATTTACTGGAACAGACAGGTATTGGCTTGATTTTGACCTATGACTTTTATTAGAGTTATTGGATTGGGCCATCCCACTCGAAACCTTAAGGTGTTGAGTGGAGAGGGCTCCACTATTTTAGACTCATTTTATTTTTGTTTGTTTTCAATACAGGATTATTCTAACACACCTCCTCATGTGCAGGCCTATTTAGGAACTATCAGGTGGACCATGGCAAGCACGGGGTGCACTGCCCGGTTCATAGCCATGGACTTTTATACTATATTAGAGTTATTGGATTGGGCGAGAGAGAGAGAGAGAGAGAGAGAGAGAGAGAGAGAGAGAGAGAGAGAGAGAGAGAGAGAGAGAGAGAGAGAGATGGAGAGGTGGGACGTGAGGTATGGCCGACTGGGGGTGGGCTCATGCGAAGGAGGGTGGCGCCGAGGTGGCCGACGGTGGCGATACAGGGTTACAGTCTGCCAGGGATAGAGATGAAGGGAGAGGTCAGCGGTGGAGGAGGGTGAGTTGGCAGTGGGTTCACAACGTGGAAGGTGGTGCTGGGAGTTTTCAGCAGAGCCAGCATGACCCCTCTCTTTTCTTACAGCGATCTGCTCGTGGTTTGGCCGTACTTGTTGTGTATGTTGATGATATCCTATTGATAGGAGATGATTTTGGGATCCAGCACATTAAGGATACCTTATAGATGGCAGATACCTTATAGATGGCTTTCTAGATGAAAGATCTTGGTTGTCTCAATTATTTTCTAGGTGTTGAGGCACACGACACAGCACATGGCACCCACTTAAATCAGCAAAATACCTAGACGATGTAATTTATCTCGCTCAGTTACAACATAAATCCCAGGTGGACACCCCCATGGAAGTCAATTTCAAGCTCCATAGTGAGGAAGGCAACTTACTTGATGATCCGAGATATTATCGAAAATTTGTTGGGAGTCTCATTTATCTCAGCGTTACTCGGCCCGACATTGCATATGCAGTGAACAATGTCAGCCAATTTATGACCAAACCTCGACATACTCATATTGCAGCATTGCATCATATTATACGATATCTCAAAGGCACTCCTGCTCGAGGTTTGCTTTTCCCCACAGGATCATTATCTGCATATCCTGATGCTGATTGGGCTGCTTGTCCTAATACACGACGCTATGTTACTGGCTGGTGTATTTTCTTGGGCCAGAGTTGATCTTGTAGAAATGCAAAAGGCATGATAGGGTTTCTCGCTCATCCGCTGAGGCTGAATACCATGCCATGTCTACTGCTTGTTCTGAAGTTACTTGGTTGCATGGTTTCCTTTCTGAATTGGGGTTTCCTTGCCTAGGTCTTACTCCGATACATGCTGATAATATGAGTGCCATTCGCATTGCTGAGAATCCAATCTATCACAAGCGCACCAAACATATTGAAATAGATTGCCACTATATTCGAGATGTCACGGAGGGCGCGACCTCAGGAGCAGCGGCTTCGCCTTCATCCGGAGCAGAAGCAGGTGCGGGTTCCTCTGTAAGGACTGGAAGAAGAAACCCGCGTAAAAGGCCTTGTCTCACGAGGCGAAAGGGTGTTAGGCGAAACAACGAGCAAAAAATCTCACCTGTGGGTTGGCTGCCCTCAGCCTAAGCAGCTGCGTACGCGGCCATGAACTTCTCAGCTTCCGCCTTTCTCTGCTCTAGTTCCTGCGGACTGATCGTCATACCGGGGATCCGCACAGAATGTACCGCCTTTGCTTCGACTAACAGAAGGATACATGCACGTCATGCGTGAGCAAAGAATTTCCCTGAGGGGGGACCGGACCCTGAAAGGCGTCGACATCTAAAAGCCTCACTTGCAGGACGGCTCAGCTCGGTCCGGGGCGTAGCAAACGTCGCAAAGGACGGAACTGACGGAGGAGGGGAAGCCGAAGCTGTCCGAAAAACCTCTGCCCTCTTCTGCTCGACCTCCTCTTGCGTGGCCACCTTGGCAGCGGCAAGTGCCTTCTCCACCGGTGACTTCTCCTGGGGCTCCCCAGCAGCCCCGGGCGAACGAGTGGGAGTGGATGGAGGCTCGGACCCGACCTAGGCTTCGCCTACAGCAGGAAGCAGTGAAGGCCGGGGCTCCTCCCTAGCTGATGAACATGAAAGGCGTCCGGATGTTAGTGGCCCGTGCTGAAACAAAGATAAACTCCACCTGAAAGACAACCTCAACAAGGGAAATCTCACCTGCGAGTTGGCTCAGTTCGGCCCGACTGATGTCAAACTCCTCAAATGATGGGATGGGAGGCGGTGCAGGAGCGATCTTTGAGGGCTGGGCAGCCTCCGCCTTCCGGCGTTTCGCCTCCCACCGCCCGGCGATCTTCGCTTCGCCCAGGGTCTTCTTCACAGGTGATTTCACCCGGGGCCTCTTCGCGGGACGGGGCAGAGGAGTTGTGGTCGGGGCCGCTGGCGCCTCATCAAAATAAGCCAGCTTCTCCGCTTGCCGAAGGAGATTGTGGTACGTCGCCAGCTGGGTGTTGTCCGGGTGGTCTATGACGGAAAGAAGACAAAGGGAACGAGGAGTCAGTTACCATTCAGCACTTGATAATGACCGGCAGAAGTAAAAAAGGGATGTACTCAACTCAAAGGCAAAAAAACGGGTGTCAACAGATATGTGTTGTACTGGATGCGGCCTATCTGGTGTACAAAGAGACATTAATAAGAAGAAAAGGAAATGTTATTGCTCTATGTCGCTTACATTTTTTAGGAAAGCTCAGAAATAGGACTTTCGTAATGTTGTTGCATTCCACGTCTAAGGGATAAGTGCTCCTTCCATGGTGGACAGTCGATACGCCCCTTTCCCGAGCATCTCGACCACTCGATAGGGGCCTTCCTAGTTAGGGGCTAGCTTCCCCCCTGCCTCCAGTGGTCGAGAGGCTTCGGGTTTTCTTAGGATGAAATCTCCTGCTTGAAAGTGTCTGTCTTGGACTTTGGCATTGTAGTATCGAGTGAGGCGCCACTGATATTCTGTGGCTCGGATGCTTGCGATCTCTTAGATCTTACTCACCATATCAAGGTTTTCAAGTAGTTTCTGCCCATTCACCTTGGGCAAGAAGCTGATAACTCGGAGAGTTGGGCTGCCGACCTCCAAAGGAATCACGGTGTCCATGCCATACCCCAGCTGGAAGGGGGTCTCACTGGTGGCGATTCTTGGCGTGGTTCGGTGCGACCATAGTACGCTTGACAATTCCTCAAGCCAATTACCCTTGGCGTTGTCGAGCATAGCCTTGATGCCTTTCAATATGGTTTTGTTGGCGTTTTTGACTAGCCCGTTGGCCTGGGGATGGGCTATCGAAGTGAAGTGGTTGCGAATATGTAGGTCGACACATTTGTTCTTGAAATAGTGAGAATCAAATTGTCGATCATTGTTGCTCACAATCACTCGGGAGATACCAAAATGACAAATGATCAACTTCCAAACAAAACTCCATAGGACCGATTCGGTGATCCTGGCAGTGGCTTCAGCTTCGATCCACTTGGTAAAATAGTCGATGGCGACGATGATGAATTTCTTCTAGGCCTGAGCCATAGGAAATGGCCCTAGAATGTCGATCTCCCACCGGACAAAAGGGTACGACTCGGTAAGGGTGATGAGCTCTAAGGCAGGCTGATCGATCAGGTGGTTGAAACTGTTGTGTCCCGAATGGTGACAATCAAGAGGGGAGGGGTGAATTGATTGACCAAATAAAATTTCTTTATGAATGAAATACTTGTTTGATCAACACACGGGCATACTGAGACCAATTCCCAGAAGGTTTAAAATGTGCCGAAAGGCACGATGGGTTGGCAGCCGGAGAAAGTATACTGAGCCCAATCCCTAGAAGGTAAAATAAGCCGAAAGGCGAGGTGGGTTGGCAGCCTAAGAAGGCATACTGAGACCGATCCTTAGAAGGTAAAACCAGCCGAAAGGCGAGGTGGGTTGGTAGCCCGAGGAGGCATACTGAGACCAATCTCTAGAAGATAAAATGTGCTGAAAGGCGAGGTGGGTTGGCAGCCCGAGAGGGCGTATTGAGGTCAATCCCTAGAAGTTAAGATGTGCCGAAGCCTAAGTGGGTTCACAGCCCGAGAGGGCATACTGAGGCCAATCCCTAGAAGGTAAAATGAGTCAAAAGGCGAAGTGGGTTGGCAACCCGAAAGGGTATACTGAGGCCAATCCCTAAAAGGTAAAATGTGCTGAAAGGCGAAGTGAGTTGGCAACCAGAAAGGGTATACTGAGGCCAAACCCGAGAAGGTAAAATGGGCTGAAAGATGAAATCGGTTGGCAACCCGAAAGGGCATACTGAGGCCAATCCCTAGAAGGTAAAATGAGTCGAAAGATAAGGTGGGTTGGCAGCCCGAGAGGGCATACTGAGACCAATCCCTAGAAGGTAAAATGAGCCGAAGTGTAAGGTGGGTTGGCAGCCCGAGAGGGCATACTGTGACCAATCCCTAGAAGGTAAAATGAGCCAAAAGGAAAGGTGGGTTGGCAGCCTGAGAGGGTCTACTGAGGCCAAACCCGGGAAGGTAAAATGAGCTGAAAGGCAAGGTGGGTTGGTAGCCCGAGAGGGCGTACTGAGGCCAAACCCAGTGGGACAAAATGTAACGCTAATGGTTCGACAGTCACAACCCCCTGGTGGGACTGGACATTACAATATGCTATCGTAGGGTGAAGTCACTGACTCAACGCATCTTGTGAGGGCTGCTGTAGAAACTCCTACAGTGGTGCACGATAGAGCTTCATGTGTTTCCCATTGAGAGGTGGGAACGGGCTGTTACCTTTGTGGTCGACGACCGTGTAGGCTCCCCCTTCAGACACCTTCTGGATAACATAAGGCCCACGCCAATTTGGTTGTAACTTACCACTTGGCCTTCCAGCTAGTACCTCTCTTTCCTTGAGCACTCGTAAGGAGCTTTCTCTTCGTGTAAGCTGTGTATCAGCATGTATAGGGGGGTTCATCCTTGTAAGTTGTGTATCAGCTTGTGTGTGGGGGGGGTTCGTCCCCGTTGCTACATTTGCAGCGTGGTAAAATCCTCACCAGGTTTGGTGATGGGTGGATGTAGGTCTGCAGGTTTGCAGACTGAACGACCTTAAAAATTCCTGTGCAAGTGGATTGTGATTTGTGCGATTGCTCCTTATCCTCCATCCCTATTCACAGATATTTGTATGTTTCAGATCTGAACATTTTCTGTTTAGTTTGTGCACAGCAAACACACACTCTAATTGGCATGGTTCTAGCTTAACCTCAAGCACTTGCTTGTTGTCTTGCATAGAGACTGTCTTTTAAGTCATATTGTTGGGTAGCATTATGATCGCGCACTAAATGGCATGAGCCATCTTCCACATGAAGTGCAGTGATCATCCTAAGTGAAGGACTACATTGTTTTATCACTGCCTGTCTTACTTGGGAACATAAGTGTTCCATTTATGTGCATCCCATTAAGTGATTAATTTGATTTCTAGTGAAGCTATGCTTCACTCAAGTTCTCATTAATCCATAGTTCATCAAGTGACTGAATTGGTTTTCAAATTGGGCAACATTTGTGAGAGGATCTATTCAACCCCCCTCTAGATCATATTGGCACACCAAAGGGACACAACAAGTGGTATCAGAGTAGGTTTTTGCTATACATAGATCTAACGGTTTGCAGAGATGATCCCAATGCGTTTGCTATAATGGGTTCCCCCATTGAACAACTCTCAATGATTTCCCCCCAGTATTTGATGGTTCTGATTTTATCATATGGCTAGAAAAATTGTGTGTTTTTGTTAACTCCCTTGATTCAAGATTATGGAATCTCATATATCATGGTCCTCATGAGCTGCCATTAGATACATCTGAATGATTTGTTGAACACAAGATCAAATATATTGATAATCTTGTTGTGTTCAACCTATTAAAAGCTCCAGTAGATGTTACCAAGTTCCCTTTTGCTTCGAGATGCAACACTACCAAGGAGATTCTAAATGGCCTGGCTAGGATCCATGAAAGAGAAAGGCATGACTGGCTAATGGCCGATAGCCCAGATCAGCAAAGTGACCCGTCATCATCTGAACCCCGTGTAGGGATATCCTATCGGATGGTGATACACCATACCGAAACCTTGTCACATGCGAAACTAGTATCCCAGAATTTGGTATGACAAATTACGGGTGCAACAGCCCTCATTAGAAGGACCTGCTTGGCTTGTAGGTTGGACCCTGCTAGAGGGGCCAACCTGCTCGGACGCCCCCTCTCGTAGTGGCGGCCTAGCTGGCTCCTCTTCTTCATCAAACGAGGCGATTATGAATGGGACGCCACCCGCTTTAGCTTCTGCGTCGGGGCATGGACCCTCTGAGGAGTTGATGATGAAAGCGATCCCCCGAACTTGGGTTCCCGGGATAGGACTCGGTTCCTCTCTTCTAAACAATATGATCCAGTCGAGAGTTAGGGGACCTTCATGCCCACGTCCTCTTCCCCGGCCACGACCTCGGCTATTTTTCGCCAGGTGAAGTTGATATGTCACCATGGAAGCCTTGCCCCCAATGTTATCAGCCGAAGGAGAGTTAATGCTGTCGGGTGGTAGGATTGCCACCATGTTGCAGGAGAGCTCTTGTAGCATTTTTTCGAGCATTTCAACAGTAAGCTCCTCATCTTTGTAGAATAAAGAGAGCTCCTCTGGGATTGGGAACTCCTCACCTTCTTCAAGACGATGAATCATCTCCCGGAGCCACTGAAGAAGGCGGGCTTTATGCCCAAGCTTGTCCCAAGGAATATATTCGTCCAGAGTGACGATCCTAGTGGGACGAGGGAGAGTGTATTCCTCTAGCTTATCTATGAGCTTTTGTAGTCTTTGCAGAGGAGTTGGCTCCTTAAAAGCCTCCATAGCTACTGCTGCTTGCTCAGCTTGTTTCTTCAATCTCCTCTTTAAGTTCTTCCTGCGATTCTTCTCTTGTTTCTTTTGGCGTGCCGTCTCTTGAGAAGAAAGTTGATTTGACTTTGAAGGTGGGACTGGTTTGTCTCCAGAATTTGCTTTCTACTCTGGGCCAACCCCTTAGGAGCCTTAATAGCACGGCTTTTTCTGGGGGTAACGTTAGTCCAGTTGGCCTTCTCCGGTTGCACCTAGAAGGTGACATTTGATCGCCTGAGCAATTATCTCAGGCGATAGCTCTTGGAACTCTGCCAGTCCACAGTGGGGTCCTTGGGGGTTTTGTAATTCCACCGGTCCGCCTAAACCCCCCCAACCCTTCATATTCCCCTATAAAATCCCCGTGGAAGCTCAAGGGACATATACAGATGCTAACGGACACCATTCAGACTTCCACAGGCACCCAGCAACCAAGGATGGACGCAAGGAGCTAAGTGTGCGCGGTTGGCTTGTTGATCGGCTTACAGACGCCGAGGGTATGTAGCTCTCCCTTCCCTTATATGACATCTAACCATCTTACACAAGTCCTTCCTCATCGCATATAAGGTGTTATGACATCGGCAAAAAATACTCGCATCTCAAGTCTTCCCGTGTATGACAACCTACAATGGCCACACATACGCCATGATGCCACACCTGCCTCCGTCACAGAACCGCATGCCCATCGCTCGCCCCGAGTTGTCCGTCAACTGCTCTGACCAGTGACACAATCTAACTGGACCCAAGCCCAGAAATAACATTCCTGGAACCGGCCTCGACTCCCCAGCATGGAGATGCTCACCTCTCAGGACCCATACCTAACTAATCATTCCAAGCCACGTCCGACCCTCCTCCAGGTGTCAGCTAGTATCTCCCCCTTCCATCTAGTCTAGTCCTCCATTGGTGAATCGGGCACGTCCCTCGCCTCATGGAGAGCCTCTGTAAAAACACGCGGATGTCCGCCTTGTTATGCACTGCCCTGAGGGCCGACCCATGTGTCGAAATTGTTTCGCGGCTTGCATCGGTTGTAATTTGGCCTCCTCAGCCCATTTGTAAAACCCACGTGGCTCTCGTAAAGTATGAAATTAGTTAAACCCATGTACCCATATCCGGGTCTTAGCTCTCCTCTGCACTACTACGTGTGTGTCTAGTATCTCCCACTCCAGTAAATTGAACCTCCCAGTCAAGTGTGCCCTTATAGCTACGGGATGCCCCCGGCCCTCTATCCATGGCTTTAGACATATACAGACCTCTCTCCAGCACAGAATGAAGGTGATCAGATTCAATTCGATGTAAATAAACACTGACTGCTTGCGGTCGATGGGGAAAGACGTCCTATACATGATTCCCCACAATTGCCTATGCACTCGCACCCTTGGAACCCCCTCTCTCCCCACATGTCGCCCCATCTCCTGAGCCCACGTGTCGTGTCCTGGCGATGCTCCCAAGTCAACCCTCGATTCCATAGGTGATTGTCGAGAAATCGATTGGCATGCCCACACCACAATCTAGTTACCTTAACCCTGGAAATATCTCATGCCATTCGATTCCCCCTCGACTTTTCGTAAAAGGTCAGTGCCCGGTACCACCTTGAGGAGAATACGGCTATGAAGGGGGATACTTGAGATATATCAAACTCCTATGTTTCCCTTTATCGCTTTATTCCTCTCCTCATCTCGGTCACCGAATCCTCGACCCCTGAAAATGACCCAATTAAGTTCAAATGGCCTTGGAATGGCCTACAAAGGCTCCAAAATGAAAATAAAAATCCTGCCACCAGACTAGGACTCCAAGCTATCTCCTAGCCACAGCGATGCCTACATAGCCCAAGTCGCACAGAGCGTCCTGTACTATCATCCTATCGAGTCACGTTCATCCCTAGCTCGTGTGTCCTCACCACCATGACTCTCTCTAGAAGCATGGGAGGGGAACAATGCCAGAACTCTTCCCGGACGGAGGGAGGCGCCAGCACTCGGTAATGATCATACAAGGAGGCTTGAATAGCGAGTCACCTTTGCTGCCTAGCAGGATTCCCCCCAGAAGGAATCGATACTGGGATGACTCCCTCAAACGCACCCAAGCTCGGGGCCGCAGCGCCTACATCTGTCGGAACCCATAAGTCAGCCCCCTCCTCTACACGTGCCCCCACAGGCTCAGGTCGGATCTCTGAACCAATCCCTCCCCCGCACGTTGCCGCAGTCTCAACAGTGGCTCTCTCTACTGAAGGACGCAACTCCAGCTCAACGGCCAAAGAGCCCGAAAGATGGCACCCTCGACTAGAGGCTCCTCGCTCAGAGGAGGAATCTCTATTTTCTTTCGCCTACTCTTCTCGACGGTCAAGGCTTTCATTGAAGCCAGCAGAAGCCACTCCTCGGGGTCCTTATGCTTGGATCCTCGTCGCTCCGAGTCATCTTCTCGAGCGACCCGCTTGCCCTAATCCCGGGCATCGGAAGGACCCTTGAGGACCTGAGACACATCCACAGTGGTCACCTCCACTTGCTCGGTGATCTCTTGCTCCGACGACCACTCCCCATCGTCACCGTGCCTTGCTTCTACTCACCAAAAAATAAATCAACAGTGAAGGCCCATTCAACCAAAAAAGGGATGGACAAAATAAACCCTCAGGGTCCTCACCGTTGGGAGGCAATGCTTGGCACGGGAAGTCCTCAATATTGGCCGGGGTCATCAGTTCCATGGTCGATCGGCGATTTTACTGAAGGATTCTAATCTCCTCCACCAGCTATAAAGAAATCATCAGGTGTTTGGCGTGGAATACAAGATGGAAGTTCGACTTGTCAGAAATGAAGAGAATGACAATGTGGATCTAAAAGGGGGGTGAATAGATCAGCCCCTTTAGAAAGTCGATTTAGGAAATTTAAGCAAAAGCTCAGATTCAAAGAAGACGAACTAGACAGTTAAGAGACAATATAGGTTCAGCTCACCAAACGGAAGCAATCACAAGCACTTTAAGCGCAAGGCACTGAAGCAAAACAAGAGAACGGGGATAGAAGAAATGGAATCCAACCACAAGACATTGAGATTGTTAAGTGGTTTAATTGCTTCTAGCAATCTACGTCCACCCCTCACCTGATCAGGATGAGGCTTCACTAAGCTTGGATGAAATCGCTACAACGGCTGATCACACAGCTTACCCACCATAGGAACAACCTCCTCTCTTCCTCTAAAGTCATAGAGGGAACCCGTGCTCGCCAGGTTGATGAGCACACCCCTGATTCTACACCTAGTAGAATCAGCAGCACTGCACTAATGAAGCCCATGAGCAACCCACCTTGCTCTCTGGTATGCAAACTAGGATGTGACCAGTTCAACTGAACACACCTCCAATAAGTGCAATAATGCACTATCAGAGAACAACAACCACACCATCCCAAAGAAAATCAAAAAAATAAAAAATCAGAAGAAATGAAAATACAACAAAGAAAAATAAAATGTAGCTCTGAATGTTGATTCAAGAGCTTTCACTAAAACCGGAACAATCTTCTCTCAAACTAGGCTGCGATCACTTCTCTCTTTCTTTATATTTCTCTTTCTCTTTGGCTCACGAGATAACTCTTTTGTTCTTCTCAGATAGGCTCTCTTTCTCTTCGAAGGCAGCAGCCACAGTTTCAAGGGTTTAAGTAGCAGAGCCTCAAGAATTCTCTTGGATGAGATGATTAATCCACCATAGCACCTATGTAATTATTTAGTTTAGCATATTAATGTTATTTCTAGCTAGTTTCTAACTATACGTCCCGATATTTCACGTTGGGGCGTGACACCAGGATTTAGGAGGCCGACAGCATGCACATCTATGACGAGAGTGGAGGCTACCCCTTGGAGTTCCCCCTGGATCGACATTTGTTTGAGTTTCTCCAGAGCTACATTCCTCCTGGCATGGAGGAGGATGACTCGGGGATTCCTGGAGCCTGTCATGCGCTTGAGTAAGCAAATCATAGGAAATTTTTTGGAAATTTTTAGGTAAAACCACTAAGGGTTGAAGGTGCCATGCCCTTAGGATGGAGAGAACCTATAAAGGAAGTTCCTTTATCATGGGAGCCACCCACTTTAGGTTAGAATAACACCTTGGGTCAGGAAGGAGCTGGAAAAAAGGAAGAAGAAGAGAAGAAGAAGAAGGGGAATGCCATGAGAAGAAAACTTAAGGAAATTCATGAATTTGTGAAATTAATTTGAGCTTCCCTCTCTTGATGAACTCGTCCTCAGGTGCTTGGGGATGGAAGTAAGCCGCTGAATCTCCCCATGTTCCTTCCTAGTCGCCTTTGGCCCAGTATAGATGACCTCCTCTATGGTGTTAGCTTCAAAGCTCATCTTCATGATGATTTGGGTAGTTCTAATGGGGTTTTCAAGGCTGAAAGCAGAGATTTTTTGTGAGCTACAAATTCTGGGTCTATTTCTAGTCATAGGGCTTTGGTTCTAACCTTAATGCATTGGGATTGAGGCTAGGTGACCCAAATTTAAGTTAGGATAGGCTTTGGTGCAATTTAGGTGCCTTTAGCCATGGATTGGGACTCCCACGGAGTGTCCCAATCGGATTTAATTACGTCTTCGCCCATGCGGTCTATCGAGTGACCGCTAGGCATTTCATGCAGTCGTCAAGCAACCGTTTGTCCGTTCTTTCACCGCCTTCTTTCTCCCTTGCCCAAAATGGTCATCGGATGACCGTTTTCATCTCCCTTGCGGTCACTCATATGACCGTTTTTCAGGCTCTCCTCTCTGCATTAACTACCTTTTGCCATTAGGGTCTACCCCACTTGGTCCATTCTCTCCCATGCTCTCCTTCTCTCTTTGTCAGTCTTAGAGGTCAGCATTGTTAGTCATCAAATGGAAGCCCCGACAAAGGCCAGAATTTGAAGTATACAATGGTTAACCTAAGCTGGAATGAATCAAAATTCACGAAAAAATCAGAATTTCACTGGCTGGGAAGAGAAACGGTCAAGGATAGATCGCTAAACGAGAATAGCAGTCCGCACCAGGCCGCAACACAGATACACCAGGTCGAGTCAACGAAAGATAGATCTAGGAATTAAACGGTCAATCACAAGACCGCTAGAATCTGTAAATGGTCTAGGGAAGACTGCAAGAAGATTAAAATAGTCCAAGAGAGGCCACAATAAGACAGAGATGGTCTATCGTTTGACCGCTACATGAGAGCAACACACAATCATCCAAAACAAGGACAAATTAAGATCCCAATCGGCCTAGACTAGAGTTAGACTGAAACAAAGTCCAGTCAACACTACTAGGGTCAATTGGGACTACTCAGGTCGACCTAACCAGGGCAGAGTCGACCTGGGACAAGGCCAAGCAATCGGATGGAATTAATTTACAGGCTAGAGGGATGCGGTTATGACCAGGTCGCATACTGAGAAAGACGGTCCAAGCGCGGCCGCTACCAGAGAGTAGCGGTCCAAGGATGGCCGCAAAATATAGAACAGTCCCAATTGGGCTATGAACTCACGCAGTTCGATCGAGTCAATCGGTTCAAATTTTTAGGGGTACAACTTGTCCGACTGTCACGCCCCGACGGGGAATATCGGGACTGGTAGTAGAAATAGTCAATCACATGCTAAACGAAAGAATTAACACAACATCATGGCTAAACTAACTCCATTCATTAAATAACAAATATTAATTGATCCATACTCCAATTACATAACCCAATTTAACAAAATTCTGACATATCATTCACTTGACAACCTTACATTCACTGACTCCATTACAACTCATTCAACCCACATATTCTAGCGACACAGCTAGACATAACAACTATGAATGGCTCCACATGACTTCTAACCGGTTTGCTCCATGGCCATCACTCTTGCCTGTCCCCATCAATTTACGAGTCCTCACCTGAGCTACCTAGAAAAGGGGGGAAACAACTAGGTGAGCGAACGCTCAGTAGGTAATAATAGGCAAGTTTAAGTGCTTAACCGATTAATTACATTTATGCGCGATAACGATTGAATAATGAGAATTAACAATTTGTTATTTCTCACAGGTAGCTTATTTTTACAATGGCTCATCGTATAGACTGGGATGGCATGCAGCAGACAGTTGTGGGCCTTACACAGGCTTTACAAACTATAGCCCAAGCAGGCGCGAGAGTAAGGGCTGGTAATTTACATCGTAACTTCTGGAGTTTAAATCCTCCGTGATTTTACGGTTCATCAAATCCAGATGAAATAGAAAACTTGATAGATGAGATGAATCACATCTTCGATGTTATACAATGCACGGATCAGGAAAAAGTGCATCTAGCTACCTTTCAACTCAATAAAGATGCACGTACATGGTGAAAATCGGTTCCGGCACCTCCGACCGATGCACCTCACACATGGGAAGGTTTTCTCACATTATTTTGCACCAAGTATTTATCTGGGCATGTAATGGAACGAAAGGCTATACAGTTTGCTTCATTATGCTAGGGAATGATGACAGTTGCAGAATATGAGCTGCACTTTTCTAGGCTAGCACCATATGCAACCCATTTAGTCAGTACTGATTTATTAAAGGACAATCGATTTATGGACGAGTTAAGATCCGATTTCATTCTGCAGCTCGGGACCCAAAATATCCATACCTATGCGAAAATGGTCCAGTGGGCATATCTCTGTGAGAGGACCTTAGAAAAGGTCAAAAAAATGAAAGGCAAGGGAGAAGAGTCAAGCCGACGGTCTGATCGGCGTAATAAGAAAGAGAAGTTCAGCATCACGGAACGTCACAAAAGCCGTGATAGCAAGAAGAGGTCCAGGAGCGGGAACAGTGGTAGTTCCTAGAAGAATAAGAAAGTCAAGGAAGAGGAAAAGCAAGTAATGATGACTTGCACTTTTTGTGAGAAGTTTGACCATTCAGCGGAAGAATGCTAGAAGTGCCTTGGCGCTTGCTTATGATGTGGCAGCCGGGAGGATCGCATGCCAGACTGCCCTCTCATGAAGGAACAATCATCCGGTAGTAGACGTAGGAGGTAGGCTCACCTCAATGCTATTTTGGAAGATGATGAAGCGCCTAAGGACGACGGGCTTATGGAAGGTACTATTTAAATTTGTTCCTATCCTTCATTTATGCTATTTGATACTGGTGCTTCTCATTCATTTATATCCACCATTTTTGTAAAAACTGAAAACCCGAAAGGGCGCATGGGCAAAAGCAAGAGGGGGCTGATCCTGGTGAAAATCTGAAGGGGCACTTGGGTCAGTAAGGTGGTAATTAAAAAGTTCCTCTCCACCCTCATCCCAATGAAACTCCGGATAGGATGTTCGTCATAAGTCCCACTAGAGATCTGCTTCTCTCGAACTATTGACTCAGACCTTCCATCCCCGTTGATAACAAACCATCTTTTGCTTTGGCATTTAGGCAATGTCAATGAACAAACCAACACTGACCCTTGTCATTATCGACAAGATCGGTCAGTATTCCATTAACCCAGACCTTTCATCCTCGTCAATGAATAAACCCATCTTTGCTTCGACATTCAGCCAATGTCGATGATCAAACCAATGATGACCTCTGTCATCATCAGTAAGATCAGTCAGTATTCCATTAACTCGGACCTTTCGTCTGTGTTGATGAATAAACCTACTTTTACTTCGGCATTGAACAAACTAACGCTGATTCTTGTCATCATCGGCAAGGTCAGTCAATGAATCATTAGCCTGGACCTTTCGTCCGTGTTAATGAACAAACTTACTTCTCACTTCGACATTTAGCCAATGCTGATGAACAAACCAACACTGACCCTTGTCACCATCGGCAAGATCGGTCAGTATTTCGTTAACCCGGACCTTTCGTCTACGTTGATGAATAAACTTACTTTTGCTTCGGCATTTAGCCAATGCCAATGAACAAACTAACACCGACCCTTGTCATCATTGACAAGATCGATCAGTATTCCATTAACTCAGACCTTTCGTCCGCGTTGATGAATAAACCTACCTTTGCTTTGGCATTTAGCCAATGTCGATGAACAAACTAATGCTAATTCTTGTCATTATCGATAAGGTCAATCAATGAACCATTAGCCCGGACCTTTCGTCCACATTAATGAACAAACTTACTTCTTACTTCGACATTTAGCCAATGTCGATGAATAAACCAACCTTGACCCTTGTCATCATCGACAAGACCAGTCAGTATCCTGTTAACCCGGGCATTTCATCCTCATTAATGAATAAACTCATCTTTGCTTTGACATTTAGCCAATGTCGATGAACAAACCAACACTGACCATTGTCATCATCGGCAAGATCGGTCAGTATTCCATTAAGTAGGAAGTCTGAATCTGACTCACTTGAATTTCTTTAAAAAGATGGAAAAAGTAGGTATGAGCACACTTGCTTAGTAGGTATCTTCGTATCAACATGAAGACATGCTTTAAGTAATTACATTTTCGCTCTAGAAAAGAAGGTAATAGAAAATGCGATATAACACGAATGGAACCCAAGTAACAACCAGATATGAACTATAGAGATGTAAGGAATGCGAGTAATAGAGCATGATCAAGAAAGATAATAAAGTAAAATGGCCTTTCATTAACGAGAATGTACTTCACAACTATAAAGGCTGCGTATTAGAAAGTCACGATCAAGAAAGTACTAGCAAGTATGTAAATTATTACAAGATTGCCTCATGGATTTCACCCGTTTATAAAAAAAATACTCTCGGCGTAATGTGACGCCAGTGTTTATCATACCCCATGGTTTATCGTATGTTTCTGGCAATCAGTCGAGGGGGTTAGCGTCGAGCCCTTGGACACAATCAGTGTCCGATTTGCATCTTCACGTTATAAATCAAGCTACTTCCATGAGATATAAATAAATGTTTCAGCCAATAATGCACAATTCAATAATAGTTTCATGATAATGTAACCAAGGTAGAGAACGCACCAATACGAGATCATGAGAGTTCAAGGATGAATTAAAGACAAGTTCATGCTACGAAAAAAATTCGACAGCATAACGACGTATTCATTAACTTTCATATTCCATCAGTAACTAATTGAACATGGTTTTAAGTTCTAGATAATCCATAGAACATCTAGGAACATAGGATAATCAACTCGTGGGTAAAACCTTGGGTTAAGAACACTTGAGATAGAAATGGTCACTCCAAGGCCATTTCTTGAAATAGAGGTCATGGCAGGGCCGCATCCAGAAGATGGCGGTCACAGGAACGGTCGCCACTAGACAGAGTCGACTAACTGGAATTCTGGAACGTGGCAGTCATAGGAAGGCCGCTACTTGACAGTGGCGGTCTCCTGAGGGCCGCTACTATCCAGGACTTAGAAAAATAATGATAACTTGAGTGCTTTCTAGACTATTGGGCTTTGAGAGTACAACTAGCTCATGGTCCTAGTGGGAATCCCAAGCTCGCGGAGACTTATGGAGGCCTTGAAACATGATCCCCTAGTCCGATAGAAGGAATGAGCAACCCTTACCAGCTGCGTCGAGGCATTGGACTGGTGCATCAACCTATCAAGACTATTTGATTCAATCACATCTAGTGAGCCAACCACTGACACAGCCAAAGAAAATATATTACAGCAACCAAAAACACCAACCAAGCATCAGCAATAGACCTCTAACTTTTCCTTGGACAACAGAACTTGATCTCATAAATAGATGTTGTGGACTCCCCCTCAACCATGGCTTAACTGCTTCTCAGCAATACAGATCAGTATCAAGCTCCCCGTCGCTCAAGGGACAGACTTTCCTCAGCAGTTTAGGCAACATTCTGGACTCCCCTCACTTATTTAACAGAGATACCAATAATGGCATAATTGGAGTATATGAATTAACTAAGCTGTGCTTATGAAATTCTAAGCTATGCTTTATGCATGGTTGACCCATGGTACCAGACAGAGAATGTAGATCCTAAGATCGTCTCACGCATGGTGTGGGTTTTCAGACAAAATGCTCTTCCCTTCTCCCAACTTACATTTAATATTCCATAGGGTCATGCATGAATATGCAACAATCAAATGCATTTCAGTTTGACAAGAGCAATAGATTCAAAAAGACATAGTAATGCCAAAGAAAGCATGTGACCAGATTTTCAATTTCAATCATGAATATGCAAGGAGAATTCTCAATTTATTCAGAAGCACAAAACAAAAAAAAAACTGTTGAACTTTAACTACAAGAAGGATAGGATGCAGGAATGGGTATTTGTCAAACTAGGATGCTTTGTTTATTTTTCAATCCCCTTTATTTTTGTTTTTTCTTCTTTTCTTCAAGGCACACCTGCAAAACAAAGATTCTCATTTTCTGTTTAGTGGTACCCTAAATCTCTTGGGTCCTAAAGAGTTAGCTGTACCTTTGAAAGGTGCTTTCCACCTTTTTGCGACTTTAGAATTATCATATTCCAAATAATGACAATCATCCATGACATGTCCTACTTTCCCACAATAATGACAATGAGTGAAGGCATTCAGATTTTTCTTTACATGGTAAAGATGAAATTCTATGAGTAAGCAGAGGTTCTATGATTTTTACCACAGAAATCATTATTCCTTTTCAAATACTAACAGTTCTTGACTATATGGCCAGAGTTCCTACAATAATGACAATAAGACTATCCACATCTTTGCATGGTCTGATGATAATCTCCCCGAGATTCTCAAGGAGATCGTGATGCATCGGCTTAATTTGGATTCGTCCGTCAAGCCCATATAGCAATGGAACAGAAGGTACGCCCAAGCCAAACATGTAATTATCAAGGAACAAATCAGCAAAGGAAAGAGAATCGACTTGTTCTGTCCAGTCCTCTACCTGACCTGGCTGGTTAACATCATCTTGGTACCCAAAGCTTCCGACAAATGACAGATGTATGTCGACTTCACCGACTCGAATAAAGCTACTCTGAAGAACTGCTACCCGCTCCTGAGCATCGACCAGGTAGTTGACTCGACGTCAAGTAACTAGTTGCTTAGCTTCCTCGATGCCTATTTCGGATATCACCAGATCCAGATTCATCCTGAGGATGCCGAGAAGACAATTTTTACCTCGGACTCTAGTGTGTAATGTTACACATGAATGCCTTTTGGGTTTAAGGGAGGGGTTAAGCTTTATGTTGTATTTCTGGAGTGCTTCAAAAGTTTCTGCTAGATCGGTAAAATGGTCTTCAGCCTTTGGGGACTTGACCAATATGTCGTCAATGTAGATTTTCATGTTTCTATCGATCTGGTCTTCAAATATCTAGTTCACCAGCCTTTGATATGTTGCCCTGGTATTCTTAAGCCCAAAAGACATTCATGTGTAATAGTACATGCTGGAGTCTGAGGTAAAAGCTATCTTCTCAGTGTCCTCAAGATGTATCTACATCTGGTGATATGTAGAATAGGCATTGAGGAAGTTGAGCAACTCGTTACCTGACGTCGAGTCAACTAGCTGGTCGATGCTCGGGAGCGGGTAGTAGTCCTTCGGAGTAGCCTTGTTTAGGTTAGTGAAGTCGACACACATCTGTCATTTGGCGTAAGCTTTAGGTACCAAGGCAATGTTAGCCAACCAGGTTTGGTAGAGGACAGGATGGAACAACCCAATTCTCTTTCCTTTGCTGATTTGATCCTTGATAATCATCTGTTTGGCTGGGGCATGACTTCTTTTCTGTTGTTGCACAGACTTGACGAATGGATCCAAATTAAGTAGATGCATTACGGTCTCCTCGAGAATCCTGGGAAGATAATCATCAGACCATGCAAAGATGTGGATATACCCCGAAAGAAAATTCTGACAGAGTTAAGAAGCAATACTAATTAAGCAAGATAAGCCAGCAAAGAGAGGGGGCCAGAAGCTCACCTGATCAACGTGAAGACACCGATTCCGACCGGAGACGATGGCGAGCGGGGAGGCATGGGTATGCACCCGCAGGCCGCACCGATGTAGCTTCGGATGGCGATCTGCTAGTACAATCACTACACCCTCGCAGAGGGGTTGATCAAGGGGTGAGAAAATTAATTATTACAACCTCAACTACCTCCGCGCAGGGAGGGGCTGTAAGCCGGCCAAGCGGGGTGGTGGAAAACTAGGCTAGAAGCCGAATGGAGGGAGCTCGTTGGTTCTGCCAGCTCTCAGGACAGCTTGATAGGCAGTCGCTGTTGATGCTGTCACGGGCTCTCCCGAACTCTGTTTTGACAAAACCAGTGGCAAAACCTCCTGGGTTGGCCCAGGAGGATGTCCAAACTTTAGGGGGACTTCTGGTTGACGGTGCTGGTCGGGGCAAAGTGGTAAATAGGGTGGCTAAACTCTGGTTCTGGTAGCTCCTGAGTTGCTGTAGTAGTAAGGCGAAGTCACCACGGCCGCTCCCGAGCTCTGATTCTGGCATGGCTGAGTCAATGGATTCTTTGGCAAGTCCTCTTCGAAATGAGACCTGCGGGGATGCCGGAAGAGGTCAGAGTAGACAACAGCAGCCCAAACAGTGGTCAGATGTCTGTTCAGTCTCAGAGTGGACAGAACAGCACACCCGAGGGAGAAAATTGAGAAATCACTGCTCCAGATGCCGAACGGGGTGCCACTTCTTGGTAATGGAAGAAGACTTGTCTTAAAAGCTCTTTGCCTAGCGGTGCCTCAAGAAGCACATGAATGTGGCCGTGGGAGCTTCTGAAAGTTGCTTTAGGTTGCTGACTAGACCTGTCCTGTGCAGTCGGAGAAGAATGGCTCTCCTGGGCAGCCCCGAAGTCAGACGACAGCGAGACCACAATGCTTGGGATGCTTCGAAGAGCTTTCCAGAAATGTAGGATATGCCACCAGAGGATGCGCGAGGGAGTCGTGGCAGGCTCTGAAACTGGATGCTCCTCTGCTACCTGCGAACTGGAATGAAAGGGTGGAGATAGGTAATGGGGAATGGGGTAGATAGGAGGGGGGAATGAGGTGAATGTGTCTGGCCATTTATGCAATGGGGCACTGACATTGTGGGCCCACTTCCCCAGTCCTCGTCTGGATGCAAATACATCCTAGCAGCAACATATTATTTCTCCTGTTGGGTGGAGGCTATAGCTCTGAGAGAAGTGACGAGTGAGATCGTGGCTAGATTTGTCCGTCGAAATATCATATTTCAGTTTGGCATCCCCTACCGAATCGTCTCCGATAATGGAAGTCACTTCCACAATCAGAAGATCTACAAGCTAGCCGACAAATTCAAGATTAACTAGAGAACATCTACTCCATACAACCCTCAAGCAAACGGGTTGGCTGAAGCTTTTAACAAAACACTCTGCACACTTCTTGCCAAGATCGTCAGCTCTAGCAATAGAGATTGGGAAGACAAGATGTACGATGCATTGTGGGCATATCGCACTGTGTTCAAGACCCCAATAGGTTGCTCCCCTTTCTCGCTGGTGTACGGGTCAGAAGTAGTCGTCCTGATAGAGCTGGAGATACCCTCATTGCAGATCGTAATACAACACGAATTGGTCAAAGATGGCCAAACAAATATAGAAAGAAGACTGGAGGAGCTCTTTGATTTAGAAGGACAACCGCTCAAAGCCCAACAGAACATACATGTTTACCAAGCCCGTATGGCCCGTGCTTTCGACAAGCTGGTTAAAGAGCGTGAATTCAAGAAAGGGGACCTTATTATGGTCAAAAGAAAAGAAGTGATGGCAGCCAACCCCAAAGGCAAATTGAATGAAAATTGGGTGGGACCCTACGTAGTCCAGAAAGTCAATGAAGGCGGTGCTTATGACCTCGTCAACCATCGAGGGGAAGTCCAATTTTCACCCCTTAACGAGAAACACCTCAAGTTATACCATGCGCCGCTCCCTCACTTTGGCGATCAACTGAAATCAACACCACAGAATGAACAATGCTGCATTTTACAACTCTTCTAGTGAGCTACCAGTTCACTCAGTGCCCATGGCCTTCCAGGATCTTAACCGAGAAGTACGGCACGGACCTTTCATCTGTGGCTACATAAAACTCATTTTTTTGGCATTGGCATTTACCCCAAATGTCGATGAATCCACCAAAGGTTGACACTGACTCCTTGTCAGAGCCAACCATATAAATTGTATAAACCCAATAGCTTAGACCGTTTCTCGTCGGAGCAGGCTCCCGGAGGACGCTACTCAGTGAGGATGCCCACCTACTTTGGTTGCGGGCTTCATGGGCACATTCGACGCTTCTGTAGGGTTGGGAGGGTGTCCGGTGGTGGTTCCGGTGGAGGGTCCGGTCGTCTTAGATCCTACGCAGAGGTAGTAAGAGGGCTTCCGGTGGCAGGGTTGGTGGCGCCTAGGCACCCCTCGACGCAAGGGTGCTCCCGGTGGAGTTCTTGAACGCCTAGATCGAGTGCCTGCAGCATTGCCTTTGGGTGTCTCTAATGGACGGTGAGGTCGACGTGCAGTAGGTGAAAAGGGGTTTGATTGATGCCGAAGGGACCTGGGAGGTTGAGGGTGTCGCAATCGTCCTTCTTGACGTATGGCATGGAGGTGGAGCAGGTGGACAGTTTGGCAGCCATTGGGTTCTTGTCGGTGGACGAAGCCCTGCTCCGCTTTCCACGGTGGAAGATGGGCAGAGGGACATTCCCTAACCCCTCGCCCAGGAGGGTTTGCCTCATCTGTGAAGGGGTCCCGATTATCCTTTGTGACGAGGAGGGGTTGGCCTTCGTGGTGAGGGGTTTTGCCAGGGTGGAGAGGGGGAGTCTTGGCTTCTGCTCGTGGGGCTCGCAGATGTCGCTTGCAGTCGTGCTGCAAGGGGACAGTTCGGCGGACATCCCTGCTATCGTCACTATCGATGTTGATGGTGTCCCGTTTGTCGTGCGCTTGTGGGTGGTGGAAAAGCTACAGAATGTGTCGGCGGTCGGGTAGGGTTGTAGAGAGGTGGTGGGAGGTAGAAGACGTATGACCATTGGAGCGATTCAAATTTGAATCACGCCGCACCATAGAATGGGCCAAATGCTTCGGTTGGGCATGGGCATGCGGTGGGCTCAGTCGGTTCTGCTGGGTCGGGTGTGGACTTGGCTAACTTGGGCTCGGGTTTTGGCGCGGGTGACCAGCTCGGTTCGAGCAAGGTGCTGTCGATTTTGGCTGGTTCAGGTTCAAGTGTCGGGCCCACGCTGGGGACCCAGAACTTACCTGAATCCGCCCCCTCTCTGCACAATGGGGTCGATGGGATCCTGCCCGCCTTCCCCACTGTTGCCCCTATGATCAGCGCCGAAGAAGCATCCTCTGGGTGGAGTCCCGGCGGCTACTGCATCCACGACTGGTGATAGTCTTCCGTCGGGGGGGGGGGGGGGTAGGCAGAGGCTTTCCCCTTGGCATTGCACTGGAGAGGTGTCACTTCTAGCCACATAGGTCTGCCCTCCGGTGCGAACGTGGTGGGGCCGCTTGGGCCGATCACGACTTGGTCTCCCCCATCCAGCATTCAATGGACCTTTGGGGCTGCAACAGGCAAGAGGCAGAGAGAGGGGAGACCGGCCCGATCCCCTATGCTTCGTCAATCCTTCTCCATTGGGCCACCGCCAGTCTTCCTGTTACTCCAACGTTCTAAGAAAATCGGCCATCCGCGTCAGTTAGCTGTTGGTCACCCAGAAGCTCTGGTGGGCAGTGAAACAACACAGAGCGAGAAGGTCTCCAAGGAACTACTCCCTTCCTCATTGTTTCTCGAGAACTCAACCGGGCCTCTCCAACCTGAGCACCAAGAGTACCCTCTTGAGGTTGCTTTGACTTGCCTAGCAGTATCCGAGAAGGAGCTTCTCGTAGTGCATTCTCATCTGGTGGACAGGAGACCTTTGTTGGAAGGGGAGGAGGATGGTCCGGAGCCTCAGGGTGAGGCGACTGCTTTGTTGACTATGGCGGAGGGGTCAAAGCATAGGAGTTGCCTAGGGAGGGAGGTAGTAAGGGAGCTACTAGGGGAGATTGAAAAAATCACGGGGGAGTAGGTGAGGGAGCAGATTGCCAAGGGGGGAATCTCCTTTCAGGCAGGGGCAGATAAAGATGTGGAAGGGGTTCTCTCCAAAATTAAGAAGAGGTGGAGGTCTCAGCAAAGTGGGGTTAAGGAGGGGGATGGGAGTAGGGAGGAGAGGGATACCCCTTTGCCTTAATGAGGATAGTCTCTTAGAATGCGTAGGGGCAAGGCGGGGTGGAGAGGAAGAGGGCAGTGAGACAACTGATTAGACGATGCAAGATTGATATTCTTTGTATCCAGGAGACAAAGTGTGAGGAGGAGGAGGATGCTCTCTTGAGGGAGATCGTAGGGGCCCGCCTTTCTTTGGGGGTCGCCTCCCCGACAGTGGGTAGGTCCAGAAGTATTATAGTCCTCCGGAATCTGTATGAAGTGGAGGAGGTGACACATGAGAGGAAGGTTAGCAGATGGTCTACCTCTTTGCATTTCGAGAATATCAGGGATGGCTTCTCTTAAGACTTCAGTGGGGTGTATGACCTTCAGCCGAGAGAGGAGAAGCAGCTACTATGGGATGACTTGATTAGACACCATCTCACTTCTACACAGCCTTGGTATATTGGAGGAGACTTTAATACGGTGGTGGCCCCGTGGGAGAGGACAAGGGATGCTACATATGCCAGAGACATGGAAGACTTCTCTGATTTCATCCAGGATGTAGCTCTGGTGGATATTAGCATGGCCTTTGGGCGCTTCCCTTGGTCCAACCTGAGAGTAGATGCTTCTTGTTCTAGGCTGGATAGGTTTCTGATTTCTGTTGATTGGGAGGACCATTTTCCTCATGTGCAGGTGGTGCCGCTGGCAAGAGCTATCTCTGACCACAAGCTCATCTTTCTGAAGATCAGCCAGTTGTTTGACAGAAGACACAATTTCAAGCTTGAGCAGTTTTGATTTAGAGCGGCTGACTTTATAGAGACGGTCACAGGTGCTTGGTACACTTAGAATGCATGTTCCTCTACTATGGCTACTTTAGTGAGCAAGCTGAAACATATTGGTCAGGTTCTGTAGGCTTGGGGCGCCGATAAAACCTAGGAAAGGCAACGAGGGATAGGATTCTTCAGCAATTTGAGGGTCTTGATTGTTTGGAGGAGGCAGGTCTCATGGATGATGAGAATATGACTCTCAAGAATACTTTGCGAGACCAGTTCGATGAGATAATCTCTAGAGAGAAGATCTACAGGAGACAGAGATTGAGATGGATTAAAGAGGGAGATAAAAACACAGCTTATTTTCAGCGCATTGCTTCTGAGAGGAGGAGAGTTAACTCCATCTCTTGCATCAAGGTGAGGGACCTCTCCTTCTCCTCAGACGAGGAAATTAGAGACCAGGCAACAGATTTCTACTCTTCGTTGTTTACAGAGAACGAGCACTGTAGGCCAAGGATTGCAGATGATCTTCTCCCCTGCCTTTCCCCTGAGGAGAGGGATGCTATCTCCCAGCCCTTTTCAAAGGAGAAAGTTCACTAGGCAGTCTTCTCTCTTGCAGGTGATAGAGCCCCAAGACAGGATGATCGGCGAAGAACATTTCAATCTCCGCCACCACCATATTCAATTCGTCGAAGCCCCTGATATTGGAGCCCGGGAGTTTTTCACTAACTTCCGCCGACAGACCCCTGCGGCAGATGGTGATCGCATCTTCGGGCGTCGGAGGATTATCGCAGCGCATGCTGACGTCCCTCTATCGCTTGATGAAGTCCAACGCTGTCTCACCTTTCTTCTGTTGGAGGGCACAGAGCTCCGCCAAGGAGATTTTGCAGTTGACCATTTGGAAACGATCGACGAACTTCTTCTGCATATCACCCCAATCGGCTACCGAATTAGGCTTCAACCTGGAGTACCACTGGAAGGCGGTGCTTGTCAATGACGTGGCGAAGTATCGCAGCAGATATGCCTCTTCCAGTGCCAATTCGCCCATGGCCGTCATGTAATAGTCCAGGTGTTCATGTGGGGAGCCCTGCCCGTTGAACTTCTGAAGCTTCGGGGCTTTTGCGCAGTTAGGCGGAAACTTCTTGAATTGATGGTGAAGGGGAAAGGGCACGCTGTACAAATCAACAGTGGCCACAACCTCCCCATGTCGAGCAAACTTCGCCTCCACGATGCACTCGATCATCTGCCTCTGCGTCATAAGGTTCTCTGCAGCAGGAGTGACAGATGACCGCGCGTTGGCTTCATGCTACGGAACTTCAAACTCCACCGCCAATGGCAACTTTACCGCGGTGACAGAGGCATTGGCCGCGACTGGAGGGAAGGCTGCTGTTCCACTCCAATGGGTGTCGCATGAGGTGGGACGCGAACCTCTTTTTCACGCAATAGCGCCTGCAAGAGATTCTTAAGTTCTTGTTTTTCGCGTCGGAGCTCTTCCAACGCGAGGGTCTGCGACTCTCTCCCAAGATCTTCCTCCTGCGCGGGGTTACTGTCCCCATCAATACTATAGACGTCCTCCTGGCGCTCTTCTTGCCGTGTAGGCTCGGGCTGGGATGTACCAGCAGCTGGCACCTGCTGTGTTTGCGCCAGGATCTGGGATACAGGCCTTGACTTCCTCAAATATTGAAGAGGTTGGTTGAGCTCCTCCGAGGTGTCCTCAGGCTGCTTGTCGCCAGAGGTGGCTGTTGGACCACGAAAATTTTTCACGTAGGAAAAATTAGAAGACATTCCCCCCGTAGGACGCTACGATAACCGCCGGGGCCCACGGTAACTAGCCTAAAAACCGTTAGACGGGAACACCCGTCCACCTCTCCCAGGTGGGCCGACACTAAGGTCGCTGGGCTACGACTATTGGCTCCATCACGAGGAAAGAGAAAGTAATTCCACTAGGACATAAAGATGTATTTTTATTCATAAAATAACTTAAACTGGGCGGAGAATGTATTAGAATAATGATTTATTACTCTTGGGATAGCAGAGGATAAAACGGATCAGAGCTACCCCACTATAATACATAACGGATCAGTCTTGGCCCGTCACAGGGAATAACGGATTAGGTGGGGTGCGTTATATTAACATGGCACGCCTCCCTTGGTCCGTCATTATCATCTCCTACAATTCCGGACTCAGCAGCCATGGCGGATCAGTGTGGGAGCGTTATGTGATATAACGCACCTCCACTGGTCCGCTATGACTACCCGAGTGATTTTTGTCAAGATTTACTACTCAGAAATCATAACGGCCCACTGTGGGTCCGTTAAAGTCACCCGAACGTGAAAAATCCACAGAAAACCCATGACTATAACGGTCGCGGGAGGGGGCATTATACTAACAACCTATATACAGAATACATGAGCATAACGGACTGATGGCGATCCACCGTATGAGCATAACGCGCCAGAGGCGATGCATTAAGCATATAACGGTCATTGGTGTGACCGCCATGTGAGCTGGGCGACGAACGAGTTCGGTTTGAAACTGAACCACGCCACGGTCGATTGAAATCGACGGGTTCGCTTACAAAACTTGTAAAAATATAAAACCTGCCATGCCATACATTCATACAAGCCCACAGAAGCTAGAAAACGTAAATTCCATGCCTATAAATGATCAAAAACATAATTTAACACATTTTTAGGGAAAAACTAAAAATGGACATTAACTAGGCTAAACGGCCGTGGATGGGCGTGCATGTGATATGGATGTGTTCCTGTAAACGGCGGAAACGGGATCGAATTAAAGAGGAGATGATGATATTGTGGGTGTAACGGCGGAAATGGGATTAGATAAAGATGATGATGTTGATGTATGTGGACGACGGGATCGCCCGTGATATTTGCTTCCCATCCCAATACGAGCTCCCCGTCTACCGCAAGTATGGTTTGGATCCATTCACCCCCCTTTGGATCCACCCTCTGATATTGTAGTTCACGTCCTCTCGCCCTCCAACACAGTTTTCACTTGGGGTGAGTAGGGAGATACCTGGGATGCAGGCTAAGTCATTAGTGGATGCATCCGGCCTTGCTTCTGGTGGACAGGTACTCCCGTCATGGGACACATTGTAGATCTATTTAAAAATCCACTTAGAATAATAAGAAAGAAATATGAATAAACATGGCTAAGAAGAATGTGGGAAAAGGGGAGGGAGCATGCGTAGGATACGAATAGGAGTGTGATCGCCAGAGGACTCGCATGCCTCAATGAATATGAATAATAAACAAAGGAGAGATCGCGGATAATACCTTTGAAGTGGGGGAGATTGTGAGTGTTCCCGATTGGCCGGCCGATGGAGAGAGTTCTTCTCGATTAATTACCCTTGCAAAATAGACAACAACCAACAAAGAAATAAGAATTAGAACTAAAGTGTGCAGTATCAAAATCCCAAGTGAATATGTAAACATGAAAGCATGGAGAAAGACACACCTGTTGGGTCTTGGCCCTTAAACCCCTATGCAAAGGGTGGGGATAGAAATATGATGAATGATGTGAAATGTGCAAGTGTTGCACGAAGGAGACCCAACGTGGTTGAGAAAGATATCAATAGAATGATGCATGCATGCGTAAACTAACTTATGCAGTTAAAAGAAACAGAGAAAAGAGAAGAGCCTGGGGAGTATTTCTCCTATCTTTGGCTTTGGATGAACGATCAGGAGGAAGCCACCGAGAGATTGAGCAACAGATGCATGGGAAAACTTCCTCCTTGAGCCAGCAGTCTGACAGCACCTCCCCGTCCTAATAAAGTCCTCCCCCCTTCAGCAAAGAACCGTAGGGGGGACTCTTATAGGGAGAGATGCGTGGGTTTAATCTGAGGATAATTAGGATAGATAGTTTTAGTAAGAGATAATCGTGGCAAGAGGTAAGTAAGGAATCCTCCCAGTCATTAGGGCTCTTTCCCCAGTTGAAAGGGAGTCCAGAATGAGGAAAGAAGAGTCACGGCAACCTCAAGAAAAATGTCGTCAAATACAACTGACATTTATAAAATAAACGCCTACTATAACAGACGTAATTTTAGCAACAAAAATAAGGAAACCTCCCAATTCGTTATACAACTCCTCGACAAACTCCACTAACCCTTCAGAGGCCTCATCAGCCTCTTGGGTGGCGTCCCTAGTTCTTGGTAGCGGTAATCCGATATTATCGAGTTGTCGGTACCCGGAGCTCTGGGTCGTTACAGTTGGTATCATAGCAGCTTTGAGGACTTGTATAAGGAATTGACATTGCATAGCATGGTCCAGAGCAAGTCCACTAGATTTGTCTACTGCTGGCTTAGGATGTTTTCCGTGTTTGTTGATATGATTTCCACCGGTATGTGCTTTTTAGGTTTCGATGGCACGTCATCAGAAGGCACGTGTTTCCATGGAGGGAAGTGGTACTTCTCCTTCGGTGGTGGTTGTGATGGTTTATGCGCCAGCGCCAAGTCAAGTTCCAGCAGCTCCCGCCCAAGCTGAGGAATGCGTGCCGGGTGTTCGGGGTGGAATGCAGAGTGAAGACGTGCTGCCTCATCTGCCGTCTGGAGTAGGGTAGGTGATATCTCAAGTGCGCGCCCAGGTTGAGTCCTCTCAGCTAGGTGTGCAGCATCACCTTATCCCTCAACAGATTGGGCAATTGCAACAGGTTTATTTGCCGAGCGTCCCCGGAGCTCCTTCCGTTGTTCCCATTATCGATGGTGCTTCTTCTTCCAAGTCCAAAAGCAAGAAGTTCAGGAGATTCAAAAATAAAGGGCGTGAGAAGCAGCGTGCCCAACAATCTTCTACTTGTGTTGTTCCATCGCCAGTCCCGTCTTCTCAGCAGCGTCAGGGACCTACTACCCATCAGTCGGGATCGTGTGGGAGGTGTGGTGGTAGCCACCCTGGCAGGCCATGTTCTTTATCGGTGGTTTGTTTTCACTGCGATCAGCCAGGCCATGTTGTTCGAGACTACCCGTTCAGGCCCAGACCGGTGCAGTTCTCTCCATTCGCCTAGCCACAATAGCCCCAGTTTCAACCTGTGCGGCCACAACCTCAGCAGGACTCACCAGTGTCTCAGCTTCCTTGTGCTGAGCAGTGACGTCCTACCTTTTGGAAGGTGCATTTTTATTTTTTGATTAGTTAATTTGTGTTTTAATTATTCCTGCTGCTTGAGTTTTATGTGATTTAGTTATCTGTTAATTATTCATTATGGTGATGCCATTTGTGTGATTGTGTAGATGAACAAGCACTAGATAATGAGCAAGGTTTAGAGCTTACCCGGTTGGTTTGAAGAAACCAACCCCGTTTGAAGACGAGGGCGATCGGGGAAGTGTGGATTCCCCGCATACTGCGTCGATGAAGCTTCAACTATTTTAAAAGTACATGCACTACTCCTCTCATAGGAGGGTTGAACAAAGGGTGGGGAATGTGGATTACAACAAAAACTACCTCCACACAGGGAGGGCCACTAAGCCGGCCACGCGGGGTGGGGGAGAAGACTACTATGGTACCGAAATGCCGCTCGACCGGTTCAGCCTGCTTCTGGAACAATCAGATCGACAGTCGCTGTTGATGCTTCCACGGACTGTAACGAACTTGGAAGACACCGAAACCAGCGCCAAACCTTCTCTTACTGGTCCAGGAAGGCTCCCAAATTTTTGTGGGAGCGTCCGGTGTCATCGCTATTCGTCGCTGGCTCTGGAACCGGACTGATCTGCTCGGACTGGGACTGTTCTTAGGTCACAGCAGCAGGTAGACAACGCAGCCACGATCACTCCCAGAGTCAAAATGGTGCGGGACCAAAATGGGCATGTCTGTGAATGAATCCTCTTCTGTCTCTAGCCAAGAAGGCCACCAGGGGAGGTCAGAGTAGGGAGATAGAGGATGTAGAGTGGAGGGGTGTCTGTTCTGATTTTGAGTGGACTAACCTGCGCACCTAGGGGAGAAAATTTGAAACGGATTGCTCCAAACTCCAAACGAGGCTCCGCTGGCTGTGTTGGACAGAGGACAGGTAGGGGAACGTTCCAGCCAAATGGCGCACCAAGAGGAGCTGAGGTGTGGATGTAGCAGCTTCTGCACCGGCACTCTGGTCCTCCCTTGGATGCCAGATGCGCACTCTGACGAGAATGGACCTCTCGGACTGCCCTGACCTCGAATGAAGATGGGATCACCTCGCCGATGAAGCTGACTGGAAGAGCTTTCTGTCTATGTATGGCACGCCTCTATAAGTCACCGGATGACCCCGAATCAGGCTCTGCAAGTTGGGCTTCTGCTACTGCCTGCGAGCTGGGTGTGCTAGGGGGTGATAGAAGTGGTAGGGGTGGAGGAGGGGTGATGGGATTGTAGTGTGGTGAGTGGCTAGTGGCTTTGGGTGGTGGGGGAGGGGAGATCAGATGCGGTGTCCGAGCGAGATTGGATTCGAGGTGCATTAATGGTCTGTGGAAGGTCAACAGAAGGCCAGTCGCGATTTGGATCGCGCCTGCTGGGCCGGTGAAGGTTTCCCGTTGACGAGTATCTGGTGACCAGTGGGTGGTCTTTCACAGACAGAAGATGCTGGATGTCATGGCTCGAGAACGGTGAGAGTCGTGTGCCAGCGAGGCCTTGGGTGGCCGATCATGAGATTTGCCTTCCCGGATTGGATCTGGGATTTGATGGGAGTTCATCTTTTAGCAAGAGCTGGTCCCGTGCTATTGTTGGCGTTCGGCTCGCCAGGTGTGAGATGATGCTTGGCATGGAGCCGACAGATTCGTGGTAGTCAGTTGGGATGACTGCGTGAGCTGGAGGAAGCTCTGCAATGGTTGCCCCTGGTGCAAGGTGTGAGATCTGTCAGCGGGTTGTGAAGCTGATATTTTGTTGGTCCGCCGGGTGTGTGGTTCTGATCGGTGATTGGTTCTCGTGGTGAGGATTACGTTTCCTAGGTAAGCGAGATGGCGAGATGGTGGCAACGATGCTGTGGTAGGTTTTCATGTTGGCTGAGGTGACGTCAGACTTGTACTCCTTTACATGTGCCGACTCTGATGATCGATGTACATTGGATGGTGAGCAAGGCGTTGTCCGTGATCATTGTCTGGTCGCACCTTACAGGATCGTGTGTTTTGCAAGTTTTGAGGTTTGGCTGGGGCGCTGACGGCGTCGTCAGTTGATTCAGGCGTTCTCTCCTAGTGGCTTGGTGCTTGTCCTGAATTTTGAAGATGAAATTTTTATCAGGGGGAGGGCTATAATGTCCTAAATTTTTTGGATATTTTTCAGATCAGAATCTGTGGGTTTCGGATCACTTTTGTGGGTCTCAGAGTGAGTTTTGTGGTTTACTCAAGTTTTCGTCTGGCGAGCCTTCGGAACCCCGTGTAGGGTGAACCGTTGCGTTCTCCAACTCCGGGACGTTACCAGTCCGTTGTGCTTTTGCCGAGGATCGTTGGGAGTGTTTTTTCCTAATTTTATTTTTTTTCAAATTTTCAAAACCCAAAATATTTCCTTATAAATAAACCCCCCACCCCTTCTCTTTCTCTCATTCTCTCTTTCTCACTCTCTCACCTCTCTAATCGTCTGATAAGTCACACGCGTGGAAATTATAACATGCAAGCATTAAAAAAGCCGAAACACAAATGTGCATGTTGTTTCTTTCCGATAAACGGAATTTATATTTTTTTCGCGTGTAAACAGACTGGCACGCCCGCTGGGACTTTTCCCGCCCTTCATTTAACTGCTAAGTCCTTTCAATGCCCTTATAAAGACCCTAACTCTTCTTCTCTGTTGAAAATGAAGAAGGAAGCAGTTCGAAAAGCAAAGGAAACTCTCGCAATGGCAGCAGTCACCTATGGCACGCTCGTTGTTGCAAGCCATGCCAGCTATGGCTATCTCACCGTCCCCATTGTGTTTGGGGATTTTCCGGCGGTTGTTGGTTCCCCTTTCTTTCTAGGAGTGATTCCCACCAACCAGCCGGAGATGCCCCCTCCGGCTCCGTCAGCTGTCACTGGGGGTAACAAGCTCCGTCTGATCCAAGCTCACGTGTTCTCGGTGAACACTCTCACTGCCAATGTCGTCCCCGCCAAATGGGGGCAGCATCGCCGCCGACAAGGAGGAGGCCAGTGGCAAAGACCTCAAGATCCGGTAAGTCCATACTTGTCGGGGATCTACGTGTTCGGCTCGACAGTGCTGAGCCAAGGATCCCGCGGGACCGATGCATCCCCAACATACCCACTTCTAACCGTTTCTCGCTCCTCTACAAAATGCGAGAAGACGGGCTAGCCTTCAAAAAGAAGACTAAGTCCGGTGACGGGGATAAGGCCTCCAGGCGACGTCCCCGGAAAGTCAAACAAATCTGGGTCACCAAATAAGAGGCCCAAGCAATCAAGCAGGCTAGGGCCAATAAGCCTGCGCACACCCAGCCCCAAGCTGACGTGGCATCATCACGTGTCATACAAGGGCAGAAGAGAGAAGGGACTTATCGCAAGCCCAACTTCACATCACAGAGCTCAGGACCTATTCGAGCTAAAGCAAGCAACTGTGCCTAGACACCCCTGTCGCTGGTCTCTGTCTTTGAAAGACTAACGGAGTCCCTTCCTATAAAGACCTTCGTCTTTGATAGATTGGGGGCACCCCTTCGTCCTAGCAACCATGCGCAGAAGAGACGAAGAGGAGTCCAAATGGCAGAGACAGGTGGGAGTATGAAAATCTACACTTGTTACGCCCATGGCAACAATTATATAGTCAAGCCCACTTCATTCGCCAACAAATCTAAGATTCCCTTGACCCCGAGTATTCTCCGCCTTCCACATCTCCACACACCCCCCCATCTACATCTACCTCCACCTCTACATATCAACCTTCACCCTCTACAAGCCAACCCTACGCTCCCATAAGTCAGCCCTCCATGAGTCAGCTTTACGCCACATCCACCTCTGGATATCAAACCTCCACATATCAACCTTCCATGAGTCAGCCTCCTGTGTCCACATACCCATCTCCATCTCTGCCTCTAGTCAGGGGAATTCCACACCTCGAGTAGGTAGATGTCATCCACTATATTCCCACTCCTGCACCTTTGCCAAATCCCTCCACCACTAGCCATGCACCTTTGCCTATGCAACCTCCACTTCCTTCTACCTCGTCTCATACCCCTCGGCATCCGCCTTGCCCAAAGCAAGCTCCTTCTACTCTGTTGCCAGAGTGTTTCACCGATATCTTCAGGGCTTTGACGGCCACTCACGCATTGCCACTTCCTCTGGTTGTGCCTTCCCGACCCGCGGTGGGGAATATACTCCAGTTCTATGATTTTCATCGCCAGTAGGGGCATTTGGTTAAGGATTGTCCCGAGTTCTGGGATTATATTTATGACTTGGAGGATCATAAGAGGATCGATTGGGCCACGATTCACAAGGTCATTCTACATCTCCACAGCAAGCAGCAGCAAGAAGCGCCGCCCAGACAGCCGTCTCCATCTCTTACAAGACCAGGGGCATCACCGTGATCCTTTATCTAGTGTTGCACCCACTCCGTTGCCTAGTCCATCACCCGTTCCCTCACCTATGTCTCCACTGACCCCATCGCCATCTCCTACCCCGTCCTCACAACCTCCACCTACCCAAGCCTCTACTCAGGCGGGTACCTCTACCCCTTCCTTCACTCCCGTTGCCACCCTCACTTCCGCTCCTAATGTCGCCAAACGTGTCATCTCGGCACGTCGACGGTGGGCGCCACGTGCCTCCTCGCCTTCATCATCACTGTCTTCTTTGCCGACACCATTTCCATCACCTCCCTCTTCATCATCCCCATTGCCCACGTCGCCTCTGTCTTTGCTACCTTTGCCCACTCCATCTCCACCGCCTTCACCTTCTCCGCCTATTGAAACTAATGATTTGCACACATATCATTCTTGCAGGTAATAAAGGGGTGGTCATTTTGCACATAAAAAATATAGTGCGAAAAGAACATTATATGATCTTCTTTCACAACATTGACATTTTTTACATATATGCGTAAATACAAATGCATTGATGATGAATATGTAACATTTATTCTAAAAGTAGTTGGAGAGGGAAAGATTTGTGGCCCAACATTTCACGGTCCAAAGGCCCATCAAGGTCTGCACGGCCCAGTAAGTGACAGCCCCATCAGGGCCCACTTGCTTATGACCCAAGGTAAAAAGTCCAACAAGACCCACTGAGCCTTGGCTTGGTCCCCCTAGTGAAGGTCTCCCCAACGCTCTGGAAGAGCCCAGGCGTTGATTAGACCGAGCCAACCAAATGTGGATAAAATGCTCCCTCAGGGATGCCCAAGGCCAGGACTCCTGCATGTACGAGGAATACTCCTTGAATGAGCCATCGCTGGGACTCCTTAGTAAGCCATAACAAATGCCTCACAGCCGGACACTTATCCCTAAAAATTATAGGCGAACCTTGCGCTACCGTCTGAGAATGGGAAGCTCAAGAGGATAAGGGGAGAGCAAAA
The DNA here is from genome assembly GCA_024336825.1 of Amorphophallus titanum. Classification (NCBI taxonomy): domain Eukaryota; kingdom Viridiplantae; phylum Streptophyta; class Magnoliopsida; order Alismatales; family Araceae; genus Amorphophallus; species Amorphophallus titanum. The sequence continues at coordinate 22,974,676 of JANBPO010006859.1, forward strand.
GTCTCTGAACAGCAAAAGTTCCTACCGTGGACGTAATGCCCCCTACACTCTCACAATTCACCTACTCAAAAGAGGGAGCTTGCAGCTACATAAATCCAGGGATCCCCTTCGGAAAGATAAGTCAATCCTAACCATCTCAACTGGTGAAGAGCAGTCTTGTGCCCTACACCTCCCTTGCCTCCTTTCGCACTTCGCTCTTACCCTTGCTGACTTAAACATCAGAGAGTTTTCTCTGAGATAACAATCTGAGGCTCCATGATCGCTTCTTTCCCTTTTGCAGAACTCCGTTCTAAGATGGCTACTCGCAACTCATCTGAGACCCGTGTTGCCCTAGATCCGACGGCCAGCGGCTTAGCACGAGATCTCACCTCTTCATCTGACGCCATCTGTGGGAAAGGGAATCAGAAGCCAACATGGTGCGTAGGAGTAGCAGCGGGAGGGTGACTGGCGATAGGGAGAAGGCGCTGGCGGCCGTGAACCAGGAGCCCGCGCCGTCACACTAATTGATCGGCCCTATTCCCAACGCTCAGGCCCATGGGGGCGTGTTCCCCATTGGGCGAATGGCCAACTAGGCATTGTTGGATGCAGTGGCACGGGCGATCTTCTGGGCACCGTCGCGTGCTCCTGGTATTTCTGACACGACTTAGCATACTTGTAGCAGTCATCAAACATTGTCGGCCAGTAGTAGCGAAGCTTCTTTATCTCAATTTTTATTTTCGGTCCCGCCTGGTGTGCACCAACTGTCCCGACGTGAACCTCCTTCATGACTCTCCAAGCCTCTTCAGTGGATAAGCATCAGAGGAGTAATTTTTGTTTGGCATCTGCCACAACCCAGAGTAATATCCCATTTCAGACGTCGTATGAGTCCTTTGTTCTGATCAGCTTCATCTTATCTTTTCTTCATTTGGGCAATTGCTGGAATTTAAACCACTGGGTAAGAGGGTCCCTCCAGTCAGGTGAACTGACGACCTCCGCTATGGTGACCTCAAATTCTTCTTCTGATTCTTCTATCATACTAGGCACCTTGCGCTGATTTATTACTCGGATGTTAAGCGATCCATCCGGTGGCACTGCCAATGAACTTGCCAGCTTTGCCAGTGCGTTAGCTTGTGCATTTTCTCCCCTGGCGATGTGGCCTATTTCAATGAGGTAGAACAGTTCCATGAGCCGCTTTGCCTTAGCATGGTAAGGGAGTAGCTCAGGTTTTCGGACATCAAACTGTCCCTGGACTTGCTTGACGATCAGTAGAGAATCGCCAAACACTTGTAGCATCTTGATCTCCATTTGCAAGGTGACTTGGAGTCCAATAATCAGAGCTTCGTACTCTACTTTATTATTTGTGCAGGGTTTACTGATGGAACATGAAGTGTGCAATACTTCTCTGTCTAGGGATTTGAGTACGATGTCGGCTCTAGCCCGCACTTTGGTGTGTCCGAATAGGGTTGTTTCTATCCTCGAGGCTCCGTCGAAGTACAGTTTTCAGGCGGTCTATTGGACTTGATTCACCTCCAGTGTTTCATCTTCAGGCAACTCTATAACCAGTGGGGAGTCTTCGGGTACGGGATGTGCTGCAAAGAAATCCGTGATGGCTTGCTCTTTAACGGCCTTTTGCGGCACGTAGGTAATGTCAAATTCCATTAGCAGTACGGCCCACTAGCCAAGACATCCTGATGGGGGCATCTCTCGTCCTTCATCCTTGGTTGCCCCTTCATCTCTGAGCCCTTACTTCCCTCATTGTATTTTTCTTGATATTTCTTGTATTAAGTCTCCATTTGTCCTCATGGAGCACCACCCTAATCCCTTGTACCCTCCTTCTTCATCTTCCTATTCCCGTGTAGATTCCTCTTCCCATGCGGGTCCATCTTCTCGTGGCCCCTCCGATCCATCGGATGAACGAGCCAAGCTTATGGCCCACCTTTCATCTCTTGTTCGTCGAATGGACCCAGCCCAGGCCCAAAAACTTATTGTAAATCACCTTAATGGGCCTCCTTTTCATAGTGGGCCTCATCCTCTTAGTGGGCCTCCATCCTTTAGTGGGCTTTCTTCTTTTTGGCCTCCTCCTTCTCTTAATGGGCCCTCTTACCTTGATGATGGGCCTCATCCTCTTAATGGGCATTCTTCTCCTAATGGGCATTATTCCCTTCAAGGTACTTCTTTTCTTAATAGGCCTCATTCTATTAATGGGCCTCCTCCTTCTATCCATGTTGCTCCTGGCCCAGTTGGTCCTCATACTCATGTTAATGTCTCTTCTAGGCCCATGTACCCTTCCACTCCCGGAATTAGCACATATTCTTCTCAGTCTGGATCTTCTCATCTAGCCCATTATCATCATTCTGGTCCAAATTCACAATCTCTTTCTCAAGTTGGCCCACATTTCTCTCGATCTCTCCCTACCTAGGAGATGATTGCTCAGACCCAACGCCAGCTTGATGAACTTCAACTCCGAATTGATCCCAAGTCCTCCTTAAGTGTTCCATTCGTATTTCAAGATCTTCAGCTTCCGCCATCTTCTCAAATTCTCCCATATCACCATTATGGTGGAGTGGGTGACTCGTATGTGCACTTAAAATAGTTTATTTATGAGTCAGCCCAATTTTGACATGACCAACACTTGGTGGTTTACTTATTTGGTCTGTCTTTAGAAGGCTCAGCTCAGGATTGGATCTTTTCTCTTCCATAAGAGCAGATTGTGAACTTTCAGATTGTGTAAGACAAGTTCATTCAACAATTTCAGGACCAAGTTGGGCCCAAATATTCTATGGTAGATTTGACCGATGAGAAGATGAAGTCCGATGAGGAGTTCTCCACCTTTGTTGACCGATGGTGCCGCCTCATCGCACAAGTCCCAGAGCACATTTAGGAGCAAGAGCTGATCAAGATGTTGATATCTAATGCAATGTCGGAATACCACTTCATCTTAGCCCTTAATGACATTACCTCCTGGTAGCAGCTTTATAGCTGAGCATGCTTCATTCGCCAACAAATCTAAGCTTCCCTTGACCCTGAGTCTCCACATTCAACACCCGCATACACTTCCCCATCCATTTACACCTTACGCTCCACAAGCCAACCCTACACTCCATGAGTTAGCCTTCCACTCACATCGCACCCTCCACAAGCCAACCCTACGCCTCCACATATCAACCCTCCGTGAGTCAGCCCTCTGCTTTTGCATACCCACATGTGTCTCCACCTGTGTCTCCACCCCCAGTCAAGGAAACACTACATCCCGAGTAGGTGGATGCCATCTATATACCTCCTCCACATCCGACTCCACATGCGTTTCCACCAAATCCTTCCGCCAGTCGCCACGCACCATTGTCTACACAACCTTCACTTCTATCTCTACAACCTTCCACTTCATCTCATACCCCTCGACATCCGCCTTGGCCAAAGCAGGCTCCTTGTTCTCCATTGTCGGAGTCTTTTACCGATATCTTCTGGGCTTTGATGGCCACACGCACATTGCCACTCCCTCTAGTTGTGCCTTGCCGACCCGCGGTGGGGAATATGCTCCAGTTCTGTGATTATCATCGCCAGCGGGGGCATTTGGTTGAGGATTGTCCCAAGTTTCGAGATTATCTTTATGATCTGGAGGATAAGAAGAGGATTGATTGGGCTGCCATGCATAAATTTATTTTAGGTCTTCGCAGCAAGCAGCAGCAAGGAGTGCCGCCCAAGCAACCGTCTCCATCACTACAAGACCAGGGGCACCCCTATGATTCCTCTTCGTCTAGTGTTGCACCCACTCCATCATCCGCTCCATCACTTAGTCCATCACTCGTTCCCTCACCTATGTCTCCACCTACCCCATCGCCATCTCCTACCCTGGCTCCATCGCCACCACCTACCCAAGCCTCTGCTCAAGCGGGTACCTCTACCCCTTCCTTCACTCCCGTTGCCACCCCCGCTTCTGCTCCTAACGTCGCCCAACGTGTCATCTCGGCACCCCGACGGTGGGTGCCATGTGCATCCTCACCTTCACCATCACCGTCTTCTTTGCTGGCACCATCTCTATCACCTCCCTCTCCATCATCCTCATTGCCCGTGTCACCTCTGTCTCCGCTACCTTTGTCCACTCTACCTTTGCCTTTGCCCTCACCTCCATCTCCTCCCGAGCCCATCATTACCCTTAACCCTCAGCCCTCCACGCCTTCCAGGCCTTCCACTTCCCCACTACCTATTTCCACCTCACGGAGTGGGTGTACATTGCCTTTGGTGCCCCTTGGGTCTGGTCCCCAGGGAGACGATGAGCCGAGTCAGGATGATTCAATACCGGTTGTTCAATTCAAAGTTCAAGAATATATCTGCCACATGCCAGTCTGGGTCTTGATCCCTGACTATTTCGGGGATGATGTGCCTCCACTTTCAATTAAGACGGCTGCCAAGAAGAGCTCCCTTGCTTTGGTGCCAGTTTCTTCTCAAGCGAGGATGGTAGCATCCTCATTGTCCACCGGTGGATTCACCACCGATGCTATTATTACCCCTCGCTCCATTGTCGTTTAGATAACTGGCCGAGAGGGGTTCTCTACCCGCATGGTGCTAACTCATACGGCCGTTAAGCAGAATATGCACTCCATGTTCAATGGGCAATTAGCCGTATTCTCAACATTCTCCAAGGACATTCTGCACACCCTATGCAATCTCTCTCAGTTTATCAGTACGTCGGCCACGTCAACGTCGTGTATTGCTCTCCCTCAGCTTCATCCTGCTCTTTTATCAAGGGAGATGTGCTTCAACCCCAATTATCGAGTGGAGCTATTGAATCTCATGCTGCTTCTGCGGAGTAACAAGGCTATGTGGTTCCATGATATTCAACATTTTGAGGAGTTATCTGTCTGAGAATGTCCGACTATGGTTAGCATCGGGTGTCTAGGGGCAACTGCCCCAGCAAGGCTACATGTTCATAGCCAGGCTAGGCCGTCTGCCAGGTGGGCCCATTATTGGAGAAGATATTGCAAATCAAGAGGCCCAAGGGTCTGAGTCCATGCCAGGAAGGCCCGTTTCCAAGAAATTTTAGTAAGAAGAGGCGGTGACGCAAGTTCAAGGGCCATCTGTTGTCAGAGGCCCTGTTTACTTCACATTCGCCTGAGGTTGCAGTCGGCTGGCCGGAGGGGCTCCCTGGCCTGGCGAGGCATAGGGCTGCTCCAAGTTCCTCTAGGTAATCATCATAGATAGTTCCAGCGGGTGCTGAAGCAGCCGCGCCCTCAGGAACCTGGTGCTGGATTGATATCGTGTGGACTCCTCTTTTGGGGCCGCCTGTCGCATGGGGACGCGACGCGGCCACCACATAATCCCCCATTTTGAGCTCATCCCAGTCAGTCAGGTCCTGAGCAATGTCTTTGAGGACGTACCAGCCTTCGATGGCGTGGCCCAGTATCTGGTGGTAAGGGCAGAATAGTGGGTTGCCACTTCTTTGGGTATCTTGGGGCCTCTTGGACTTTGGGAGGGAGACTTTGCCATAGTGGAAGGCCCAGTTGAAGATCCCTCGAGTCTTTTCCCTTGGGAAGGAGTAAGGCTTCTGCACCTTCTCTTGTAGCGCAAGACCCTGCCTAACTGGCCGCCTGGCTGAGGATCTCACCATATTCCTCACTTCCCTCCTTTGACTGGGCGCAGGTATCAGGCCTAACATCCTGAGACCAAGATGCGCCTTCACCCTGCGGGTGGAGGAAACCTTGAATCAGATCGGCCGCAAGCGCCATCAATTTGGCCAGTCGTGCCTTTAGCATCTCGATCTCCCATTGTTGCCTATGATATTGGGAAAACATGACGAGGTCGTATCGGGGAGGGCCTAAAGCATGGCCTGTGTCACCACTCCTCGCTTCGTTGACGGGCGGGGGTGAGGGTGCCCCGATGTTGTGGTCCTTTGAGGTCAACGCTTCAGAAGAGGGGGAGTCTTTCCCCGTTTGCCTGTGGTGGAGAGGGTTCCAGAGGAACACTTCCTCCTCTTGCACTTCTTTAGCCAAAGGCGTCAGATGCTTGTTGCGGCGGGCTTCCCGCAGATCTGCAGCTTTGGTGGAATCATCACCGGATGGAGCCGAGATTGATATAACATCAGCTCCGTACTAATCTTCTATTGAGAAGCCAAAATCAGGGTGCTTGGTGATTTGCAGCAGCCTCTGATCCAGGCTCGACGGGTTCCACATTCTTTCGAACATTTCCTTCCGACTAGAGGGCTGGTAAAGGGGGATCCTTTGCTTTCTGACCACTCCGCAAAAGGTCAGCGAGACAAGATCACGGGGACGCTCTTGGCACGTACGGGAAAAGAGATGGGTGGAAGAGGTGAGGGGAGAGAGATGGGAGAGGGATGGCCACTGTACGGGGGTGAGGGGAGAGAGGCGGGAGCGGGGTGAGCACTGCAGACAGGAGAAGGATGACAAGCGGTCCAGCGTGGTCTGACAGTACCGGGGGCGCCGTCGCCTCGCGATTGCGGGGTGATGGAGAGGAAACAGAGAGGAAGAAGAAGAAGACGGGAAGGCGACAGTGCTAGCGCGGAGTGGTGGCCGCGGCGGCTCCAGTGGGGCTGACGGGGACGTGGAAGCAGGGTATCACCGAGAAGGGGCACGACGACGGTGAGGAAGGGGGAAGGGGAACGGCAGAGGCCGCCGATGATGGCGACGATGGAGACCGGAGGGATAGCATCGGGCAAGTCGAGGGAGGTGGCGGTGCTGTTCCGTGGTGGAAGGCTGTGGCGGTCGGCGCGATGGGGCGGATGAGTTAGTGACTGTGGGGACTAGGGTCCCGTGGACGTGAGGTTGCGATCGGGAGGTGGACACGTTTGATTGACTTAATCCATTCATAGATGATATTGCAGAAGCCAAAGTAGTTGAACCTTGTACCGAGGCAGGTGCAATATTATTTCGAAGGCCCTGAGCTAAAACATTCTGACGTGCTTGAGGCTTGATTAGGCAAAGGAATTGGTAGCGACCGCCTTGTATTCCGCAATTGTGACTGTAAAACATGTGATCCTATTGGTGAGGCCTCTTGAGACTGATGAGGCTGTTTCTACTGTTCAATTGCATTTTGAGGAGGATGCAAGCCACTCGATACGTGATGCCTTTGTTGCATTGGCTACATCTCACTATGTAAGGGACCTGGCTGTGGTTGTGTTGGCAATTTTTAGTGAAGTTGCATAGTCTGGTTTCGTATTTGTAACATGAGCTGCTGCTGTGAAGGATTAGGTTGGGGATGCTCTCCCTGTGATTGTATCAATGCTGCAGCTGCTTGCTGGGATTGTTGTTGTCGTGGTTGTGGTTATGGCAGTTGTTTTGTTTTTGTTTTTGTTTGTTGTCTTGGGTTTTTTTGTTTGTTGTTATTGTTTTTGTTTATTTTGGCTTGTTGTTTGTTATTATTATTTTTTATTTTCTGCATTCATGACATGCATTGCATCTCATATTTCCTTTTTTTATTCGCCTATTTAATAAGACTTACCCCCTTGGCCAAAAATCAAGAGTTGGTCATTTCCTAACTTGCCACAGGCAAGGGGTTAAGCCTAAAACAGATTTAATCTATTTTCTTGTTTCGTGTGTGCAAGGGCAGGTTAAAGAACAAAGCTCAAGGTTCTGATAGTTGCATGACCAGGGTCATCCCGTTCATCATTTTGCACGGCCTAAATAGGACCATTCCAGATCTAGAACCCTTAGTATCTCAACGGCTTATTCTTAGCCGTTCATTAGTTAGGACGGTGTCTAATCGTCCATTCAACCCCTCCCGTTGATGAATTCTTGCACGGCCCGATTCTGGCCGTTCTTTTATTGTGCAGTTTAATCCTAGCCGTTCATATCTCGAGAACCCCAAACTCACGAAAAGCACAAGAAAAAAAACTCAAGCTTCTATTTAACCAATCAATTCATTTATTCATATTTCAAGCTCTAATATAAATGAACATCATGAAATAGAGAAAATAATCACTCTATCTTCCGCTGGGCATCCCCGCGGGCACGTATCTCTCTCAACTCTCTGATGTAGGCCTGGGGTGTCTCTGTGATCTCTGTAACCTCTGTGGGAAGAGTCTGCACTCTGCTAATCTCCCACATGATCAGGGTGCTCCTAACTATCTGCTCATCCTCCTCTATGCCACTCCTCCTCGCCTATAGTGCGGGAAGGTGGGGTAGTGGTGGTAGTATGGTCCTGGGTATCCTAACCTGTAGGTAGCACCGATGTGGGCTGTACATCGCTAGTGTCGTGTCGCTCACAAGCCGTAGGTCCAAGCCTCACCCTCTGGGTAGTCTGACTGGAGTATCAAGGAGGAAGCTAGGGTGCATCACGAACCTCTCCAGGGGCAACCTATTGATATACAGATGCCACTCATCTATGGTCTTCACCTCTGTCGTCCTGCACTCCACTTCTAGGGAAAACCTGAAGCCGCCACCTATGAAAAAGAGAGGATGGCTCCTGAAGATCCCGCTAGCAGAAGTGATATCCTCCCTGTGGATGAACTTCATCCTGAGACCCATCCAGCACTCTAAGAGTATCATAGAACCAAATAGAGGACCCCCTAGAGCTGCTGAGGTAGTTTGGCCCCCTTCTGTCTGACTTTCAGAACATATGAAAACAGAGCTCCACAAATTAGACTAATATACCCACATGGTTCAACTAATCTTTGACTTCAAGCATCAGGGACTTACAATAGGCAATAGAGACTCCCACCGTGATCGCTACTTCACTTGTAGGTGCCCGGGGGAGATGGCTAGTGGATGGGCGGATGGAGAATGTCTCCTGAGTACCTATAGAGGAAAAAAAAAGAATGTTAGAACGTCGTGATCGTCAGAGGTGTTTACCTGAACCTCACAGGGGTGATGATCGCGAGGAGATAATCCTGGTAGGGAGATGATGGGTTCCCTCTTCCTCATCCTCGACCGGCCAAGGGCAAGGAGCCCTGCTCTGTCCCTTATGCTGAAGTCCTGCAATGTAGCTCAAAGAAAAAAGAAAAGGAAGGCCATTAGTTAGTCGAAAAGTGTAGTATCTACCCTAATAGAACAGACAGAACGAGAATGATGGTGGCAAGGTTACCTGGGGGTGGTGGGAAGGAGGGATGGCTGAGGCTTTCGACCACCCACCTTCCTATTTGTTTTGGGAAGAAACCTCTAAGTGTAGGAGCTAAGGGATTGCACTACATGTAGCGTACTTACCTGGAAGCCATGATGCAAGTAGGAAGTAGGGGCTAAGGGGTTCAAACCAACGCAAGGGAGGTAGGAGGAAGACGACCGACGTGACTCTTCTCACCCTCTGGGAGGAACTCCATGAGACTCTTCCGCCAAAGCCAACTCCTTCCACCCCCGATCTTCCCCAATGGCCTCCTCCTCGAGAAAGAACTTCCAATTCCCCAATCTCACTGGAGGTTGTTCATTTTTGTCCATTGAGCCCGAAGTCTCAGATTGTGGGGAGAGATCGTGTAGAACGGGGGAAAGAACGTGCCCACGAGCTGGGCCACGTTCTCTGACCGAGTAAACAGAGGAGGGCGGCCAAGTCTTTGGCCTCCTTGAAGGAGAAGGCGGCCAGGCTGATGGCCACCCAGCAGGGGAGGGCAGCCATCGCCCTGGCCTTCTTGAGGGAAGGGCGGCTAGGTCCCTGGCCACCCAGCAGAGGAGGGCGGCCATCTCCTTGGCCGCCCAGGACTGGGGGGCGACCAAGTCTTTGGCCGCCCAGACCATGCTCCTTGGGCCCGACTATGCCTCTGGGGATCAGATTGAGGCATTAGTCGCTCATGTGTCTTCGGCTGATAAGCCAACCTTGTCATCTGAGCAGCTTGATGTATCTTCTGGGGATACCGAAACACGTCTGCCTGCCTGGCGCAGGCCTTTGGCTTGTGGGGAGCAGCCATTGGAATGACTTCCTCTTCTTCTTCTTCTTTCCTCACTTGAACTTTCTTGCCCCCTCTATTGGGGCGCATGACAACAACTTCTTCCTTATCAGGGGCTGGTGCCGAGCCCCAAACTTTCTTAGGCACCCAGATCTGCTTGAATTTTGCCTGCTTAGGTGCCAGCGACTTCTTTTCTTCTCTCTCCATGTTGGCCCTCCTAGTCGCCAGCACTTGGAACTTGTTCTTGGTGGGGACCGCTGGAACGATGCGATCCGGTAGGGCCTCAGCTGGGTGACCATTGAGGTACACCCACTTTCCTCCTATCAGCAAAAACTTTCCCGAAGTTGACAGACGTCCTCAGGGTGTAGTAGTCTGGTTCCTTCGGTAGTTCTTCTTCTTCCTGCTAGCAGCGACAGGGGCAGTGGTCCTTCTGTCCAAGTGGTGGACATAGCATGAAATGACGGTGCACGAAATAGCCTTCCTTCGTGGCTCCTTCTTCTCTGGTACATTTGCGGCTTCTGCCGCAGCAGTCTTCTAGGATTCACCATCGACCTAGAGTAGACGAATGCGAGCCCCAGGCAGTTTGGAAAACCCACCACCGGCGGCATGGACCCGAACACCGTTGGCACTGCCAGGTACCCATCACGGACGTGGTTGTCAATGACTTGCTGGCTGAACTTGAGAGAAATCAGTCCAGTCTCCATCTGAATTCCTGCAAATAAGATTAACGCACAGTCAGAACTTTGGGGGAGGCCACCAGGCCCCCCCTACTTTGGCGAAAAGATGAAGGGAGACTTTGTCCCACTAGTGTTGACACCCGTTTTTTGTCGATAAGTTGAGTCATTCCTCTTACCAGTATTTGTTGATGCCTCGAGTTATCCATTACTCATTAGGCTATTTTCGGGCACGTCTTTGGGCTTATTTTACGGGTACCTCCCTCCGTGGCTCAATTTGCTAAAATTTAGGGCTTAATGGGCCTTGATTTTGCTTGATTTATCTCATTTTTATCAATTTCTTTTCTTCTATTTTGTCAGACGGAGGTGCAATTATCTTTTCATCGTTGCCCTTTTGTCGCTCAAATGCCTTAAGGTCAACAATATTTACTTCTTTGGGTGCCAGACGCCGCTCTGCTGACTTTGCTTTCTGCGGGGCAGCACTAGATGTAGCTGAAGAATCCTTCGCCAAGAAGGCTTCAATCTCAGCTACCACATTATTGAGATGATCGAAGACCTTATCTCCATACCAATCATTTTCTCTAATACCTCTCTCCGGAGGTTTTGTTTGCAAATTTGCACAGTGTCCTCCTGATGTGGGGGCCACTTGCATCTCATTCTGAGGTTTCTCCACCTCTTAATGTAGTCAAGAGCTGTCTCATCTGGCCACTGCCTGGTTGTATATAGTTCAGCCACAGTGACTTCTCTTTTGGTTACATGGAACCATTCTCTGAACTTCTTCTGCATGTCTACCTAGTCGCTGATTGACCCTATTGGCAGGCTGGAGTACCATTCAAACGTGAGTCCTGTAAGAGAGGACTCGAAGAATTTCAATAAGTATGACTCATCTGATGCTAAATCACCCATGATGGTCATGTAATAAGCTATATGGTCTTTCGGGGATCCTTGCCCGTTGAGCTTGTCAAATTTTGGCAGCTTAGAGATCCCGGGAGGGAGCCATTTGGCTGCATGGTGAGGTGGGTAGGGAACCCGGTAGGCATCAAAAGCCATATATTCACCATCCCCTCACTCTGCCAGCTTCATTTCCATCATTTTCTCGACCATAAACCGGTTCATTGCAGTCGGGTCCACTGGCTCTGGGTAGAAATGCACCAGTTGCAAGTATGGAGTAGCCAGAACCGTTGCCTGCGGTGGCGGGCGCAGCAGTGGTGCTTGATGTTGCTAGGGTAGCACTGGTGGTAGCAAAGGCTGGGATCCCCGTGGTGGAGGGGCAGCTTGGCTATGCTCTGCTGGCTGGGGCAGAGTGTACAATGGTGGGAAATCACAGGGATTGACTCCTCCCCGTGAGGATTCAGCTTGCATCTCCGGCTATTTGGATGTCGAAGCCTATTCATTCTTCTCATATAATTGTTTCTTCAGGAGCTCTATCTCCTATTAATACTTTTGCAATAGCATCAACACGGGTGGGTCCGGGGTCGTTGTGCTGGAAGTTCGTAAAACTCAACTCGGGAGCTACAAAAGTGATCCGAAACTCTCCAAAAAGGATCCGAAAGACCTAATAATGATCCGATAAAGATCCAGGACATTACATCCTCCCCTCCTTTAAGAAATTTTACCCTCGAAATTTAAGGACTAAGCAAAGGAGAAGTAGGGAAGAACAACCCGACTACTAACATGAATCAACATAAATCACGAGACATGCAATTCAGAGGAACACAGTCAGACCATAATCATGAGTACATGCTCAGGACCGAGCACGACACAAGTGAACACAAGTCCGACACCTCTGAAACAAGTCAATGTCGCTAACGTCTCACAGGAAAAGGAGACACGACTGCCACAACAACAGATACGGGGAAACGAAATGATAGACACATCCAGCATCCGCTTAAACAAGGAAACATAGTCCTCACAGTTGACAGCCTGACAACATTATCGGCTCCAGTGCCAAAGGCAACAGGGAACACCTGGCACACAGGACACCAATGATAGATTCACGGATAAACAACAACAAGACGACAACACCGGGCCACGAGCACAATCAAGTCAGTCCTCACTCAGACATTACATCTGATCGAGTCACAAGCTACCTCTACCAAGAACAAGGAGTGTAGCAAAGCTAACCGACAAGAGTTGGTCCACAAAGTGCTAATAGTAGACAGACGAAATCATAGAGAAACAGCACTTGCAAAAGTAACAACAACAACAGCACCTGCAGGATTTCGGCTCCGTACAGGACATAGAACCACGGAACACAACTACAAGCTAGGTCACATCAAGACACAACAACAGCTGATCACAGGACTACAAGGAACAAGTCATGCATCGGATCTCACCAAGAAAGACGCACAACAACAAGAAACGACAATCTCGGGAATGCATCTCAAGGCCTTCGAGCACGCCTCGAGAATACAACACCCAAGAGACAATATAGAGGAGCAGAGGGTACTCAATCAGCTGGAATGTTGACAGATTCCCCAACACTCACAAATGTCGAAGGAAAAAAAATGTCAATCTCAGCTTAACTTTACGTCCTGAAACGATTAATGAGCCTTCACAATACATCAGCCGCTGAACACGGCACGACGACTATGGTATGCAACAGCTCTTAACACCCTAACGGAGTCCAAAGCTAAGCAACTTGACGATCCATCCGGTCTTCAAAAATGTAGAGGGGGTAAGTGATGTCCCCATCAGCACCCCAAGGGGAAAAGTTGGGAAGAATATACCCTTTGGCAAGCAACTCCTGCAACTGCGCCCTCAATTCCCTCAACTAAGCATGAGCCATATGGTAGGGAGTATTCGCCAAAGGTCCCGTACCAGGCACAACCTCGATCACGAAATTGATCTCTGGCTGGGGAGGCAACCCAGGCAAATATTTGAGAAACACATCAGGAAACTCGCACACCACCGGAATGTCCTCCACATCCAGACATGGCTTGTCTACCAAGACCACAGAAGTGAGAAAACCCTGACAACTAGAATCAAGCAAATGACGGGCTCGAATAGTAGAACTGAGGAAATGAGGAGAGGTAGAATGGATACCTTGGAAGTAAAAGGTCGACCTACGAGGATTCTGAAAGTAGACCCTCTTCGTTCCACAATCCACCACCAGTCCTTGGGCCTTGAGCCAATCCATGCTCAAAATCACATCATAGTCCTGAAGCTGCAACGCATACAACTTGCCTGGCAAACTCGGCCCTTCGATCTAGACCGGAACCTTCTCGAAGCAATACGGAGTGACCATGAAGTCACCAGACAGTAACTCCACCATCAAATCAAAAGACATCTGGGAGACCGAGTCCTCAACACTCAGCATGAAATCCTCCAAAATGAATGAATGCAACGCACAAGAATCAAACAAAACTTGCGCTGTACAACCCAAAATCATAACAGTACCTTCCACAAGCTGCGGTGACTCTGCCTCTGCCCTGGTCATGTGGGAAATCTGGCCTCGAGCTCTCTGCCTGCCCACACTCGCTGATTGTGGTAGTGGAGGATATTGCCCCTATTGCTGAAACTACTGTTGTGGGTACTGCTACTATTGCTGAGGAAACTAGGGTGGCTGACGCGGCCGCTACGGACAGTCATGCGCCATGTGTCCTAGCTGATCACATCTAAAATAGATCACTGGCGTTGTACACTTCATGCCTGGATTCGACTCGCCATAATGGGGACACCCGGCACGAGAACCACCGACTGACCACTGTCACTGCAAAGGTGCCAGCTGCTGAACACTGCCCGAAGAAGCCTGCCGCTGCTCTCAGCCCTCCTTCTTCTTCTTCTGGAAACCGGCCTTTAAAATATCTGTGCTAACTAGATGTTCGACATAAGGGGCCAAATGGGAGAATTGAAGTTTGTACTCTGCCACCGACATCATTCCCTGGCGTAAAGAAGTAAATTCTGCAGCCTTCCTCTCCTTTATGTGCTCGGAGAAATATTTTGCCTGGAAGAGTGTGATAAACTCATTCCATGCAGGCTGAGCATTCTGAGGTTGTGCCGTGGTAGTCTTCCACCAGGTACGCACATCTTTGTTTAATTGGAAGGTAGCCAGACGGACCTTTTCTTGATCCGCACATTGCTTGACATTGAAGATTATTTCCATCTCATCTACCTAGTTCTCTACTTCATCAGGATTAGAAGAGCTAGAAAACCATGGAGGATTTAAGCTTCGAAAATTAGGGTGCAGATCACCGGCACCAGCCCTTACACCTGAATGGGCCATATTCTGTAGTGCTTGGGTAAGTCTAGCAATGGTTTGTTGCATCGCATCCTAGTCAACACGGTGAGCCATTTTAAAAATAGGATACCTGTGAAAGTAACGAATAGTTAATTCCCTATGGAATTAATGAAGGTTAACCTAGAAGAAATTTCTAATTTAACTATCTCATCCTGGCTCTACTCGTTCTCACATGGGTTTGGAAATTTCTTCCTGGTTCATAGGTATGGGTCCTTAACCTTGGACTTAGCCTATGACATTTTCCTAGGAATAAGTTAGTCCTAAGACTTATGATTTGATACCAACTTAACTGTCACGCCCTGGGCTATATGTATACAGTGGAAGACACTCAGGAATGTGAGCAGCCGGCAACAAGCCTCAAGCTACTAATTTAATCAGAGCGTGATAACATCCACATAAGAAGAATGCACACGAATATAGACTCAAAATTCAACTTTAGTGATGTAATCTTCCAAGTACACAAGTAGCTGGTCTTCTTTTGACAAAACGACAACTAGACTAAAGAAAGTTGAAAATTACATAATGACTCAATAAAGAGAAAATTACATGACCAGACTTTAGATCATTCTAATGACTAAGGATAACTAGGTCTTCTCTCGATCATCATTCATTGTCACTCTGGGACCTGTTGCTACAATAATCCAAATGCGACTCATTTGAACTTCCTGAAAAGATTGGAAAAGTAGGTATGAGCACACTTGCTCGGCATCCGTCGTGACCCGGAATACGATCCCATTCCAGGCCTCATGAGAGTCCTTCATTCTAATCAGCTTGATCTTCTCTTCTCTTTGCTTGGGTAGTTGCTGGTATTTGAACCACTACATGAGGGGGTCCCTCCAGTTGGGTGAGTCGATGGCCTCTGCTGTGGTGACCTCCAGTTCTTCCTCTTCTGATTATTCTATCATGCTAGGCACTCGGTGCTGATTTATCACCTCGATGCCGAGTGACCCATCTGGCGGCACCGCCAATGAACTTGCCAATTTTGCCAGTGCGTCGGCTTGTGCATTTTCTCCTCTAGCGACATGGGCTATTTCAATATGGTAGAACTACTCCATGAGCCACTTTGTCTTAGCGTGGTAAGGGAGTAGCTTAGGTTTTCAGACATCAAACTATCATTGGACCTGCTTGACGATCAATAGCGAATCGCTAAATACTTGTAGCATTATGATCTCCGTTTGTAAGGCGACTTGGAGGCCAATGATCAGCACTTCATCCTGCGCTTCATTATTCATGCAGGGCTTACTGATGGAATAGGAAGTATGCAACACCTCTCTGTCCGGAGATTTGAGGACGATGCCGGCCCCGGCCCGTACTTTTGTATGCCCAGATGGAGTTGTTTCTATTCTCGAAGCCCAGTCGAAGTACAGTTGCTAGATGGTCTGTTGGACTTGGTCCACCTCCAACGTTTCATCTTCAGATAGCTCCGTGACCAGTGGGGAGTCTTCGGGCACGGGATATGCTGCGAAGAAGTCTGTGACGGCTTAGCCTTTAACGGCCTTCTGCGGCACGTAGGTGATGTCGAACTCCATTAGTAGTATGGCCCACTTGCCAAGACGTCCTTTCAGGACTGGCTGGGAGAGAATGTGCTTAACAGGGTCAGCCTTAGATATTAGGCTCACTTCATGCGACAGCATGTAATGCCTGAGCTTTTTGACTGCGAAGACTAAAGTGAGGCAAATTTTCTCAATTGGGGTGTACTTTGCCTCCGCCCCTACCAGTCTGCGGCTGAGATAGTAGAGAGCTTGCTCCTTTCCCTCATTATTATCCTGGGCGAGCATTGCCCCCAGCGAACATTCGGTGGCAGCTATATACAGAATAAGTGGCCTTCCTTTGACAAGTGCCCCTAGCACAGGTGGATAAAGAATATGAATAGAGTAAAATCTACACTTCAGTGAAACTAAAGCTGACTAGATAAAATGTCGAACACGTTAGCCTCGTGGACCCTTTCGGCAATCTCCGCTTCCCGGACCTTGTTTAAAGGGGAAAATAAAGCTGCCCTGTGGCGTGAGTGTAGATCTCAGGGACTCCTCCCATCATGGCCACATTCACGTGCCATTCCGAGCCGATAATTTATTGAAGCGGGTTCGCCCGTGTAAGGGATTGATCCCCATCCTTTAGGAAATTGAGCTTTAAGCATGCCATATGCATGGCGTACATTAGCACATACCCTGTGCCCGCTCCGTGTGTTCTTTTTTTGAGCCGGGCTACCACCCGAACATGAAAAGGCCGATACACGGCTGATAGCAAGCTAACCGTTCCCATTGATTCAATAGATGAATGGATACCCATACCAATTTAAATTTCCACTATTCTTTGCTTGCTCATAACATCAATACAATTTTCTAGGCCGTAGGGCCCTTATTCCTGACGATTAATCAAGGGTGTTCTCCCCTCTGGGGAGATGTAATTAACGTCATGACCTTTATGGCACAATAGATTTTGGTCCCAATATGACACACACAATCGCCTGATTAGTCAGACGGCGCGCACCAAGGAACTTTACGAAGCCCGAACAAATCATCACTTTGTGACTGGCACGCCCACGCACTTAATAAATAAATAAATGCTACCCAAATAAACCAACAAACGAATAAATGAAAGAGCGTGAATTTTAGTACATCTATAAGGCATAGCAAATCACCTTCCCATGTTGCATAAGGACGCATCCAAGGCCAATGGCAGATGCATCCGTCTAGATTTCAAATCCATCACCTTCCATGGGTAGTGCTAATACAGTAGTAGTGAGATGATCTTTAAGTGTTGAAAAACTCTTTTCACAATCCTTCGGCCATATGAAAGGGTTTTCCTTCCTGGTGAGCCTGGTCAAAGGGGCGACGATCTTTGAGAAGTCCTTGATAAATCACCTATAATAGTCAGCTAGACCAAGAAAACTTCTAACTTTGGATATAGTAGTTGGTCGGCTCCAATTCTTGACAGCTTCTACCTTGGAGGGATCCACAGTGATACCTTCCTTAGAAATAATATGGCCAACGAAAGAGACTTTCTGATAGGCAAAGGATGGGTTGGCAGCCCGAGAGAGACATGCATAGGCCAGACCTAAAGGACGGAAGGGATGGATTTGACAGCCCTAGTGGGACGTGAAAGTCAAATCCGAAAGTCGATAAGCAAAGGATGGGTTGGCAGCCCGAGAGAAACATGCATAGGCCAATCCCAAAGGAAGGAAAGGATGGATTTGACGGCCCCAATGGGACGTGTAAGTCAAATCCGAAAGCCGATAGGCAAAGGATAGGTTGACAGCCCGAGAGAGACATGCATAGGCCAGACCCAAAGGACGGAAGGGATGGATTTGACGGCCCTAGTGGGATGTGAAAGTCAAATCTGAAAGTCGATAGGCGAGAGATGGGTTGGCAACCCGAAAGGGATATGCATAGGTCAGTACCCAGAAGAAGGAAAAGACGAATTTGACAACCCTAGTTGGACGTGAGAGTCAAACCCGAAAGCCGAAAGGCAAGATGAGTTGGCAGTCCGAAAGGGACATGCATAGGCCAAACTCAAGAGAAGGAAAAAATAGATTTGACAGCCCTATTGGGACGTAAGAGTTAAACCCGAAAGTCGATAGGCAAAAGATGGGTTAGCAGCTCGAAGGGGGTATTCGTAGGCCAGACTCGATGGGACTTAGAAAGAAGGGTTGGATAACCCGAAGAGACACGGGATCCGAACTCGGGAAATCCAAAATATGGGTGGAGCTGACATACCGAGGTGCGTATGAGCCAACTCTTGAAAGGAAATGGACAGACTTGACAGCCCGAAGGGACATAAGAGTCGAATCTATTGAAGATGGCAGTGCTGGTGGTCCCGGTGGGACAGAACGTAACAATGTCGGGACGCCTCGGTGGGACCGGGTGTCACAGAATGACATGAAAGGCGTAGCCAAGGCATCAATATGATAGTTTTTGTCGTGATGGGATGGAGTCATTGACTTAGAGCCACCCAGACAGCAAACCGAGAGAAGATTTTTTTTCACATTACCAACCTCACCGCCCTTTCGGGTTTTCGCCGAGGCTGGCCCCTTTAGCTTTTTCCAGTGCGCCCTTGCGGGTTTTCACACCGAGAGGTTGTCCATTTTTACCTGAGACACCCTTGTAGGTTTTCACCTCAACCGGGTCTGTGACCTTTTTGCCCTCAACCAACCCTTGGAATGATGGAAAGAGGACATCAAAAAAGTGGTCGGAGGAGGAGAACCACATATTTGATAGATCAGCTAGTGAAGAGGGTGACCACCTAGATGAGAAATCAATTGGCGGGCAGCGCACGCATGGTCATGTAACAATCAAAAATTCAATCGACCTCTCATGCTGAGGTGGATACTGGAACATCAATGGATTAACAAGAATCGGGGGGAAACGGGGGATAAAATCTAGCCGTTGGAAAATGAAAACCAGACGGGAAGGAGGCAAAGTGGAAACAATGATCGAGCTCTCCCCCCCTTTCATACGCCGGGCTGGCTTCCCATGTGAATACTACACTACCCGCACCTCGGGTCTTCTTGAACTTTCTTTCTCAGCAAACATCTTGGCAAAAATCTCCGAACAGTCAACGACATCATCCACCGGCCCCATTGGCAACAAGGGCTGTCCGGACATGGCACAAGCAGTGCTTTCTTTCTGGTCTTGGCATGGTGGCATTTTTAGAGTATTGGGCTGTAGCGGCCCCTTGACAAAATGTTGACGGTAGTTCCACGTCAACGGCCCGGAGTCTCCCAACATTGACAGTGACGACTACCAGTACCCGAGGCCTCTTCTGCTCATTTTTCTGCCTATTGGGAGAGGCTTAGTCCGCCCCTGCAACTGCACACCGAGACCCATGCCTGACTGATAGCCTAACTTGAGTATCATGTGCCATCCTTTAGAATCTCTAATCTCAGACTTGACTTTGACGTTAATTGGTGTAGTGGCAGGCTTGCGTGACGCATATGCCCAGGGAAAATTCAAGTCCATTACACAAAGGACCGGCTTATTGCTTGGCCATAGAGTTGGCAGAATCTTGTCTAAAATAGCTTCAATAGTTAGCACTGTGGATAAACTTTTTACCTTGACCACCCGCCCCTGAAATGGAAATTTGAGGCACTGGTGAGCGGTCGAAGGTACAGCATGAAGACTATCAATCCACGGACGGCCTAGAATAGCCTTAAACATTGGATCAATATCTAATACATAAAATTCTACAACCATAGATAATGGCCCTAGCTTTGCTTGGATAGTTACCACCCCGTGGCATGCTCTCCTGGAATTATCATAAGCAGCAATGGTTGTCAGAGTTGGCCTTAACATATCTTCAGAGATGTTGCTCGCAGTGGTGAGTTGAATTATACGAGCTAGGAAGTAACTACTCACATGCAGCGGCAATAAAAGCGTATACTAAGAAAGCTAATAACTCTGACTACGAGGGGTGCCGAGTGTACCTCCATGCTCCAGGCGTGGGGAAGATGATCTCGGCCAAGATGGTAACTCCCAGTTAATACAACAATCACAATAATTTACAGCAATGAATCTTTGCCCACTCCATGCAGGGAGATAAAGGGCTACAGCAGGCCTGGGAGGACCGTTCTTGGGTTGACGGGCAACACTTTGATCCGCTCTGTCGGTGCCGTCCGGAAGATGCTTGTTGCTGGTTGTGGGGCCCACGTGTTACTCAGTGGGGCCGAGTGGGCCCAGAGTGACACTGCTATTGCGGGGGCATCTAGAGGGATGCTCCCTCGGAAGGTGGCACGCTAGTTCACCTCGTTGGAGGCGAGGAGGCTCCGGTCTTCAAGCGTTGGGTTTGCTATCCACGAATTGTAACTTGCTATTTTGTAACGCGCGACCCGGCAAAAACTGCTGCTGCGGTCAGCCCTGACGTCAGAATGATGCGAGGTTGGCGGCGTTGGAAGGCTCTTTCGAAGAGCTACAATCCCAGGTTTGTTTAGAATTTCAAAACATCTCAGAGATGGCCTTTGTAGAATTTTCAAGATGCTGATTCACAAAACCAGATCTGACTGGGTAGAACCAGACTTGACTGAGAACATGAGTTGACCAAGGGAGTAGTTGCAGATCTGGGTGTTGAGCTCTTCACAAAAGTTGTAGCTATGGGAGTCAGGAAAATGAAGGTATTTTATTTTGTGGACTTTTATGGAGGTATAGATTTTTGGTGGATTTTCTAGTGGACAGGGGTCGGGCCTGGAAAACTGAGGACAGATAGGAAATGGGGGTTTGCAGGAATTTCTAGGGAGGGCTAGAAAAATTTCTAAATTCGTGAAAAAATTCTGAGGAGTGGATCTTGGTGGACAGAAGTTCCAGTTAAAATTTCACTGGATTTGGATATGGCTAAGGTGGGTTAAGGGGTCATGAATAGGTTTGCTGTAATTAGATCTACATAGTGGACAGATCAGACATAGGGGAAATGTGAAAAAAGGAAAAATCGAAATGAAAGGCATTTGGGGCTGATTTTTTTTATGGAGTTAAGGAATGATCCCACACTGGAGACAAAGGAAGCAGAAGGAATAGAGGAAGCGATAAGAATTGGCAACGAACTGGATGGGAGCCAACGAGAAGAAGTTAAGGAGGTCAATGATAAAGGGGTAGAGGGGAAGGCAGAATCCGCTCTTCCATGATGAAAGAAAGGAACAAAAGTACTCAAAATGAGAATCCAGGCTTGTTTAGTAAGGAGTTGGAGCGATAAAATGGTATTTCCAGGGCAAGCGGTATTGGCACTCCAGTCGCTTTACCTCCGCCTCCCCGAACTCACTACACTTCGGAGCCTGCGGCACCACTACAGCCCTTACGGCATGCCCACCTTTCAATTCTTCGACCTCTGGATGCTGGTCCGCCATGGAGACAGAAGGGGAACCTAAAGAAGGTGACTCTGAAGACTCTGGGGGGAGGGGGAGCTGCTGAATCACCGTCACGGTAACCTCTGCCAGCGCTACGAACGCCGTTGTGAGTCTCTGCACCTCCATCGTACCCTCACGGTACATGAAAAGCCCTCAAACACGAGAACGATGGAGAGAAAAACCCTCAAGGAAATGGGGGTTTTGAATGCAAACAGCGTACAATGCTTATAACGCCTAGCGGGAGGGGGCGCGATGTTCTGACCTCCCAGAAAAAGGGCCCTCCTCGCTTCAAATCCATCAGGATTACCATTATTAAAGGCACCGATAATCACGCCACGTGGTCTTCTATCATAGTCGGATCTCCACCCACCTGAGCCACAGTAGTTTGACCCCAACGGCTACTCTATCGAGCCTAATCTGGCTCGGGAGTAGGAGGGGGACAAGTGGAGAGGGGGATTTTCGCAGCCCGTATATGAGGGGCCAAACAAGGTCCTGCCAGACCAAACGAGGTCCAGCTCTCTCAAGTGATAGCCCGCTGGGCCTACTTATTATGAAATAAGCCCAATAAGTCACTCGGAATCAGACACTTCCTAGGCGGCCTCAGGGCTCGAAAGTCCGAGCGTCGGTTCGGTCGGGAAGACCGTCCACCGCGGCTTCATGTCCCTCACCCGAGCTACGCCTCCATCGCTCAGATAAGAGCTGGCACTCCATGCTTGGACCGACTGGCGAATGCTTATCTAAACAGCCACTGAGAGTCCTCTAATATCAGGAGGTTATGAGGTAAATACCTAAAAATACCTAAAAATTCTTAAAAATAGTCAAAATTCTCCGGACGAATCCTACATCTGCACCATTAAGGATCCGCTAAACTACGGGTGTTACACCTAAGGGATCACCTGATATTGACAAAAGGGATCCTTGCATCGCCGGTCCTAGGAAGAGCGTGTCATACCATCGCCTGTTCCGCCAGAGTTGGGAGATGTTGAACAAGCGGCCTTGTGCCAATTGGTTGGGCTCGACTTGGGAAAGTCCGAGCAAATCATTGTAGGTGCTCCCTCGCACAGCCAGTAGGAACTGTTAATGACCAGATTAACAGGATTAGAGCAAGAAAGTCAAGTATTGAAATCTCTTGTACAAGAACTGTTCCGAGAGCAAGACGTCCTGCTTAGGCATCTCGTCTCTTCACCCAGTTGTGAAACCAACTACAGGGCCCAAGTCAATGCCAATCCTCCAATAGTTTTGACTGAATCATCAGCTGGCCAAGGCAAATCTATGAAGGCCCGTCACCCCCCGGCAAAGGGGGAAACTAACACGCCACTCCTCCCTGTGGGCGCCTATCTTCAAAGGAAGACTGATGCATGCCAACCTCATGAAGATGTTCGGGGGAAGTCTCCTGTTATAACTCTGGCACAACGAATGGAAACACGATATTCTTTTATTAAGGCGCACACCATACCATTGTTTGAATTTTGCATGGCACGGAACCTCATAATGCTGCCAGAGTCCCAAAGATCAGCCAAGCAGGGTAGAGCCAAAGAGCGCAGCTTTTGTCAGCATCATCAAATGTTAGGACATGTCACGGAAGATTGCTACGTCCTCAAAGATAAGGTTGAGAGCTTGATACAGATGGGGTTCATCCAAATTAAAAATCATCGGTTGTCTCCCCCGCAACCTCATCAATGGGAGCGACCTAAGCCGTCGACCAAACAAATTTTTGCCCTAGCTGCTCCTGCGCTACCCAAGTTTGTGGCCAAGGAACCGTCTTCGGGACAGTTCCCTGTCTCCAAGCGAGATCTGATTGGTCGCTCATAGCCGACAGGGGAAGCCTAAGGCCCATTACTCAGTTAACACTCCCGGGCTATTATCCCCCTCTGCTAGTTCAAAATCCAGCAAAGAGCCTGATGACTATACGAATGACCAACAAAAAGAAACGACATGCGGCACGGGACGGCCCAACCCGGTCCAATCCGACCAACTAGGCCGAACTCTCTAAGTGATAGCCCCACGAACGGGCCCACTTATCTTGAAGCCCAAAGTCACTCGGGAAGAGCCCAAACGACATCCGAACATAACCGGTTGATGCTGCCCCCATCGCTCGGGAGAAGCCCAAGCGCCCCCTCAGACGGTGTTCCACGCTCAAATCTCCAATGGGCGTCGGAAAATATCCCCCAGGGGTTATCAGATCGGTTCACCACGCAGAGTCCCTCTGATAATGAGGGGAGTTTTCTCTCAACGGGGCGCATCC
This sequence comes from Amorphophallus titanum, assembly GCA_024336825.1. NCBI lineage: Eukaryota > Viridiplantae > Streptophyta > Magnoliopsida > Alismatales > Araceae > Amorphophallus > Amorphophallus titanum. The sequence continues at coordinate 22,998,466 of JANBPO010006859.1, forward strand.
CAGCGAAAGTCATGCAGCCGCTTAGAGGCGGGAAGCTCAAAGGGATAAAGGAGAGCAAGAGTCCTTCAATGGTAGAGAGCCCTCCTCCAGGACGTAATGCCCCCTGGTCCCTCCGGCTACCTGATCTCCGGCCAGGAGGATAAGCGGTTATATAAACTCAAGAAGACCCTCCGGAGAGGTAAGCTATCCTGAGTACTTGACACCACACTCACTGGTGGAGAGCGATCTCGTGCCCATCACCTTTTTCTCCTCCTGCATCATTTCCACCTACGCTCTATCAGCTTACTGACTTAAGCATCAGAGGGTTTTCCCTGGGGTTTTAACCCTGGGCTCCTCTGATCCGTTTCCTGCCTTGTAGAACCTTCAACTGTGGTGGCGACAACAAGGGCCGATCCAAGATCGTGTGGCTCAGGATCCAGCATGAAATCACCCCTCTTCAAGTTTTAAATCCTAAACTTCAAAAAATTGGAAAAAATCCTGGCTTTTATTAGTGAAAGACAGGACAATCGCAATATTAATCTCCCAATTTCAAGATGTGACGAAAACAAGTGAAAGACAGCACAATCACAATATTAATCTCCCAATTTCAAGATGTGATGAAAACACATTGAAAGGAGAAAGTTCGTATGATTTATATATTTCCCTTTTGGAAAAGGGTGAAAAGTCCCTACCATTGGTCAAGGCTGTGCTTTTTAGGTCACATTACTTAACTAATGATGTTTACTTTCTGGCTTTTGGATAACTGTGCCTGTTTCTAAATTTGTGATTTTCTTATCAAAGCCCTGATCAGCATGACTTGCCCTTTTGTTTTTCCATCTCATTTTGGCTGCCTTTTTTCAACCTAACGGCCTATCCAACGATTAAACACATGCGCCTAGATCATCATCATTTTTGTTTGAGGGGAACATCAGATCCTGGAGCATATGAATGACCAACCGGTTCTCGAGATTTATATAACGTATTTAACATATAGTAATGCATTAAAGGAATAAAGGAACGAGATACAATGCCTACCTTACCTGTGCGGGCGAGCGGATATTTTTCATGATTGTGCTTTCATAATGCTACATCAGGGTTAGCTAACAGATAATAACAATAACGACAGTAATTTAATCAATCAAGGCATAACCTTTCAACAGGATAAAAGCATAAGCCAACCATTTAATGGACCTATATAGATGCGCCATATATCAAACATAACGGATGCGAGGGAACCCGTTATAGTCCACTGAACCAAGATTTCGACAATTCAACAACCCAGTTACATGGCGGACTGGATTAAATGCGTTATATAAATATAACGGCTGTACGATAGACCATTAAATTCTCTGGGTTGCTAAAAAAACTAACGGGCCCCTCATTTCCCTCATTCATTCAAATCAAACCCACCGAGACAAAAACCCCTCCAAAACCCCTCTTGTTCTCCCTCCGACGACCATCCCGGCGAAGCTCTCTCTGGCCATCAAGATGACTCGTCAGAAGGGGAAGAAGAGGAAGGCAGTTCGTAAGGTCAAGGGACGGTCGGAACGCGAGGTTCCCCCGCCGGTGAGCCCGTCGATGGAAGAAGAAACGACGGCGGTGGCGGTGACCCATCCCACGGAGGAGGAGGCTCCCACGGCGCCAGGAGAGGCAGAGGAAGTTGGGGGAGCAGCTGGAGAAGCCACCAGTGCTGAAGGAGGGGCCATTCCACCGGCGAAGAGGAAACGAGGGCAAGACCCAGAGGTAGGTGATTTCACCCTAAAAATCCATTTTTGAATTTCTAAATCAAATGCATGTGCGTTTGGAGGGTGTAGTATGAGTCTGGGGACTCATTAGGGGTGTTTGTAGGCCATTGGGGCCATTTCCACGGGCTCAAGAAACAAGGGAAATCCATCCCAGCTACGTAGGAGCATAACGGCTCTACCAGTAGCTGTTATACTCTTAACGCATTTGGGTAGGTGCGTTAAGCGCAACAGAACAAGAAATCCAGTTTTCTGAGTTTTCTATTTTAGCCCGCTCCACTCTAACCCAGAGATGGATCGCCGGCTCCAGCGCTTCGAGGAGATAGAAGACAAAGTCCGCTACTTGGATGACGGTCCTCCTAGCCGCGAAGAACCGCGGCCTAATCGACGACGATCTGGACTTCCATGCTCCCTTTTCTAGGGAAATAATGGAAGTCCCCCTTCTGCCCAAGCTTCAGCTACCGTCGTTCACCTCCTACGACAGCACCACTGACCCGGTCGATCATATACACAGCTTCGAGTCCCACCTGGTGTTCCATCGGGCCTCGGACACGGTGAAGTGCCTGGCGTTCGTCACGACCCTTCGGGAGAACGCCTGGGCATGGTTTGAGTCCCGCCGGTCGGGACCATCTCCTCCTTTCAGTAGCTCAAGAAGCTTTTTAAGAAGAACTTTGTTGGTTGCGAAAAGATAACTAAGTCGACGGTCACCCTTCTCACCCTTAAGTAAGGCAAGGAGGAAGCGTTGTGGGACTTCGTCTCCCACTTCCGTGCATAGGCACTGTGGATCCCACCCCTCGACATCAGCATCGCCACCATAGCCCTTACCCAAGGGACGCGTGACCACATCCTCCAGCGCACCCTTGGGGTCGAGGCCCTGGCGACCCTTCCCGATCTCCTCATCCTGGCACTGAAGCACGCCCGCTGCGAGGACAACACAGCGGCCCTAGGTCACACGGTCGGGATCGAAATGTTCGACTGCAAAAGATCTGTAGATCCTCCCCGAGAGGGTCGGAGCAAGCGCGAGCGGTGCGATAGGGACTACCGCGATCGCTTTGAAAGGGAAAGAGGCACTTATCGCCACTACACGCCTCTGATAGCTCCTCCTGATCAGATCCTGATGAAAATCCGTGAGGAACCATTCCTTAAATGGCCTCCTCGAATGAAGTCAGACCCGAGCACGAGGAACAAGAAGAGATACTGCCACTACCATCGCGACCACGACCATGACACCGTCGAGTGCATCAACCTGAGGGACACCATCGAGGACCTCGTTCGAAGTGGACTCCTCGACAAGTTCCTCGCCAAGGCTGCGGAGCGGTGGCAGAAGACACCCCCGGCTATGGACAATCGGCCCTACGGCAAGGAGATTATGATGATCTCTGGGGGGCCGACGACAGGGGGGATAGCGCAAGCAGGAGGGAATGTAGAACAGCACAAAAAGAAAATCATAGGAAATTTCAATAGGCTTCCAATAGTTACAAGAATGAGATTGATCTGAGTTTCCTACAAGTAATGCTTAATAGACTTCAACTAGTCGCTTTCGGTGTTTTGACTATTTTATATTACTACAAAACGGACAAATCATAAGAAATAATGAACATGAAAATCCTAAAAAAACAGGACTTTCCACTAATGAACCAAGAATAAGGTCAATCTGAGGTATGCATAATTCTTCTTTTAGAGAACTTTTTTAACATTTGAAGGGGCTTTTACTAGTCGCAAGGGTATTTTCAAAATTTTTCTCATAAAAATATTCGGGAATTTTCATCTACATCCTCCATCTGATTAGCACATCCTTGCTGAGAATTCGCTGGCTTTTACCACGTGTCCAATTCCAACAAACCTTCCTATCCTAGAGTACTTCACCAAGACCTGGTTGCCCATAAGACTCAATACCTCAGCAGCCTACACCACTTCCCTGCCTACCAGATAGCACCTGAAAGAGGGAACCCCGCTTCCAGAGTCATTGTATTCTCATAATGTCCCCCTGTTATTCTCTGCAGCTGCAAAATAATTCTAGGATGATAGCATACGTTGGAAGGTCACCATACAACATGTCTGATCCCGACTAAAAACTGTTATCAAAGCCATCTCCCACATCCACAGTCATGCTCACTCTCATCATGTATCTATTTCAAAAGATAGAAGATAACAAATCTCATGAAGAGAAGACTTTAAATGCTCTGCAAACAACAAGGCATCCTCGCAGGTTAAGCTACAGAGATGCCATCCATAACTGAGAATTCCTACCTGATAATACTGACGGAAAACGGCCAAGTCAAAGAGAGCCTGCTTGGAGGAGAGATATCTTAGATTTTCAGTTGTTAGAAACTGGAATGGGGAACTCTTCCCATAGTAACGATGCTCGAGAGCAAGTATAGCAGCACCAAATTTCTTTGCCAAAACCTGTTTCAGGAAATGCAGAATGCAAACTATCATTAATAATGACAATCCAGTGGGTGACAGGAGTTAATAAACAATAATCCATAAAAAATCAAAAAAGAAATAAAAGGATGCAGTCAAGACCTAAGATGGAAGTGAGTGCAGCTGGTTTTCTCACCAAGATAGGTTGGGTGAGGCGGGGAAGGCGTGACAGTGAGGAGCAAGAGGGTGGGTAGAGGATCGAGGCAGTGGCGCGTGCTGAAGCCGGTTTGCGAGTTCGTGTGAAACTGGCAGCGTTCGCGAGGCATTTCGTGATGGATCGGTGATCTCAAAGTGCAAAATCTTTGGTGGAGGTAGGGGGACGGTTTCCTAACCCACGTACTTCATTTTTCATGAGTTTCGTAGGTTGTGGTGAGCCGAGCGGGTTTGTTTCATGCCGGGAGTTAAAATGATCGATTTTGGGGTGAGTGACGGATCTTCTGTTTTAACCATGTTTTGGGGGTTTTAATCACGCCTCTAGGTGGTCCAGAGGCTGGGGAATGGTTTCCCCATGTTTTTCCCATCACCCAGGGGTGGTCATGGGGCGTGGATCAGGACCGAACGATGGTGTTTGATTTAGGGTTTCACCATTTTCGATCGATCGACGAGGGCAGTTTGGGCCACCGAACTCCACATCTGTGAACTAGGCATTCTACCCAGTTCGGTCGACTGAACTGCCATGTCCAGTTGACTGACCCCTCGGGAGTTGGTCAACCAAAATGTAGAGTTTTAGCTCATTTCGACCTTCGGTCTGTCCGGTTGAGACCCAATGATCAACCTGTGGCTCGTGAGTGTCCCTAACACCTCGTGGAGACCATGACAATATTTTTGTGTGCCCGGAGGTACCGTGTTTTCTAGATTAACATGCCCCAGGTCTTGGGAGTCAGGGTGACCCCATGTGTGTTCTGAGCTCTTGTGTTATCACGTGATTGAGTCACCGTGAGTCGACATGAGTGCGGCGGGCTCTCCTCGCACGACGTGGCCTTCTCCGAAAAGTTGTTTCTGAGTGGGCCATGCTTATGGCCTTGGACTGTGAGACCAATCATCCAGCCTGGGATTGGAGTTTCCCCACTTTTCCCTTGGATAGGTTATTATCTTGGCAGCTCGTAAGCCACCTCGATATTTGTACTACCATGGTTTCACACCTAGGGGATTAGGCTAGATTGACGGTACTGTGCCATCACGTACATCAGTCATGACCCGAGTCTCGCGACTTAAGGACCATTGGGTTATTAGGTCTAGTGGGCTGTCCAGAGTCTGGTGGCCGTGAGCCACTTGTTTCCTCATGTTACTCGAGATGCAGAAAACCCCCTTTTTAATTTAACTACGCCGCCCAAAAATGGTTTGTCACGGGGATGCCTGCGCATGGCAAACGGTCTATCGTGTGACCGGTTCCTTCCTAGCAGTCCCTGGAAGGTTCATTTCTGCTAACCCGAGCCCCAAATCATGAAGAACATGACACCAGTCCAATGGAAGCATGATTAAAACATGGATGTGGCATAAAAATTGGGCTATTTACTATCAAAAGATAGGTAACTTAAAAATGCACATCATAGCTTGGTCAATATAAAGATTAGACTACGATTAATCTATATAAGTCAAATAGAAATGATGAAAGTAAGAACCCTAATCACATGCTCCTCTTAGAATCAGGAATGCGCACAAAAAAGACAGCCCAAATTGGGCAAAATAGATTCAAAAGAAAGCTAAGGACGAGATCTACACATTAATATTACTTAATTAGATTGGACCGTAAGAAACCTACCTTAATTAAGGAACAAAGGGGGATACACACGCGGCGAAACCTTAGAACACGCCGCCACCAAACACCCAAATTTCACCAAATTCACCCACGATAACATGTGCCACCGGTTGGATCATCAAATAGGGTCTTTTGGTCGACGAAGCCCTCTATAAATAGCGGCTGAAAAGGTTTCTAGAGATTGAATTGGACTCGAGAGTCCAAGGGGATAAATCGGTGAAAACTTCAATTTTTAACCAAATCTACGCCGCCGCCACTGAGTAGAAGAGTCTAGAGTCTAGAGTTTCAAAGGCAAAAAGGGCTACTAGGGTAGACCTATCAATTGGGCCTGGTTTGGACTTGATTGATTAAGAATTGGATGAGAATTGGATCAATCTAGGAATGCTTAATAAAAGTGACAAATTTTGCTAAAATTCCCTTAATTCGGCCTAATATAATTTGTATTAGAGATTGGCCCAGTTGTCATTATTGCTAAACATCTTGCTCTCTTTATATAATAGATTAGCATAACTACTTAAGTAAATTCTATACCTCTTATTCATGAAATCAAAAAGGCTAACCTCTACTTCCGCCTGAAGCCTCTTTTCTGGTGTCCTCGATAAACGACCAATAACTTTTAAAGTGCCTTGAAGCACCTCGGCATCAACATGTGCATTGGCATTGTACATGAATCGAGGGTTCAGGAAATAACACTTAGTTCTCACACTTTCGACTGGGGTATAGCTCTGATACCATTCTGTCACGCCCCGTACTCTATACCGTAGAGGTATTGTTCGCTTTGACCTATCAGCCTCACGATTTTGTCCATTTCTAATAATGATCGGCTCCAGAATGGGGGACTTCTCAGGCAAGTCACCCATCCTAGTACTACTCCCCATTAAGTACGCTTAACTTTAGAGTTCTTAACAGGAACTGAGCTGATACTTTAAAAGGCGTCTCGATGATATAGAGTACAACTTAGCTATATTTGAGTGTGTTACAATAACTATATTTGAGGGTCTTACATGAAGTCAATAAAAGAAACTTTGAATTACACTTTGTTGAAACACACAAACAGATTGTTGACATTTTCACTAAGCCTCTACGTAATGATAGATTTACATCATTGAGAAGAAAGCTTGGTTTGTGTAGAGATCATCATAGTGAAAGTTGAATGTTGTGCTTGATTTCTATTCATGTGGATTCATGTTATGTATGGTCACTTCCATTATTGTCATATTTAGGTGGAGGTTGTGTTTGACTATTATTTCGGCTGCATTCTGATTGTCATGTTTGCATCACAAACATTGACTAAATGACATATAAAATGGTGACATGTGGAAGGGCTGGTTAAGCCTATCTGGAAACTATTACTACGCGTGAGGTGATCTTCGGATCTAAGTTCTCCGCCAGGTACCATAAGTCAACTTGCATTTAGAGTAAAAATGCATGTCATTTCTCTTGACATGATGAAAAGGTTGCATGTTTAGTTGAGCATACCATGCATACATTTAAGGGGAGCATTTGTGGTTTGAATGAAGTATATTGGCAGAAAGGGTCAGGCATTAAATGAAAATAGGATGAAGGAGGGCACAACACAGAAAAAGGCTAAAATCAATGGAGAAAAGCAAGTCACTCAAACTCAAGTCGACACAAGCTATGAATCAGGTCGACCTGACAGTTCAAAAATGTGAAATTTATGCTTCTGTGAACAGCTGTTAGGTCGTCAGACCATCCTACTAAGGTCAGCGCACATGATCAGGATTTTGTTTGTGCTCACTGAAGGGTGACAAATGGTCCTTCTCCACTCCCCTGACTATTTAACTTCTATTTCTTGTGATCTGCATTTACCTCATCAATCCTCGTTACCACTTTCCATGAGGTGGAGAGAGGTCAGGGGTGGCATATGGAAAACGCCTCCGTCGCTTCTATTAACAAACAAAATTCCAACCAGTTTTCTCGTTTGTTGAGAACCAACCAACCCCTTCCAGTTCAACAAAACTCTAGACTCTTGATCCGCACAATTAACCAAACCCCTTTCAATTTCAATTCTCCACCCTAAAGGCCTCTACTCATCCACCCTTCGCCTTCTTCACTAGCACCACAAGTCCCATCTACTTCCATCACCCCCTTGCCTCCCAGGCCACTCCTTCTGTGCCCTTCACCATTGTCGCCATCCACACAAAACTCCGCCACTCCCAAGTCTTTGCTCCTCCAATCTCCTTCAAATCCTTACACATCTCCTACCACTGATTTTGCACCTCAAGTTCCCCTTCCTGTGCACCCCTCACCTGCTTCTACTCCTTCTAATCCACCTCCTTCTACATCAGTTGTACCAGTTCCTATCTACATTCAACCGGAAAGGCCCCTCATCAGGGTTCCCAACCGACTCTGCCTGTCCAAATTAGTAATTCTGACATCCTGTCATCCTCCACCAACCCTCCAGCCATTGCTAACCTGACGGAGGCACAGGGATCACATACTATGGTGCTCTGCAGTGGGAAAATGTTTCATTGTGTTTTTCCTCAGCAGAGACAGCAAGAGCCCGCATAGGGGCAAGAAGAGCAGACACAAGAGCTTATGATTTGTTAAAGTACTTGGATAGAACACCGACTAGGATCTCCATTCTAGAGCTGATCAGGAGATCGACCACTCACTAGGTGGCTTTATAGCAATATCTACAGAAGGTGATGGTCAACGAGGACATTCCGACTGAGCAAATTACATCAGTGTTAACACCAGCAGAGGATCAGCCTGCCATTATTTTTCATGAACATGAGCTAGCTTCGAAGCCAGCAAGAACTTATGCCTTGTGTATTACTGTCGACATCAATAAAGTGGCCGTCAGCCAGTGTTTGGTGGACACTGGCGCATCAATTAATGTTCTACCGCCCAACACCCTGAAGAAATCTGACATCCTAGAAAGTGAAGTCTGGCCATCATCTATCACAGTAACGGCATATGACAATACCAAGAAGCCGCCAATGGGCATGGTTACATTGAAGGTAGGGCGCACCCTTAATAAATCGAATCAGGCTTTAGCTCTGGTGTTCTCACCAAACCTCCTCAACTAGGAAGAATTCGACTCCGTCAAGAAAGGGCCATTGTCACTCGAGTGCTGCTCTAGGAAATCATGGTCGAGATGCTACAACTCCTCCCTAGTGATCCACGAATCCTTGGACTCTAATTGCCCCTCCAACGAACAAGATAGTGTTGGCACACTCCATCCCTGACTGCAATGACCTATTCATCATGTACACCCTCGATCTGCTCGCGTTGCTCAGGAATTATGGTTGGGGGACACTCAGGGTTGGGGTAACTCTCAAGAGGAGGTGAAGGCTCGAACGGGTCACTAGTTATCGTCGTCGGCTCTTTGTATGTTACCAAATCTGAAACATTAAAAGTGGCACTATTCCCAATAATTTAGCAGAAGATCAACAATGTACTCGTTCAATCCAACCCATTTCAACACCTTGATTGAACCAATGCCATGGGCATACAACTTCTTCACGGTTCTCAAGGGAAACTACTCTAGCCTCACCCTAATCAGCATTGATCGCCCTCTTGAATCTCTTGGTGTCACCCGTGGGTATCTGCTAAATGTTTGTGTTTCATTGTTAACTTTAACACACTGATTGATGTCCTCATGCAGACTCTAAATATGATGCGCAAATCAGTCAATTGACTTAGATAATCTAGCATGCAGTCCTATGGGGATGAGATCTACATGTTTCCTAGGTTTGTAACCGTGTACAACCTCAAATGGACTCAACCCTATGGTCTTGTTAATCGAATTATTGTAAGCGAACTTAACACGTGGCAAAATCAAATCCCAATTTCTCCCATGCTCATTGACGAGGCAATGCAGTAGGGTCCCGAGATGCCTATTAACCACCTTCATCTGGCCATTAGTTTGTGGGTGATATGTTGAAGAAAATTTGAGCTTAATACCTAACATGTGTCGGAGAATCTTTCAAAAATAACTTATGAAGCGCACATCCCTGTCAGACACAATGGATTTAGGAAACCCGTGCAACTTGACTACCTCATCAAAATACAAGTGGGCCATCTTAGAAGCATTATAAGTCTTAGCATAGGGAATGAAATGGGCCATTTCGGATAAGCGATCTACACTTCCAAGATGGAGTCATGTTTACAAACTATTCGAGGCAGGCCCAACACAAAGTCCATTCTCACATCCAGCCACGAGTAGTCAAGCATTGGGAGAGGGGTATATTGTCCAGGGTTATGCTTCCTCTGCTTCGCCATAGTGTACATGCGGCACTGAGCAACTATTTATTCCACATTGTGCTTGAGACTAGGCTAGTAAAATTGATTTTTAATGGCTGCTTGAGGCTAGGCTAGTAGAACTGATCTTCAACGGCCTCACTTGTCTTATTGCACCCAAAATGACCTGCTAGCCTTTTGCATGCAACTCCCACACAAGAAAATCTCTCATAGAAGTCTAAGATATGCACAATTGGCACTCTTTAAATAACAATCCTGAACGACGTAATCAACGAACTCTCTTGTGAGACCAACCCTGAATGCTGCATATATCTTCCCGAAATCATGGCACTCCTCGTTGGACTCCCAGAGCCTATCAAACCCCATCATCTCTACACTCATCACGAAGAGTAGGGACACTCTGTGCCTGAGGGCATCAGCCGCACTATTCTCAACCCCTACCTTGTGCTTCATCACAAAGTTATAAGCATGAAGAAATTTAACCCACCGACCATGTCGAGGGTTCAACTTCTTTTGGGAGTTGAGAAATCGAAGAGCCTCGTGATCTGAGTAGAGGATAAACTCTTGCAGCAGTAAACATTGTCACCAATATCTCAAACCCTACACTATCACATAAAATTCCCGATCATAAGTGGAGTTCCTCAATTTGGAGTCACTAAGTTTACCACTGAAAAATGCAATTGGGTGACCATCTTGACTCAATACACCCTCAATGCCTACTCTAGAGGCATCACATCCCACCTCAAACATCTTGGAAAAATTAGGGATACGCAGCAGGTGCTTGAGCCATCTTTACGTTGATGTGTTGAAAGGCTCTCTCAGCAACTTAGTCCACTCAAAGGCTCCCTTTTTAATGTGATATGCAATGGGAGCCATGATCATACTGAAACCCCGAATGAATGGACAGTGGAAATTTACCAAACCATGGAAACTACGAACATGATAGATGCTCCTCGGCTCTAACGAATCTACGATCGCTTTGACCCTTTTAGGGTCAATAGATATGCCCTCCGAAGAGACTAGAAACCCCAAGAAAATGATGCGACCTATCATAAAGCACACTTCTTGAGGTTGGTGTAAAGACTCTCTCATGAGAGTGAAACATACATGACGAAGGTGCTCCTAGTGATCCTCTCTAGTCTTGCTATAAATAAGAATGTCATCAAATTATATGACCACGAATATGCCAATGTAGGGTCATAGAACTTGAGTCATCAATCTCATGAATGTGCTAGGGGGGGTGGATAGCCTAAAAGGCATCAGCAATCACTCATATGGCCCATCCTTTATCTTGAAGGCCATTTTCCAGTCATCTCTTGGCCTAGTGCGGACTTGATGGTAGTTGCTATTTAGATCAATCGTGGACAACCGAGAAATTGAAAAACATTTTTTCACTATGATTTTGTTGATTGTGCGGCTATCCACACATTCTCCAAGTACCATCTTTTTTTTGGAGCTCAAAGTGTAGGTATAGTTCAAGGGCTTAGACTCTCTAACAATCCCCTCCCGATGTACCCCTCTACATGCCTTTGCAATTCAGCATGCTCAATGGGGTTCATGCGATAATAAGGCAGGTTAGTCAACATGGATCCCGGAATCAAATCAACAGCGTGTTGGATGTCATGCATGGAAGGTAAACCATTCAAAAGATCATTAGGGAAGATATCCTGAAAGTCACTCAGGTGGGTAGCTATCTCCTCGGGGTACTCACTAGGGGTGTCCTTAGCCACCTCCCAGACATCTAAGGCCTAAATTGGAGAGTCCTCATCAAGCTCTTTCTCAAATCCCTTGGCACTAATTAGATGGAGCTTCTTGGTTTCGAGGGAATCTTGTTGTTCAAAGGGCTCCTTCTACTTTGAAGTTCCCTTCTTGATGATCATCTTAGGCTGGGAAGGATTCAATATGATCTTTTTACTGTTGTGCTCAAAGGAACACCGGTTGGATCGACCGTAGAGAGTAACATCCTCATCGAACATGGGTTGGATCGACCGTAGAGAGTAGCATCCTCATTAAACAACCACGGCCGACCTAGATTGATGTTGTCAACTTGCATGGGCAGCACATGACACTAGATCTAGTCCTAATATGAGTTAAACTAGAGGGAAACCAAGCATCGGGCGTGGATGGGAATGCCATCCTCCAAAGGCCACAAGTACATCCTAGCCGCCGCCGACTATTTCTCTCGCTGGGCGGAGGCCCTTCCTCTACGGGAAGTCACCAGCGAGGGGGTCGCTCGGTTTGTCTGGCATAACATCATCTACTGATTTGGCACTCCCAGTCGCATAGTCAACAACAACGGGACGCCATTCAAGAACAAGGTTGTATACCAGTTGGCAGCCAAGTTCCATATTGACTGGAGGACTTCTTCAGTCTACAACCCACAGGCCAACGGTTTGGCCGAGACCTTCAACAAGACTCTCTGTAAGCTCATGGCTAAGATTGTTAGCCACTGAAAATGTGACTGGGGTGAAAAGGTCTCCGAGGCATTATAGGCCTACCGGACGGTCTACAAAACTCCCACGGGATGCTCGCCATTCTCCCTCGTCTATGGAGTGAAAGCCGTCATCCCTGTCGAAATTCAGTTAGCATCCTACCGCGTAGTGGTACACATCGGCTTGGTCGGCCCTCATGAGAATGAATACCAAAGAAGACTGGAAGAGCTTGTTGATTTGGAAGGCAAACGGCTCGAAGCCTATAAACACCTGCAGATGTACTAGGCCCGCATAGCGCAAGCCTACGACAAGCTCATCAAGTAATGAGCCTTCAAGCAAGGCGACCTTGTCATGATCAAGGAAAGAGAAGTTATGGCAAGGCATTCTAGTGGTAAGCTTCAGCCAAATTAGCGAGGCCCATACATCATTTACGATGCCTATGAGGGTGGGGCCTACACGGTCATGGACCATAAGGGCCACAAATCTTTCCCGCCTCTCAACGGCAAGCACATAAAGCTGTACCACGCGCCAGAACATGAGTTTACACGCCATACCGAATAAGGCGTACGCTCCCAATCCCAGCCAACGAAACCGGTCTTCCCTCCCAGAAGACTGACTGAGTCACCCCTTCTGGTTCATCTCTCTAGTCAAACCCTGGTGCTAGCTGAGCCCCTCCCAGAGTCATCGTCAGACGTTCTTAGAAGCCAGTCTCCTACCTTCATCCTCGCAATGACAAGAGCAGGGGGCACCACTACACCAACTATAGCCCAGCCGTCAGGCTCCTAGGTAAATAAAAAAATATATAAAAAAATAGGGCTAAAAATACAGATGTCCTGGTGGACCCAGTCGTGTGCATAAAGTTTCCACATAAAGGGCGTATCATCAAAGTCACCAGCATGCCCATTCTGCCATCAGTTGATATACACTCTGCAACCTCAGTGCCCTCCATATGGCTGGCTAACAAGCCCTTGTTATCAGTTTTAGATCTTGCCGATCTGCAGCATGACTTGTTAAGGCCACAAGTTTCACCATCGGCTTCAGCACCAACACCACCCCTACCTTCAAAGGGGAAGAAGAAGAAGAATATGATGAATATCCCTAGTTGGAACATAATGATGAGAATGGGGTACAGATACGGCAAGGGCTTGGGCGTCAACCTCCAAGGCAGAGTGAAGCCCATTAAGAATTACAAGTAATTCCTCGAGGCGGCCTAGGATACAAGGGGCCGAGCAAGGAAAGATTCGATGAAATTAGTGAAGAGCCATGGGCTACTATGACTTCCACTCTTAAGACAAACAGACGGCCACTCACATGGTCCTTACATACACATTTTGTGAAGGGACCCGCTCAACAGGCTGACGAGCAAACTACAGTGATTACTTCATGGCTAGATTACCAAGATGTGCATTCACACCAATTTGCTCATCATTTAGTGCCTCTAGTCACCTATAAGGCCCTAGAATCTTTGAGGCCTTTTAAAAGAAGAAAAATGGATGATTCAGAGTGTGACTGGTATCGATGGTTTGATATGAATGACATTACTATTGTGCTGAGCCGACTATTTATGCCCACTGATCTGGAATGGCCATCACTGATTCATGATTTGATAGAAAAGTCAGTCGTAATCACTGACAAGAGGCAGCTGCTTAGCAATTACACCGATACGGGAGAGCCAGATGTACCATTTGAAGATGGCTTCACTATAGATAGGCTGTGGGCCGACCTCTTTTCCCTTAATTCTATCCATCCATCATTTGTTATCCGACCACCCGCGGTCTTGATTTCTTTCTCCCTAGATTTGCTCCAAAACCCATCAATTCCTCCTTTGCTCCTCGAGCAATTCTCTCAGCTCTCTATCACGCCCTCGCATGAGCACCCTCTTATTTGGTCTTCTTCCAAGCCTTTGATTTCAATCACATCTTCTACTCCTCCTCCCCATTGCTTTATTATTGAAAAAGAAAAAAAATGCCAAAATTTTAACTTTTCAATCCTCCATCTCTGATCTGAACCAATTTGTAATGGTCTTCATTAATGACATATTAATTTATTCCAAGACCAAAGAAGATCATGAGGACCACTTAAGTATGGCATTACAAATATTGAGGAAAAATTAGCTCTATGCCAAGCTTAGCAAGTGTAACTTTTGGCTCGAGGAAGTGTCCTTTGTAGGACATGTGATCTCGAAGGATGGGATTTCTTTCGACCCGTCAAAAGTCGAGGCCGTGAAAAGTGGGGAAAGGCTGACCAATGCAATAGAGATCTGAAGCTTCTTGGGACTAGCTGGCTATTACAGGCATTTCATCAAGGACTTCTCAAAAATTACTGTCCCTCTCACGAGGCTGGCTCGCAAGGAGATACCTTACGAGTGGAATGAAGAATGTGAAAGAAGTTTCCAAGCCTTGAAAGACCTCTTAACCAGCACTCCAATCTTATCATTATCGATGGAAAGAGAAAAGTACGAGGTATATACCAATGCTTCTAGTATTGGGCTCGGGTGTGTTTTGATGCAACAAGGAAGAGTTATTGCATACTCTTTAGACAATTAAAGAAGTATGAAGAGAACTACCCAGTGCATGACTTAGAGTTGACCGCGGTAGTGTTTGCCTTGAAGATCTGGAGACACTATCTCTATGGAGAACAATTCACTGTGTACTCTGATCACAAAAGCCTCAAGAATTTATTTTCTCAGAAATAACTCAACATGAGGCAAAGGCGTTGGCTTGAATACCTCAAAGAATTCAACTTCACTATACAATACCACCCTAGTGAGGGAAATTCTATAGCTGATGCCCTTAATTGAAAGTCAAGAGCGCTATTGGCCAACTACATGATCCAAGAATGTAAATTGCTAGAGCAATTCTCTAAACTCAATATAAGTACAGACCAGGAGAGAAGGTGTATCATTCTATCACACATGAGGGTGCAACCAGATCTGCTCGCCGAAATACAAGGACTTCAAGACAATGACCCGGTGTTAGTAGAAATTAAGGATAAACTAGAAGAACGACCAGACTTCAAGGTAGCATCAGATGGAAGATTATTATTCAGGGAAAGAACTTGTGTATCGGATTGCCTAGAATTGAAGAAGAGAATTTTAGAAGAAGCCCACAGATCAAGGTACACAATTCATCTCGGATCTACCAAAATGTACCTCTTGCGCACTTTAGTGGCCTAATATTGGACCATTTTTGAATCTCTAGCAATTGATCGTAAGGCCGTTTGTGGTTCATTGGCAACTGAATATTAGACCATTTTTGCTCATAGTTTCTAGATTTCATCTCCCGTGGGGGGGTGTTTCACCCCCCTATTTCCAAGGTATTTACCTCAGCTTTGCTATTTTAATTATCTTGGTGGTGATCACACTCCTTTAGGTTGGGCATTAGTCTGCTTTTCTTCCTCATATTTCTCATTCTTTGCTTTATTTTAGTTGCTCCACACCCAAGGTGTGTGCTTCCTTTTACTTCTTTGCTCCACGTCTCGGCGTGTGTTTGTCTTTTTCATTACTTATTTCTGTTAAAGATGATATGGCCATATACTTATATTTTCATGTTGATTACTTGAGTGAGTGTTGCACTTGTTCATGATTCATATTATCTTGTTCATATCTCATCTTCACCATTAAAAGGAACCATTTAAAACCAACAATAATGAAAGTAGTGAGGACTGGAGGACAAAGAATGATAGGAGGAATAAGAGAAATGTGGAGAATGAGAGCAAGAACGGCCTAGACCAAGGTCTGGAGTGGAGTAGCATGGACGAGAGAGAATGTCGATGCTGATGACTACACTTACTTGAATGGGGTAGGTTTAAAAAAGAAGAAGGTAAAGACTTTGATGATAGGGTAAAGTTTGTTGAAGTTCTACTATTTTGTTCCTACTGTTTTGATGATGTCATACACTAACTGTCAACTCTTTTATTAATCTACCATTTAATAACATTTATTTTTATGTGCTTAATCTGGGGCTGATTTGCTTTAAAATCAAATTGTGTGTTCATTAGTGTGCATGCTGTGTACTTGGTCTTTGCAATAGCTCTTACACTTGCCTGTATTTCTTGCCTGTTTTCACAAGTTCTCTTCCGTTGCAAAGTACGTGCATATTCATGCATTCACTGTGTTCATGCATACATTAACCCCGGGCATATTGACTCAGTACACTTTCTGGACTTAGTCGTTTTGGAGTTGTGCCTTATCAAAGCCCATGCACACTGTGCATCTGTGCCACATGAAGTCGGTGCAGACTTTGGCATCATGCACACTTGCATTTTGTTTAAGCTAAAGTCCGTGTAGACTTTGCCATCATGCCACATTTTATTTACAACCTTCCACAAGGGTTAAAAATCTCCCCCTGGTGTGTTCTCCCTCAATCTTTACCCCTATTTTATCACTGCGAGATTGATACTATACTTGCATAATTCTAATGAGTTTTCCTCTTGTCTTTGTCTTTGTTTTGCCAGAGAGCATACATATGATGTAAGGCCCTCTTCCTCTAGCCGACTGGAAGGAGAGGAGGTTGATCCCACATCGTTCCCCGCACCCCATTTGTCAAGTGCGATCAAGTCTTCATCCTTTTTCAAGGTACACAGCGTCATTTCTATCTTCTTCCTACCCTCTTTGGCGTTATTAATTCTTGGTGGCAATCATGGTCAATTTCATCTATTCTCATCGCCATTTCCTTCATACTTTCATGCTTGTTCATTCTCATATGATATTTGCATAGTTTGAGGGGACGGGGCATATAATGTTGGGCGTATGTACAACATGTCAAATTCTATTATTTTGTTGATGTCCAAATACGATTCATTAATGAGGGAGATTGTCGGGCATGTGTATAACATGTTTACACTCGCTGTTTTAATAATGTCTGACTATGATTCATTAGTATGTTTGACCTGCAATTTGATAATGTCAATATTAATGCATTTCAGGTCAAGCCATAATTGGCAACAAATTGTGTCGACTAAGAAAGAAAGAAAATCAAGCAAGGCACAGCAAATGAGACATTTACCTGCACAAGAATCAAGGCAGAATTTAATATTCATGGTTGCACAGAAATCTAGGCACTGGCATCACAAGGCAACAAGTTTCACAAAAGTCTATGTAAGTCAAGACCAAGAAGGACCAAGGTCAACGCTTGTAGGCCAAGGAAACAGACTAAGGTCCGTGCACATTTCTACTACAGTACAGCTAGTCCAATGTAAGGTCGGTGTAGTTTTTACTTCAAGTCTGTGCATGTTTGTTCCATTTCATTTAAAGTCCGTACACATTTCTGTGTAGACCAAGTCCATGCATATTTGTCTTAAGCACGAACCAAGTCCGTGCAATTTTTGGCTGTGTTGAAAACAAAGTCTGTGCATGTCTTTGAGTTGTTCATCCAAGTCCATGCATAACTCTTGTCCAAGTCTGTGCACATCTCCTTATAAAAGTCCATGCATCTTTCAAGTCAGTGCGAAGTCTTCAGCACACGGAATCTTCGATGGAGATAGGGAGATGGATGCTCTACTTCTCCTCTGCGTTCCCTCATAGTTTTACGCCGAACGGTATGAGAACTAGTGGGTTTCATCTCGTTTGGGTAAAATCATGCCTTTGGGGTGTTTGTCGGGTTCGCCGAAAAATAGTGACTGTTTTTAGATCAGTTGGTATCATTCAAACCCCTGGAATGTCAGCATTCCATTCCCACTGATTTCATCATGATTGGTGGCCATTTGGGGCTGGTAGGAGCCCGGGAACCCATGTGACCCGATTTGGGGTTAATTCGGTAGGATTGCCTGTTTCTAGCCATTTGTGCATCAATTTGACCCCTTCCGGAGTGTGGAAGGTCGACATTGTCATTATGGTTGTATCCCCTTCGTTTCGGAGTGAATGGGGCATGGAAAGGTCGTGATCCAGCTGATCCCATGGTTTTCCAACCGTAACGCCTATGCGGTCGTTACAGTGACCATTTCATTCTGAACGCGGTCCATCAGGTGACCGTTTTTGGCATGTCAGTTTGGGTCTTCGCGGTCATGTGATAGACCATCTTCTGTAGTTCGCTGTCCATTAGTAGACCGTTTGTATTCCTTAAACGGCCCTTGGGTGACCGTTCAGCCTCCTTAGGCATTCGGGTCAGCTGAGCGGTCTCGCTATAGACCGTTTAGCTTGCTCAAGTGGTCCCTTGCTAGATCACTATTGATCGTTTGACCGAGGTACTGTTTTAAGTCAGTTTGATCTAGCAGCCTTCTCTTAGACCGTCTAGAATCCTTCACGGCCCATTGGTTGAATGTGAATGGGTGTTTGATCGTGGTCAGAGTTTTAGGTCGGTTAGCATTGGTCCCCTACGCGGTCCATGTTTAGACTGCGTACATTTGTGAATGGTCCCTTAGTAGACCGTGTTAGTCCGTGAAGCGGTCCATGTGTAGACCGTTTGTGTTGGGGGTTGTCTCGGTTTAACGACCATACCCATGACCAATTTAATTCAGATGGTGGCCCCTGATGGACCGTTTATGTCATTAAGCGGCCCATCGTTCGACCATTTATGGTCTGTGTCACTAGGTAATGAAGCGGCCCTTCACTAGACCGCTTATGTTGTCTAGCGGCCATGTAAGCGACCGCTTATGTCCCAGGGTGTTTAACCTAGAGACTTGACCCAAAACAAAAGGAAAATTACATCATACTGACTCAATAAAAGAAGGAAAATACACCACGTGGCCCCAATAACTAGATCGAGTGATGGGATGGACCCGTTAGGTCGCCAAGCTACACCCTACCCTTCTCCAGGAGGGAGAGAGGTGCCAAGCTAGAGGAAACCATGGGTGATGTCCCCATCAAAGAAAGTAGAGATGGAGTGCCAATAGCTCCCCTTATTGAAGAAATTTGCCTTCTCCCTTGCCCAGCCATGAGATAAAAGGTAATATGTGGTCTATCCTCTAGAGTTCCCACAATTCATCATGCCTTGGGCTTACAAGAGCCCTTCCCATTTTAGCTTGAGTCAAGGTCTGACCGCCTTCTTCTCCTATCGTAGAGCTAATCGAGGGAACTTCTACAGAACAAGGCGTTCTTTTAGGGAGTGAGTCTATTCCCAAAGCTCATTCACCTATTGCTCCTGCTACGAAATCGGCTGAGCAGGTCTTTATTGATCAAAACGTTCCTCCTGTAAGCCATCCTGCTGAAGATCCATCTGTTTCTAAAGGGAAGGGTCTGGTGTTGGAACAAAGCTCATCTTTGATGGAGTAGGTGGATTATAGTGGTGGCTCTAGTGATGAAGAGTTTCCCACAGTGGAAATAGAAGCTGAAGATGTCAGGCTCTGTTCTGCTTGTGAAAGTGATTTCACAACCTTCAGCCCGCCATGGCTAGCATGGAGTGGCCTTGGGGCACTTGGTTCCTCTATAGGAGAGGGGGCAGTGATGATGGAGACGGTTGTCTCCGCTACCGGGTATTTGAGCTTGGTGCCGACTGAGATAAGGGTCCTTCCTTTGGTCTTGTGCTTATTCTCATTGGTCATCATATCAACCCTCTGAGATATTTCATCTTTACTTTTTCTTGAATATTCCTACTACTCCGGTCGAGGTGACCTTGCTAGCCATGACCGTAAAGATATCCCTTCCATCTCTTGGGGTGGATCCACGGGTGTTCCTGCCTATTTTGAGGCCCATGGCCCTACAGTATCCAAAGGATTATATCACGACAGCAGGATTGGAAGTGTCGAGAATGATCACCGGGTCTGAGCAGTCGACCATGGCTCTGGAGCAATCGCAACTTGGCATTGGTGATGAATTACTTCAGGGTGAAGAGGACATTCCCGCAATAGAAGCAAAAAACATTACAGAAGGAGCAATCGGTGTTTCCACGACTTTAGCCCTTGCCACTGAATCGGCATTGGTGGGGGCTGACTGAGCTGGAGATAAACAACCACTTCCTATTGTCGAGGTTCAAGCCACGACACCTTCGCCAGAGGTTAGGAGAGATATTACTGTTATTGACACTCTCTTTGTTGCGCCAACCACAGGGGCTGGCCCCAGTGCAGGTGCTATACAGAACATGCCATCATCATCTTCAGAGCCGAATGACTATATTTGGGCCCTAGTTGACAGTCATGTAGAATTTCATTTCCCAGATATGCCATCACTTGATCTGCATTCGTCGAGTGACCTAGTATGGCAATATTTGGAGACGCTAAGGCAGACCATGACAACCTCTCAAGACTTGTCTTACGTGCAGCTAAGGGGCATGGTAGAGCACCTCCCCCACACACTATTAGCTTTCGGCTGCCCTATGGAGGACTGGGCACAGCGGGTGATTCTTCTTTTGAAGTACGTAAACAGAAGGGAGTTCATCGGCCATGGTCTAGCAGACCAGCTGATGGCCATAAAATTTGAGTGGCAAAGTGTCAGACTGCCCTCCAGTCATTGATGGGGACTACTCAGTGAATGAGGGATGCCGCCGATGCTTCTACCCAATGTCGCGCTTCTTTGAAATCTCATATAGCTGAGCTACGAGCTGAACTTACTCGGGCCGAAGCAAAGCTAGAGCTGACAAAGCAACTGTAGGTCCAAAATATGGAGGAGGTGGAGCTAGAGGAGGGCAAGCCATGTCCATCGAGGAGAAATTAATGCAGCTACAGGCCGAAGAGTCTCGCTTACAGGAGCTGATCCGTCATCCCTCTCTAGGGATTTTGGAGTTCGAGGACATCTTTTGTCACCCACGGTAGCTCTTTTGGTTTCCCCTTTTCATGAATTGTCATGTATCCCGGGGGATGCCCTGAATACTATGTACTCTTCTTTTTGTGCAATGAATTCCCTTCATTGTCTGACTTGCATATTTCTCTGCTGAGTTACAACTTTCCTTCCTATCTTTCTCTTTTTTCCTTGGCCAACTTGGATGTAGGCATATCACCCATTAATCTAGCCCGAGACATATTAGCTGCTAGGGCAGGAGAGCACTCACGACTTTAGGGAAGGTATGAGGGGTTCACTCCACCGCGATGCAACTTCTCCCAAGGCTAAACTTTGATTGGCATGGGTAAGAAATATCATCGGCTCAACGCTGAAGGATAAAGGGGGTTTATTGGCCACTGGGGTCAGAGGGTTGACTCAGTAGCTTGTTCATAGACCTCGTTGATAGTGATGAGGTTTGAGAACAACATGCTTATCGGTATGCTTAAATGTCGAAACAAGGAGTGAGTTTATTTCTTGACACGGACGAAGGGTCCGGGTTGAGGGCCAATTCATCGACTTCTCTAATGAAGATGATAGTCAAGGGTAAGTTTGTTCATCGACATGGGTCAAATGCAGAAGCAAAGAAGTTTGTACGTCGACAAGGATGGAAGGTTTGAGTCGACGGTTTGTTTATCGATTTCGCCGATGATGATGATGATCAATCATAGGTTTGTTCATCGGTAGGGACGAAAGGTCCAATTCGATGGTTTGTTCATCGATTTCGTCGATGGTGATGACAATTGATGGTAGGTTTGTTCATCGGCATGGGTTAAATGTCAAAGCAAGAAGTTTATTTATCGATGGGGATGAAAGGTCTAAGCCAATGGTTTGTTCATTGATTTCACCGATGGTGATGACAATCGATGGTATGTTTGTTCATCGACATGGGTTAAATATCGAAGCAAGAAGTTTGTTTGTCGACGAGGACGGAAGGTCCAGGTTGACAGTTGTTTATCGATTTCGCCGATGATGATGATGACCGACGGTAGGTTTGTTCATCGGCATGGGTTAAGTGCCGAAGCAAGAAGTTTGTTTATTGTCAGGGATGGAAGGTCCAAGTCAGTGGTTTGTTCATCGATTTCACCAATGGTAACGATAATCGATGGTAGGTTTGTTCATCGGCATAGGTTAAATGCCGAAGCAAAGGATTTTGTTATAGCATAAGCGTAAGGCTTATGCTGGTGGGATGTGATATATCTGTTGCACACAGGGATTCCCGTGGGACATGAATGATAAATGAGGCAGCAACATCATTTTCATCATCAATTTTTTTTTTGAACCAGGGGGAATCTGGAAAGCTCCCTGCAGACCATGAATCACCATATACGCCACTAGTGGCGGAGAACTGGGTCGACTAGTGTCGGCACCCGAAGTGCTCGACACACCACCTCGGCCACAAGGCGCTTCTTCGAAAGAAGAAGAACTGACTTGAGGGACTCTCCTACGTGGAGACATGACTACGGAAGATGGGAGACACAAGAGAAGGAAGAATCCTCACCGGGCAAGGGAGGAAGACGCCTACGACGAGCATGGCAATCGGTGAAATACGGATGAAGACTGTGGGGAGACCATGCAGTCGCCCTTATAACCACCCATGATGGGTCGACGCCACCTTTCGCGAGGCAGGTGAAAAGGCGCCTGTCACAGCGTCAGGCAACCGTTCGAAGCATGCGCTCCCAAAATAAGACAAGACACAAGTCATCATTATCAGCGTGGCTTCTGTCACCGCCAGAAGCACCTTGCGCGCCAAGCCAACCCCTAAGTTTCCAACACCTACGATACGAGGAGTCCAACCTTGGGCCTCATGCTCTGAGAAAACCCTCACCTGATCGACTCTCAGCACCCTGCAGAGTGCTCGGCGACTGAGAGTAGGGGGAAGTGAGGAGGGTAAATCCGGTTTGGCCTAGGAACGGCCCAATAATGACAGGCCCATGAAGGATAGTTCACGGTAAGCCCTCCTAAGGAACAGGCACACGTGCTCGGCCCAACAAGAGGAGGCCCGGCCCAGAAAAATATTAGATTCTACAATGCGTAACAGCTACGGCCCAAGTGCAGTTATCACCGGAGGACTCTTCGGCGACCAACTGTTGCCCACGATGTCGGCCTTGACCCCAAAACGGGTGAGCACGCCCCATCAGCGCCGTAAGACTCACCCCGGGACTAGCCAACGTCGGGGTAATCACCCTCCAACGGGAAATTTTCGCCACTACAGAGGAGAAATGTTACTCTACTACGGACGCCCTTCCCTATTAAGGGATGAGACTCCTCGCTCCAGGACAACCCCCTATAAAAGGGAGATCGACAGAAGAGAAGGGCACGGTGGTTCATTCCAGTACTATAACGCTACTCAAGAGAATAAAGCTACTGGCCCTGCTACATAGTGAGAAGAAGAGAGCGACTGCCCACGCTCTGAGAGAGGTTCTTCCGGTGACTGCATCCCACGACCCAGCCCCCTATCCCTCTGCAACTCAGGTCTGCCCTCCCTGCCCCGTGCATCCACGGCATCCCAGAGTCGCCCCGTCATCGCTACGCCCTCCCGTGGATCGAGAAGACCACGCTGCTGTTCTCTGCAACCAACCAGCAGCAGAGGTCAAGCTTGCAGAGACTACCCCGGTGTCCACGGTGCAAACCAGTCAAAGCTTCCTTCTGTCGAGACGTACGTCATCGAGTCAGCTTCATTCCAGAAGTGGTCCCACGGCGATCCAACCTCAGCACCGTTTGCGCCGCAGATTCTCGTGCAACTACGCCAAACTCGGGTCTGAACCTGAGCACCATTTGGTAGCAGCTCCACTGCCCACCCCTGTGCGATTCAGCCAGAGCTCTCTTCACGGGAGTTCTGCTCCTCCGAAGCACCGATGCACCAGAGGTGGTCCCACCTGGTTTCGATATTGTCTCCATCCAGGGCGGCCATTCTCCCTCAGTCACGCCAGACCCAGAGTCACCTGTTCGCCCAGGATAGGCTGCTGTCAAGTCAGCCCCAACATCCCCTCTTCCTCTCTGTTTCAGGTCGGACGGTCTTCAGCAACGTTTCAGCTTTTGACGATATGGAACCAACGCAAGTCATATCATCCTGATCTGATGTCAGCATTGGAAGTTCCACCATGACCATCAGCATCCTGTCCTGCTGTATGCCCAGAACCCTGATGCCGGCCACTCCTGCAACCACGTCCAGCCAGGTGATCAGACGGCCGCCATCTTCTGAGGGCTCGTAGATCTCCCAGCTATCGATGTACACAACTTTGTCCCGTTGCGTTTGGAGTTCTGCAGCATCCGTACCGGCAAATGCACCACAACTGCGCCAATCAGTCGTGCATGGTAGAACTGCATAGGCCTGCCGTAGCGGCCGCCATCTCCATCCAGCGACATCAGCTCGGGACCATACCTTCAGGCGTCCTTCGGCATCCCTCGGGCTCCATCCAGGTGTTGGCTGCATCACGAGTGGACACCCGGGTGCGGCGCACAGTCGACAGTTGTTTTCCCCTCCCCGCGATCCCCCCTCTTGTGTGAGGGTAGTGCATGTAACTATTTTCCCCTCCCCGTGAACCCCTCCCTGCATGGAGTGTAGTCAATGTACTAGCAGGGGGCGCGTCGGATTAGGGCTTTGATATTTTCTTGAAGATTTTCCAGATTTTGAGCTAATTTGAGCCAGGTTACAACTTAACTCTTTTAACAGCTATTTCCATCGATTATTAGTGATGATTACTGAGTGAATTCAAGTTCTAATTGTCCTGCAAGCATGTTGGATCAAGATTCGTGCGAGGTTCATACTCAAGCACAGTCTGTTCTCAACTCAAAATGTATCCACAGTCATCACAACTTGGGTTTCAGCAGGATTTACTTTAATTGATTAGACAAAACTCGGGCAGCATCTCCCGATACCCAAAGGGTCACAGGGGATAAGTGGAGGCATACCCACAGAATTGGGGTAAGGTCCTGAATGCCGAGAGGCCAAGATGGCAAACGGCGAACCCGAACGGATGGAAACCCCGAGGGCTAGCCTACGAGGGGCACTGACGTTCCGTGGGTCTGTGATTGTTCAACAGGATGGCCCAGATAGGAGGAGACCCCGAGGGCTAGCCTACGAGGGGTTCCATGACCCGTGGCCACCACGATTCCCCTAAGGAATGTGGGTTTAATTTAATGTCAGATCAAGGGATCCATCTATATTCACCTTTGATAGCTCATTGGTGTAGATAGTTTAATAGACTATCCCACCCCATTTAACTAAGCATGTGTATATGCACTTGAACAAGCGTGAATCGGCATGAAAGTATACACAAAAGGGGGGTAAATAGACATAGAAACATACCGTGATCGCCACCAAAGTCACAACAATACCAAGGGGATGAAGAGATGGAAGAAACAGCGTCATCTACCTTAGAAAAAAGATGAAGACTTGATCGTGCTTGATAAAGGGGTGCGGGGAATGATGTGGATTCAAACCTCCTTGTCTTCTAGCCGGCTAGAAGAAGAGGGCCTCACGTTCATACCATGCTCTCCTGTAAAACAAAGCAAAACCACAAGAATAAAAACCCATTAGATCATGAAGTGTAGAATCAATCCTGAAGTGATAAAATAGGGGTAGAAATTGAGGGCAAACTCACTAGGGGGAGGTTTTTAACCCCTGTGGAAGGGTGGAAAAGATATGTGTGCGTATTGTGCATGCATGAGATTTGAAATCACGGAATATGATGAAGAGAGTAGAGAGAAATCGTTGGTGCAAAACGTGCAAAGACTCACAGTGCCTCCGTGGTCGACTTCTGAACAAAGCCAGAACTCCCTGGTTTCTGTCTGCCCTCAGGTGTCGACTATGGAGCCCTCAGGTGTCGACACCTACGCCTGTCCAGAACCTGGGTGGTTCTGTCTGCTATTCGTGGTCGACCACCAGTGCTCTGGGTGTCGACACCTGCACCTGTCCAGAACCTGGGTGGTTCTGTCTGCTATCCGTGGTCGTCTACCAGTGCTCTGGGTGTCGACTCTTGCTTCCAACCAGTAAGCTCTTCTCCAGATTGGGGATCTTGAAGGCTGCACTTTCTGATTATGATTGGTTCATCCCTCTTCTTTGACTGATCTCTTTGATAATAAATGTACCTGCATTTGCATTTAAACATTAACATGTGCAAACTAATATTCATGTCATTGGACTTCCTTATTAATGACTAGCCAAGGTTAAATTTAACATAGCTCTTACTTTGAGGGTAAAGACAATGAGTTATAGATTATCATCATCAAAACAAGAGGTGCACAACACCAAGATGAGTGCGTTGATGCACTTAACAGATGCATCGAAGTACATACTTCAAATTCTTACTTCATGCTTGATGCGTTAGTGCAACTATTTTGATGCTTCGACGCAATGTGACTTGTTGACAATTTTTGTACTTAGTGCGTTGGTGCACTAGATGAGGATTGAGATAGTGCGCCGATGCATTGGCCTTGTGGCTTCGATACTTTGCTGACTTCAAGATTCTGAGGTTGGTTTCTGCAGCTAGAAGTGCGTCGAGGTTGGCTTGCCTTGCCTCGACACTACTGTGTCCAAAACCTTTAAATAGAAACGAATGAATGAAGAATTTGTTCTTCAGCGTCGACACTCTTCCTTGATGCGTCGACCTGATATGTTCAAGACTTGAAGTTATGTTTGCTTTAATCTTTCCTCTTAAAACACACGTTTTAACTTTTTAGGATCTGATCAATTAGTTCAGCCTTAATGATCCATAGTTTGTCATCATCAAAACCAGAGAATACAACACGCTTTACCCTGCAGTGACCCGGGGACCGACCCACGTGTCGACATTGTCCCGCAGCTTGCACCAGATGTGCTTTGGCCCTTTCGGCCCATTTGTAAAGCCCACGTGGCACCCATAAAAGCATGAAACTAGTTAAAGATTATATGGAACATTGGAGTGCCTGATTTAACTATGATCATCCCCAATCATATCTTATGTATTGTTCCTTTTGTCACATATAATGCATTGCAATTTGTGAAATTATTACTCCAATGTTAATTGAGATTGTGGTTAAATTATTAGGATTATTTGACAGTCACACCACTCCGGTGGTGCTGGCTGACCGCTATACTCTCATTTTTCGATGTTTTATTAGCCCTAATCTTGTAATAGTTGGGACTCTCCGTCGGATACTCCTTCTGCCAGACCAGGACCGCTATTATGAGACCTTCGTCAGTCCCCGCGAGTCTGGGATTCCCACTAGGACGTCGGACGGGTTGTATCCCCAAATCACACCTAACGACTCGGTCGAATTGATTGATTTTACAGCCTGGAATCGACATTGTCCTGATGATTGCGGCCTTTTTGGTACCGCTACTAGATGGTTGCGGCCCAGACTCGATCGCCTGGATCTTGTAGTGGCCCTATTGGGACCGTATCTAGTTGGCTAAGTGCCTTGTTCTGCTGGTTGATTTTCCTTGAATTTCAATCGACCTAGTCATGTTTTGAGTCGACCTATCATCTCTAACTCGACCTGAGAGGAGTGGGCTGAACCTTGGTTCGGTTCCACCATGTCTCGGGTGGGCTGGGAGCCCATTAAGTCAACTACTTTAGTTTTGTAGGGCCCAGATTAATTGTGGTTGGCACTGGACCGTTTTTACCTCCTAAATGGGCTTCTGAGGATCGTCTGGTGGTGGAGCGGCCCAGTGGAGACCGTTTACCTTTTGTTGTGTCCCAAGAACTTTTCTATCCTAAACGGCCCATACAGGACCATCTTGTGTCTTCTTGTGGCCCACTAGGGACCATTTTCATTCCTTTGACACTCGACCTTATTCCTCTGGCCCAGTATTGACTTTTACAGTCCATGATAGACCGTTTGTGCCTTGTTGCGGCCCATATATGACCGCAACATTTCCAAAAGCTAGTTTTCCATGTATTTCTTGTGTGCCTTGGTAGCTGGGCCATGGATGGCTTGTGCTTCAATCAAATCTTGAGTGCATTCTTGACTCTTCCAAGCCGTAATCCTATGGCTCCTCATTCAATTATAAAAATTTTACTTGGTCTTAGAAGATAAGTTACATAGCTTGACGAGTATACAGATAAAACCGAAGTAACAACTAGTAACCAGGATATAACAAGATAGTTCAAGATTGTGTGAACAAGATTGATGAAGCATGAATATAGTGTGGCCTTTCATGAATGAGAATATACTAGCATGTAACAAGAATGCACTTTTCATAACCGTAAAGGCTATGAACTAGAAAGTCATATAACTAGCAAGCATGTAAATTTCATCATTAGATTCGTGGATTTCACCCATTTATAAAAAAAGTACTCTTAGCGTAATGCGACGCTAGTGTTCATCATACCCCATGATTTATAGTATATTTTCGACAATCAGCCGAGGTGGTTAGCGTCGAGCCCTTGGACACAATCAGAGGTCGAGCTGCATCTTCAAGTTATAAATCAAGCTATTTCCATGAAATATAACAATAAGGTATGGCCAGCAATTAATCAAGTAAAACAATAATGTTAATGACAAGTAAATCAAGACAAGAACGTACCAAATATGATCATGGGGTTTCAAAGATGAATTAAAGACAAGGTCATGCCCCGGGAGCATAACGGTATATTTTCAAAGGTTTATAATTCATTAATAACTTATTGAATAAGGTTTGAGGTTCCAGACAATCCATAGACCATCTAGAAACATAGGAGAATCAACCCATGGGTCAAACTATGTGTCTCATGACATTATAGAAGAAGGCGGTCTATTCAAGATCGTCTCTTGAACATAGCAGTCAGATCTAGACCGCTACTGTATGGAGTCCACACTAGAGTTGGAAAGAGTCGACGTAAGGTTCAGTGTGGAAAGTGGCGGCCAGTGACTTGACTGCTTTCTAGTCAAATAGGTTTTCAGTGTACAACTGGCTCAGCATCCTAGTGAGAATCCCAAGCTCGCGGAGACTTACAGAGGTCTTGAAACATGATCCTCTAATCTAACAGAAGGAATATCTGTCGGAGCGGTTCACAAGTCCAACAAAGTGTGCCTATAAGTGCAAAGTGTAACTAATAGCATCGTACTGGGATACATGTTATGTACTTAACCAGAAAGACAAATATGAGAGTGAAACATGCAAAACAGTGATCAAATCAATGTAATAAGTCCACCAAATACATGAAATATAATCTTAATACAAGAGTATATGGTTTTGGGTATGAAATTAATTACCTGAAAATGAGCATAACCGCCCATCCCTGCAGAGTTTCAATTTCAGCATATTTATCCCATTTATGCATTAAATGCTGCATTATCGCCATGTTTAAAAATATTTTATAAATTGTGACATTATTTTAGATCCTGATAGAATTACTTTCTCTTTCCTTGTGATGGAACCACTAGTCATAGCCCAGCGACCTCTAGTGTCAGCCCACCTGAGAGAGGTGGAGGGGCGTTCCCGTTGTACGATTCTTAAGCTAGTTACTGAGGGCCCCGGGCTCTTTACCGTAGCATCCTATGGGGGGGGGGAACTAGCTAGATACTTAGCTCTAGGCAGGAGTCAGTGTGTGCACACAAGATCAGAGGCCTAGGCTGACACTGACGAGTGTTATTCTGACTAGTACTTGATTTGGTACTGTTACGCCTCTCGCTTGTTGTGTTTCTCTAACTTGCGAGTTGCTTGAGACACAGTGTAAGCTGTTAGTGGATGTATTTGGTCTCTACTTTCTAGTGGTCTCTCCTCCTTTCTCCTATCACTCAGTTAGCTGAGGTTTATTATATTGGTAGATTTAGCTCCTGATGCTTATATTTATATTAAATTGGCATATAGTTAGCTGTTACAAACTGTTTAGATAGGTTTTACAGCTTTACTATAATTACATTTAAATTATGCCAATGCATGTTTATTTCCTTAAATGCATACTCTAATTATCTTTGCATGTTTGCTTGTTTAGTTACGAGGTAGGGATCCACGTGACCCTACTGAGTCTAGCTGTGACTCGCCCTTCCTTCTTTCAGGTGAGCAGCCCCAGCCGTCCATCAGAGGTTCCCGCATTTTTGGCGACCCCCCCTAGCTTGTCAGCAGTAGTCGACCTATCCTTTTGTGTACTTTTGACCGAGGTTTCCCCCGCGTAGTTGCACATTGGACCTTTCTTTTTATTATTGGACTGTTCACTTGTGGACCTGGACTATTGCGTACTACTTATCACTATGATATGTTTAAATTACTTTCGCGTCATAATTTTAAATTGTTGCTCTAATTAACATTGCATGTGTGTAATACCAATTCGTTATACATCCCTACGACAAACTCCTCCAACCCTTACGGGGCCTCATCAGCCTCTTGGGTGGCTTCCCCAGTTCTTGGTATCGGTATATCGATGTTATCGATGATGACGACGACTGGGTGTGAGTAATTGGAAATTAAGGAAGGAGGAAGAAGGAAGAAGCAACCACACACCACACTAGAGATTTATGTGGAAAACCCAATTAAAGACAAACACAAAGCCACGCACAAATCCACCATAATTTCAATAGGAATTACAAGAGAGTGCATAATAGCCACTGCTATGTCATCAACCCTATTTGTACAAGTAACAAGAGTTACATGGGATCGCAGGGCGACTGGGTCTTCAATCCTTCCACGATCCCCATGGTCAAGCTTCTCCACTCTCTAAACAGCGAGTTCACACGTTGTAGTTTTCCCGAGGAGTTTCATTAGCAGAGGTCATAGCATAGTGCATGACACTGAGCACACAAGGAGCTCCACAATCAAACAATTGCCTGGCTATCTAAATACAACCAAGAAACATATAGAAAGCCCTCAATGGAAGACCTTGGCCAGCTATCTACATTGAAGGCAAAGTCTCATATGACGATATCATTCTAATTGTGTGTGTGGGTGCTGGACGCATAGACAGAAGTGTGGAATCATCCCTTCTCACAGATCGTTCCCTCACAGTACACAAGCGCAAAGCATGTTAAATAGAGAAGGGAGCGTTAGAATTTGGGCATAGTTCCCGGGCAATATTCCCATATCGGTTAATGAGTTATGGTCCATATACTTATGACCATAGGCTTATGTATCTCAACATTGCAGTTTTGTAGATTTCAATATGGTATCAAAGCATGGTCTTGGGCCCAACCCCATATCTTTCTTATATCTTACCACCTCCACCCAATTAATTGAGATGGGAAAGATTACTTGAAACCACCAGACATATTCATCATTCACCAAGACCTCTCCATCACGTTTCCTGCACCCTAGCACGTGGATCGACCTGCGCGGTCAGGTCGCGGGGGTTTCCGGGGGGCGGAGCCCCCGGAAGAAAATTTATATTTATAGCAGGGGCATTGTTGTCTTTGTTACTCTGACCTGGGACGTCCTAATCTCATTGTATAAAAAGGGTGCGAACTCTCTCTCTTTGCATTAGATCTGTGTGTGATAATATAGTGGAAACCCTGCTGCGGCCGTGGATGTAGGAAGGCACATCATCTCCGAACCACGTAAATCTCGGTGTTCTTGTGGTTTGATCTTTTCTCGAAGCACAGTCAATTTGACATGTAATAGCTATACATGAATCTCATTCAACTCAAATAGATCAATACTCATGTGTAGCCAGTTAAAACTAAAGACACCTCCAATGTCCCATGATGAATGTGGAAGAACCATATACATGATATAGAAGAACCAAATGATATTTTTCACAGATCTTGCACACAATATTTTGTTATCACCAAAACTATTACCAAAGATAGAGAGGGAGCGCAACGAACCCAACAACTGTCAACCTGTTCTTTGTGCAATTTAGAAGTAAACTACACACACAAAATTATTATAGCTCCATGTATTATTCTACATCAACAAAACACATTGACTATCCACATGAAGAGTATACATTTTTTTAAGCAAGTATTTGGAGCTTTTATTAAGATGGTAAGAAAAGGTATAAAAGGGTGCCAATTAGGCCAAACAAACTCAGACGGACAGATATTGCAACTTGTCCATCCTTAAAAGTCACCTTACAGCATGTGGAAGATCAGCCCATTTGTTTTAAAAAACAAAAGCAGGTATGGTAGAAGCCCAATTATCTAAGGAATCAGCCACATTATTGCCTTCCCGGATGGTATGCTTCACCAAGAACTTCAAATCATTAGCGAGTCGATGGATATCACCAACGCTGTGTATTAGTCTCCATGGACAGGAACAAATCTTCTAGATAATCCCAACCAGTATAGCTAAATTAGACTCAAGAATAAACTTAGACAGACCATAGAACTTGCACATACGAAGCCCATCCCGCATAACCATGAAGAGTATACATGACTCATGGTTTTGACAGCAACAAAACACAGGGACGCAACACTATCGTGAGTAAAACAAAGTGCATATTCACTACTCATTTATCTAAGAATTTAAATAAATATACTCGCAGCAGGTGATGGGGGCGGTGCACTCTGTGTATCTGGTGCAGAGACATAAAATATTGCGAGCAAAACAAAGTGCATATTCACTTCTCATTTATCTAAGAATTTTAATAAACATACCTACAGTTGTTGGTGGGGGCGGTGCACTCTGTATAGCTTGTGTGAGACATAAAATATCATGAGCAAAATAAAGTGCATATTCACTACCCATTTATCTAAGAATTTAAATAAACATACCCGCAGCACGTGGTGGGGGTGGTGTACTCAGGAAATTTAGGAATCAAAATAAGCATGATGCTACATGAACCTTTTAGAAAACTATGAATCAACCCCAAAAATCATACAGATGCATCACATCCAATTAAGCCTCATAAAGATTCAACAAAGATGAGTTCTTACCATAACTTCCAAGATATGAGAACTTAAATGAACCTGCACATTGATAGATACTCAAATTTATCAATACAATTTTTTTTAAGGTAAAGAGGCCGGGGTTAACTGTTGGAGGAACGCACAATATGTGCTAGCTCTGCCAAAAGCGCCTTGACCCTAATTTAATTGATTAATGAATTAGTCTTGTACATAGAATCTTCGGGGCATACCCCTAAATAAAATATCACAAAAGGAAAAGCCTCCAAGCGGAGAGCAACTCCTACATCCGCCAACTAGGCATGCCAGCAGCATCAACTGTAACACATCCACGAGCCTGAGTAGGAAGATCCTTCCGGCTCTCAAAGTCCATATTATGGCAAGTAGTGCATGCATAAGATGAAAGGGCATCCGCAATTGAGTTACCTTCCCTGTAGATGTGTTGTATGTTCCACTTAGTGCTATCCAAAATAGCTATGTTTTCTTCCCACCATTTACATATTCTCCAAGGAGGAGGCTCTCTAGACTGAATCATAGAAATCAGAGACTTAGAGTCAGAGTATATGACTGCAATCGGGAGACCACTGTTCATCGCAATGCGCATACCATCCAGCAAGGCGCGGGCCTCGGCCACCAGATTAGTTCCCACTCCATAAAAATATGAGAGCCATATGTGAGTTCCCCTCTACAACTCCTCAAGCAGCCCCCTCCACCAGAAGGTCCCGGGTTGCCTTTGGACGCCCCATCAACATTGAGGACATAACCATCAGCTGGGCAGTACCATTTGATCATCTTTGGAGGCTTTGTAGTGAGATTATAACAGAGCTTGTAATGTGCCAAAGTAATTATTTCAAAGTTTGAGGGAATTTTTTTGAATGCCATCTACTATAGGGAGTAGAAAACTTGATCCATTATTTGTTGTTGGATCAAACGGATGGATGGTTTTTAGCCTTCAAATTTATTTTTGCAGCGAGCATTCCATATTTCCTAGACAATATGCACCATTGTGAGGACTGCAGCATTCCCATATGGGGTTTTTATATCAGCATGACAAATAATGTTCAAACAGGTAGTAGTGATAGAGTCTGTGATTCTACACCGGGGATGAAACAATGGTCTGAAATACTTCCATATCTGTTCAGCTAACTGGCTGGTCAAGAAGAGGTGGTTCAGACTTTCTTCCTGATGATTATTACTGCAGCAAACACATTTGGATGGGATGCATATCCCACAATTTTTAATCGTGTTGTCCACCGGCACAGCAATGTGAAGGAGGCGCCAACAAAATAGAGATGCACGCAGAGAGATGTTATTGGCCTAGATTTTCCTGAATTGGCTACGCTGAATCTCTGGCAATCTAGCAGAATTATAAGCAGACTTGATGGAGAAATTGCCATCAAATGTTGGTGCCCATACACACTGATCCGGCCTGTCCTGCAACTGAGTGGATCTAATAGTAGTGCATAGATAATCTGAAATTATAGACCACACAGGATGGCCAAAGTTTGACATGGCTTCCCTTAAAGTGACCTTCAGGCTATGGACTTGAGGGGCCAAAATGGCACCGCACCAGTTGTCCTTCAGAAAATCTATAGATTCCCCATTCATAGGGATCCACCGGGTGTTAGATAATACCATCCTCATAGCTTTGTTAAATATATCCCTTCGAACACCAGCAAGAAAAGGCTTCTCAATAAAGCTGAGGTGACCCTTAATGAATTTTGGTTTTGCATAGTTGGACCATAGGGAGGAGCCAAGAATAATCCCCCATATTTGTTTGGCTACCATAGCAACCTGAAGATTATGCAGATTTCTTATGCCCAGTCCACCTTCATCAATAGGTTTGGTGATTTGGTTCCAAGAGGTCCATTGTCACTTAATACCATCCTTGCCACCCCAAAAGAAGTTTGCACACATTTTGTTGATCAAATCAATAAGAGTGGAAGGTAAACAGGAAGCACTTGCAGTGTACATAGGAATGGACTGTAGAATAGAAGTAATTAAGCATTTGCGGCCCGCCTGAGAAAGGTATTTGGACTGCCAATTCCCAATTCTTTTGCAGATTTTATTCAATAAGTATTTATAATGAGAAACCCTTTTCCTACCTTCAAATAGAGGAACACCAAGGTATGAAATGAGATCGATTTTGTGCTAAAATCTGGTCAGATCCATCATTCTTCTAATGGTTGTAGGTTTGGCTTTTTGAGAGATAATAAAACCGCTTTTGCTTGCATTCAGCTTCTGGCCAGAGGATTCCTCATAAAGACTGATGAAAGAAAGTAGTTTCGTTATATTTTTTGCCATGCCATTAATGAATATTAAAGTATCATCTGCATATAGTAAGTGTGATACTTGCCGACAACCACGAGGGACATGATAATGTTGTATCTGCCCACTGTTAGAAAGATGTGAAATGCCATGGCTAAGAGCCTCCTCTGCAATGATGAAAAGAGCCGGGGCTAATGGGTCTCCCTGTCGAACTCCTCTAGTGGATTTGAAATACCTAGTCAATGTGCCATTAAAGATGACAGAAAACCAGTAGTTATTAAGCATCATGGCGATAAGGGAGCAAAACCGATTGGAGAAACCAAAGGCTTTCATAACTGTTATCAGAAAATCCTATTCTAGCCTGTCATAGGCTTTAGCCATATTTAATTTTAAGATGATGTTATTGCCTCTAACCTTTCTTCCAATATCCTTCATAAGCTCCGAAGCTAAGGAGATAGTTTCCACAATGTTGCGGCCTTGGACAAATGCTCCTTGGTTCTCAGAAATTATCTTAGGGAGAATGGCAGCCAGCCTATTGCTTATGATTCTAGAGATAATTTTGTAAGAGAAATTACATAGACTAATCGGCCTCAAGTCAGAGAAGGTGATTGGAGAAGCCACCTTAGGGATAGGGGCAATCGGGGATAAAATGGTACCTTCGGGTAGAGGCATACCTTGGAAGAATCCTTGCACAGCTTAAGTAACATTATCTGATATAATATCCCAACAAGACGTATAAAACATACCAGTGTATCCATCCGAGCCAGGAGCACTGTTAGAATCTAGGGATTGGACAACATTTTTAATATCTTCCGTGGAAGGAATCTCAACAAGAGCATTGTTCTCATCTTCAGAGATAAGAGATGGAATATGACCAATCACATCTGCCTGAATTTGATGATCAATAGAAGAAAAATGTTGCTTGAAATAATCCACTGCCTTCTCTTTTAAGGTATTTTCCTCCTCACACCAATCACCATTTTCCATTTTAAGTCTGTAAATTACATCTCGATCACACATAACAGGATACCCTCAGTCACCAAAACACTAAACCACAACAGTAGGAAAACCAGAGTCATTACCCCTCAAGTGAAAGGAGTCCGCGGGATGTCCGAAATTAGGCGTCTAAAAGGATGAGCACACATGACTCTCAAGGATATGGAAGTGAGTATGGACGATCATGGCAATAACAATCCAAATATTATGACGATTTTGAGACCAATAGTTCATTCTTCTTGTCATACCCATATCCTCATGACTATGCTTCAATGCCGCAATATACCGAATGATACAGTCAACTCTCAATTATATCACCGCCAGTCATGTACTTACAGGGTTTCCAAGAATACGAACACTACTTACGCGTGTACTGGGAGCACCATGCGGGTTCCATGACATATGAAGACTACTTATCCTATCTGCAGAGCACGCATAATGTCAAATTGTTTGAAGATGGGATGTGGCTGAGTCTGCGCCCATATGATTAGGAGTACGTATTATTTACATATATTTGTATGAAACTATAAGTTAATCATTTTTTCTTCATGCCTTTACTTTTGCACTTATCCTTCAAGTTACTAATGCAAAACTGTTCAACACTTGCATGTCATCATGGATGGATGACGCCACCCTATGTGGGAGCACGGGTACATTGTTAGGGTGATCAACATGTGCACTGTAGATATTGCGGACATCGTGTCACTGGCATACACAGATTTGCAGATCACCTCGCAAGAGTTGGACGGGATTGTCGTGCATGCTCCTTAGTTTCAAAGGATGTTCAATATTACTTTCGGACACAATTACATGAGGGATATGTTTCTCGTAGTAGAGCTAGGGCATTGTCTCCTACGTCTAGAGTTTCCGCACCACCAGCACCGGGCCGATCAAGATCTTCCTCCACGTCTAGAATTCGTACACCACCTGCACCAGTCCCACCAGTAGTAGATGATAGACATGCATGTGTGGATATAGTTAGAATTTTTTTTAGAGGATATCATGTGTACTCCACCACTACACATGACCCATTATTTACGCAGATGGTTACATATTTTCAAACTCACCCACGTGCACCTCCACCCACTATGATAGAGTTAGATTATACGGGTTATGAGTCTCACGTATTCTGATTCTGATTGATATTCAGGTTTGAAAAATTCTGAGCATATCAATTTGAAGAGAAAAATTGAGAGAGTCTGAGAGAAAGATGAAGAAGAAGGAAGAGTGCCTTATCTGAGTGGATTCGAGCACTTCTGAAGATCTGTGGAATCCTGGTCACGTGGATCAAATCCAGAGCTAGATCACTCATTAGGAGCTACATTGTACTCATTTGGTTTCGATTTTCTTTTTGTTGGTTTCTCCGTTCTTTGCTTCATATTTTTACTGTCTTCCCGATCCCCTGTTCAGGGATTGGGCTCCTTCTGAGTGATCAAAAGAAGGGAGAGTGATCTCCTAGTTCCCTCTAAGGTCTCAGAGGAAGAGAAGGTGGTAACTCTCTAGATTTGTGAGTAGCTAGGTGCTGTCTTACTTGTTCCTTCTGCATTCGTAGAAGAAGGGAGAGTGGGTCCGGTCACTACATTAGTAGTGGGGTGCTAGATCAGTGTTTGAGGGATTTGTATCCCTCCGTTCAAGCTGTTAGGCAGCACTTGTTTGTAAGCTGAGTCTGCATTCTTGGTTGTAGCTAGTGAAGCCACACTCTTGTTTGAGTGTCGGGTGGACGTAGATCTGCTAGGCAGATCGAACCACCTAAAAAATCCTTCATGCTCTATGGTTTAATTGTGCGATTGCTTGCCTATATCCGATCAACATTCACAGGTTCGCATGATTTACATGCTCCAGGCCAATATATCAAAAGGTGTGTTCACACACCTTGCGTGAGGAGAGTTATTCAATTTAGATCTCTGCCAAGTACTTGTTCATTTGAGCATTCGATTGTGTGTCTCCAGTCGAACCTTTGTCTACTTATTGTTCCCTCAAGTGGTTGACAGTGGTTCTGCGTAATACACCTTTCACAGTGTTCAAATTTATCTGTTGCATTGAAGGTCTGTCAGTTGCTCGATGAATTGTGAGAAGTCCCATCTTGACTTGCATATTATTGTTGTGCCCATACTGTGCCTTGAGTCTTCGCAATTCTGAAGTTGATTGTATCACGTTTAAGACATCCTTTGTCTAAGCTAGCTTCCATTGCAATTCTATTCCTTCTGTTTTCTGTTTGTGCAAAAATTCTTAAAGGATATATTCATCCCCCTTCTAGATCTTATCCTTTACTCTAACATACAGTGCCTATCGTCGGCTGTATCCATCGCGTGTGAAGGACTAGGTTGCATGGCTCCAAGGCTTAATGAGCTTAGAAATGACTAATAAATGGGCTCGAAATAGGCTCAAAGATGACTCCAAAATAATGGTTAATTTAGAACATTATAAAGGAGAATAAGAGAAATAGCTCGACTTATAGGGTGAAAAGGGGTGTCAACAGATGTCCCTCCTTGATGTCTGCTTTGCAAGGGAACGAGCGAAAGCGACGCGGAGGTGAAATGGAAAGGAGATGGAGTGAAAGTGACAACGACGTGAAATAGAGATGAAGTAGAGATGATGTGGAGAGAACTGAAAAGCGGGCATCAAGATAAAAGCCAACTGTCACAACCCACAAGTGATAGGAATTCTCCCGAAAACGTCGAAATAACCACAAGGAATGATTGACAAGGATGAGACATGTCTGAAAAGACTAAACTAAGGAAGGAAAGGAAACACGACCAGCCTCATCGGGGACACAATCCACAGATATTGAGGGGATCGGAAAGAACACAGCGTAAGAGCTGGAAAAGGAAGGATAACTGAGATAAAATCCAGATAAAAATCTCGCTGGCCAACCAGACCAAGTGGGCAGATCAGAGAAGTCATTCAGATTCAGAGTGGAATGAGAAATCTCTTATTCAAGAGAACT
Source organism: Amorphophallus titanum (assembly GCA_024336825.1). Taxonomy (NCBI): domain Eukaryota; kingdom Viridiplantae; phylum Streptophyta; class Magnoliopsida; order Alismatales; family Araceae; genus Amorphophallus; species Amorphophallus titanum. The sequence goes on from JANBPO010006859.1 coordinate 23,037,674, forward strand.
GAAGTGCAATTAACCATTGATGAGGAGAATCTTTGAGAGAATTCGAGGCGTGAGTGCTCAAAATGACATGATGCATGTTGGGCTAAAATAAAGAAATCATTAAAACGAATGTAAAGAAAGATAAAATAGAAAGTACTGAAGGATAATAATGCTAGACCGAGCTAAGACAAGGTCAAGAGTCTTTTTGCAACCACGGCATGCGAGACAGAGTCCATCATCCCCCACCCGACTCAACTGAGCAGCCTATCCAACGATTAACCGTATGCTCCTAGATCATCATCATTTTTGATAAAGAGGAACATCAGATCTCAGAACACATGGACAACTAGCCGGTCCTTGAGAGGTTATAATAAGTAGATACTATATAGTAATGCAATAATGAGCTGGGATAGAAGGCCATACCTGACTTACCTGTGCAGGTGAAACGGCATTTTTTTAGATTTTCTAATTTTTGATTTTTATGGAGTTTCATATAAGACAACCAACATGAATAAACAAGCATAAACCTGTTCTCAGTGAAGAAGAGGGTTTTTTTTAATACCCCAATGATAGCATCGTCGATGGCGGGAAACGGGAAGCGACGAGCATTGAATGGGAGTTGACTCCCTCATCCTGGATTGTAGGGGGTAGCCTGCGTGCCGCCCCCTCCATTCGACACCTCAGCACACCTGTTGCACGCCAAGGCTCTGTAGGGGATGGGCATCATGTTCGTTTTGTCAGTTGCGCTGGGCGAGAAAGAGCCATAGCGTGCCGCTGAGGAGCTGGGCCACTGTACCGCTGGAAGACACAATGGGCGTGCCACTGGAGAGCCCCCCAGGCGTGCCGTTGAAGGGCTGGATGGGCGTGCGGGGGAAGAGCCTCTGAGAGTGTGTCGGCAGAGGAGCACCTCAGGTGTGCCACTGAAGGGCTGGACGAGTGTGCCGCTGAAGGGTGTTGGGAGCGTGCCGGTGGAAGAAACCCACCGGGGGTGTGCCGGCGAAGGAACCATTAGAAGCATGCCACACTGGGCCTGAGCCAGGGCTGTGCTGGGGGAGGCTCCAAGTGGCCGTGTCGGCGAAGAGGGCACAGGGCTTGCCACTGACGGGGCTGCAGGGGGGTGCCGTGGAAGCACGCCGCTGGTGTGCCGCTGGAGGGCCACGTGGGTGTGCCGCTGAGGGGGCAACCGGGGCGTGCCGCTGGAAGGGCAGCCAGAGTGTGCCGCTGGATGGCCTTGAGAGCGTGCCGTTGAGGGCTTCAAAAAGGGGGCTTTCTCTTCTTCTCTTCTTCTCTTCTTCTCATCTTCTCTTCTCTATTCTCCTCTTCTCTATTCCCCTGCACGTAAACATGGGGTGAGAATTTTTAGTGTCCACAGTTGTATTGCTTGATTTTGATCATATTTGCACCCTTGTTCATAAAGGCCATGTCATGGAGAATATTTGTTGTTCAACAATTGAATGTGAATGCTTTCTTGTGCAATATGCTATGATATTTTGAAAATCAACCTCTTGTATCTTATTTTTGCATCTTGCTTTTGCATTGCATTGTATTGCATTAGAATTCATGCATTAGGTGCATTCGGTTCATTCAAATGAAAAACTAAAAATTTATGTTTTGCACCCATGTTCCATTTTGCAATGCATTTAGATCATTCAAATGAAAATCTAAAATCTTGCATCACCCCACATACTTGGAGGGTGCTCATAGAGATCACATTTATAGATGCACCCGTATCCACCAAACATGGGTCCACCGACATCCCATTGATTTTTTTCGCAATACACAATGCATATTTTAGGGCTTCCTTGGGAGCAAGCTCATGATTGTGGAACATAATGGCTGGCTGTGTGTCCATCGGCGTCAGGACTACCTAGATCTTCTCTACAGGGAGATCTTCATTCACCATAACCTTTTAAAGATATTCCTTTAAAGCTTCTTGATGGGATGTGGATCTCTTAATCAACTCAAGGATGGAGATCTGTGCGGGTGTCTTGTCTAGATATTTTAACAAATCATATAGCGTCCCAGGGATGGACTCTTTTGGCTGCTCTTCATTGTCTTTCTCTGGCTGAGACTGCTCAGGGGCCTGACTCTTCTAGGGGAATACGCGGTGGAAGATTCTCCCACTCCGGAGTACCATGGCATGCGGTTCTTGCTGCACCTCTACGGTGTTAAGTATAGAGTTAAACAAAGGTTTGAGGGGTAGTGGTTGAGGAACAGTTGGTGAAGTAGGGGTGATGCTGGGGGTAGTGGTTCTGACGAGGGGTTTGTTGGGTGAAGGTATAGTGAAGGTAGATGGGGCCTCATATGGGTGGTGGGTGATAAGGAGGTTGGAAGGCACGGGTAGAGGTGCGGTGGAGGTAGACAACGAAGTGGAGGGATGAGAAGTAACAAGAGGCTTTGGGGGTAAAGGGAACATAGTGGATGGCATTTTCTGGTGGATTACTAGGGAATTAGCAATAAGGGTACGGATAAGAGGGCGTGATGGCTGTGAAAATAGAGGATGGTTAGCTAGGGGTTGTGACATGGTTCGTTAAGAACAAGGTGTTGTTCGGATGAGATGAGAGGGTTGGCTAGTGACATGGTTAGTGGTAAAAACAAAGTTGCTTTCTAAATGCCAGCCTTACTTTCTCCCAACTTCCGGGAAGGAGGAGATAGGGTTGACCTGGTGGTTGGGTTGTTAGTGCTTCGGAAGTGAGTTGTGGATAATGCCCATGTTGGGCTGCTGTTGTGGTGCCTGCTGAGGCTGTTGCTGTTGCTATGGTAATTGTTGTTGTTGTTGTAACTGTGGTCTAGGAGGGGCTCTCCAGGCTTCAAGCATGGCTATGTATCTCGTGTAGATGCTTGCATAGGGACGCTATTTGTCTAATTACAGATCTACTTCTCGTTAGATCTAGTACAGATCCTTTCGCTGCGAGGTTGATCGTTTTAATCGGTCAACAAATCATCCTATTCACCCCCTCCCCCTCTAGTTTGATCTCCGGTCTCCCAACAAACATGTGGGTTCTAGACACTTGACCACTTCCTCCACCTCTGGGGGATATTATGGTGGTGAACATGTGGTGGAGGAGTCGGTGAAAGGGAGGAAAGGTGTTGGCATTGATGGCCATAGGGAGTTCCTCAGGGGCAGCCTGTCCCGTCATGAGATGGTATGCTTCCCTTTCATCAAAATGGCTGATTTTGGGTCTGCCCCAGTTGAAGGAATTTTTAGAGCATTCCGTAGAACTTGCTTGTTGAGACCAATTTCTACATCCCTCGCAATTGTAAAGAGTCTTCTATTCACTCTTTGTAGATTATGATAAAACTCTTGAATTAGCTCTGGGTAGTACCTCTGATGAGTGGAAATGAAGTCCTTCCAACCTTGTGCCTCCATCACCTCTGGTAGTTCTATAAATAGTTCTAATAGTTCTTGATCGGCCAAATCAAACCATCTAGGAAACATAATCACTCTGGATTGAATGGTTCCTAGAACAGGAAATAACTCTGGCAATTCTTTGTGAGCCCTAGCCGTTTCACCTTCCTTCCGTCGAGGTTTCTTCCCCTTAGTGGATGTTCCTGTTGTTGCTTTGGACTTGGCTGGATGGTTAGACTTAGGCTCTTTCCTTTTCTGAGGGATGGTGGATGGATGGTCATTGCTTGACTTCGACCGCCTCTCTGCTCTGGGAGGAGGCGGAGCTAGTTCAGCCGGAGCCTTCCCTTTGGCCGAGCGGGTGGCCTTGGTAGCATTAGAGGTTCTGGTGGCATGAGAGGAGTAGGAGAAGGTTTTACGCACTTGGGAGAAAGGAGAAGGAGGATAGAATAGGGAGTCGGCTTGGCGCGAAGAAGTCGGCTTGGTGAAGAGAACAGTGGAGGGAGGAATCGGCTTCCGTGTGGGAGGTGGAAAAGTGGTGAAAGGGAAAGTGAAAAGATGAGATTTGTAAGGGAAAAAAAGGATAGGCCTTCAATAAAAGGTTCACCGTTCAGGGGTTTTAAACCTTTAAAAAGAAGGACTATTTCATGCCCCACCAATACCAACCTTCATTCTATATTCAAGGACCTCAAAATCAAGCCATTCAATATGAAATCAAGTCTAGCACGATTCAAATGTTACCCTCATTCTATGGCAACACTAATGAGGACCCATATAAACACCTTGATGAATTCTTACAAATTTGCTTCACAGTCAAAATCTAGAACTTTTCTAATGATGCCCTAAGACTGACTCTCTTTCCATTCTGTCTGAAAGATATAACCAAATATTATTTAGGGGCTTTGGGAAAACCTATAGAAACATGGGCTGACATGCAAAAGGAATTTCTAAAAAAATTCTAGCCCATAGGCCGTACCAATACCATGAGAAGGGCCATCACTGGTTTCACCCAAAATCTTGGAGAGCAAATTCATGAATCATGGGATAGGTTGAAGGACTTAGAAAATGTCCTCATCATGGATTATCAAGGTGGTAGATTGTTCAGGCATTTTATGAGGGATTGACTAAGAACTATAGACAAATGGGAGATGCATCTTATGGAGGAGCATTCATGAGTAAGAGTGAGGATGAATCATATGAATTATTTGAAATGCTTAGCGAGAACTCAATTAGTCATGCCTCTTTATCTTCTTATGAAAGGGTAATTGGGGCTTCTAAATGGGCCGGGCTATATGAACTTAAGAATCAAGGGGAGCCCGAGAATAGAATGTACATCAATTTTATCACTCAAAGGTTGAATAAGAAGGATATTTTGGCCTAGAAAATAGATAAGGTCGATTTGATGGCCCAGAAGTTAGATTAACTCTTGGCCTTAAGCAAACATGAACCCTCTGGCCCATCAACCTCTCACCCATTCTCGGAACCCACCCCTCAGGATGTTTGTGTTCTTCGTGCTAGCCCGAACCATCTTGTTTCTGATTGCCTCCCAGCTTCCTCCTTTCATCCAAGAACAAGTTTTCGCTGCCCAGGAAGTTTCCAAGCCTACTTATGATCCATACTATAATACCTACAATCCAGGTTGGAGAAACCACCCTAATTTCTCTTGGAAAAATCAGCAAGTTGCATCCCAATCATCCAATCCCTCTATCCATCAAGCCCACAAACAACCCTTTCCAACCAAATTCCAAGCTCAGTCTAACTTTCAAGGAAACTCCTATGGACATCAGTGATTTTGGATCAAATTTTTGGGGCGCCGTTAAAATCCTCCTTTCGGGGCGATTGGGGGCATCCCCCACTCCATCGGCACATCGCGCGGCCTCTCTCCTCCCTATAGGGTTTCTCTCCTCCGCTCTCTGCAATCCACAGCTCGCTCTCCGCAGTCCACAGCCTCCACACCTCTCCTTGATCTCACGGTGGTGATGACGACGGTGACATCTCCGATCGGCCTTTCTTTTGGATCTCGCCTCTTCCCTTCTCGGAACGCGTCACTGTGTTGCTAGGGTTTCGGGGAGAGCATCTCCCCCGCCCCCCTCCAGACCCTCGCCCAGAACCCCGCAGCGGCCTTCGACTGGGTCCACACCAACGTGCTCACCTACTGGCCCGTCGTCTGCGTCCGCTACATCGCCGTGGGCAACGAGGTCATCTTCCAGGAGGGGGAGGCAGAGTACATCCTCCTGGCCATGCGCAACATCTACGCGGCCATGGCCACCGCCGGTCTGCAAAACCAGATCAAGGTGTCCACCTCCGTGCAGTACAGCGTGCTAGGCGCATCCTACCCGCCATCCGCCGGTGAGTACATCTACGGCGGTGACCTTGACAACGGCGAAGGCTATCTGGGTATGCTCTCTTTCTCTCTATATATATCTATTACCTTCTCTCTTGTCCTCTCTGGAATCATCTCTAATCTCTTTACTCTCTCTCTCCCTCTCTCTCTCTCTCCCCGATCTCCCACAGCAAGCAGCGCGACGGTGCCAGGGCAGGAGGGAAAACCCCATCTTTTTCTCCTCTCTCTCTCTCTGAGCCACGGGGGAAAACCCCCCTCCCACACCCACTCTCTTTCTCTGATCTTTCTCTCTCTAATCCCTCTCTATCTCTCTCTCTCAATCGCACCCATTCATTTCTTTTTCACCCTCTCTCGTGTGGCCCTCTTCATGCCGCTGGCAGGATGATGAAGAATAAGTGTAAAAAAATATGTACAGTCCAGCACAAGTGTAAAAAAATGATTTTCATATAATCTTAGTTTTCTACAGTATTTTCACATTTCTAAAGTGGGCATCGGCTACCCACAAGAGAAGAGACTGCAATTGATCTGTATATAGTTATCATGTTGTCATTTAATTAATGGTGGTGATCATAATAGTTGTGGCACCACCTTTGGCCTTTCACACAGACACAGAGAGAGAGAGAGAGAGAGAGAGAGAAGGGGGTGTATATATCAAATAACTAAAGCTCCTCTATCAAAATTCAGCAGAACCTGGAGTCCTGGGAAAAGGGATTGCATCCCTGATGTTGTCAATGCCAGTTGCAAACTGCACCAATCTTTCAAAACCCAGTCCAAAGCCAGCATGTGGGACTGAAACCATAACAATAAATGCAAAGGTCCCTTCAGATACTTTGAGACTAATTTAACGGATGATATATACATGGCAAAACATATTATTTCTGGTCAGAACATGAATCCAGATTTGTAACATATTCCATGATTTAACTTTCTATTAAGGTACAAGCACACAATCTGATGATTTTGCATAGAATTTTTGAAATCAACAAGGCTACGACATGTTGCTTCAAATATGTTTAAGAATAAAGATAAGTGCTGCTTCGTTTTCTTTGCAATTGAACATGAAAAGGTATTTATTGAAGCAACATGGGAAAGAGCTCTAGCATGTGCATATCTAACTTGATATCAGCGGCAAAGGGATGATGGAAATATAAGATATATTCATTTTCCAACTATTCAGGAAGGTGAAGAAAGGTAAGTAATTGAGATCCTTGAACCAGCTTTCAGCAAATGGATCAAATGCCTCAACATCTGACAATGCAACAAGAATAAAGTAACACAAGAACAAAGGACACTACATAGTAATAAAAATGTGATTGGCCCATTTTGTACCTCTGACCCTTATTAAATTTTCCTTTTGTTTTAACAAAAAGGTGAGAGAGACTCCCCAGAGAGTACAAAAGTGTGAGAGATTGCCATGGTCACATTTTATCTTTCTTTGAAAGATGGGAATGGATGATCAACTCAATAATCAATCCTGGACTGCCTCATTCACCTAGGCACTCGCCTATGTTATATGTCAAACGCTTGTATTTTCTTTAACTGCATGGTACCCTTTTTTCTTATTCTTAATTATATTAGAATGACTAATGCGTCTTCTAAGTTCTAAGAATGTATGGTGCCACTTTTTCTCTTATTTTTGATGATTACTAAGACCATCCACCATTTTTTTCTTTTTGGAAAGTGGTTGGTACCACTATATATACATATAAAAGGAAGTGGGATTCACAAGTAAAGGCTGTGTGCTCTAGTGAGTCGTGTCCGGGCGTCTAGGTCGTAGTTCGTGTCCCCACCAGTCGAGTCTCCCCGTCGTCCCGCATCAAGTTGTGGTTGTGCAAAGTCATGCTCAATACAACTGTTAAAATTCAGAATGGAAGTTGTGTGGAGTTTTTTGCAACTTTTATCTATGCCTCTTGTAATGTAGCTATTAGAAGAGTATGGCGCTCAGACGGGACAGCTGCAGGAACTACACTTGTGGCAGATATCGATCCGACTGTTCCGTCAATTCCGAATCAGGGAAGTAACCCGGCTTATTTATTCACTTACAATAATGCCGTTTATTTTTCTGCATACAGACCGGTCGATGGAAGAGAATTGTGGAAAACAGACGGTACATCCGCAGGAACTGTTTTAGTTAAAGACATTGCTGCTGGTGACGGAAGTCCGAGCCATTTTGTGAGTTACAACGGAAGTCTTTATTTTACGGCTTACTATCCGAACCAGGATTACACTCTTTACAAATCTGATGGAACAGCTAACGGTACTTTTGCATTGAAACAGCCAAACAGCGGAGGACCGGCAATGCTTACCGATAAACCGGCGGTTTTGTTCAAGGGAAAACTATTTTTTAGTGCTTCCAACCAGGTGGGAGAAAGAAGTATTTGGTATACGGACGGAACTCCGGGGGGAACGGTTCCTTTGCCCGGTGGACCATCAGTATTTAATTCACATGCGGAAAACTTGCTTGCCACAACCAACTATCTTTATTTTACAGCTACAAATGATGTAAACTACGGAATTTACCGCACAACAGGTCTGGCAAATCAAATGAATATCCTGACCGATGTTGATTTCAACACCAATTCGTTTCATCCTATTTTCCTGGTGAACCAATGCATCCTGGCAAGAGGAGATAAAGGTACTGCAGGAGAGGAAATTTACACGGTATGCAACCAAAATACGCAAACAGTTGGTATAGAAGAAGCTGCTTTAGGTGAGTTAACGGTTTTTCCTAATCCTTGTAAGGATCAGGTGATGATTACAACTGATTTTGATTTGAATGAAATTCATGAGTTGTCTTTACAAAGCCTGTCCGGTAAACGGATACCTCTGTCATACTCGATTTATAACCAGAACACAATCTCAATTAATGGATTATCGGCTTTCTCTGCAGGAGTGCTCAAGGGATAAAACGGTCTATCGGGCAACCGCATGGCCCTAGAAAACGGTCCAAGCTAGACCGTTTATCAGTGTCCCATGGCGAATAGATTGAATCGCGTGAAAACTTTAATTTCTTTAGGCTAAATCTCTGGAGATCGATGCTATCTATTATTTAGAAGACTCTAGAATGGATTGAGATAGGATTGATGACCTAAGTAGGACTCTAAAGTCGTCCAACTCCTTAAAACCCTTGCTAACCGTATAAATAGACTTTAAGTTTAACGTGCGTGACCCTTACTTTTGGCCCGTATAAAACTAAGGTAAGAAAGTATTGTTTTAGGTAGGTTCTTTAAGGGTTTCTATTCATAATAGCTAGGGCTAACTTCCCTCAAAATCACATTCTAGGAGATCAAGTTGTCAGGGAGATAGAAGCCTCTAAAGACGCTGGTTCAGTATAAGTGACCCAGCAATCTGTGCAACGGGACCAGGAAGATCGACAAGTTAGAAGCCCTAAACGAGGTAATTAGATATGGGTTCTTTAGAATTATTTATTTACCTTAGTAACTTCTTCTTACCCTTCAAATCTCATGGTATTAGGTGAAGGGGATAAGGAGTTAGAGGGACAAGAAGTTGCTATTTTAGTTTAGGACGAGCAGAAACAATGGTCTACTTCTAGTCAGAAATCTAAATCCTAGGAAGCTAATCAAAGGTAGGTTATCTCGTGAACGGCTTAAACATGATGTTAGGAATAAAAGTCATCTTCTTCCTGTCAATTTCATGTTTCATATATGGAGTATTTGAGGTTTTATTAAGACTACACAGTAGGTTCATGTTCATGCACATACCTAACCCTAATGAAGATAAAACTTGAAATTTCTTGTCTATTCTTCACAACCCAAGCTTGTTTCATGGCCTAATTATTTTTTGATATGATTAACCACATTTTCTACATCATCTTTATGCATCTAGTTGCCTTAGGTAGCACATATCTCAACTTTTTTTTCTATTAACAGTAAATAGGAAGAAACAGTCTTCTTTAGACCGCATATGATTCCTTAGCGGCCCTACGATAGACCACTAAGCCCAGTGAAATGGTCATCCTGAGATCGTTTGAGTTCCTAAGTTCTGTATAAATGTTAATCGAAAACATAATGCAGAACAACCCCAATGGCATTTCAAGGACTTCTAGGAAGAGGAAGGCTCCTATCCCTTCAAAGAGGTAGAGGGCCCCAGGCAATGCGGACCATGCTACTAAGGCCTCTTAGCGACATGGTAGCCTTTCCTGCTTAATGTGAATTTACTGGATGTAACTTTGGCCTTGGTGTATATAACTCATTCCCTCTTTCTTTCTTTTAGATTCTTCGGGCTCCAATTCTCCCTATGCTGGAACTTCAAAAGGGGAGGTCCCACCGGAAGGTGGGGTAGTTGGAGAAGCAGGCAATCCCCAGGATTTGGATACAATGAATGATGATTATAATCCATTATCAGGGGACTCACCTATCTTTTCATGCGGGTAGCGCACAAATGGCAGTTTATCCAGTATTCCCCACCTTTACTCGTATCTTTCTTTTATTAGAGGCCTTAACTTCTCACTTGCGCCGCCTTCAAGAGTTAATCCGGAAGATGCAGAGGCAAGTATACTTTCTCAGCGTCAGTCAGCTCCAAGCACGGATGGTGATTTAGACTGACTGGGTAAGTGCCTTCCCAAGCTTATTTACGTATTTATTTTCTTCCATATGTTGGAGTATTTAATGTCTTGCCTTTACTTTCAGGCTCTGGCGGTGCGGAGTCGACTGACTCCATGGTAGAGTTTAGAGCCGTTCTAGACCTTGAGAGGAATGATGACCTGCCAAAATATTCGAACCCTTCACATAGAGGGACCGTGGCCAGCTATGCTGAGTCCTTTTTAGCTGATATTTGTGCCGGAGGAGAACATCAACTACTCGAGGAAGTGACCATAGCGGCTGACCCCTTGAGTAGTTTGGTGGAGGCCCAGGTTACTCCGAGTACTAGCAAGTATTTCTGGTCTTGGAATTTTCAATTGCAATCTCAACTCATTCTCACTCCTTTTCTTAACTTTGCTTGATGTTACCTCACCCTACGTAGGTCTAGATCCTCCTGCAACGACATTTCTTGATGTCCCGAGGGGATACCTTCTGCAAGAGAGGTAGATGTTGAAGCTGGAGAGATAAATACAGAGGCAAATGCCGCCTGCCAATAGAAGCTCTTAAGTTTTATGTTGTTCTTCATCTTGTCCCCTGCTTGATAGGCTCCGCAGAGTCCTAAGTGGACCACGTGCATAATCTTCTTGGCTTCCTTCATCCCCTCTTCCCACCACCCCCCAGGTAATGATGGCGCCATAATCTATCTCCTACTAATTCTTAGAATTGTTGCTACACTGCGCAGTACTAATGGCCTTCGTTTCTTTGTTTTTGTAAGCTTTTGTGATTGTTTATAGGATTTTGGCATTTTGGGACGAAGCAGGGCTCTCCGCCCTTGGCTGGTCGAGGATGGAGAAGTCGGGACCCAACGTTCTCCCCACTTGAGGCATTCCCCAAGCGATACTTTTCGTTCCTATGAGGCTCAGGTATAAGCCTCTGGCGATCACCTTATTTCTTTCCTTCTAACCTGTGCACTGTAGGTAGCAGCAGCATAGTTCGGAGAAGGGGGCCGCACGCGTACACACACGCACCCGGTCGGCCACGCCCGCCTCCGGTGCATACAACCACACTGGCGATCACGGTGGGACCGACTATTGCTAACTGTGAGTCCTAATGCCAAAGTCCAAGAAATGAAGGCCCCTGCATTGTTATTTTAAGTTTTTTAGTTAGTCTCTTTTTTTACGGTTCTCAGAAAACGGCCAAACTCTTGGCCTCCTAGGCTCCTGGGCGTCCAACTCGGTGGCCGGCTAGGCTATTAGCAAATGGCCACTAGGCTGGCCGCTCACAGAGTGAGACGGCCCAGTCTCCTGCCGCCTTCCCTACATCCAACGGCCGGCACCTTGTCCGCCCACTCCCCCTGAGCGCCCATCGACCTGGCTGCCCAGGGATTCAGACGGCCACTGCTGTGGCCGCCTTCTGTGTGTTCCCTGTCCTACATCTCGTATCTTGTTTATAGTTTGTTTGTCTTGTATATATATGTGTGTTTTAGTACTCTCCACAAGTCTACGCGTGGGTGGGCTTAGGGAGAGTCGGCATCACACTCTGTAGGAACACTCTCCTATTGGAATTGGGCCCTTCACCTGAGGATTCCCACTCGGGTGCAACCGGCTCGTTTCAATCAGGAACCTCCATGAGTCCTCGCGAATCGTGGGTTCCCACACGATCGCCAAACAGGTTGTATCAATTGGAGACCCGTGTAGTTAACCCTTGGGCTTGAGTGAGCTTCCCACTAGACCCCTCGGAGAACACCTTCCCCCTGTAGCTATTCTCCTCTCCTCCTGAGAGAACCGAAAATCCAAAAAAAGAAAGTCAAAGGTCCTTTCAATTGTAGTTATCCCATCCCTTGCTTCTGAATCATCATATATTAATGGAAAATAAAGCTCAATCGGTTACATTTTCTGCCTTGGATCTAATATGCAATTGATAAGATCATGTAACTAATTCTCCAAAACTTTTCAAATCTATACGTCATTTTGAAAGCCATGATTTAAATAAAATCATACGAACTCATACACCATTTCTTTACACTCAAATCATCATCATCATCGTCATCAAAGTCTTATCCCATGGGGTCGACTACATAACTCCTGTTCCGCCTTCGATTCAGGATTCATATTTGGGACGTGACAAATTTTATTAAGTGCTGACTGTCAACCTAACACACATCCTCTTCCTTTCTCATCCAGACTTGGGACCCGCCACGACGGAGTTTTCTTTACACTCACAAAACATTCCAAAATAAACATTCATTGTAGGACATAATGTGTGAAAAAGTTCTTTACTTATATAATAGAAAGGCTTTAAAAAGACTTGGACAACGGAGACACACTCTCATTTCTCCAAAGAAGAATATTCTTTATGACTCACATGGAACATTGCTAAACAAGTTAAAACGTTTTGACTTTTAACACAGTCTTGAGCATTAAAATATGGAATTCCATCTTGTTGGACAATCTAAAATCAAAGCATTAAATGGACCCCAATTTGTCTTACACAATTTTCAAAGGTCACTAGTCTTTGCACAGAAGCTCTCACTCACTGCACACTTCCACGTACTTTCTCAACATTATATATTGGAGTCATTCCATCCTAAAAAACTATATAAGCACATGTGTCCAACATCTCACGTGAAATAAATCACCATTAAGAGAGCTTACATATTAGTCAATATGTGATGCAACTCACGACCCATCACATTATTTTTTTCTCTTGAACGTGAATAGTACCACAAATGTATTATAAAAGAAAAGTGTTGTACAAGTATATGACTTCCAACTCTCAAGAAAACTCTACACGAAAGCCACCACACTCAGGGGGTGTGTCCCTTCAACCTCCCAACAAAAAAAAAAGAGAGGAGTTATGAGTCTCCACTTTACAAAGTTGTTTGGCCCAAAAGCTCACTTTCTCACAAACAAAAGAAAACATCATGTCCTTTGTTCTTGCTTCTCTCTTGCAGACCCAACCAACAAATATTGCTTGAAAAATTAAACTTGGATGGAACAACGATCGAATAGTTCACGTGCCAGCAAGAAGACTGAACATCAGATGCTCTACAATTCGAATAGAGAGAGCTGAGTAGAAGGGGGGAGCCAAATGAGATATCAGTTAGCTTCCAGGGATACGAGGCGGAGGTTGGACCCTAGAGTCTCCTTACGCAAGAAGGCAACCCTCCAGATATGCCTGACCTATCGTTTGAGCTGTGTCTTTTAATATACCTCTGGGGCACGATGAATACACACATGCAATCCTTGAAACAATGAAACAAACCACACTTGATGACACAGAGGATTTTTAGGTGGTTCGATTGCTGCCCGCAATCTACATCCACCCCTCGCTCACACCGAGTGAGGATTCCTTACACTAAGCAAAATCATCAAGCAGACTCAGTCTGTGACAAGATGTTGGCTCACAGCTTGAAATCCAAGGGAGACAAATCCCTCAACCCAAGTTCTACTACCCACAGAATCTTAGCTCCTGGGCTTGCTACCCACAAGTCCAGAACTGGAGGACGATCTCCCTTCCTCTGAATCCTCAGAGGGAACCCGTGGGAGACACCCCGTCACTCACAACCAGAGACTTCTATCTCCCTTCCTCCAAGAACACTTGGTGGGTGCAGAACGATAGACCAAAATGAGAATGAAATGGAAGAACCGAGAACAAAGAAAAATAGAAATAAGATTGAGCTTCGTAGAAGCACTTTGAATCAAAATGGCTAGCTGCTCTCAAATTTCCTTTTCTCACTCACTCTCTTCTTTCTGGCGCTACTCTCTTTTCGAGTGGGATCTTCACACAGCAAGAGCTCTGGGCGTTTTCTACAGCTAGCAGCCCCCTTCATCGAAGGACGATGCAGTCTTTAAATAGGACAAAGCCTCCGTAAAGATAAGGCAGAAAAACCTAGTGAAAAACCATTGGTCCACCTGACATTAGAATATTCATCCACTGGAAATCTCTAAAAATGTGCCATCCTTTCTTGGAACATGTGCCATTCTATCACTGGAGTTGGTTTTCTTATCGGGTTTGATCTTAAGTTCTGAAACTAGGATTCGATCTTCAGACTTGTTAGCGCTCAAAGGTGTGCATCAACCTGATTACTGGGCTTGAACAGTGGCATGTCTAATTCTCCTTCGGGTGGAAAATTTATGGTGGAGGCCAACTTAGTCAGGACATTTGCCTGAGAATTTTTACTTCTGGGGACATGACCAATTTTGAATAGGTAGAATTTCTCCTTGAGCCTCATCACAGTGGCATGATAAGGGATCAGTTCCTACTTCCGGACATTATAATGGCCTATGATTTGCCATATAACGAGTTGCGAGTCTTCGTAGACTTTGATGCATTTGATGTCCATTTTCAGAGCTAATTGGAGTCTGACAATTAATGCTTCGTATTCCGTTTTGTTGTTTGTTAACGGCTTCATGAGGGCACAGGAGTTATGTGGAATTCCTCCTTGAGGAGTCAGAAGGACAATGCTCGCCCTTAATGTGAGCTTTACAGTACTGTCAGCTGTTTTGACCGTTCGGGAAGCGCCATTAAAATAGAGCTCCCAGCATGGCATATGAATTTTGAGGGCATCGTCCTTCTTTTGTGGTGGGGCATCCTCAACTTAGTCTCCTGCTCCTTGTTGGGACAAAGAGAGTTTCTTCCTCGGGGAGCTCGATATTGAGAGGAGAGTCTGCCGGGACTGGGTGTGCCGCCAGAAACTCTGTCCTTCCTTGTCCTTTGATTGCTTTTTGCAAGACAAAGCTGATGTCAAACTCCATGAGGAGTAATGCTCATTTCCCTGGTGTTCCTGACAGTACAGGTTGTTTAAGGAGAAATTTTAGTGGGTCACACTTCAAGATTTACTCCACTTGGTGGGACAAGAGATAATGTCTCAATTTTTTTATGACGAACATCAGTGCTAAACATACTTTTGCCATCGAGGAGTAACTGTGCTCGTGGCCAACCAACTTCCTGTTGAGGTAGTATAGTGGTTGCTCTTTGTCCTCTTCATTTATTTGTGCCAGCAAGGCTCTCAGAGAAGTGTCCATGACAGCAATGTAAAGTATGTGCGGCTTTCCTATGACTGGTGCTCGCAACACCGGGGGAGTAAGGAGGCACTCTTTGATTCGTTCAAAGACATTCTAGCACTCCTGGTCCCATATAAACGACGTCCTCTTTTTCATCAATTTCCTAAAAGGTGTACATCTTTTCGCGAGGTTGGATATAAAATGCCTGATGTAGGCTAGCCTTCCCTGGAGAGACCTCAATTCAGTTATATTTGCCAGCAGTGCTATGGTAAGTCTCCCCTCGGAATACGGCCGCCACCCTCAATAGGCCGATAGGTGCCAAGGGCATAGATCCACTCACTCACACCCATGGCGGTCACTCGGAGGCGGTGGAGCCTTGGGACCAGGCGCTCTCTCCCTTATCCGGTGGTGCAATTGAAGAATATTAAATAAATAAGGACAATTAGGAGCAAGGGCAGTGAGCTCACCTGGCCGATTTGAAGAAATCGACCCCCGTTTCGAGACGTGGACAAGCGGGGAAGTGTGGGTTCCCCGCACACTGCGTCGGTGAAGCTTCTCCCTGTTTAATAACTTACATGCACTACACCTCTCGCAGGAGGGTTGGACAAGGGGTGGAGAATTTGTGGATTACAGCAAAACTACCTCCACACAGGGAGGGGAGCTAAGCTGGCCAGGCGGGGTGGGGAGATTAGCTAAAACTAGTGCCGCTTGGGCGCTTCTCCTGGTCTATCTAGGTCTGGAATGACAGGATAGGGAGTCACTGTAGATGCCGCGACGCAATCCTTTGAACTTGGAAGTCACCGAAACTAGTGTCAGAACGTCGCTGAAGGGGCCAGGTACACTTGTGAATTTTTGTGGGAGGACCTGATGTCGTCACTGGCCGGGGCAGATTCGGGATCTAAACCTCAGTGCTCTGGCTCAAACTTGACCTAGGAAACTGCAGCAAATGGATGAAGTCGCCACAGATGCTCCCGAAGTTCAAACGTGGCGGGACCAAGACGAGTACGACCGTGGTCGAGTCCTCTTCCAGCAGCAACTAGAAAGAACACCAGGCGAGGTCAGGGCAGAGAGAGGGAGCTCGTGGAGTGAAGGGGCATCAGTTCAGGTTTTGAGAGGCCTATTCTGCGCACCTGGGGAAAGAAAATTGGAACAGGAGGCTCCAGACTCCGAACGAGGTTCCACCTACTGCGTTGCTTTGAGGACTGGTGGTATATCGACCTGGTCAAGCGGCACACCCAGGAGAGTAAGGATGAAGTCATGGAGGCTTCTGTATTGCAGCTCTGTCTTCCAGTTTGGGCAACTATGCACAGTCGGGGAAGATTGGGCCCTCTGGACAGCAGGGATGTCGGATGCCAGCGGGACCACCACGGATGCAGAGCTGCCTCGATCCGCTTTCCAGCGATGAAGGTTTGATGCTACACATATTTGGTTGCGAATCCATATATTTTTATTGGTGTTTATTGTTATTTTTGCAAGGGTAATCAAATAAGAAGAACTCTCTTCATCGGCCTGCCGATAGGAAGAGAAGGTGAACACTCACAATCCCCCACACTTTTTAAGGTATTTACTCGCGATCCCTAATTTATTTATTGTTATATCTTTTGAGGTAACCCCTCTAGCGGTCACCCTCCTACTAGCATCCACGCATGCTCCCCTTTCTCCCTCTTTTCCATGCTTTTCCTAGTTTAATAATTCTTATATTTCCTAAGTTGATTTCTTAGATCTACAAATTGGCGATCACGGTGGGACACCTTTTGTTTTCTTTTGATTACCCTTCCCCTTGGGCACTCATGTGTGCCACCTCCATTTGCACTCACGGTGCACCTCCCTTAGTGCTCCACGTAGCACTTTTTCCTTTTATTCTACCCCTTGTGCACCATGTGCACCCCCCTCTTACTTGTGATTGTTAATTAGATAGATTTTTGGAAATTCCCTTTTCCTTCTAAAAAAAATTGAGCATCATGCTTTTTCTCGTACTTCTCTTGATTGCCATGATCCATATTTTATGATTGTGAGTGTTATTCCTTTGATTTCCATTGGTATTTTGATTGTTTAAGGTTTCTGGCCGTTGTGTCAGGTGCTGGGACAGAGGGAATTAACGACCATACAGAGGGCGCCAATTCCCCAATTGGTGGCACTTGTAAGGGCACCAATTCACTGCCCCTTAAAAAAAATTCTAATTGGCGCCCATTAGAGGGGCACCCATTCATAAAATAATGGAAGGGTGCAGGGCGCGAATTCCCTACCCCTTCTAAAAAAATTGGCGCCCACTCAGAGGGCACCCTTTTAGGAATTGGTGGCATGTGTCATGGCGCCAATTTCTTGTGTTTTTACAGATCCACACTCTTTTCTTATTTATTGTGCATACTTCTTGCATATTGTTCATATATACATTATTTATTCATTATTTTACATTAGTTCTGCATTCATATTGCATTTGACTTGGGAGACCTCTTCTCCCCACACTTCTAGGATACCATACCCTCTATTGGTTAAGGAAGGATCCTCATTGGGCACTCTGTCTCTTTGGACCGAAATCTCCTAAACCAAGCCTCCATAAGTCCTCACACCCATGGATTCCTTCATGGACGTTTGACTGGTTGTACATTGAAGTTCCCTGGGTTTAGTTGGCCTATACGTGGTGAGAGAGAGTGTACTTAGTTGGCATTGAAGAAAACTATATTGAAACTAAGTTCCTATCTTGTGTGAATCATATCAATTTTTTCAAAATCATCTAATTCACCAAGGTTTAACTTGAGAAATCAAGCGTAAGCATCCAACTTATTTAATATCTTTGTAACATTACTTTGTTTGAATATTGTTTGTTTGCATGATGTTTCACCTTGATAATAAAACTAACATGTTGAATCAATCACATATTCATGAGAATGATAAACCTAACACATCATATGATCCTCGATTTTATAATTCTCACCAAAAAATTTTCAAGGGACCACATCCCCACTCTTATGGTATTGCCCGACCCATGGACAATTGCCACTCTTATGGTCCCTTACATCCACTACAAGCCACTATTCCCCCAGAACCATCTCCTCCCCATGATGAGAAAGTTTTCCAAGTCTTGTATGCATTAGATCATCTCACCCCTCAACAAATCTAAGCCCTTAAGGCTATTGTTGAGAGTGCATCTTCATCACATTCTCCTTCTAATCCCTCACGGGTGGCCCATCACCCACCTACTCCTATACATACTCCCGTTCGGGTGGCCCGTCACCCACCTCCCTCTTCTATTCACACTCCCGTTCGAGGAGTCCATCCACCTTCTTCTATGCATACTTCCATTCGGGTGACCCATCACCCACCTCCTTCTATTCCTCCTCCTTCATGGCCCCAAGATTCGACCCGTCTGGGTCCTTTTGTGAGTCAACCCCTCCAAGCTCCACGGCCTCTACATCAAGCTGCTCCTCCAAGGCAATCATGCCAACCCTCCATTGCTCAAGCTACACCCCTCCAACAAACCCTTCTCGATAGAATCACTTCGATGGAGGAACAACTCAAGAGGGTCATAAGCCCACGGCCCGCTCCTCCTCCTCCTCCTTCTCCTGTCAATTCTCTTCATAACTTTATGAATAACATCACCACGATGGAAGAAGAATGGAAGGAGAGGAGAGATAATGGCATCAATGATTCAAGTGAGTAAGATATTTTTACAAGGTTCAATGATCAAGTGGATACCGTCCGCCCTCCATCTTTTCACCATATTCATTCATATGACCCTAATTTGTCTTCACATTCATATCCACAAAGTCTTCCGCAATATTATATGCCTCCACCCATTATTATGCCTCCACCACGGCGTCCACTTGAGTCAAATTATGAGGGACATGAGCCAGCATATGAAGAATTAGAGGCGGCATGTGCACAAGATGAAGATGTTCAGGAGGCACCCACTCCGAGTTTTCTTCGCTTGCCACTCCCTCCATTACCCCCTGCTCAGGACAATGCTACCGTCCCCAGTCCTATTTGCCAAACCAATTGGTGTTACGACGATGGGTCAATACTCCAATCACCCACGCTGGCGCACCATGAACCCTCTCCTACTATTCAAACCTCCCGCACTACCAAAATCTGATGCTTCCAACGCACCAAACCTTCCTCCATTACACCTTCAATTACCACATTATTAACACCCACCAAGACATCTAGGCCCTCCAATTATTCACCTCCAACCATTATACCTTCATCAATCTCCACATACCCGGCTTCCGCCGAACCTCCCACCAAACCCTTTTCCAAACCAACCAACCCTCCGTCGACGCCACCTCGGCCCTCCATTATCCCTATAATCCAAGAGCCAACCACTCCTATTCCTCCACTTATCCCTTTACCCACGTCTGTGGCTGATCCTGAGCAGGGTCCACCCCTTTTTGTACTCGAGCCGACCTCGCCTGCTTCCGAGCAAGAGGAGAAGCCCGACATGCTTAAACCTCCACTTTTACCTACCTTTTCTCTAACACCTTCCATTACACCGCTATCATCTATTAGGCCTTCTGCCATCACCTCACCTTCTTCTATCACCACTCAGAGTGGGTGTATCTGCATAAACACGTATGCCGAAGGTGATGTTCAGGAGCCGGGCAAAAAAGATTTGGCTATGACTATGCTATCCAAGAGTCAAGATTTTGTTAGCCGTATGCCGGTCCGTGTTCTTATGACGGGTATCTTGGAAACATCTCCAACAATGCTCACCATGATAAATTCTCATAAGCTGATGCCATGTCGGCCTAAGGCCATTATCAAAATCACTTTGCGGTGAAGGCTGGCTGAATTATGCTGATATGCTGCGCGGGGTGCGGCAAACACAGTCCGAAAAAGTATTCCAGTTTTATGCGCAGTCATGGCTGCTGACGCACTACATTATGGCCTCACCTGACCGCATCAAGCTCTTTGCCGCCTATATCGATGACATCAATGCCGGGGCCGATCCGGTGGCTGCGTTTGAAAGCCGTTTCGCCGTCACGATGAAAGCCCTGCCGGGTGTGTTGCACGACTACCTGCAAAAAGGCGTCCCGGTCGTGTCCTTCACCTTCAAAACCATGCCGGAAGCCAAGGTTGAAGTGACACCCATGCCGAAATCAGCGGACAAACTGCTGATGTGGCGCTCGGTCCTTGAAACCTGCGCCGCCGGTAAGCTGGGGAAAGACCTGCCGGAACGGATTGACGCCGAACGTCTGAAATATGGCGATGACGATTTCTCGCAACGGGTTGAGGCGCGCGCCGTCATTCTTCAGGACGATGCGCCGGTTTCGCACCTAGACGACATCCGTAAGCGGCTTGAACAGCGGGTCGCGGTTGATCCGCAGGATAGTGAAGCGCAATATCTGCTCGGCCGCGCCTGGTATAAACAAGCAGCACTGACGGGCGCCGATCATAATGCGGACATGAGCCTGGCGCGCGCCGCCCTGCTCAAGGCTTACAAACTCGATCCGATGTATGCACCCATCCTCCAACACCTTGCACCCATCCCAAATCCAATGGTCATCTCTTGCTGAGTTCTATCAGCAACTAATCTACACAAGCTAGAGGAAGCCCTCACAATGTTGATGAGTCCATGATGATCGTTCAATGGCGTTGGCCAAAGCCTCCTCAAAGTAGGCATCACTGTCGCCCGATGCTATTGTTTGCATAGCAGTTCAAATCTTCACATGCTAATTTTTGCACATTTATCACGGCAGCACTGCAGGACCTCGAATGCTTCCTATAATGCTGTATTGATGACTTATCTTGTCACGGCTGAAAAGCTTAACTCTCCCCCAAAGATGATTGGATTCTCAACTTCAGCCATGACCTTTTCCCATATCCAGCCATCCGTGAGAAGTCTTCAAGGTAGGGCGGTGAATCGATGTGTCTTCCAGGAAAAGCCCACTGATGAAGAAGGGCATTTTAGGAAGAAAATATCACAATATATTTTGGTCCAGGAATCACTAAGGATAAAGGAGATTATCTCACTTCGTACACATGCTTGGTGAAATGTTACATGGCGTCACAAAGACTGGCCAACAAGAGTAAGGAGTTGATGAAGTTCCAAATGGACTGAACCCATCATTGCATAAGCCAAGTCTGACATTGCGCGACTCCATCGAAAAGGTTGAATGAGCATGGTTGAAGTCCACGCTTCACCATCTGTAGGATGATTGATTATGTCCTCGTCACGAAGAACTTTTTTGGCATGCCATCTCGTATATCGAGTTATTTTTGAGGACATATATAACCGTTGACGTCAAGACGTGAGAGGAAAGTGCCACAATGATTTATAAGGTACATCATTCTACTTTCCATTACCCCCTCTCTTAGGTTTGAAGCAATCGGCATTACAAATGGAATAAGATATTTTCTCTGCATCCTCTTTATAATATAACATACAATGATTAGGACATGCATCTTTTTTCACATATCCAAGTAGTAGCTCATTGACCATCTTCTTTGCACGGTAGAAATTTTCAGGCTACATCTCATCTCGAGATAATATGCTCTTGATGGCGAGAAGGAGATGGTCAAAATAACTCTCATTGATGTAAAATTCAGACTTCAAATTCAGCAATTATGACACAGCAGACAACCAAGTGTGATTTTGACATCTAACCCACAATGGCTCATCATCATCACTTAATAATTGATAAAATCTTCCAACTGTGTTGTTCAACGCTTCTTCATTGTATCCCTGTTCCTGATGAACATTAAATCTGGGACTAGCCAAAGAACGTGATTTAGGACTTATTGTATCCCAAACCATATCCACGTACGTGCTTGTGCCTTCAACATTGACTTGCCCGTACGACCAAAAAGCCTCACCATGTTCAAACCAATTCATATAATCTTGCATCAACCAATTATTGTACCGATGATGCTCAACTTCATAGTTGAATAGAACCTTAAGTTCTTACATTTTGAATAGGGACATCGGATGTGACCCTTGTCATCTATTACACTTGGATTCCCATATGTAAATGCAATGAAGCTTGACACTCCATCTTTAAACTCCTCAGACATCATCCCTCTAACTATTCTATGATACATCCATCATCGACCTACCGACATTTTCCCTGCACTAGGTTTTTGGGTGTCCAGAGGTATCGTATTAACTCGATTAGTGTGCCCATAGATTTTAAGGGTCTGGACGACCCTCTTGTGTTCCGGGCTTTCGTGTTGCGTTAGATCAAGTCGTCGTGAGTAGGTACAAGTGCGGTGGGCCTTCCCCGCACGTCATGGGTTTCTCCGAGAAGTGGTTAGGGCCATATGTGGCCTTGGACTATGAGTCCAAATAACCAGCCTGGGGCTGGAGGTTTTTTGGATGAGGGATCAACTTGGCGACTTGCAAGCTGTCTTGAGAATCGTGTCACCGTGGTTTCAGACCTAGGGATTAGGCCAGATTGACGGCACTGTGCTGTCACGTGCAACGGTCTTGACCCGATTCTCGTGACTCAAGGACCGTTGGGTTATTAGGTCTAGTGGGTTGTCCAGAGTCTGGTGTCCGTGAGAGACCTGTTACTCCGTGTT
This sequence comes from Amorphophallus titanum, assembly GCA_024336825.1. Lineage (NCBI taxonomy): Eukaryota > Viridiplantae > Streptophyta > Magnoliopsida > Alismatales > Araceae > Amorphophallus > Amorphophallus titanum. The sequence goes on from JANBPO010006859.1 coordinate 23,060,408, forward strand.
ACTCGCGATGGGTGCATGCGTGATTTTCAATGTCCATGTTTAGTGAGCCCCCACTAGTCGTAGCTTTGCTGCGCACGCGTGTGCGGACCCACTTGGCAGTGGTGGAGAGCGTGACATGAGTGAGACGGTTGTTAGGTTGGTTACCATAGGGTCCTCACGCGCAGCCTGAGTCCGGGCTTCGGGAGAAGAACCAGCTAGAGGGTCTGACCTAGGGCGCATGGTCTGTGTGTGCACACATGGTTGGGGGTGTCGAACCGGTACTGATGAGCGCGACCTCAGCTAGTCCTTGTTCTGTGTTCCTGGTTACTGTACGGTGTCTCAGTCTCCGCTTGGGGCGTCGCAGCGAGACACCTGAGGTTGCGGACTAAGTCATTAGTGGATGCATCCAACCTTGCTTCTGGTGGGCAAGTACTCCCGTCACTTGATATGAGTTTGTCATGACTCGAGGTCCCGTTTCTCGTCTGGAGACGAGATTTTACGTGTGGTTTCAGTGTGGGCCTTTGTGTGTGAGCACAGGCCTTCGCGATAGAGATGTCATGACTTTTTTCCTAGTAGTGTGACGAGGGTGGTACATGTCCTAGTAGTCCCCCGACCGTGGGATCGAGGCGTTGGTTTCCGTTCCGATAGGAGTAGTTGTAGAGCCGTGGTTTCAGCAACTGTCGTGTTTCAGGGATTCGTGTACGATCGTGTCTTCTCCCGTGTAGTTTCCCTGCGTGGAGGTAGTTTTGGTTGTACTCACTTAACCCCCACCCCAAGAATCCCCTCCTGCGTGAGGTGTAGTGCTATAGCTAATTTATTTTCAGGTCAAGCGCCACCGTCGCGGCATGCGGGTGCATACCCATGCCTCCCCGCTCGCCCACATCTCCGATCGAGATCGGTGTTTTCACACCGGTCAGGTGAGCGACTGATACCCTTGGTTGGTTACATGCTTTGCTGATTTGATATCATCTTGAATGCCCGTCAGACGGTGAGTCGAGAGCCCAGACTTGCACACCACTTCCAGTGTGCCCACCGTAGAAAGTGAGTGAGTGCCACCCAAACCCACGCCCCTATCATGCCGGCCCCCTACGAAGTTGGGAATCCCAGGCCCTTAGGGGTCAGCCTAAGTTAGCCAAGTACCTTAGAATGTTTGGGTTCCACCTTGGATCCCCATCATCATCGCTCGGTCTCCATCGGGAGGTCGTGTGCACCGTGAGAGTGAGCCGTACACGTGAGTCCGTGTTCTTCCTTATATGCTTGCTGGTCTAAGTCCTTAGGTCATCGATTCATCCAATATCATCTTAGGGCTGTGCCACATCACTCGCCCACTCCGGTAGATTTCGTGGGCTGAGTTCGTTGCCACTTTTGAACTTACCTTCAGTCTGGCTTACTTGAGGATGGATAAAATGCATCAGTTCTTGTAGCTCGTCCAGGGAGGAATGTCGGTACTTGAATACAGAAACAGGTTCATGGAATTGGGCCGTTATGCGCCCCACGTGCTGGTGAATGAAGCATTGAAAATAAAGCAGTTTCTTCGTGGCCTCCGTGCTGAGTTGAGGCAGCCGCTGATTGTTGCCCGTGTGACCAATATGAATGAAGTTTACCAGGTTGCAGTAGCATTAGAATTGGATTTGGCGAGATCTCTGGTTCCTTCTCAGGCAATGTCGGTTCAGTCGATAGTTCAACTTCCTTCGAGTTATCCGCCTCCTATTCCAGGTTTTCCTTCTACCACTCCAGTAGCTAATGGTGTTGCATCTTCTGGCAAGTCCCAGTTTAGAAGATTCAAGAATAAGAAGAGATTCTGTTGTGCCCCTGTGGTCATTTGTATCTCATGATTTTGATAATGGCTAACACTATAAGTCATTGTGGTTTTGCACCCAGAGATTCACTATTGACTAAAGCGTGATACCCGATGACTTCATTAGGGGAACATTAAAGGAACCACCTTGTGGCGAATAATACTTCATAATTTCTTGACCCTTTCAGCTCTCGGGCCTCAATATGCCCCCGTTATGGACCCCGTCTCGGCTCTCTGTGGATGGGTTTCCTATACACCTCCTTTGGCATACTTTAAGGCAAGGGGAGATGCTACTGGAATGCTCTCAGGAAACTACTTGTCGATATCACGTTGTGATTCCCCGGGTATCTCTGATCATCCCACTGGATCACGGGGCTCCGTTATACATTACAATGTGAACTCCGACGATCTTGCCCAGGAAATAGTATACTAACTGCCTTTAAGGTGAACAGTGCCTTGGTCCTCTTAAACCCCCTGGCCTATGGTTGTGCCGGCTTCCTTCGAAGTCCTCATGCATATACCATGTTGCCAAAATGGGTTAAAATTAATTGGCGGCGCATGCACTACCCATTATTGGGTCCGGGTTATCACTTGAATATACCCATCTATTTTGGAACTCGTCTCAGTTCACTATGGGCGAGTCTCCTATATCTCTCCCCCAACACATTCTGGGGCAGGGGGGATGCTGTCGAAATCATTGTAGGAAATTGGGACCCGATTCCACATTCCTTCTCTCCAAGTTTTCCTCGCATTATGCTTCCTCAGGTTTTTCGCTTGGTGGTTATTTTCCCCGACTACAATAGCCTTATAGTGACGAATCCCATCCCTCGACACACATCATCCCGGCAGGGTATGGGGCTATTCAAATATGTTCACACTCGATCCACTTTGCCAGTCTGAATGAGTGTGTCGTCACGATGAACATCGGCCCATAATAAAAGTAGCTACCGATTTACAACCTCATGAGTGATCGGAGGTAACTGAAGGATTAGTCCTCGGACCACCCACTCATTATGGGGTACGGGAGTGTTGTTCCAACATGATCGTCAATCAGGGGGTAGTCTCAACACTCCGTGGATGATCTTCCTATATCCTCCCCGATATTCCTCGGGCAGGGGAGGTGCTGTCGAAATTCTTTCACGAAGTGCGAACGAATGATCGAACAAAAGAGAAATCCATTAACCTGTGCTAATCCAAGGCCAATAGCCCTCCCTTGGTTTGATAGATTTTATAATGTAGCTCCAAAGAACACAGTGACTCTAGATTTGATCCACGAGTCAAGAAATAAATAAATCTTCAGGCAAAGCCCTCTCTTCCTCTTTCTGTACTTCTCTCGGTGCGTCTCTCTTTCTTCCTCTTCCTCCTTCTTGTTAGCTCTCTACTGCTCTCTCTCTTTCTCTTTTCTCTCAGAATCACCACTCTCTCTCTTTCACTTCCTCTTCTTTTTCTCACTACCGATATCTCTTTTCTTCTCTCGAACTGCCTCTTTCTCATCGGCTCTCTGGCTCTCTGGTATCCTCTCTTATTCTTCTGCTCTATTCTTCTCTACACCTCCTCTTCTCAGATGTCTCCTTTTTCGTCTTCACTCAATATTATATCTTGAGTGTAGGAAAAAGGGACTTATATATTCCTTCAGTCTGGGACCCACGAGCTCACACCCTAGTTGAGTGGATGGAGCACTCCTGCTAATTGCTTCCACAAGACTCTCACCCACTTGTCCAAAACTGAGTGTTGTAGCTTTCCTCGTGACAGTCTCTCCAGGGACGGTCTACCTTGGATCACGTGCCCTCCTTAAAAGTTCACGATCACTTGATCTCAGTCCTTTGGAAGAGTCTCTATCACTTGATCTCAGTACTTAAGGCGTCAGCCAAAAGTGCACGGACTCAAAGAGTGCATGTACAGTACTTTGCAAGGACTTAGGTATTGCACGAACAATGGTTCGGTCCAAAGGAAAAGGATGCACGGAGTTAGAGTGTGCATAAGAGAGTATATGTATGGACTTAGCCTCGCACACAAATGGAATGTGCACGGACCTTAAAATAACAGGCTTGTAGTTCTTCAAGAAACATGCAAGGACTTTGTGTGTTCAAGACAAAGACATGCACGGACTTGGTGTTCAAGCCAAAGACATGCACGGACTTAGTATTCAAGCCAAAGACATGCACAAACTTGGTGTTCAACCCAAAAACATGCACGGACTCGAAAATCACAAAAATCAAAATATGCTCAGACTTATGTTTTTGCACAAAACAGAAATATGCACAAACTTTGTTAGCATATAAATGTGTACGGACTTTGTTTGTGTTTGCATGGACTTCAATTGTGAAAGATGGAAACTTACACGGACTTTGTATGCACGGACTTAATCTTTCAAAGACTGATTAGGTGTGGTGGTGATGATGGGTGTTGGTGTGGGAGGAGGGTTAGATGGAAGGGTAGTGGTGATAGCGGTGGGGGTGTCAAGCAGTGGGCGAGATGGAAGGGGGAGTGAGAGCGCTGGTGATGGAGTGGGGCTGATAGATGGAAGGACAAGCGGTAAGGCGGGTAGCGGAGAGGCTTGGTGTGTGGGTGTGAGGATGATGGAAGTGGAAGGATGGCAGTACTGGTGGTGGAAGGCCCTGACTTGGGGGGTGTTACCATCATCGTCGTAAGACCACCCGACGTTGGGAGCCGAGGGCTGGACTAGATTAACCTGAGCCGGTGCTGGTGGCTGAGGCTACGGAGTAGGAGGATGGTTTGGCATGGGGTTTTGGTGGATCCCCAAATCTTGAACTGGCTGCGGTTGTTGCTGTTGTTGCGGCTGCTACGGCTGCGGTGCTTGCTGCTGCACTTGCTGTCTCGACAGCTGCCTTCTTTTCTCTTTCAAATCCACAATGGCCTTATGCATCTTGGCCCAATCAATGCGGTGACCTTCATGCAGATCATATACTAAGTCCCTAAACTGAAAACATTCTTCAATGGTATGCCCTGACTGCCTGTGGAACATACAATATTTCGTCTGATCAGCTGCTGGGTTCCATGTGGGCTTTTTTGGAGGAAGCTGTACAGCACTAACTGACATGAGAGCTGAAAATATGTCGGCGAGAGTTTTCGACAGAGGAGGATATTAGGCTCTCTTCGGAGTCGGGCGCTTGCTGTTATAGCCGTTAGGGGGAGGGACATTATGGTATTGTGGAGGTGGTGGAGGCTGTTGTGGAGCGGAGTAGGTGTTCTGTGGAACGGTGAAGGTGAGCAGAGGGTTTGGTGGGGTGGAATAAGCGGGCAGAGGGTTTTGTGGAGTGGCGAAGGTGAGTGGAGGATGGTTTTGTGGAGTGGACTGGGTGTTGCGGGTGTTCTGGGAAAAGCAGATTTGGCTGTTGTGGTTGGCGGGAGGGCAGGTAACGGCTTGGACTTGCTCGTTCGTTTGGGCTCCCTCGGTGACAGGCCCTTGAGGTTTTCTGTTATATTTGGGCTTTTGGGCCTCGAATAGCGGGTGGATGGGAGAGTCCTTGAGCTGTGTCTGAATAAACCACGCCTGGCTATACAGTTGGTGCATTAATGACAAGGTAAGAAAGTACAAGGTTGGTTAAACCCATACCAAATGGTTAGGCTAGTGCTAAGGAGCTTCCCTGCCCCTAAGTGTTTGCAGGAGGTGGAGGAAGTGGAGCTTCTTCTGAAGATTTTGAAGGATTCCCCCAAGGCAGACCTTACTGTAGGTTGAAAACCCTCGTTTAGGAATTCATCCATGAACTCTTGCAAGCTGATATCAGACTAACCTTGCTCTTTCAAGACATCATTATATCTGGTCCACATGTCATAAGTTTTCCTCCCGGTGTCACTGACCAACAATTCAACAGCACTAGTAAGAACTTTCTTCACTCTTGTGGATCTACCAGTAGTCTTGACGACCACTTTCCCTTTTCCCTTCGACTTTAATCTGGCTAATCTCTCTCCCTCTATTCTTTCTGCAATTGCTTTTGCTCTGGCTTCTACTCTTACTGCTCTCTGTATGTTATGCCGCAAGGCTGGAGAAATGGGTATTGAAGAAGCTGGAGGTTGCTCACCCATAGTAGTTGATAGTTATGCCACATGGGAAGTGCTTGGGATCTTTTCTCTTGGATCCTTGCGGTAGATTGCCTTAACTCTTCTAGCTAGCTATGGGGCAGGCTGGGACTCAGTCCTCTCAAGAATCTTAGTAGCTACCAGAGTGGCAAGTTGCTCATAATCTACGTCAAGAGACTGCCTTTGTTGTAGCTCAATGATTATATCTTGCAATGTTTCCAACCTGCTAAGCATAATCTGTTGAACCTCCGACATTCTACCTTCAACTAAGTGTTGACACCCGTTTTCAGCCTGCAAGTCGAGTTATTTCTCTAATTCATCTCCGTGATGCCCTAAATTAACTATTATTTTTTAGCCTTCTTTGAGCCTATCTGGAGCCCATTTTCTTGTCTATTTTTCAAGCCCATTAAGCCTTAGAAGCTTTTATCTTTGATTCCCCAACTATCGGGTCCATTTCGGGCCATTTCGGAGCTCAAACGGAAGTCCGGCCCATGTTCTGCAAAAAGCCTGCAAACGGTCGGCCGACCGACCATTTCCTTTGGCTAGCAGTCGGTCGGTTGACCGTTAGGCTCAATTTCCCACTATCGGCCCATTTGCTGCAAACGGTCAGTCGACCGACCGTTTTCTTGGCTAGCGGTCGGTCAAAGAAATAGAATGGAATACAGAAGCGGGAAGAGATGGAAGTGATTCTAGGCTCTCCTGGGGACAGACCTACCTAGGAGACAACTATCGCTCTCTCTTTTTCCTCTGTCTTTTTTTGTTCTGTCCTTTCTCGTCTATCTCCTCAGTTGCTTCTCTTTGTATGTCTTCTCTTTTTTCTCTCTTTTTCTCTATTTTCTTGCTTTCTCTCCCTTTCTTGTGCTCGAAGGCATGGCCTTCTTATAGAAACAGGGCATCAGTCGGGCGAGGGGATGGGGAAGTCTTCGCCGAACTACCACTCCGCCATTTGTGGAAGGTGAGCACCGAATCGCCAAGAAAGGGGGCGCTGACCCAAGGAGTGGGCACCGACTCAAGAAGCAAGGAGGGGCGGAGGGCGTCGGCTCATCTCTGTTGCCGACTCACCCAGGGGCATTTTTGTAAATTTGACATTTGGCCCCAAAACTAACCCGGTGAGAGCTAGCAGTCCAGAGTGCCCCTGGGGTTGATCCAGTGGCCCCCTAGTGTACTTTGAAGCCCTACTTTGAGGTTTCTGGTGATTTTCGATACGTGCCGAACCCGTATTGATTTTCTCAGGTTTTGCTCTGATTTGGCCTTTGGCACTGTGACTCGTGCTGCTAGGCTTGCTTTAGAGCAACATGGGGCTTCTTTGTCAAGTGGTCTATCTCCCGAAGTATTTTTGCCTCTATTGGGACATCTTTGAGGTCTTCTACAGCTCTTTTCTAGTGCTGTGTGTACCTGAATTGAGTAACCCAGGTTTCCCCTGATTTTGCATTCGGCACGTCGATTTGTGCTGCCAACTCCACTTTGAGGGAACGTGGAGGATCTTCATGAGGAGGACCATCCCTCGAAGCATTTTCTTTTTGACTAGATGCCTTTATTGCCACTTATAGATCGTTCTAACATCCGCGTATGTTAAGCTAGCTTCCCAGATTTTTCGTTGATATCACCTTTGCAATAGATATCATGCTTCTGGGCCTACTTTACGCTTGTATGAAGCGTCTTCATTGAGTGGGCAACCACTGTGAGAGTTTCCATCCTTACGGGACAGCTTTTCGGTCACTTACGGACCACTTCGGTATTTCAGGCGCCCTGATCGGGTCATCCAGATTTTCGCTGATTTATCCTTTGGCTCCCTACTTTGAGGAACTATGGCATTTATTCATCTCAAGAGGACTTCTTTCTCAGGTGGGGGAATCACCTGGCACATTCTCATCCTAGCTGGACGGGGTGTGGAGATATATCTGACACGATTACTTCGTTGTCGGTTCATTGGCTCTGATCGTTATCTGGCATTAGTGAGTTGTGGTAGATGTTTTACTCCGAGATAATGAAATGTAGAGTCCCCGGTACTTCTTGTGAGGTGACCTGAGGCTTCAGTGGTCGAAGTGGACCTGTCTTCGAGCTTTCTTCAACTTTCTCATGTTTGGGGCGCGATTGTCGTATAATAATATTCCAGATGTCAATAGTTCCTTAGAGGCGAGTACCACTCCCCTTGAAAATGAGTAAGTAACCTACGGGTTCCTTAGAGGCGAGCATCACTCCCCTTGAAAATGATAAGGTAACCTAAGGGTTCCCTAGAAGGCGAGCATCGCTCCACTTGAAAATGATTAAGTAACCTATGGGTTCCTTAGAGGCGAGCATCGTTCCCCTTGAAAATGATTAGGCAACCTAAGGGTTCCCTAGAGACGAGCACTACTCCATTTGAAAATAAGAAGGAAACCTAAGAGTTTCCTAGAGGCGGGCACTCTTCCCCCCTTGGAAAATGATGGGAACAGTTGAAAACCTTTGGGAAGATATAACTTTGAGCGTGGATCAGGAAATCATACACACAAATACAAGTCAACAACTCCACGTGGGTCTCCCATCAAAAGGTATGCAGTGAAATGAACTCAAACTAGAGAGTTATATTTATTCAGTCAAAATACAAGCTACCAAAAACTAGCAAGTCACTCTTACGTGACCAATGTACAAGCGTATGAAAATTGAAATGTGTCCGATCATGATGATGTGCAACTCCAGCACCTCGTCCTTCCAGTGCTATCATCGGTAGGCCATCTGCCAGCAAATGCGATATCTCCATGAGCAGACACCTCAGATCTCTATTGTTTCGTGGGAGCAGACCAACTAGGGATGTCGCTGGCAAGAAGGTCTACAGTAGGAAAGAAGAGTGGACGTCCCATTCATCCTTGATTGATGGGAGGCAATGGAGCAATGAAGATAGCAATAGCCAGATAATTGGCCATGCTTGCCAACTGGCAACGGGAAGCAGGCTGCCCCACTTGCCCTTGTCAACGGGGGGCACTGAAGCAACAAAATCGGCGTCGGCCAGCCGACTGGCCATGCTTGCAAACTGACTTGAGGGGGCCGGTCACCCCACAGGCCATCGTCAACGGTTGGTAGAGGGACGCTGAGACCAATGCCGCCCAGCTAGCAGGCCAAGTCTGCAAGCCGGCAAAAGGAGGACAGCTTCTGCGCCTTCTACTACCTCCACCCGCAAGAAGAAGGATGCTCCCTCTGACAAAGGGGAACGCCTCATCATGCACCTGCAGGCCAAGAGATGTGAGGGAAGATGGTCACACGCCACGAAGACAGGGGAAGGTTGGAGAAAGAAAAGTCTCATTCAAAAGTAGAGGGGGAGAATACATGGTAACCTCCTGTCCCCTCAAGGATGAAACCTATCCGACTCAAGAAGCAGAACCCCCCTGTCACCATATAAGCGGTTGACCTTCTCCAAGGCCTCCCGCCATCCATCAAGGTATCTGACCCTATATTGTTCGGAGGCAGGACCATTCACTCCCTACTCCGACCATAGCCGCCACGGTTCCGACAGAGGCTTCCTACGAAGGATTAGGGGCTGACAATGAACCTATAGTGATTCATCATCTGACGAGGTACCAGACTCCCCTGACGACATCCCACAAGGGTGACTCCTCCAAGGTCCCTGCACAAAGGGGCCGAGGGGAGGTCGCTACTTATAGGGGGAGGTGAAGTCCCCAGAAGGCCAGAGGATTCTCATCGTCTCTCTTCAATTCTGAGAAACTGAAGGGACGGATCCTGAAAGTCACGCCTGTTCAGAGTTAACTCTCAAAAGCACCGTTCTGAATCCCCAGGAGGTTTCATAGCGAGCACGGAGAAAGGAGATGCATGGCAAAGATTCAGGCATACGAGGAAAAGAAAATCTTCTATTCTAAGATCAAAGGCTTATAAAGGAAAGGGTAGTTGCCTCAACAGAAGAAGGAAAGTACAAAAAGAAGAAACAAGGGGGCGCCCCCTCAAGGGTCCGCCTCAACAGCAATATCACGTGACCTGACCTCCTCAGATTCACGTGCCACATCGGCTACCTGGGAATGTGGATCCTCAAGCAAGTCCCCCGCGCACACCTCCGTCGCTGAAGTGCCAGCAGGAGCTCACTCGGTGGAGCTCGGCCTAGGCGCCTGATCCCCAGTCTCGGCCTCCTTGTCACCAGTCTCCTCCTCGTCATCGCTGGCCTCTGGGCCATAATGTGTCGAGGGAGGAGGAAGGGAAGGTGTTGGGATGCCAAGGTTCCCCACCGTAGCTGTGACGTTAGCCGTCCAACCTTCCCAAAAGCCACGATCATGAGTCGGCCAGAAGAACCTCAAGGCCACCTCGGTCAACTCGGCCCGATAGATCGGAGACAAATGGAAGTGCTCCACTGCCTCTTCTTTAGTGGTGGACATCATCGAGCGCAGTTCAGCAAGCTGCGCCCCTACCACCCAAGCTCGAACTTCGGCTGCTTGAACCTGTGCCCTCAGTGTGGCCGCATGCGCTTCTACCTTTTAGCCTAAACCCAGAAGAGGTCACGCTCCCGCTCCAGCCCGGTGAGCACCCGCCCCACCTGACTTAGCTGTTCCTCAAGCCCGACAACCTCAGCCTGGGCAACCTTCTGGCGCTCCTCGAGCACCTCACAGTTGGCTGTCAAATCGGTCTACACGGCATGGCTGGCATCTAGCTCTTGAGCAAGATTACCGAAATGATCCCTCGACAAACCAAAGGCTCTTGTGACTGCACACATGCTCAACACGGCCAGATCCGTTAACTCCTTCTCAGCCCAGGACCAAACACCCTGATGCTCTCATACCATTTGATGGTCTTGTTCAAGAGATCCACTACTGTCGTGAACCCCACGTGCCCAACTGTAGCCTCCTCGGGCGAAAAATGTTGGACCCCCGGGGGGAACTTAGACAACGGGGGGCAAGCGACCTCATCAACAATAAGGGCTTTGCCCTTATCTCACTTCTCTCCCACAGGAGCAGGCACAAGGGGAGAAAGGATGGACTCCTCGACTGATGGCGGTGATGGGACCTCAGGAGGTGGAGACGCCTCAGACGACGATGGCAGAGCCTGACTTCGAGCCGAAACAGAAACCCTGCTCCTCTTCTTCGAGCAATGCTGGCTATCTAGTGTTGTCGACTCATCCACAGTTAGTGGAACACCATTGCCACCGGTCATGGTAGGCTCTCCTTCAGCAGCACTGGTGGCCCCCATGGAGATATCCCTCGAGTACTCAACCCGCCACTAACTGAAGGCGTCACCGATGGACTCACCAGAGGAACGCCTACGGGGAATGGATATTGGAGGCCCCCTGGAGCAAACGTAATCTCGGCTTGGGACCCAACGACGGTCACCTGACCAGCTCCCGACTCGATGTGATCTATGGGGCGAGGAGCGCATTGCGGCAACTCGACAATCTCGTACTACAACTTCGACGACCCCTGAGCCCCTGCCAAGGCAACATGAGAATCATTAACTCAATTTGCCACAAGCGAGTCCAAACGAAAATTAATGATAATACCTTGAGGTTGTGGGGTCTCATTCCCAACTCCCGAAGCACCGCCGGAGCCAGCTCAAAATTTGCATTGTAAAGGGGGAAGCGACGAAGAGGCTTTATCTTCTTAGCCTCTTCCGGAGTCGTCGAGGGATGCCTGTCAACCCACACGGGACGGGAACCTACGAACCATCAAGGACCGTGAGCACCCGCCCTGGTAATGTATACATAACACTCCACCCAACGCTTGAGGTTGGGCACAGCCTCGGAGACATTGACGAGGGGTCGGCCAGGCCTAACCTTGAAGTCGGCAAAGGTGGTATCAGAAGGACAATTCTAGAGACAATAGAACTATCAGAAGAGGTAAATAGTTGGCTTCACCGAAGCTTTCTGGCACACAAAGACAAAACCACAAAGAATGTGGTAGGAATTAGGGGAGAGATCCCCTAGATGCTGGTCGTAGTGGTGAAGGACTGAATCGATGAAGGGATGAATCGAAAGACGGAATCTCGCCTGGAAGGAAGCTATGAAGACTTTGCTCCCACCCGGAGGTAGACTCAGCATATCGCCGTCCACGGCCGGGAAGACAATGTCAAATTTCAGAGGGATCTGGAAAGCTTCCCGCAGCCCATAAACCACCCTATACGCTATCAACGATGGCGAACGGGGATGACTGGTGCTTGCGACCGTAGTGCTCGAGGCACCAACACGGCCAGGATCCACCTCTTCAATAGAAGATGTGGGACTGACACGGTGAGCTCCCCTACGGGGTGGCATGATTACGGAAGATGAAGAAATATAGGAAAAGGAAGGGGATCCTCACTAGGCGAAGGAAGGATAAGCTTACTACGAGCACGGTAACTGACGGGATGACGAGGGAATCATTGAGGAGACCCCTCAAAAATCTTTATAACCATTCACGACACACTGACATCTCTGAACCACGGGGCAGGTGAAAAGCCGTCCCTCCCTATCATGGTATAGTCACCACAACCAATCACTTGTTCGGAGCCGGCACTCCCAGACAAAGTAGGACCTACGCCATGATCACGGTAGTGGCGCCTGCTACCGCCAGAGGTGCCTTGCGCGCCAAGCATGCCATCGGAACCATCAATGTCTGCGTTACACTGAGATGGACTTCGAATCCCACTCTCCGACAGACCCTCTCCTATTTGACTCTGAGTCCCCTACAAAGCGCTGGGCAACTGAGAGTGGGGGGGGGAGTGAGGAGGGTAAATCTGGCCTGGCCTAGGGACGGCCCAATAACAATGGGTCCAAACTGACCCCCCCACTACATCGCACCCAAGAGGCGCCAAACGGCTACGGCCTATCAAAGTGCGGCCCAATCCGACTTAGCATTAGATTCCACAGTGCGTAAAAACCACGGCCCAAGCATAGTGACTACCAGAAGACCCTCTAGTGACCGACCATTATCCCCCGCAACGTCGACCTTAACCCCATAACGGGTGAGCACGCCCCATGAGTGCCGTAAGACTAGTCCCGAGACCAGTCGACGCTCTGGTAATCTCCCTCCAATGGGAAACTCCCATCACTATATTGGGAAAGCGCTACTCCCCCACTTACGGCTTTCCCTATGATGGTATAAGGCACCTCACTCCAGGACTGATGCAGGATGAAATGAGACTCGAGACCAATTTGGAAGTGAACTTGAGACTCTAGGCAAGCTCGCGACTCATCCCTAGTAAGGGAAGCATGCAGATTTACGCAGTTGAGAAACTGGCAATGAGTCTGGGTGGTCAACACTCCTTCGTGCCCGGATCGGGCCACGGGATGGGTCACGCCCTCACTCTCTCACAGTGGTGATATTATTTGATTGGGTTAGATATCCTATCACTCATGCAGTGGCAAATAAACACATATAAGATAAGCAAACGCCGAGAGAGTTAGAGACGATACCTCCACGCTCCGAGTGTGGGGAAGACGATCCCGACCAAGACCCGTACTCCCGGTACAGTAAATAATCAAGAATTATAGCAATAAATTTTACTGCCCACTCTATGCAGGGAGGTAAAGTGTTACACGTGGGACCCGGGAGTATCGAGCTAGGGTTGACGGGCATGGGGTAACAATCAAAATATTTATCCATTGTGACTTCCCAATGTAGGTAGTCACTCGGGACCTTGGAGCCATAAAAGTCTGAGGCTTTGGGCCTACAGAAGTAGAGGGGATGGTTGCCAAGCCCATGGGTGTCCTGCAACCAGTGATAGTGCCTAGGTGACTTGGAGTCCATTGGAAACTATGGGAACGCTACATGGTGGACATGTGGTGGAGCTAAGTGATTGCAAGACAACTCCAGACTCTAACCAATATCCAGTATGTGGCAGAGATATCAATCCGAAGACCAATCTCACGCAAGGAGGCTACCTTCCAATTCTTCAATCTTTTTTTTTAAATTCTTCTTTTTATTCTTCTTCTACTTCTTGGTTCGCGTTAAGTCCATTTGGGACGGGGTGCCCATCTTTACGACTGATTGGGCAATGCCCCCAGCATTAGGGTTGTTGAGACGAGTCTTTCTCTTAGGGGGTTTAGAGTGGATGTTCTTCCTTGGAGTAACGCTGACCCAGTCAGTCTCTGCTTTAGGAATTTGAAATGTAGCGTTAATTACTTGCCCAACTATTTCAGGCGGCAATTCTTGAAATTCGGCTATAAAAAGACCGGAGCATTGATATGTTGCCGTGATTTCGGGTGTTTTGCCTACTTGCTACCGTATGGACTCGAGGTTCAACCCAGGGAACTCTGTCTTGGCTTTTCCGTTTCACCTTTGCCTGGAGATTATTGTAGAACCTCCTTGCAAAGACTTGCCTTCCTAGCTTCGCTCAGGCTCTAATATGGTCTTTTGCTGTTGGGGCTTGCCTTGTTGACTTTGCTCAGCATTTAACTTTGCAACTTCCTTCTGAGCCTTGCCCTTTTGGATTTGTTGGGCCTTTGAGTTGGAGCTCCCTTGTTGAATCTTGGCCTTCGAACTTTGGTCAATCTTTAATTTGGGACCTTGTTGCTAGGACTTCCCCTTCAGACTAGGGCTGGCCCTTGATTTAGGATCTTCTAGATAGGACTCTGACCTGCGTTGCTTGCACATGCGACAAGTAGCATTTGACCCGGGCTTCCAGAGCTTGGCTTGAAGTGGCACCTCAGAGGATTGCACACTAATACCTCCTTTCCACCCAGAAGAATGTTGAGTAGTCTGTAGGTGTCTTCTTTTGAGAATGTTAGAGACTCTAAATCCTCCCATGATTGCCAGTTAGGGCACTGGGCCATGGATTGGTCTCGACTGAGAATGACCTCTTCTATGTCCAGCCTAGGGGAAGTCCGAGAGGTTGACACATGAATGACATTCACTGAGAAGATTGATTGGCCTCGTAGGGGAGACCTTGAGCGGCTCTGGAGATGACCATCTATATTTATCACTCGCCGGGTGATCAAATCCTACACGAGGTCCTTGAAGGCAGAGCAATCATAGATAACATGGCCCATAGCGTGATGGTACATGCAATAACCATGCTGGTGCCTGGATTACTCTCTGGCTCCGCGTAGTCTGTCAATGGTGACCATGCAAGTCCCAGGAAGCGGGCCCTAGTGGCCCAACTCTGACCCCTGATCGCTCTGCCCTGCCAAAGAACCACAAGCACTCAGCACTAGGAAACTGGCACTACCTCCAATAGTCCTCTGAGAAGCTAGGGTAGTGTGGACACTAAAAAAAAATTCTCACCTCGTGTTTGCGTGCAGGGGAATAAAGAAGAGAAAAAAATAAGAGAAAATGAAGAGAAGAAGAGAAGGAAAGGAAGCCCCTGAAGTGCCCTCCTTCACTGGCACGCCCCTGGAAGCCTCTCAGCGGCACACCCTGTGGCGGTTCTCCCACGAGCACCCTCCAGCGGCACGCTCCCTTTGAAGCCCTCCGCGGCACGCTCTCAAGGCTATCCAGCGGCACACTCCTTCAAGCCCTCTCAGCGGCACACCTGGAATGGCCATCGCCAGCACACCCTGGCCCCCCCGCGCCAGTACGCCCAGCTTGGCTACCTCTGTTAGCACGCCCCCTTCGCCATCCTTCAGCGGCACGCCCAGGCCAGCTTCCCCAGTGACAAACCCTACGAGCACCTCCCAGCGGCACACTTGGTGTGTCTTCAATGGCACACGTCGCTGAGCACTCCAATGGCATAGTTGGCCAGCCCCTCAGTGACATAGTCTTCTAGTCTTCCAACGGTGCACTGTTCCGGCCTCCCAGCGGTACGCTTGGATGTTTTCTACACCGGCACCTCTGGCAAATCAGATCTCATGCCATCTCCCTACGGATCCTTGGCGCGTAACAGGTGTGCTAAGGTGTCGAGCGGAGGTGAGGGCACATGAGCTATCCCTCCTGCCACCAAGGACGAGGGAGTCAACTCCCATTCAATGCCCATCGAAGCCCTTCCCGCCATCGACGATCCCTTCGCGGGGGTATAAGACCCCTCTTCACTGCGAACGCACAAAAAAGAAGAAGAACACATAGAGAAGAGAGAACAGACAGAGGGAGACACCCAGGAAAGAAGAGAGGAAGAAGAAGAGAGGAAGGGAGGAGAGCCCGCTGCTCCCCCCCACTGCTGCTCCGCCACCATCGACCGTGCGAAGAGAAGAAGAGAAAGAGAAGAAGAGAAGAAGAAGAAGAGAAGGAGAGAAGAAGCTGGGTGTCCCCCTTCTACCTCCTGTGTTGCTCTGGGACACTCCCGACTAAGGGGAGACTCTGCCAAATTTTCATCAGAAATTCTCTGAATATATTCTTTTCTTTCTAATTTTATTGCCCCTTTTTCATTGCAGTTAGAGAGATATGGCTTCAACAGCTTCTTCCGCAGTTGCGCAAGGGACCGATGCCCCATTCGGTGTGCGCCCGATCGTCACCTGGCAGAATGTTAATGATCTCGACCAATGTTGGAGACGCATAGTGATGGTATCAGAATCTTCTAACTTAGAGACAGATTCCATGGATGTCGAGTGGTTGACTCTCTCTGATAGAGGCCAATTGTCATTCGAACGTGGCCAAGGCTATAGGAAGGACTTCCCAAAAGGCAAGCACTTAATGCCTTTTCTCGACCACTTCAATCTTATAGGGAAGCGAGACATTCTTGCTATTCGGGCAGCTGAGCACAATATACTCCTGGGTCGAGACAACATGATTGTCTCAGTAGTGAGGAGTGAGCCGATTTATTTTTCTGGTGAAGCCCGTGAGTGGGGAGCCATCATCGGTGTACTGGAATTAACTCCGGCTCAGGGACTGCTAACTTGGGCCCTAGAGTTTACTCCCACCAAGTGGGATTTATTAGCAGGGAATCTCCACAAAGATAAACACGTGTTTGGCCTTTTCTTGGCCCCATTGAAGTGGGGGTTCAAAGAAGAACCGTTCCTCTTGGACTGTTTGGTGATCAGATTCAAACATCAGATCGTTGTCGGCTGGTTCGCAGACTTTAAGGCCACCGATGCCCATGCCTTTCAAGATGGAGCTATCGAGTTCATGAAATACGTGGTTTAGCATTATTGTCCCATCTTGATGAGAGCCGGAGTATATCAAAGCATTTATGCTTCTCGCTTCCGATACCCAATTTCAAAAGGCTTGTGCTACGACATGATGGAGGTGTTTTGCCCCGAGTACAACACCTTTTATACTATCGAAGGGGAGACTTCTTTGGACTTATGGAGCGTGCATCAGCTATCTGGTCTTCCTATTGATGGTGAACCGTACGAAGAGGTATGCTGGCCAGACTGGCTCAAAGACCGCACTGACTGTGAAGGCCGATATTATCTTATGTAACACCTATTAATTTTAAATAGACATAAATGAATTTAATACCATTTATTACAGAGAGAAAAAAAATGAAGAATCTAGGGTGAGAGCTAACCAAGATGATAATGAGGCCGAAGTTAATATGGAATCCTGGGTGAGGTCAGATGCACCTGGAACCACTCAGAAGAATCAAGCAGTTGCCAACTTGCCATGGCTTTGCATTTTCTTGCCAGTCCGAGGCAAAATGATTAAATGTCCTTTAAAAAAATGAGCTAAGGGTTCCCCACAATAATCTGAGTTGATGATACTGATGTTCAAGCCGGTAAGGTGAACATAAAACAAGATGCTTAGAAAGCAGGTGAGCAAAGAGGTGCAAAGGGAAAGATGTAGAGTTGTCAAGACAGTAATTATGACCTCCCTTTTATGGCAGGAAGTGAGCCTATGCTAGTCTTCTTTCCTCACATGTAGGTAAGGGACTACTCTTCGCCACGAAGTTTGCTACTGTACAACCTATTCTACAGCTAGTCTGGTTCTACATTGGTCTCCATGCCAGATCTGAGGTGACAACCTTTTTCTGCGATGCTATATTTTTTTGTGCACGACCCCTAATAGGCCTAAACGAACAATAAATGTAATTAAGCATTTCAATGGGTGTAATAATCAGTGCTCATAGGAATGACATTCTTCATCAAGCAATAGACAAAATGGAGACAGGATTTTGGGATCTGTTGTTACATGATTGGTAAGATGGACGGGGGATTTTGGTATTCATCAAAGCCTTGTCGCATTCTTTTTTTTTTTTTGGAAGGTGGCCTAGAGACCACAATTCATCGATAAAGCAAAAAAGTACACAGGATACAGCCCGTACAAGGAGCAAAAGAAAGGAGAAGGTCATCTACCAAGACGGTAGAGCCTCACCCAAAAAGAAAGACACCCATGAAACCCATAACAGACCCAAGGAGATTACATAATGAGGTTAGTCCAACCTCCTAGTCTGAATAAAATAGTAGATTGTTGGATATAGGCCCCTCCCATTCTGAAGTGCCATTTATGAAGGCACTTGATACAATTCAATATGATATAGGACGGGTGCTTGAACACTTGTCTGAACAGTCTGTTATTCCTTTCTCTCCAAATTGACCATAGAATAGCCGTAAGACACTGCAGCCAAAGATCCTTCTCTTCCTGAACTGAGTTGATTTTCATCCAGTCTGCCATCCATACATGTTCAAGTTACCAGCACATTTGATTCTCTATTTTAGCAAATTATTCTACTCTTTTAGACATGTATTACCATGAGGATGATCATGTTTAGATCAATGATTTCATAACTCCTAGCTAGCAATGCGTTCTATCAGGATATTACCTTAAGAACATGTCACATATTAGTGAATAATAGCACACAAAACACGATAAATAAACTGGATTATGTCGACAACATAGTCAGAAAGCGGTCTGGCATAGGTCCGCTTTCTCCATAAAACAGTCATAGGGAGACCACTAACTGAACCCCCATACTCTTTTTTTTTTAAAACTCACCGCCAGAAGGCTGTCTATCGCGAGACCGCGATATCAAGTAGCGGTAACTATGCGATCGCAATCTAAGATCGAGCCCGCTTCCGACGAACTTTTACACGCCTTGACTAAAACGAAAATTGTGGTCATTATAGTGAATTAAATTTGGGCATAATGCTACCATTAAAAAGGGCACTCGAAGATGAACAAGAAGACATGGTTTAATTAAAGTTCGGCCTAAGATAAACCTACATTAAACGGACTTCAAAGTGAAGATAGCCTCCTCGGCACAACTCTGATTAAAACAATAAATTCAATCGGTACAGCGAATGAAATTTCGGCAAATTGGTTTCAATAGAAAGAGGACAGAAAGATGAACAAGATAGCATGCTTTATTAATGATTTAGCTTGAGAGAAACCTACCTTAATTAGATTTAAGACGGAGAAGAAACTTATGCCGGAACCCTAACTCGAATTGCCCTTCCTCACCAAATACGCCCTTGATCTCACCCTCCTCTAGCCGTTGACACAAATAGTGGTTCCTAGATCCCATGGCTACCTATTTTTACAATCTAAGGAGGCTTCCAGAGGTCGAATCGATCTAAAGAGTCCGAGAGGGGAAACATGGCAAGATAATCAGGGTCAATCAAATCCGCCGCCGTCGCTTCGAATTGGAGCACCTAGGGTTAGAGTTTTCAAGGTGAAAATGATCATCTAACGTGGGATTGGGTTCGACCACAGCCCATATGAGCTCGAATTAAGGCCAAATTGGATCGAATTTGGGCTAGGTTGTTCTATGTCCGAGTTAGCTTAAATCTCTACTTTTGGGATTAAACCAATTTTTATTTAGGTCTCTTTATTTAGATTTTGTCAGGAAACATCGATTTGACGACAAGAACCTTGACCTTCTCATCCAATTTCAGCAAGCCACTAACAGATTCAACCCTGACACGAGATATGTTTGATATATGCAACAAACCACTGCAAGGAAAAATATAGATGTTAACTATCCAAAGTTGTCTTGTAAATCAAACAAGGAATCAGGGGTAAGTCCAAGTTGTGTCACATTTGGATTTATCAAATAGGCATAACATCATTAATTCTTGATGCTCTATACTAGAGGATATATTTCAATAACGAAGGAGCTTTGACATACTGTTATTACATTGTATGACAGCTGAAGAGTCCATTTATCTCTAGGTTATTTTCAATTACTAGGAATACGGTTCCAAATCAACAGTTGGTCTCTCATAACTTGGTAAGAATCCCATTGCAGAAAACTGTTCACTTCAATCTGTTCATTCCATACGGGAATTTTGTTCTCTAATATCTTCCTATTAGATTTTCTTAAAATATTTGTCGTTGCATCCTTAGTTCATTACTATATACAAAGTCCTCAGTTCAGCAATCATGGACGAGCTACCTGCCTTCTGATTTCTCATAGTTGATCGCAGAAACAATTAATTGAGACATTAGGCTAAATGCGCTTGCCGTACCGTCACTCTTGCACGAGGCCATGTGCTCCTGGCCAGTAGGGATTCTTCATATTGACTCAACAGTTGATAGACAAGATGGTGTAGCTCTGAGGATCAAGTATCAGACAAGGGGACTTGGGCACTGTTGTGGTTTGGTCCCATATCGGAAATCCATGGGAGTCTCACCTGTATAAACGAAGAGGATTCCCTCAACTCAATGCCTAGGTTTTGGGTTGAGTTCAAACCTCCAACATGGTATCAGAGCGGCTTTACCCATTGGATCTATGTGAGGACACTTGGCCCTACCCGTGATGTGCCCCAAACCGGTTGGTTCGGTGTGAGCAAGGTGCTGTGGTTTAGTCCCATACATAGTTATCAAAGACTCTTGATGCGCTCGCCTAGGCCATGAGGGGAGGCAAGGTGCCAATAATTCGCCTCTCTTCAGCCAATCACACCTAGACAATTAGCCTAGGCTACAGGCACCTTTGGGTCGAGCCCACTTGGCCCCACCCAGCCCATTCCTATAACCAAACCCAGTAACAATGAAGTAGAATATGAAGCCCTGATCATTGGCCTTCAAATTGCTCTCCACATGGAGATTCGAATGCTGCAAGTGTCTGGCAATTCTATGCTGATTGTCAAGCAGATACATGGACAATTTAATGTCCGAAAGCCTAAATTGATCCCTTAATACGCTAAGGCAAAGAAGCTCATGGGGATATTCTACTTCATCGAGATAGGCCATGTAGGCCGAAGCCAAAATGTGCAGGCAGATGCACTGGCGAAGTTAGGAAGCTCACTAGCAGTCCCACCAGGTGAATCTCTTAATATAACAATGATCAACATGCATCAGGTTCCTAGCATGATAGAAGAGCCAGACAAACAAGAATATGAAGCTACAACAAGCAGAAGCAATTAGCTCCCCTGACTGGAGAGAGCCCCTAATGAAATGATTTAAACACCAAGAATTGCCTAAGCAAAGGGAACAAAAGATCAGATTGATCACAATGAATGACTCTTATGAAGTCAAGAATGAAACCTTGTTCCTGATTGTGTCGGATGCCAAGAAAAAGGTGCTCCTTTGGTGCCTATCGATGGAGGAAGGTTAGACAGTTATGAAGGAAGTTCATGCCGGATCTGTCGGTGTCCATCAGGCCTGGCCAAAAATGAAGATTAAAATCAAGAAGTTGGGATGCTACTGGCCAACTATGTTTGATGACTATTGCAAGTATGCCAAGTCATGTCATAAATGCCAAGAACATGCGGCGGTTCCAAGAAGACCCCCGATACAACTACATCCAACGACGCCTAGCTGGCCCTTTGCTCAATGGGGCACTGATGTCGCTGCGCTCGGACACGTTTTCCTTCGAGCTCGGCGAGCTCTTCTAGTCTTATTTCTATGTTATTTTGTTCGCTGCTAGCCAACCCATTCTGAATAGCGACCCGCAGTGATAGAACCTCCAATTCAATTGGCACCACAGCCTTTGACCCATATACAAGGGAGAATGGTGGGTAGCCAGTTGGGGTCTTATAGACTGTACGATAAGCCCATAGCACTTAGTACATCTTTTCTTCGCAATCCTTCTTATTGGATTTAACAGTCTTCGCTAGTAAAGTGCAGAGTGTCTTGTTGAAGGCTTCTGCAAGCCCATTGGCTTGGGGGTTGTAGGGGGACGATGTCCTCCAGTCAAATTCTAGACTCGGACCACTAAGGATCCACTAAGACACGGGCATTACAGTCCCCCCACTCCTTAAAGAAATTTCGTCCTCGAAATTTACAAGGAAGAACAAGGAGAAAACTGGAAGAAAACTACACCTTACGACAGAAAAGGAGAAGGGCAGAACCGGGTACCTTGAAAATAGAAGGCTACTTTCCCGCGTGGCTAAAAGTAGACTTTCTTGGATCTGCAGTCAACCACGACACAATACCGCTCTAACCAGTCCATGCCTAGAATCGCATTGTAATCAGCCAACTGTAGCGCATACAACTTCGCTGGCAACTGTCGGTCACTGACGATAACAGGAGAATCTTCCAGACAAAATAAAGTGGACATGAAATCTCCGGATGGTAACTCAACGAGCAATTCACAGGGCGACTCGGTTACCGGCTCCCCGAGACGAGCAAGAAAATCCTTGGAAACAAATGAATGCGTAGCACCTGAATCGAATAGAACGCGAGCTAGACGACCAAAAATCAAAACCGTACCTTCTACGATGTTGGATGCAATGGCTTCTGCACGAGTGATGTGAGTAATCCGGCTCCTCGACTTCCGGCTAAAGACTGCAGAAGATTGCTGGGAAGAAGCTGGAAGTTACAAATAGGATGGCTGAGGCAGAGGTGGTGCAGGAAGATGAAATTGAGACTACTGTGACTGGGTGAACTGTGAGAACTGCGCCGGTACGGACTTCATCGGGCAATCTCAGACAACGTGACCCGACTGATCACAGCGATAGCAGACTACCGACAAAGAACACGGTACACCTGGGTGACTGTCACCACACCTCGGACACGATCTCAGCTGACTCACAGAAAACTCTCGGCACTGCTAAAAAGGAGGCATCGATTGCTATTACACAAAACCCAAAGATGCTTGACGGTTAAAATGCTTCTTAGACTTTCTAAACATCCGCCTCGAAGTGCGACTAGAGGTAGGCGCAACAGATGGAACTCTAGGCGCAGGCGGCTGAAAAGACTGCTGAAACGGTACAACTGACTGAGTAACACTGGACTAAGAAAGCCCTGCAGACCTCGCCAAATCAAGCTCAACCACGACAGCTGCCTGATATGTATCATCCATGACATTCACATGGGTAGCAAGCAGCGGCACTCTCAATTCGACTCAATCCCCGCCATAGAAGGTACGGATCAGCCCTGGAGTGACTGAGGGGTCGAAATGGCACGGAGGGGATAGTTTGTTCAAATCTGGCATGATGAGGCGTAGGCATAGGCTAAAATGGCATGGGGTAGCGTAGGTTTAAGGCTAAAATGGCACGGGGGAGACGGATAGGCTCAACTGATGCGGGGGGCTAAGCGCACGCTGGAATAGCTCACGCCGGGTGATGAGGCCTGAATGTTCGTTGGTTTTGTGAGTAGGGTTAATACAGCGCGGAGGGGGTGTACGCCGGATTAGGGCACACTGGGCTTGGTGCGCGCTGGATTAAGGCAGAATTTCTCATTTTTGAGTATTTTTTGAATTATAGAGTGGTTTATTGGCCTCATTGATGTTAATTAGGTTAATTAATGGGTGAATTTAGGTCCTAAATGCCCTAGAGATAGGGTCAAAACTTGTGCGAGGTCTATACTCGAGCACAATGAATTGCCAATTTAAAACACATCTCATCATAGCTCAAGTTGGAGTGATAATTGGTTGAATTAACCTGACAAAATTTGGGCAGCATCTCCCCATTCTAGAGGGTCACGGGGGAGAAGCAGAGGCATACCCATGGGATTGGGGTAAGCTCCTTAATACCGGGAGGCCAAGACGGCAACCGACAGACCCAGATGAATAGAAACTCCGAGGGCTAGCCTACAAGGGGCACCAATGTTCCATGGGGTAGGACATCTCAAAGGGACAGCCAAGATGGAAGGAAATCCTGAGGGCTAGCCTACGCGGGGTACACAACCCATGGCCACCACCATTCCCCCTTAGGGGCAGTGGGTTTAATGTTGAGCCATAAGCCCTATTCTTATTCACCCTTTAGTGGCCCATAGAGGTACATGTCATATGAGGACAATACCTCATGACCTTATGGTGATTCAGAGAAGAGGCATAGATGTAGATGTTAATGGGGAATGTCCCCCCTCCCCGGTCACTGGACTATCACTCTCGAGAAAACAAAACATAGCACTACAAGATAGAGGAGATGCAGTGATTAGTCGTTCAGCAATTAGACTGCCTACGATTACTCAGACATAAAAGGGGGTTAGCAGGTTAGCATTCGAGGTTAGCAGGTTAGCATTTAGAGAGTTAGTAGGTTAGCATTTAGAGAGTTAGCAGTGGGCACATAGGCTATGGAGCTCACAGAGAGGGATAGCACACAGAAGGGTTGTATAAAGCAATTGCTCGAATAGTTAACGGGAAGCATCCAAGGAGATGACTACTGCATTGGGTACATAGCTCCTAGATTATTGGGATGGCTGCATCTCCTCTAATTCATGATCGTGAACGGGGATAATGCCTAGACCGATCCTAGTAGCCAGGAAAGGGGGGTTTGTAAACCTCTGGCGAATGGAGACGGGGTGCCACGATTAGGAGATCACTCTGATATGGTCAAAACATCGAAAGAAAACAACCCTGGGGAGGGGATGATATTGCTGTAGCCCTAGGGGAGCTTAGGGCGCATTCTGGGCTAACACATAAACCCGGAAAGAGAGAGAGATGCTCTGACAAAATGCAAAGTAATACAACAAAATAGAAGGGACACATGGAAACATCACCATATTTAACATCACACCATTGTATTATCAGAAGGGGACCAGTACAATGCACACACGACATGACATGGCGTTGTCGCTCAGAGGCCGGCCACTACTCATACATCCATATTCCTTGCAGCTAAAAGGGGGGGTGATGATGTGTATGAATCACAGTTATAGAGAAAAAGGGAAATGACATGTAGAAAAGCAGGGCTCATATCATCGCCTATCTAATTACAGATGTTCACGGAGACATTGAGAAGAAGGGGGTAGCAAGAGATGGTTGAAGGGAGTCGCCAGAACCCACCTCTGTTCTTCACTTTGGAAATAGAGTATCAGAAACTAGGCCCTCTCTCCTCGCACTGGACTTCCCTTCCCAGTTGAAGAATGGCGGACGGTGGCTCGGGAAGACCTCTCTCACCCTTTCTTACTCCCCAAGCCTTTATTCTCTTGACTTCTTTTCTCTCTTCTGTTGTTTCGCTCCTTCTCACTTGTTGTTTTTTTTCCCTCCACTCCACAGATGGGCTTATTATAAGCACATCACTGGCATGACCTCACCCGGCGTGGGGTGAAGCGTGTCGGATCAAGGGCTGCTCATTGCATTTTTGCACGTCAGGTAACACGACGTCGGGAAATGGAGCACGTCGGTTTAGGGGCACGCTGGATTAGTAGCTTTGTTGTATTTGTTCGGACAAGAGTCGGTCTGTGGACCTCAGACTTGCTCGGGGAGTTTACTTGATCCTTCATCTCATCGCGGCTTTGAGGAATCGCTACGAGAAGTACTGGTAAAGCCTTTAGGTTGCTGAATGACCGATTCTGGAGCCGCTTGAGCCTTTGGTTCAGACACTCAAAATTTTCACTAACACGGCCTTCGGCACTGTGATTTGTGCTTACCGGGCTGGCTTCATTTATATTTGTAGCTTTCTCGGGGAGTGGGCCACTACCCGAGATACTTTTGCCCTGGCTAGGTAGTCATTTGGTCACTAACAGACTTAACTAGTGAGAAGACGTACCCGTGCTGGGTCACTCGGGTCTTCTGCTGATATGGCCTTTGACACCTTGCTCTGAGGGGCCAGAGACGTTCTTTTACCTCAGGAGGGCTTCTTATCAGGTGGCGGACCACCAGGTATATTCTCGTCCTTGATCGAACAAAGGATGGTGTTTGGTTGGCATGACCGAGTCGATGCTGGTTCATTGGACAGGCCGAACGGCACTACCGATTTTTTGTGGATTTCTTTCGATCCTCCTGAGGTGAAGTCCCTGGTGCTCGTGTCAGATGATTGGGGTTCCAGCAGTTTGAGAAGACCCCTGTGTATCGATTTCCTTCGACTTCTGCACTTTAGCGGGCCACATTCCTTTATTGTTTAGGCATGACTATCATTGAACTTATTTTGGGTGCCAACAGACATATGAGCATGTTTTTAACACACTTTGGAAGAATTTTATGGGTCATTTGGCCACTCTAACTTCTATATATTCTCCTATTTCGAATTTGTGAAAAATAACCTTAAGAGCTAACATTTTCTATCTTGTAGGAGAAAAAAGGGAGAAAGAAGAGAAGGAGAAGAAGCCAAGGTGAATTTCATCTGCTCCAAGGCATTTCTGGAGCTCATGGAAGAAGAGAAAGAGGAGTGGCTTGAAGAGAGGAACAAGAAGATGTTCAAATCGCCATCATCCGACTACTAACCAAGAAGAACCAAATCATTCCAAGAAGACAGAGCTTTACTCTTGATAGATTCTATTTGGTTCAATCTTTAAAATTTGTTTTGGACTTATTGTATCCATTTGTGTATTTCTTAGATCTGGATCCGTGGGTTTCAGATCACTTTTATGGGTCCTGCATTGAGTTTTATCGTTCACGCGTGTTTTTGCCAGTCGGACCTTCAGAACCCCGTATAGGGTGAACCGTTGCGTTCTCCGACTCAAGGATATTACCACTATGTTGAGCATTTTTCAAGGATTAGGGAGGTGATTTTTTCCTATTTTCTATATTTTTTTGGAATTTTTAGATTTTCGATAAATACCCCCTCACCCCCTCTCTCTCCCCATTCTCTCTTTCTCACTCTCTTTCGTATCTTTCTTTTCCCCTCTCCTCTGGGCGGCCGACGGAGGTGATGGCGGGTGAGGTGGAGATGGCGTGGGGGCGAGGAGCATGAGGATGGGTCGAGGATCGAGGCTTAGTGGCTCGTTGAAGCTCGAGTGCGCGTTTGTGAACTGGCGGGGGTTTCATGGCGTTTTCTTTACGAAGCGATAATCTCGACATGTGAAATCTTAGATGGAGGTAGGGGGATGGTTCCCTAGCTCGTGTACCTTATTTCCTGCGAGTTTGGTAGCCCGAGGCGAGCCGAGCGGGTTTATTTTCACGCCAGGGTGAAAATGCTTGATTTTGGGGAGTGAGCAGGATCTAACATTTTAACCTCATTTTGGGGGTTTAAATGGGCCCTCTCGATGCTAGAGAGGTTAGGAACTAGTTTTCCCCTTTGCGTGGGGGCGAACGGGGCATGGAATGGAATTTTCATCGAAAATCATGATTTTCAGGTTTGCGGGAAGAAGGTGGTCCTACCAGAAACTGCCAAGGGTTGAGGCGGGTCGGTGGGGGCCGCTACGCGACCCCTGTAGTGCTGGCCGTGTTGGCGATCAGAGGGAGACCGCCTGGGGCCCCTTGCTACCTTGTGACTGACCGCTGCTCTCTAAGCAACGGTCAGGCCAGGACCGTTCGTAGTCTTCGTCATTGCGGGCATGTGGCGGTCTGAGGGTGACGCCTAGGTTCCATGGCGGCCTCGTGACTGTCTGCTACCCCCGGCCGGCCAGGAAAGATGGGCCTCGTGCCAAAAGGTTGCTGACCTGTAAAATAAAGTGTAGATAGGGAAAGATAGACCAGAATTAGAACTTTGAAGTGTAGCAAATGTCAAAAAAAGACAGAACTGAACTTAAATAACATAAACTATTTCTACTTAAAAAATTATATCGTATCAATTTTTATCTTAAATTTTAAAATTGATAAAAATTGATGTTACTTGTTTGGCAGAAATGTTATAATTTTTAAAATTTATGTATACATGTTTAGCGGATACTACATAATCAATTGGGATTTATGGAAACACCCTACGAAGCATGTAACCAACCAGCATGAAACAACAGATGATGGAAACACCTGTTGTTTGCAAGAGAAAAATCTGATTTAAAAAAAGTACAAGAGCAGTTCTATGTGCAAGTCCACTCACCGTCACAGGCGACGAGGCCCCGGGCCCTCCTGTCTCTTCCTCGCCTTCTGCCGCTCCATCCCCATCTGCCTCGATCGCCCGAATGGCCGCGACGAGGCCAGACGCCGGACCGGCCGGAGGGACGGTATACACGTCGAGGCTGAGGTCGGGCCCGGGCGCGGCGCAGTCGGGGTACTCCCAGGAGGCGATCGAAGAGAGGGACTCAGGGGGGCAGGAGAGGCAGGGGGCATAGTGCCTAG
Organism: Amorphophallus titanum; assembly: GCA_024336825.1. Taxonomy (NCBI): domain Eukaryota; kingdom Viridiplantae; phylum Streptophyta; class Magnoliopsida; order Alismatales; family Araceae; genus Amorphophallus; species Amorphophallus titanum. Next base: position 23,088,312 of record JANBPO010006859.1, read on the forward strand.
AGGAGGGACGACAACGGCTGGAGGTGGGTGACACAGCACCGAAGGCGGGGTCGACGGCTGGGGTGACCAGGGCCGTTCGCGGCCGTTCACGGAGGAGTTGGGCTAACCGACGGAGGTGGTGGCGGAGGTCCCCGGTGGGGTGGTTAGGAGGTGCTGCGGCAGGAGGTGGACGGTGACGGCAGTGGGGTGCGGCCGCGTTGGCTGCGGTGGGTCAATGGCCAGGCAGGGGTGGCCAATGGCGTGGGATGGCAGCAGCAGCTCCGACTCGCAGGATGACCGGCTGCAGCAGGCGAGGGTGGGCTCGACTACGGCGTGGTGGAGGACAACGGTGGGGTGAAGAGGTCGGCAGATGGCAGGTTACAGTGGCGGCCGCTGGGTGGCTGTGATGCCATTGACGGCGTTGAGAAAAGGGAGCGACAGTGGTGAGAGAGACGAGGCGACAAGGTGAGAAGGCGAGGTGAGAAGGGGAGGGAAAGTTACGGGACGAGCGAGCGTCCCTAAAAAAAAATAACTATGGAGTTGTTTTCTTTTTGAAAGAGATTTTAATAGAATAGAATTCTCTCCTAAAAATTAGGAAGTTACTGCCAAACGTGATTAGTAAGGTCTGTGTTTCTATTTTTAAGTTTGAGGTTTAATTATCCCTAGGATAATTTCTATTAATTTCCTAGGAATTAACTAATTGATTATTCTCTCAGGTACCTTATCCTCACAATGGCACACCGTGTTGACTGGGACGGGATGCAACAGTCTGTTGCTGGTCTTACCTAGGCCTTGTAGACTATGGCCCAAGCTGGCGCAAAGACTGGTGCTGGCGATCTGCACTAAAATTTTTGGAGTTTAAATCCCCATGATTTTATGGCTCTTCTAATCCAGATGAAGCGGAGAATTGGATAGACAAGATAGAGTGGATTTTCAATGTGATGCAGTGTACTGATCAAGAGAAGGTCCATCTCGCCACATTTCAATTGAACAAGGATGCGCATACTTGGTGGATGGCCACCTCGGCCCATCTTCAAGAGAATGAAACCACCTGGGAGGAGTTCCTTGAACTTTTCCATGCAAAATATTTCTCCAAGCACGTCAAGGAAAGAAATGCGGTAGAATTTTCCTCCCTTCGGTGAGGGATGATGTCGGTAGTGGAATATGAGCTCCAATTCTCTACGTTAGCACCTTATGCTCCGCACCTGGTTAGTATGAACCTATTAAAGGATAAGTGATTTATGGACGGTCTAAGGCTCAGATTCATTCAACAACTTGGTCCACAAAACATCCGCACATATACGGAAATGATCCAACATGCACATTTATGTGAAAGGACCTTGGAGAAGGTAGAGAAATTTTGAGGTAGGAAAGTGGAGTCGAGACGAAAACATGATAGGCGAGAGGAGAGAGAAATGGAGGATGATAAACCCCGTAATAATAAAAGATCTCGCAATGGAAATGGCAATGACAAAAAGAACAGCAATGGCAAGAGTAATGGTAATGACAAGAGTAAAAGAGTCAAGGAGGAGGAAGAAAAGCAGGTCATGACAGCTTGCTCATTTTGTGAAAAGTTTGGGCACACGACTGAGAAATGCTGGAAGCATCTCGACGCTTGTCTTAAATGTGGGGGCGAGGAGCATCGCTTACCCATGTGTCCTCTCATAAATGAAACATCCTCAAAGGATAACAATGGATGCGGGCGGCGAGGCCGACTGAATGCCATTTTGGAAGATGAAGGTAAAGCTGTTAAAGGTACCATATTGACCTATTTATATCTATCATAGCCTTAATTATTCATTTCTTAATTTCCTCCCCAGGGTGCGCAGTTCTGTCCTCTCCAGGACTGAACCAACCCCTGTCCACTGTTCGGGCTCTCTCAATCTACTCTGACTTCCTCTGGCATTCCCGCAAGTTCCATTTTGAAGAGGACTCGGTAATGGATCCAATGACTCTGGCCACGCCTGAATAAGAGCTAAGGAGTGACCGGGGTAATTCAAGAAAATTCAAACATCCTCATGGGTAAAGTACACGACTTTCTACACTGGTTTCAGCACATTTGGAGTTCGGTGGCGACCATGGCGGTGACATCTTCGACTGTCTGTCTGGTGGCTCCAAAAGCTGGCAGCATCGGCGAAACTCGGCACGATGATTTTCTAGCTTCACGTCCCCTCCCCGCCTGGCCGGCTTACAGCCCCTCCCTGTGTGGAGGTAGTATTTAGTTGTAAAACTCTTAACCCCCACCCCGAGATCCCCCCTCCTACAAGAGATGTAGTGTTGTAACCCACTTATTTTCAGGTCAAGCACCATCACCGCGGCGTGCGGGCGTATGCCCACGCTTCCAGGCGTGCCCTCGTCTCCGGTCAGGATTGGTATTTTCACACCGATCAGGTGAGCATCTAATACCCCCTTGTCTGGTCACAATCTTTGCTTATTTAGTATAGTCTTTGCTTGCCGTTGGTCAGTGAGACTAGGGCCTGGACTCGCACACCACCTTAAGTGTGCCCACCGCCGACCGTGAGTGAGTGCCTCCCAACCCACACCCTAGCATGCCAGCCGCCCATGAAGTTGGGAATCCCAGGCCCTTAGGGGTCAGCCTAATCCTGCTAGGTCTTTAGAAATCAATTAGGTCCCACCTCGGACCCTCACCATCATCCCCTGGTCACCATCGGGAGATCATGTGCACCATGCGAGTGAGCCGCTAGCGTGAGTCCGACTTCTTCTTTGTATGCTTGTGGGTCTAGGTCTTAGGTTCAATAAGTCATACCTTAACACCCTTGGGCTGTGCCACATCATTCTGAGAGTACCAGTCGAGCTCGCACCAAGTGATCAGATTGTACCAGCGGATAATGTAATTTTATTTTTTCTTTTACTTTACACTGTAATGGCCTTGGCCTATCCAATGTATCAAAGAAGCATTAATAAGAAGAAGGGAAAAGTTTTTTACTCTTTCCATTGTTTCCGAAATATATCAAAGTGCAAGTGCAATGCAGAATCATTCAGGTTCAAGACCACTTAACGTTTTTGACACTAAGTTCATCCTCTCACACAGAAGACAAAATGGCACACATAAAATGTCTCTTTTTGGCTTCCAAATCAGTTAAGTGCTGATATTAGCTTTGTTGACCCCTATTAGAGGACGATCTAATCAGCCCATAAAATGACAGGAAGCAGATAAGACTGATAGCAAACCAGCTCATGCTGCAGCAGCTTCAGCATCTTTGATGGATTCTCGCCATGCGTACTCCCTAGCTCCATCCTTGTCCACAACCTTAATTAAGAAATTTGGCGGTGCAATTACCAGCCTTGATCGGATTTCCATTATGCATTTGTCCACCAATTCAATGGCCTCATCTAATGACATACCGCTGTGGTAGTGCCTGTCCATGAGAGAGAGACAAAAGAACGATCCATATCCAAATGCACCCTTGTCAATCTTGTGCAAAGTAGCAAGGTAGTCGATGAAGTAGAGTGATGGCCCAATATCCTTGTCATAGCCAGCGAGAAGGATGTTGACATTGTAGGGATTCTGGAAAAACATCAAGGAAAAATTTTGTTGGCTAGCAGTTAGCACATAATTAGATGAACTGAAACAATCCTTTTACATTCTTGAAGACCATGAATCCACTAGGCTTGGAGGTTTCAATATTCAGCTAAGGAACAGGCACAATGGGCTATCCATATCCCAAAGATAGGTAAGGAAAAATGGATTGCTGAATTGAGTAGCAGTTGTCCCTGAGATTTATGAAAGATATTATGATCACAGGATCAATTCGTAACTAATAGAAAACACAAGCAACTTTCAGGACAAATGGATGTGTTAGCTCTTTCAAGTCCGCTGAAACTAGTCGCTGCACATGATTTCAGACCAGAAGCTCCTGACAGGCTATATAACAGTTGTCCTGAAAGGTGAGCTATTGGATAATGGGAACGGATCATGAAACTGAGACTCCGTATATTTAACTGGTCATGAACTATCAGTAAAAACAAAATAAATATTACTAAATCAAACAAACTTATCACATCCATTACTAAATAAAAAAAAAAAACAACAAACAAAGTATAATACCAACAACACAAAACAGATAGGAACACCAAAAAAAAGGATCAAGGTCCCACGTCCTAGTTTTTGGGTAATGGTCATGGTCGCTACAAGTCTGCCTTTTCAAATTTGTGGTCTTCGATAGACCACGCTCTATTTGTGCCAGACTACTTCCCACCCGTGAGTGTAGATCCGCTCACCCTCTTTCCAAGGTGCGTAATTCAGTCTTTCTGTGTTACCTACCTTGGTGGCGATCACGACTTCATCTCTGGTATATTACCTCTTTGTTGCTTTGATAGTTGCTTTACAAATTGCTCCACGCCCCATGGCCTGTGTTTCTTTTCTCGCCTTTATTTGTCACTTGTTCCATGCCTATGGCGTGTGCTTAGTTTATTTCTTCCATTTCCTACTTCTATGGTCTGATTTCCTTGAGGTGATATTATCTTAGATGGATTATTTTGATCATTGTTCATATATAGTGCACGTCATCTTAATATCTACACCCTAGCTTTTTTGGTGATCACAGTGGGACGCCTAGTGCCAATCGTGCTGTGTGCTGTCTACCCCACTTCTGTTTATCATTATTCTGGCATTCTTTGGGTTTCCTCAGATTTTTCATTTTTCTTCCTGTTGTTTACTACTCCCTAGCTTAAGGCGGTCCTACAAGGACTGCGTCCATCATATCGCGATCGTCGTAAGATCGTGAACATTACTCGGGTACGCATCCCGAGGCATCTCCCTATAGTTCATTATTTTATCATCCTCTATGGTTCCTGAGTGTTGTTTGCTTCCCTCCCTGTTGCAGTGCATACACATATTATTGTTCTCATATTAATTGTTATAATCTAGGCTAGAAATTGTATTGCACTCCGGTGCACATAGGATTATTTATCTCATATCATCGTTGGATACCAACCTTGGTAAGTGACCCTCTCAGCCTCATATTCCTTGAAGTCGACTAGGTGATCTTATCCGGGACCTCCGTAAGTCCCCGTGAGTCGTGTATTCTCACATGGATGTTGGGCCAATTGTACCTTTATCACCCCGTGTCTAGGTTGCATTTGTGAGAGGGTTCTAACCTAGTGTCAACCAAGTTGTCACAATCCACCCCCTATTAGGAACTTATTTTGTCCGAGTGAACATTTGATTAATAAAAATCATTAAGGTTCTCACAAGGGGAAACCAAATAAAAATTACATGCATCATCATAACGTTCCCCATCTTTTATGTATTTGATGCATTGGTGGAGTGTTGAGGGAATGACCCAATTCTCATGCAACTGAAGTCTTCCTAAGAGGACTTTGTACGAGACGTCTGCATTAATGATGTAAAATAACACATTTGTCACAAAATCGCCCATAACGAGCTCCTCATCAACTCAGCCCAGGACATTTTCTGTGTTCTGATTGAACCCTGAGATCTTAACCGCATTTACTTTCTGTAAATATGGCATCAAATACAAAGACTTGAAAGTCTTCAAAGACAATGTTGACAGCTGCCCTGACATCTACCATAATCCTTAATTTCATGGCCACTGATCTTCCCCTTCCCCTGCATATGCAACGGGCAATTATGGCAAGAAGAAGAAGAAGACATGCCCTCCAAAAATGTGACATTAGCTGCAAACGCCTCATCAGCTTGAGTTTGTAGCTCAGCCACATGAGCCTCATATTCCTGCAGTATTTTCACAAGAGACTCCCTCAATTCTTTGCTCCAGAAGATGGCCTCCCATATAGCAACGATTGTACGGAACTGCTTCATATGTTAGACAATCGTGCGGTCTGCTCTGGCACGAGCCTTTTCAAGAAGAGAGAGTATCTTGGTCAAGGCTTTTGGCGATGCATCAAGCTTTTGCTTTTCAACAGGTTGCTCTACCTCTTTTGATTCCTTTGCCCCTTCTTGGAACAACGGGGTCAGGGATGATTCTTCTTCTGGTGGCAGTGGCACATCATGTTGGTCCTTGCCAGAAGAGCCATGCTGCTCAACATGCTCATTTGGCACCATCGGGTTGGCAAATTCTTCTTCCTGCTCAGAAGGAGTGAACTAGAAGCTACGACCACGTATCTCCACTTCCCAGATTGGGCTAGGTTCTTCCCCTCGGAATGCTATGACTCTATCAAGGTTGGTAACACTGACGCTTATGCTGATGGGTAGACTCAGATTTCTTCTCGTCCACAATCTCATCCTCTGCCTTGGCCTCGGTTTCTTTCGTTGGCTGAACGATGCTGATATGCTGCCATGGCAGCTTTGTGTTTGGGACGGCCCCCAGGGGACCAATCCTCTTTCGAAATTGAGTCGATGTTATCAAGAGGTGAGATAGCCACCATGTTACATGAGAAACTTTTTGAGCATTTCTTCAAATACTTCCCCCATTGAGAGCGATCAACCCCTTCACATTAATTCCCATAGAAAGTTTGAAACAGAAGTGAAGGAGTCTATTGAGATGTCTGCTCAGGTAATTAAGGAGGTGAAGGAACCTGAGGAGGAGAATGGGATTTTCAAGGAGGTTCAGTGACGTCACCCCTGATAAGTTACCTCCTATGAGGGATGTCTAGCATGCCATAGACTTAGCCCCTGGTGCACCATTGCCTAGTCTTCCTATGGTTGAGTTTGCCATATGATGATTCTGTCAATCTGTCCACAGGTCAAAGTCCTTCTATAGTTGTCACAAGTTGCCACCTTAGGAGGTCGTTATATTTGGTCTCTTCCCCTATTGAGTCTCGTCCGTTAGAGCCAGTAAAGTCATTTGCACAGTCCATTCATCGATTGCATGCAGACATTCGTGAAAAATTAAATTTAAGCAACATGCATTATAAATTAGCTGCACATGTTCACTGTGAGGGAGATATGGTAGTGATGTCAAGAGTGAGATATGAGAGATTCCCTAAGGGTGGGCAGAGGGAGCTACTTTCACGGAGTTTAGATCCATTTAAAATAGTGTGGCGAGTGGGGACTAATGCATATGAGCTTAATCTTCTTTCAGACACTGGATTCAATCCAGTATTTGATGTGGAGGATTTGGTATTTTCCTAGGAGCCTATACTTCTTTCTTCTAGCCTTCCATAGACGTTATTGGTTCTCCATTGCATCCCTATTCACCTACAGCCTTTGAGACACTACCCACTCCACCTGAGATACCTCTTGCACCTACATGGCATGATCAGATTAAGAGTATATTAGAGTATCAGGTGGTAGCTGCCAGTGATGGTGGTTTACAGCGGTACTTGGTTCAGAGGAAAGGACGATCGGCATCAGACAATACTTGGATCACTGACGAGGTGTTTCAACTGATCGACCCCGGCCTGCACAAGTAACACTGTAGATTTTTTCCATCCGAGTCGAACATTTTCAAGTCAGGGAGAATTGTTGGGGATTGTGAGCCGCAACGCAGCTAGAGGCCCAAGAAGCTTGACAAGTCTTCTTTAGAGTAGCAGTTATTTATTTTTAGATAGCTAATTAATAATTGATTCTAATGAGTTGTTCATTTTTTATATTTATATTCTAGACTTTCATGACCTTGACAGGTGACCTTTCCCACATTTGACAGATCCATTGGCCATAAAGGTTGTTTTGGCAATCCAATGATGACAAGGATAGTTGCATGTCCTAGGAGCTTCCTCTAGACCTCGAAATCCGTGAATTTGGAGGTTTACGGATTAATTATCCTCTGGAACCCTTCTGGAACATTGCAGGATTGATAGAAAAATCTTCAATGGCGTTAACGCAGCAACGCTCGTGCGCTGACACAGCCTTGTGGGAACTTCAATTTCTGGTGAGCTTTGTTCTTCGTGGAGTTGACGTAGCGTAGACATGGCGTTGACGGAGCCTTCATACGTCTTCAGATTCTGGCGTGTTGGCGTTCATGGTGTTAACGCAGTGTGGGCATTTGCGTTGGCGCAACCTCAAGGATTCTGTTGTTGCTGGCGAGCTGGCGTTGACGCTGTCGAAGCAGTGAGGGCACTTGCGTTGACGCAGCCTTAAGGATTCTACCGTTTGTCACGGCTATCACCTATTTGTCACCGCTAACGCCTATTTGTCACCCTTATGCATCATTTGTCTACTTTGCATATCCATTTGTCACCCTTAAGCCAGTGAATCGTCGCCTTTGAAGATTTCCACTTTATATTGGCCTCGCCTTTAGCCATTTGTCATCGCCATCGCTACTACATATTTGTTACTGCTACTGCCCCATTTGTCACTTGTATCATACATTTATCACCATTGTTTGCTTTAGCTTACATGTGACTTGAATTTGACTCACTTGAGCTTGACTTTGGTTGAATCTTGACTAGAGTCAACTTGACTGGACTTTGACCTTGACTGGAGATGAACTTGTCTTGAGTAAACTTAATTGCTTTGACTAAAGTCAACATGACTGCTTTGAAGTTGATGGCGTTGATGCATGAAGGAGGCAGCGTTGACGCAGCTGAGAGCTTTTCACCGTTTGCTGGCCATGTTGGTCATTTGTTTCCCTTGTTGTCTATTTTTCATCCTTACTAGCCATTTGTCACCCTTATACGCCATTTGTCAGCCCTGTGAATTGTCGCCTTTCTTCTTCATTTTTCTCAGCTTCGCTAGATTACGTCGATGCAACTAGGCGATTGGGTCGATGCAGCCTTGACTCGTTTGGACTTTTTCTTCTTTTACAAGCCAAAGCGTCGACGCTGGTGTTTCCTCCGCACTAAACCTCCACTAGCTATACCATTAACCTCCACAACACCGTCTTCCGTCGAGTCCACCACTAAACCTCCTCCAATCAACCTTCCATTGCCACCACCTTGGCCCTCCACTATCCCTTCAACCCCAAAACCCAATTTGCCTATTCCTCCACCTAAACCTCCACCCAAACCCGTGGCAGATCCTGAGCAGGGTCCATTCCTTTTTGCACTCGAGCCAACCCCATCCACTTCCGAGCAAGGGGAAAAGCTCGGCGTGTTTCCTACAACATCTTCCATTATACCTCCACTATCCATGGAGCCTTCCGCCTCCGCCTTGCCTTTCTCTACCACTCGGAGTGGGTATGTTGTTACAAGTACTTGTGCCGAAAATAATCGAGAGCCGGGCAGGAAGGATTTGGCCACGACTATGTCATTCAAGATACAAGACTTTATTTGCTGGATGCTAATCTGGATTTTTGTGCCGAGCATGGTTGAAGAAGCCAAGTCCCCGCCGCTGCTCATTAAAAGAGAATGTCAAGCTTTGATGCCGTATGAGTCCACGCCCAAGGGCCGGACAGGGCACCCCTTGTTCTGACTCTCAAATCTCGAACCCATTCTTCCGTACAAGGGGTGAATGTCTGTTTTATTCAACACTCCCCATACGCCACAATCCTTTGGCGACACGATGCTTTCCATTCCAACTTGTCAACTTCCCCATATTATCATTCTTCACCCTCCAAGAGAGTTGTCGTCTATTATTGGAGCTTTGTCATGGGCTTTGATTTTATCCATTAGGATGATTGGTTGTACACATTCATCGCCATGGAGGGGCAGGAACTCTTATACTAGGGGGCCTTCCGCTACCCTGTCCATCTTCCATCCAACTTCACCCATATTTCTGTCTATCACCGATATCTCTTTGTGGGCCACTCCACTGGTAAGGAGGAGGATCTCATCCTCTCATCCCATGCATTCTTTGCACTCATCGCATTCATTGCATTGCATTCGCATGCATTTGCATTTCTTCTTCCCCAGGTTTCCCGACCCATATCTTCCCCTCCTTTTGGAACCTCCGGATCCTTCACGTTTCCCATCTCGTTCACCTCTATCTTCGGGATCTCTGGGTCCCCTCACACTTCCTGGGCATTATGCCCCCTCCTCGACAAACTCCCCCAACCCTTCAGGGGCCTCATCAGCCTCTTGGGTGACTTCCCCACTTCCTGGTAGCGGAAATTCGATGCTACATTAGGTTATCGGTACCCGGAGCTCTGGGTCGTTACATAAACCCCCTGGGAGGGTTACGCAGTCCAGATTGGCCCCCCCAATCTGGTCCGCATAAACCCCCCCTCTTACAAACAAAAAAAGGAGTTTTTTTAGCAAATTCAAGGGGTTTACCCGGACCAGGGCACCCCATCCATTCTAGCCCCGGTAAACCCCTTTGACCTTTCAAATTCCCTATAAATTCCCCTTAGAAGCTCTAGGGGTAGGGGCATGCATCCAAGGGCAACGCAATAAAGGCATCCAGCGCTGCATCAAACACAAGGAACAAAGTGCTTGGTTGGCTTGTCGTTCAGCTTAGCACACACCAAGTTTATGTCTAATAAATGCCCCTCACATGGCGTCTAGCTGATGCACTCAAACTTCCCTCATTGCGTATGGGGCGTTATGATAACGGTGATCACACCCGCACATTGGGTTTGTCTATGTATGGCGCGTTATGATAACGATGTGGATGTCATCATGTCAGATTTGCTCTTGCCATGGGACCACGTGCCTGTCGCTCTCTTCAAGCCGGCCATCGATCGTCCTGACCGCTGACCCGAGTTAGTTGGACCCTCGCTTGCAAGTAACATTCCCGAGATCGGATCTAACTCTCCGGCATGCTGACACTTGGCCTTCAGGGCCGATACCTGACTGCTCATCTCGAGCCATGTCCAGACTCCCTCAGCTTCGTCACGCCTGTAGTTCCCTGTGGGGACCCTCTGTAAAAGAATATGCGAACATCTGCTTTATCCTGCAATGACCCGGGGGCTGACACATATGTCGAGATCTCGCAGCTTGCACCAGATGTACTCGGGACTTTAGCGCCTGCCTGTAAAGCCTTCATGACATTTATAAGGAAAGGATAACCATGAGTCAGGTCTTTCCCAGGCATCTGAACCAGTGTTTTTTCTTGCAACCCTTATCTCGATCCATATTTAGCCTATCCTCTAGAGCCAAGTCAGGTCAACCCTGCCAGTTGAGTGTAACGGTCACCGTATAGCTGCAGTGTGTATCCAGTCTTTTCCCTATGGCTTCAAAGGCATCCCGGCTCCCCCTTTGGTAAAGAACAAAGGTGTTTGGATTCGATCCGATGTAAAACAAACACCGACTACTTGCGATCGGTAGGGAAGACATCCTATACATGAATCTCCACAATTGCCTACATTCGTACCAGTATAACTTTCTTCTCTCCACATGTATCCCAATATCCTAGGCCCGCGTGCCGTGCCATGGTGGCACCTCCCTAGTTAAACCTCGGATCCGCAAGTGATCCGCAAGTGATCATCAAGAAATCAACTGGCACGCTCACATTCCATCTAGTCACCTTTGCTCTGGTTTTCTAGGATGATTAATTACACTCTTTCCTGTGTGTTTATATCATTCTTTGTACTTTTCTATCACCACCCTCAAAATCTTCACATGTCAAATCGACCCATCTTGGTCTTTCGCAAAAGATGAGTGTGTGCCACCATCGCAGAAAATCCAGAGATTTTTTTCGCGAGCACAAACAAATTGGCACGCCTGGTGGGATGTCTCCTACATTTCTTCTTTCTATCGAGAAGGAGCCAGTGCCAACCCTAAAGTCATGGTGTCCTTTTCCTATCCTTGCAGGAGAGGTAGAGGAGGGACATCCCCTACAACTTCTAGTTTGTGCTCCAGTTGCCGGTTCGTGCCCAGCAACCGTTTGTCGATTGTCTCTCTCACCAACATCCGGCAACACAGCAGCAATGGTGGCCATGACATATGGCCCCATCGTCATCGCTACCCAAGCGCGGGTGGGTTACTTAGTGACGCCGACCACTTTCGACTACTTTGCCCCCGTCATTGGCTTGCCCTACTTTCTGGGTATGGTCCCTATGGCTGTTCCACAGCTAATCCCAGTTCATGTCCTTGTTCGTGCTACCAACCCACCGCATGCTTCTCCAGCACCAGCAACCTGCGCGAGCACCAGGCTCAGGGTCTCCACTGCCGGCCCTCGCGGGGGTCCCACACCATCTTTTCCCCATAAAAGCATCATCTCCCGGGTCTAGTACTGACCAATCTCTAGAACAGGCACTGTGCCCTGGACCTCGGTAGCTATCTCAGTTGCTTCCTCGGGCTTCCAACCCTGAGTCCCAGCCAACCCTACACCCAACACGGGCTCCCAACCCCAAGTCCAAGGCTCCACAACATTTCGCTCGGGCTTCCAACGTCGAGCTCCAGCTAAGCTTGCACTCAGCACGGGTCTCCAGCCCCGAGTCCAAGGCTCCTTAGCATCTTCCTCGGGCTTCCAGCCCTGAGTCCCAGCCAGGTCTACACCCAACATGGGCTCCAAGCCCCGAGTTGAAGGCTCCCCAGCACTCAGCCTGGGCTCACAACCCTAGGTCCCAGCAAGATCGATTCCCAACACGGGCTTTCTACCCTGGGTGTCCGACATCCCAGCTTCACAACGGGGTTTACTCCCCCATGAGCCAGCAACGCCAACCCCTGTTACTGACTTTCTATTTCAAGAAGTGGCAGCTCCAGTATCTGGCATGGGCCGTTGGCCCTGAGTCCCAACAATGCCAGCACTCAACACTAGTTTACAACCTTGAGTTCTCGACATCTCAGTATTTGAAAGGGGCATCCGGCCCATGACCCCTGCAATGCTGACTCTTAGCACGAGGGTGTCACCTCAAACATTGGTAACACTTCTCTCAACTTGGGCAGACGCCAACACTTAGGTCACTTAGATATCGGTTCTCGATACGAGCATCATGCCCTGAAGCCCGATCCCAGCAATTTTTGTCGAAAGCATCACACCACTGGCAACGGTAGATTGAGTCTTCTCAATCTACCGCCTTGGAGCAGAATCCTCTTTAGCTCCCTAGAAGAAACATCACAGCAGTTGTAGAAGCAGATGACCCGCTGCTGCAACCAATAGTTTCGGCAAGACCAATCTTGTCGGTGATTTAAGGATTCATCTCAATGGAGGTAAATCAATCATCCCGTAGGATCGAAAGGTGCTTGCGGTTCCCATTGCCAACCACTTTAGCCTCTTGCAATGTGTGCGAGAGGACAAAGCAGAATTGAAAGAAACTGAGGCCTCGGGAATACACCAGGGGGCATTTACACCAGTCCAACACCAAGACTCCTTGTAACGACCCAAGATCCGAGTACCGGAAAGGAACCGGTGCGACCCGAATCTTGGCCCGTCACCCACGAGTCTTGAGACTCGGAAGGGTTGAAGGATGGTGTGAGGGTACACAAGAATACTAAAATAACTACAGAACTAACACAACTACACTTACACCATCGATGTTTTCTGGATTCTGAGTTTCCAAACGGTCGTCATCATGACTGCTTGTCTTGTCAGACGGTCTTTCATATGACCACATGTTCTCTGAGTCAAGTTCCTGTGTTCTAGCTTTGACTCGTCATAAACGGTCCAAGACTAGACCGCCTGGTTCACTAAATGGTCTAGTAAATGACCGCTTAGTTCCTAATTATGTCTAACCTGAGGTTTGACCTTTGGGGTTAGTTTTCTTGAGTTTCTAGATGATCTTAGGATTATCTAGATTTTAAAAACTATGTGTAACAAGTCATGGATAAGTTATGAAACTTAATCAATATATCGTTGTGTTGTCGGGATGCCTCCGTAGCATAATGTCCATCTTTAAATCTTATGATCAAAGGTTGAAGCATTCTATGCCTTGGCTACTTGTTATGAACTTATTACTTGAAATGGAGAATTTCTGGTCGATATTATTTTTATCTTGTAGAAGTAGCTTGATGTATAACTTGAAGATGCAAGGGCGGGCACGGATGGTCTCCAAGGGCTCGACGCTAGCCCCCTCGGCAGATGGCTGGAAACGTACTATAAACTATGGGGTACGATGAGTACTGACATCGCATTACGCTGGGAGTACTTTTTTTATATGCGAGTGAAAACCACGAGGCTCATGATGAAATTTACATTCTTGATAAATGACTTTCTGGTGCATAGCCTTTACAAGGTTGTGTAAAGTACTTCATAGTTACATGCTCATACTTTCTTGTTCATGAAAGGCCAAACTTGTATATATACAATCTTGCTTGATTTATCATTATCTCATCTTTATATAGTTCTTGTCTTTTGTTACTTCAGTTTATTCGCATGATTTATCGCATCTTCATTACTCCATCTTCTAGAGTAAAAATGTTAACTACTTAAATATTGCCTTCATGTTGATGCAAAGATACCTACTAGGCAAGTGTGTTCATTATCCTACTTTTCAATCTTTTTCTGAAATACTAGTGAATCGGAATCGGATAATGCAAGTAGCGGGTCCGAGAGCGATTGATGGATTATGGAATGAGAGAAGCCTTAGTTGATTTTATGTCTAGAATTAGTCGAGTTGTAATTCTCTCTTTTCTTGAGTCAGATGATGTAAGGATATTAGAAACCATGATCTTCTGATTAATGACTTGTGTGTGAGAGAGAGGCAAGACTCACCGCACTCTTCTCTCTCATCGATTGTACTATTCTCTCGATAATTTTAATGTCAAATGACCCTAAGAGATTTTCGTTCAAGTAATAAATACTGTTCGCCTTGAAAATTTAGGCGCGGTACGATCTGACAACGATGCCCTCGCGGCCCAGATAAGGACTCTGTGGACTTTCGAAACGGGCCGTGTGGACCCTTTGGTCACTGGGTCGGCTGCGGTCTGGTAACCGGATGTCACCGGCCCCAGTGGTACCTCGCCGTATTGCTTCGTGTAGAAAAAAAAAAATTTGGCAGAAGCAGCAGCTAAAATACTGGATCCGCTCACTGCCTCGGAGATTCCGGTCAGTTGATTACCGCCTTACCTCCAACTACTCCCTCTCCAACGGCCTTCAAAGCAGCAATTCGACGGAGGTCACGCTTAGCTTCATTTCACCGGCGTGGAACCGCAGCCCCAATAAAGAACACAGGGAAAACCCCCCGGAAGGAGGGCAAAACCCACGGCGGGGCTTCTTAACCTTTTCTCTCCTCTCCTTTTGAAGCCCACCGTCCCCCACGCTTCCCTTCCCCGCGGGGAAACGCTCGCATAGGAGTGGAATCCTTACGGGCGGGTGGGGAAGGCGGCATCAGCAGATCTCCGCGCCTCCGATCTGTGCGGCTTTTCGCGGGTGCCAACCCTCCTCCTCCTCTCTCCTCTGCATCGTCCTCTTGAAATCTTCTTCTTTTCTGAATTTTGCTTCGAGTTTTTCCTGTTCTGATTCCGTGAACAATTCCCCTTTCAACTGCGTTCTCCGTCCGTCCACGATTACCTTCGCTTGGCGGCGGAGATCGCGCACCGCGGCGATCCTGTTTAGGAGAATCGAGACTTGGGAGGCCGGTGGTCCTCGGTGGAGCGGGGAGTGGTGGTAATGGTAGTGATAGCTTTTGTCCCGAAAATTAGAGCTGTTGTTATGTCTTAATCCGAAGTTTTGTCTGACTGAGTGTAAATTGGACGGTTTTTTTATCTATAAATTAGGGTCCGAGCACTGGATCTTTTTTAGCTTGAAAGGAGAATGGCATCTGTTTACACTTTTCCTAATGCTGATAGATAATCTTTTGTAGGGGCTTCTCTGAAGCTTTCCTGCTCAAGAAGTATGAACTAAAAATGAATCCCATGAAGTGCGCCTTTGGAGTGTCGAGTGAAAAGTTCTTGGGCTTTATTATCAGATAGCAGGGAATTGAGATAGACCCTGTAAAGATCAAGGCGATTCAGGAGCTACCCTCGGCAAGGAACCTCTCCGAGCTACGATCTTTACAAGGCCACTTGGCCTACATCTGGTGGTTCATATATAACTTGTCCAATCAGTGTCACCCCTTTCACAAACTAATGATGAAGGATGTTCCCTTTTATTGGGATGAAGAATGCCAGACAGCTTTTGATAAGCTGAAGGATTATCTGAAAACTCCTCCAGTGCTTGGTGCACTAGTGAAAGGGCGGCCACTAATTCTGTATATAGCAGTCACACACTATTCTCTGGGGGCAATGTTGGCCCAAAATAATGAAGATGGAAAAGAACAAGCCCTCTACTATCTCAGTCGAAGACTGCTTAGGACTGAGGAGAAATATACTTTCATTAAGAAGGTCTACTTAACACTGGTCTTTGCAGTCAAGAAACACTAGTACTATATGCTGTCGTACGAGATAAAGCTAATATCCAAGGCGGATCCGCTAAAGCATATCCTATCCCAACCAGCACTCAAAGGCCGCTTAGGCAAGTGGGTGGTAATTCTCATGGAGTTTGATATCTCCTACATGCCGCAGAAAGCTGTCAAAGGCCAGGATATCGCAGACTTCTTTGCTGCGCACCCAGTACCTGGAGACTGTCCACTAGAGACAGAACTCCCTGAAGATGAGACCATGGAAGCCGACCAAGTGCAGCCCACCTTGTGGCAGTTGTATTTTGATGGCGCATCCAGAATCGGCACCCCAGCAATCAGAGCTGCCAGAGTCAGGGCCATAGCAGGCATGGTCCTGAAATCCCCTAAGGGAGAGGTCATATATACCTCCTAGTCGATAAAAAAATCTTGCATAAATAATGTGATAGAATATGAAGCCCTAATTATCGAGTTACAAATTGCCTTGTCCATGGAAATTTAGATGCTTGAGGCATTCAGGTATTTCATGCTAGTTGTAAAATAATTAGAAGGAGAGTTCGATTTGTCGAAGCAAGAACTCCTCCCTTATCACCAATTGGCACTGCGTCTGATGGCAAGATTTTATTTCATCAGAGTCACAAACGCGTCCACTGACGGCTTACGCTGCATCTCAAGTAACTCACGAGTCAGACTGACACGACAAGTGAGAGGCGTAACAGTACCAGTACCAAACCGAGAACTAGTCAGAGTGACACTCGTCAGTGTCGGTCATAAGCCTCTCACCACGTGTGCACACACTGACTCCTGTCTAGAGCCAAGCCTCCAGCTACTTCCCCCCCTAAGGACGCTACGATCAAGCAGGGGCCCATGGTAACTAGCTTAAGAACTGTTGAATGGGAACACCCCTCCACCTTTCCCAGGTGGGTTGACACTGAAAGTCTCGGGCTATGACTAGTGACTCCATCACGAGGAAAGAGGAAGGTACTCTATCGGGATCTAAAATAGTGCCATAATTTTTATAAAATAAGTTAAACATGACGTATATGCAACATGGAATGCATAAGAAATGAAACTTGCATTTATTAGAATGCTAGGGAGCTTAACGGACTAAGCTCACCTAGTTAAAAGGTGTGACGGATCAGGGTAGGGGAGTTACCATGCTTGTGACGCACCTCCCTCAGTCTGTTACACTCACCCAAACATCTTTCGGAAAACACAAAGACAGCCACACAGACTGTGACGCACCAAGCAAGGGGCGTTAAATTCATGTAACATGACTCCCATGGGCTGTTACACTCACCAGAATGACAAAAATCCACAGATCATATACAAAACATGTAATGCACCAGGGCTGGTGCGTTACATGACTCTAACGCACTGGTCAGGTCCGTTAAAGGCACCCAAATACCTAAAATCCACAGTTTTTGAATAGAATGTAATGCACTAAGGATGGCGCGTTACACGACCATGATGGACCAGGGATGGGCGGTCAAACTAACCACCTATCTCAGTCGATGGTTAAAGGAATGGTCAATGGTTAATTAGCGGACCAGGGTTAGCCCGTTACCATTCAGGTAACGCACCAGGGCAGGTGCGTCAGGGGACTTTAATGCACCTAGGGTGGTGCGTTAAATCATCTGGGTTGCCAAAATCCAGAGTTCAAAACCAAATCCCCTCCGGGTCGACCGAAACCGACGGGAATCGCGAGGAAACTAGTTTTCAAGCTAAACTACCACACCATATTAACACTCCATAACTAAACATGCCATTAAAATCAAAAGACAATGCTTCAACCATAGGAGGTGGGTCAGATCGCTCTTCATCTTGTAACAGATTTATTGAATTCATTAAACGAAATATTAAGATTTGAGTTAACAAATTGTAACTTTCGGCTAGACCTGACCAAAGTTAGTAGGAGACTTACGTGTCCCTAACCTTCTTGTGGGGTGTAACCAAAGGTTTGGACTCTTCTAAATCTGACCTATTATGTATAAGGTAAATGCCCCTGGCGGCCAAAACATTACTCTTTGAAAAATGCCCGCACATTGTTAGTGCCAAAGCCGGCTTATTAGCCAAGTCCAAACAAACAAATGCAAACCCCATGCTCCTATCCACATATTAGAAACTTCCAAGGCCTACCAGCGGATCCCCAGCCAGTGGAAAAGTGTGGTCAGATTAGAAAACAAGTATGGAATAAAATTAAGGTTAACATGGTGTTTGGTTAAGTTCTTTTTTTAATCTCTTTTTTCATTCAAAATAAAAATTAAGAATGAAATCTCTATTCAAACAAGTTTAACAAGAGTCCTCCTATTCTTTTAAGGAAGGCACCTCTCCCTCTGTTAATTTCCCCCCAAAAGCAAAACAATAAGACCCTCTAAGGTCGCATGTCACCGGCCGGGCCCCTCCTTCCCTTCCCTGCTGCTGCTCCCCATGCTGAGATTATGCTCAGACAAGCCATGGGAATTCCCTTCTCCCCTTCTCTTCCCGATTCCATGAACCGTGCTTGCAGCAGTAGTTGATCGACTTCCGAGCCTCCACAACGATGTTGCAGCAGGACGCCAGTTGGGTTTTTTTCTCTTCTTGCATGTCTGCATTTTAAGATTACGATGGAGATGCCGACCATCTGCCAGGAAGCCGGCCCGAGGCTGACTGCCGCTTGTGGCGTCCTCCCGATGACCAGGCCTTGGAGTTTCTTTCCATCTTCGTCACCCTTGACCCCTCCCCACCATGCCTCTCTGTTAAGATCTAGTCAAAGAGAACAAAGTATATATATATATATACATGTATTGTTGCAAATGTGATCATGCAGTGACTCCGTCTTAATTTACTTTTAAATGGTGATTTCAATCCATATATGTTACTAGATGAAGTGGTTATACTTAGATGTCAGTCGTGTTATTAGATTAGACATAGTTTTATCTCGCGGAAGTGAGGTTGGATTTTGGATCATTGCATTTGATTTCGTCCTGATCGGGTCATTAAATTTCCTTTTGTCCTCTGATCAGACGGTTAATACTTGAATTCCACCACGATCGGACCATTAAATCGCCATGATGATCACTATCAGTCCGTCGATCTGCTTCATGGTCTTCATCAGGCCATTGAATTTGAATGTGGCCGAGGTCCGACCACTGGATTTGCTTTGGATCGCCATTCAACCATTGATTTCATATTTCATCACGATTGGTCTGTTAGATCGCCAAGATGATCATTATCGGATCATCAGAGTTGCTTCATGGTCATGGCTACTATCGTGATCGGACCGTTAGTTTGGCTTCATGTCCATGAAGGGCACTTCCGCATAAGGCGAGGGTATATTTGTAACTTCTGGCCCTTCCCGAGTGCTTCTACAGTTTTTCCCAAATATTGGGCTATTCTTGCAGTTTTTCCCTTTTTGGGCATTTCTATAATTTCTTTCCCTTTCTAGGTATTTCTATAATTTCTGACCCTTTCTGGGTACTATTGCAGTTTCTTGACTTTCGGAGATAGTCCCATCATTTCTTGACTCCCTAGGCATTCCTGTCATTTCTCGACTTCTCGGAAATCACCTTGTCGTTCGACTTCCTGGGTGCTACTGACTTCATTTCTCGACTTCTCGAAGATAATCCCGTCATTTGACTTTATGGACATTCCTCGTCTTCATTTCTTGACTTCTTAGAGATAGTTTCGTCATCTGACTTCTTGGGATTATCTGTCATTTCTTGATTTGTCAAAGTTTATTTGTAATTTTACCCATTTCTGAGTTTCCAGACATGATAGCTCTTGGCCATGAAAAGGATTTATGGATTTAGATGGTTAGCCATAAGTCAAACTCAGGAGAGTGCACACCGCTTCAGAGAAGGGGCGTGGTCCCGCTCCACCAAGTCGTGCAAACGACGTAAATCAGAACAAGAGCATTCTTTGGTGATTTTGAGACAAGCTGGGAACTTCCCCCGAGGATGATATTTCAGGGCTTTTCTACAACTTTCTCACTATTGGGGGTATTTATATAATTTTTCCACCATCAAAAGGCTTTTTTGTAATTTTTTTGCCATCGGAGATATTTCTGCAACTTTCTAGCCATCAGAGGTATTTCTACAACTTTAACCACCGACTTCATTTTCTAGACTTGACCACGTTCACAGTCATAAAATTCAACATTGTTTCAGTCTGTTTAAGCGCCAAAGGCCATCTCCCTGACGGACTTGTGAACCCGTTGCTTTCTCGGTGTTTGATGTGGTTGGGCTAATGCAAGATAAGTGCACTCATTTTCTAAAAACATTAGTATGTGCAGATGCTTGGTTGCTGTATCACATGCTTCTATCAATATTGAGGAGGATAAATTCAGCTCGATCCGTTACAGGTCTGATATCGCAAGCCCACAAAGGTCTAGACCTAGCTAACACATATAAAGGCCTGCGACGGTTACAGCCCATTCAGCCGTGCCCAGTATAATTCGACATCGAATTTGATTGCCATCAGAAGGCGGCGCACAACCCAGGCACGATGACCGCCTGAAGATCGTCTGACGGTCGATCGTTGTCCCCATGATGTCGGTCTCCAGCCCATAAGAGGTGAGCACGTCTCACGAGCGTCGTGAGACTCGCCTAGGGAATAGTCGACGTCGAGGAACTCGCCCTCCAACAGGAAACTTTCGTCTTAATCGTGAGATACGTTGCTCCATTATTCACGACCTTCCCTGTAAAAGGATAGGCCACCACTACCCGGACAACCCCATATAAAAAGGATATCGACAGAGAAGAGCGGACACGGTGGATCTTCTGCCAAACCCTACACAGAGAATTGAGTTACAGCAATAGAGAGATCATACCCGCCCACATCTTCTTAGAGAGAAGCCCCCTCTTATACGACCTTACAAATCAGCGAACACTCGTTGAGTGTCCACTGGGAGCGGCGAACACTCGTTTGGAGGACCTATACGTCTCTCAGATCTACTACGACGATCTCCAACTCTCTCTCCTTTCTTCTTTCGCTCTTCTCTATTTCTCCTCTGAACCGTCGCTGACTTACGTATTGGAGAGTTGTCCCCTGAGGTAACGTCCGAGGCTCTTTCTGATGCCTCTTTGATTTTTGGTGTTTGCAGACTTTCATAGGTGTCGGACGACTTTCCCAATAAGTAAATAGAGAAGGTGGTACGTGACTTAGGAACTATTTTCTTGCTGCTACAAATATCAATTTTGATACTTACTGGGGATGGTTTGGTTGTATTCCATCAATTTGAACACTATTATGATCAAAGAATGACCGAACGAATGAAGACATCATCCCTTGCCTCCACTTGCATCCCTGTGGCGCCATTGTCGACAAAATATTGTTGCCTAACATGAATGTCATATGCATGGCAACAGGTTTACCGTACAAAAGATAAAAATCATTTCAAAAGGCTCTTTGATTTGTCCAACCTCTGATCACGGTTATTTATTTATTTTAAAAAACAAGCATGAAGAGAACAACAAATTGTTATTCACTGAATCGGTGCATTGCGTACGGGGCCATTGATGGGCACAATTTGTCTCCATAATCAATACTTACTTGTCTGCCACCCCTATCCCTCCAGCAAATGAAAAAGTCACACGCACACACACACACATAACAGTGGAGTTAGGAAGCTATCCTGCCTTCGATCTCTCATAGGTGTCACTCATAGATCTCAATCGTACAGGCCTAGAAGATTAACTCCCAACACATTCTGTCATTCACAAGCCAATCAAATCATATATATATGTGCATGCAGTCTCACACAAAGTCGATCGTATATATTAATCCATATCTATGTCTGAAGTTAAGAACTTCCTAATCATTTTCTCTAACTCTTCATCAAATAGCAGCAGGAAATATATGTGCACCAATCGAGTAGACCCGTTTGAAATACGGAATATTAATCATCGATGCACAGCTAAACTGTTCTTCCTTTCCTTCTCCTCCTTTACTTTCAAGCCCCTGCATGCGGCTCTCTTCATATATGTCTCCATCATGTGGCCAACAAATTCCACCAATTAGCTTTCCATGTCAATAGGGTAGAGCCCCTCGTGGTGGCACCAACATAAAGCTTCGCACAGCGGAATTATGGGGTTTGGAGCTGTTGCAGACATTGGAGCGCTTTGTTTTTCCAAGCACAAGGTGTTTTGTGGCCGCGGAGAGGAGAGGGATTGGCCCTCCAAAGTGCATGCCATGCAACTCCTGAACAGGCAATTGTCACGCACTAGCAAATGTGGGTGAGATCACTTAATTTGCGGGTTGGTTGGAGCCCGGAGGCCCTCAACTTGGGTACGTACCTCAGGGAAACCTCAGCACTTACAACAGATAATTAAGGATTCATGTCTCCCACATCTTGAGGAATGACAACCAAATAATCAATGGCTGTTGGGCACCCTATATAAAACTAAGCATCTGAATATTTCCTGACTTCTGCTTCTGTAGGTCTTAAGTTCTGATCGGATGCTCCTGTGCCGGCAGAGAATAAAAGAAAGAAAATAAGAAAAGAATGGCGAAAGCCAAACAAAGATGAGACCAAAGAAAAAGAAGAAAAGAAAAGATGCTCAACTCTAATGGACGATCGCTAAAGGAAGACTCGAGAGCACAGAAGAATATTTGAGACCATCCCCAAAGAGGCAATCAAAAAGCCACAAATACAAGTGAAGCCGGCCTGGCATCACAAATTACAGTGTCAAAAGCCATGTCAGTGGAAAACCTGAGTGTCTGAACCCAAGGCACAAATAGTTCCGAAATTGGCTACTCAGTGGCCTGAAGGCTTCACCAATACTTCTCGTAGTGATTTTCATGAAGTCACGATGAGATGAAAGACCAAGTTAACTCCTGGAACCAGTCCAGGGCCCACCTTTTGACTCGTGCTGAATAAACGTGATGAACAAAGCTAATTCGACATGCTCTTTTATCCGGCGAGCTCTACTTCCCAGCGCGCCCTTCACCTGGTGCGCAAAATGCTCAATGAGGCTTCTCCAGTGCGCATTCTTCATGTCGTAATAACCCAACCCTATATATATACTACTTGGTTTGACCAAGTGAAGAGAGGGAGGGGCGAAGAGAAGAAATTGAATCAGAGAACAAGAGAAGGGCTGAGAGAGGTAGAAGAGGATTGGGGAAGAAGTCAGGGGGTTTTCTCTTTTGCTGAGGGAGGAAGCTAGGGAAAGAGGTTATCTCCCTCGTCCGTTCGTCCAGAGAAGCTCGAAGCTGAAGGGAGAACTGTCTGTTCCTCGGATACTCTATTTTTCACTGTGAGCAACTAGGTGGGTTTTCGACGAATTCTCCCGATCATATCCTCATGTTTTCCCCCAATATCAATGTAATGTGAGTGAAGTGGAAGGGGCGATGATATAATCCCGTCTCCCCTTCACCATCTCCCTATCTTTCCTCTCCACTGTAATTGATTTTATCTATCTCATCCGTGTAATCGAGGGTCAGCCTCTGTGCGACAACGCCATGCCACGCCATGAGATTGTTGTATTGAGTCCTTTTGATAATGAAATAGATGATACAAAAGGTGGTGATGCTGTTGAATGTCTCCTCTCTTTTCCCTGAATCCCTTTTGTGAGCATGAAATTTTTACAGTGAGTTACTAACTTAGTCCTTTACCATTTTTCAATTTTTTAGATTTTTGTAAATTAGAATGGCCCCTCAAAACTCTCTTATTCTTTATTTCTGAAAACTGGGACAGAGCCCTGGCTGCATTGACCCAGCCAGTGGTTGCCTCGATGCAGTCATCCTTCCAAAGGGGGCTGTGTCGATGCATCACTTGGATGCCTCAATGCAGTCATCATTATGAAGAGACTGCATCGATGCATCCAAGTGCTACGTCAATGTAGTCAGTGCAGAGACCCTGATTTTTGATAAAAACTCAGAGGAACCTCACGAAAGCACGTAATTTGATGGAAAAACTTGAAGATAAGCATAGTAGTCAATCCTCCATACCTTTAGTCCCTCTTTAACGTATAGAAACTAATTTGAAATCATTCTAATGCTTCGTTGACCCCTAGGATTTGAGGATAGGTGCCTACCTCAAGGTGCTAAATCAACGACCTGGGGATGATATCCACACCCCAAGTTCTCCCAAAGCTTTTCCTTTCAACCCAGGGAGCAGCAGTATCATCCTCCATGCCCCAGATCACCCACGTACGATCAAGGTCCCACAGCCTCTTCTCACGCAAGAAGGGTGGAAGATGGTTGAAGGGAATGGTTGCTAAAGGCCTACCCCCATGAAACCTACCTCTTTATTTGGTTTTCAAGCCTCCTAAGGGTTTACCCACATCCCACAAGGCTCATACCCACTCCCAAGGTAGCTGGTTTGAAGATGAGTTAAGCCATGCACCTCTTCGGGTTTGACGGGCATGACCCTTTGACCACCGGTCATAAATACTGTTGAACACATTCTTCTGTCGAGCTCTAGGACATCTTCAGATGAAATGAAGAGGACTTCTTGATCTAACTTTGGGTCATGGTTTCATCAAATTTCATCAATCCTACCATGAGTTATGATTTTCACAATATCAATATTTATTCTCCCTCATTCCAGTCGTGACCCTTTGGTAGCCCGAGGTAATTCAGGTATAACTCTAGTATCCCGATAGAATTTGGCCTCGACCTCAATAGAGAAGATGTAGCTAACATCACATTTGAGATTATGGCCTTGTTTTAGGTCATTTAATTAACTACAATTGAAGTTATGAATTTATAATTATTGGGCACTAGATTAAAGGCTTTGGGCTGATGAAACTCTACCTTAACTAAAATAGCTGCAACAGCATATCAAATAAAATAGCAGCAGTAACTAACATAATTAGCAGTGGCAGCTAACAAGAATAGCTGCAGCAGCAGCAACAAGTAAAGCTGTGGTGCAGCAGCAACATAATAGCAACACAAGGGCTGCAGCTCAATGGCAGCAACATAATCCTCATTTCTTAATTGGGGGAAGTTACAAATCCCCATCTCCCCGGGATAAGCCATCTAATTCCTATAAATAGGGCATGTTGGGAGGCCTTAAGAGGACAAAGTGAAACCTACAGAGAAGAATGTGAAGGAGTTCAAAGCTTGTGCTTGTGTGTTCTTATAAAAAGAAATAGAAAAGGTATATTGCACACATATCTGTACCATGTGCATTTTTCCTAAGTCATAATGGACATTTTAGGAAATTAATTCAAATGAATGGATCGATTGTGACCATTTGGCGATTTGACAGTCACACTTTGATGTGATAGACCGACCACGATCATATGATGATCTGACGATCAATTGTGTGATCATACTTCCAATCCGACGGTCCGATCGTGATCCTATGGTGATCCGATGGCCCATCGTGGTTTTACTTCAAGCCGATGCATCGGATCATGATCATATGGCGATCTGACGGGCACTCGTGGTTATACTTCAATCTGATGGGCCATCGTGATCATGTGGCAATCCGATGGCCGATCATGGTTATATCGTGGTTTCACTGGATGGTCGTGGTACGCCGGGGCGGGGTAGGGAGTGGGAGCGGGCGATCAAGGGGAACTTGATCGAAGCCCCGCTCGAAGATCAGGTGCAGGTGCTCCAAGCTCTCGCGAAACAAGTACCTGAAATGGACATGACACGCGTTGGGATCTCCGGTTGGTCGTTTGGTGGTTACTTCTCGGCGATGGCGGTGAAGGCATAGTCCGTTTCGCTGACGCGAAGCGTGAGCTTTTGGCGGGCGGGTTCCCAACCAAGTTCCTCGACGAACAACTTCGTGAGATTGCCGCTTCGCAGCAGCGGCCGGGCAGCAAGCTCCTGCATGGTGCCTTCAACCGTCACCATTCCGACGCCGCGTTTCAGCGCGGCGGTCGCAAGCGTTCGCTCCGGCACGACCGCATCCTGGGCGAGCGCATCCACCGTGCTCGCGACCGCGCGCTGGCCCATCTTTCCGACTTCAAGTCGGTGCGATCCGACGGCAACTTTGTCGGAACGGTGGACTCCTTCCAGGGCAGCGAGGCCGATGTAGTGGTTCTGTCCCTGGTCCGAAACAACGCCCGGACTGGGGGCAGCGCGCTGGGCTTCCTCCAGGATCGCCGGCGCATGAACGTCGCGCTGAGCCGGGCCAAGCGTCAGCTCATCATCGTGGGCAGTCTGGAGTTTCTCCGCGAGGCGGTCCGCGGCGACAACCCCGGCGGGGATCCTGCACATCGGCTAGCCTTCTTCAGCGAGATGATCGCGGAGATCGAGACCCTAGCGGGCGAACGGCGTGGCGACCTGCCGCTCGCAACCATCTTGGCCCCGGTGCTGCTGACGGGTGGCCGATGAGCACGGTGATCGGCGTGCCCGTCACCCGGATCAGCTGCGGGGTGCTGATCGAGCGGGTCCGCGCCTGGAGCGCCATCGAGGAGGTGATCTTCCTGCTGCTGACCCAGGAAGCCTTGACCATGGGTGCGATCGCGGAACTCACCGACCAGCCGCACCAAGTGATCCTCGCCGCCATCGCGCGACTGATGCAGTTCCGACAAGTGGAGTTGCGGCTGATGCCCGACGGCGCAGCCTTTGGAGTCAGCCCGTTCGGCCTGAAGTCGTTCCGGGACGGCCATCCGTTGCCAACCTTCCCGGTGCGCATCCCGAAGCGGTTCAGCTTCGTGATCGAGGCGGCGACGGGTGATTTCTTTCCCGCCGGCCCGTTGCGGCTGATGAGCCTGGCCGCTCTCAGAAAGCTTCCGCAGGCGCGCATTCTAAGGGTCGTGGGCGGCGAACCCGACCGATCGCAGGCGGCCAATATTGATCGCCTGACCCAGATTGCGACCCGCCGCGCCGACGAACGCGTCGCCGGCCTCGACGGGCGGACCGCGACCGTCAACGACAAGGGCTACCTGATTGTGCGGGTTGCGGGCGACGAGATCGAGGGGCTGCCGGACACCGCCGGCGAACCTCTTCGAGAACTGCTGTTGAAGACCGCGAAGCGCAAGGCGACGTCGAGCGAGGTCGTCGGGCCCTACAACGGCCGCAAGCCACGGGAGCTGGCGGCGGTCCGGACCTACGACCGCTATGCTTAACAGAACTCATAAAATTCACAGGTAAACACGGGATATAACGCACCAAGAGTGGGACGTCATATGAATTTAATGCACAAGGACAGGGGCGTTAAAGGCAACATACCTTTAACTCAACGTGCAGGGACTATAACGTACAAGGTGAGGCGCATTAAAGCCACCCGAACATGAAAATCCACAGAAAACTCACAGTTCACGGATGATATAACGCACCTCTAAGGTTGCGCCAAATGGCCATAATGCACCGGGGAAGGCGCGTTATGTCACCTGGGTTTCGTGACTCCGAAGTTCGGAATTGAAACCCCCTCCCGACCGATCGAAATCGACGGGGGACGTGGAAAAATACAAAACCAAACCATCCAGCCGTATCATACCGACATTCCAAGCCTACGCATGCCACTAGAATTAAAATACGATGACCATGGAGATAATTTCAACATTAAAAGGTTAAAAATGAACTACACAGGAACATGCACGAAAATGAGGCAAAGGGCGTCGGACCACGGCGCAAGTGGTACCGGCCGTGTCCTAACGAGGTAAGGAATCCATCCCCTTACCTGGATTACGGTGAAAACGGCGATTCGGTGTCGATCCGGCGAAAGGGTGATGCGGTGCCTCCCGGCTCGGCTCGACTCCATGCTCCGCGGATCGAGGAAAGATGGGCATCAACGCGATCCTCGTGACGCGACCAATCCAACAGTGCCTCTCCGGCTTTGATCAGCGGCCGTCTGGACCAGAAATTGAGAGAGAAATACAAATCGAGAAATTAACCCCAAAATCACCCAAAATAGGAATTACACGAAAAATGAGGAAGATGGCGACGGAGGAGGCGTCAATGG
Source organism: Amorphophallus titanum (assembly GCA_024336825.1). Lineage (NCBI taxonomy): Eukaryota > Viridiplantae > Streptophyta > Magnoliopsida > Alismatales > Araceae > Amorphophallus > Amorphophallus titanum. The sequence continues at coordinate 23,116,176 of JANBPO010006859.1, forward strand.
ATTCCTGGTGAGATGAGGAGTCCGTCCCCTACCTTTTTCGTAGTGAAGACCTCGAATCGGTGCAGACCAGGTGACGGGGGCCATACCATCCTTTCGCTCGCACGTGTCTCCACACTCCACGATCCGGGGGATGGAGGGTACTGACGCGATCCTCACGTCGAGCCTGTCCCTTCGGTACCACCCACGCGTCGACCGGGGTCTGTTTGGACCGCGAACCGAGTGAATGGGGGGAGAGAGGAGAGAGAACGTGTGAGGGAGAGAGAGAGGAGAGAGAGAAGTCGAGAGAGTGAGGAGAGAGAGGGAGGCCTCAGCATGCCCTCTCGGGCTGCCACCCCATCACGCCTTTTGACTCATTTTACCTTCCTGGGTCGGCTTCGGTATGTCCCTCTCGGGCTGCCAACCCATCATGCCTTTTGGCTCATTTCACCTCCCTGGGTTTGGCCTCAGCATGCCCTCTCGGGCTGCCAACCCATCACGCCTTTTGACTCATTTTACCTTCCTGGGTCGGCTTCGGTATGTCCCTCTCGGGCTGCCAACTCATCATGCCTTTTGGCTCATTTTACTTTCCTGGGTTGGCTTCAGTATGTCCTTTTGGGCTGTCAACCCATCACGCCTTTTGGCTCATTTTACCTTCCTAGGTCGGCTTCGGTATCCCCCTCTCGGGCTGCCAACCCATCATGCCTTTCGGCTCATTTTACCTTCCTAGGTTGGCTTCAGTATGCCCTTTCGGGCTGCCAACCCATCATGCCTTTCGGCTCATTTTACCTTCCTGGGTTTGGCATCAGTATGCCCTCTCGGGCTGCCAACCCATCATATCTTCCGGCTCATTTTACCTTCTCGAGTCTGGCCTCAGCATGCCCTCTCGGGCTGCCAACCCATCACGCCTTTTGGCTCATTTTACCGTCTTGGGAATGGCCTCAATATGCCCTCTCGGGCTGCCAACTCATCATGCCTTTCGGCTCATTTTATCTTCTTGGGTTTGGCCTCAGTACGCCCTCTCGGGCTGCCAACCCATCATGCCTTTCGGCACATGTCCCACCGGGTCTGACCTCTGCATGCCCCTTTCGGGCTGTCAACCTATCTCGCCTCTTGGCCTTTAGACTTGACTCACATATACCACCAGGATCGCCAAGTCTATTTCTTTATCCCCACAGGCTTGGCCTCTGCATGCCCTTGTCGGGCTGCCAACCCTATTTGCCTATCGGCTCACGGATTTGATTCATATGTCCCACCCAGGCTGTCAAATCCCCTCTTTCATCCTATCGGGCTTGGCCTACGCATGTCCCTTTCGGACTGTTAAACTTACTCCTTTGCTGTCCCAACCGGGCTTGGCGCACGCACACCTTTTTGGGTTGCTAACCCGTTCAACCTTCGACTTTTGGATTTGGCTGATTCCGTCCCATTAGGGCAGTCGAATCTACCCATTTGTCCCACCTATGCGGCACACACGTCCCCTGCCTTCGTCGCCCAACCCGTTCGAATAGCGACTGTGCCGGCGAAGGCTGTGCCGGTGGGGGTATAAAAGCCCCCTCTTCCCCGGCGAACAAAAGAGACAAAAAAAAAGGACACACACACCCAGACACAGAGAGAAATCCACAGAGAAGAGAAGAGAAGAAGAAGAAGAAGGAGCTCGCCGTGGGAGCCCCCCCCTCTCCGATAGCCACCTCCAGAGGGAAAATAGAGTAAGAGAGAGAGAGGGAGAGGGAGAGTGTTTGTTGTGTGGTAGAGGGGTGAGTTGGGGTCTTATGGCCCCGGGCTTGGCCCCAAGCCCTCTCCTTCCTCTTCCCCCATTTTCATCTCCTTCCCTTCTCCCTGTTGTGCCTCCATGCCTTGCATTTGCGTATGAATGAACTTTGGTTCCTGTTTGCCCAGGTCTCCCTTTTTTCATCTATCCGGTGTATATGCTTGATGGCTTCCGAGCTTGATAATGCCCGGGCATGTGTTCTTCCAATTTTTCACTAAACCCCCACCTCAGATTAGCACTTAGCCTCCATATTCTCCCTTGAACTAGCCCCCACCAACACATTACCTTCTGGAGCGTTTTTGAACCCTCCTACAACAACACCCTCAGCCCCTTCAATCCCCGGGGTTAAGCCCCCTCACCCCTTAGACGGTATACCCTGGCCGTTCCCCTTGGCCGGTACACCCCTAGCCCATGCCCGGTACACCTTTCCCCCACTGTTCCCTTCGTCGGCACAGCCGCTGACCGGTACACCCATGGCTTTTCACAGCCTTCACCGGTACGCCTCCTGACCGGTACACCCTCCAACCCCTTAAGACCCTTCGCCGGTACGCCCATTGAGCGGTACACCCCTTGAGCGGTACGCCCTGTCTCCCAACCTCTTCAGCGGTACACTTCCCTAATTGCCCTCTTCACCGGTACACCCCTTGGCCCCCCTTCGCTGGTACGCCCCTTGGCCCCCTCACCGGTACACTTGCCCTTACCCCCCTGGGCTATCACCCTTGTCCAGCCCAGTCACCTCCCCATCATCGTCTCCCTCCGTATTTTCCGAGGCCCGTTGATGGTGTGTCGTCTGCGGACGCCCACCTACAATTGTTGGGTTCCGCCACTCCATGTGGGCGCGTTCCCGGTATCTCCCTTACGCCGGGAACGCAGAGATGCGAACCGTGATCACCTTCTTGGCTTCCGGCGACTGCACCGTCTGGATGGCGTTGCCGGCGTAGATCGGCCGCTCGAATGTATCGGGCGAGACGACCTTGGTGATATCGGAGATCTGCATCACGTCGAGCGCCGCGGCGACGCGCGGAGCGACGTTCTTGCCCGCCGTCGTTGCCGGGGCAACGAAAACGTCATAGCCGGCGATGAGCGACGCGATAAGCGCCGCCGTCTCCTCGGCGAGATCGTGCTCGAGCTGCGGCGCATCGGCGTCGAACGTCCCGCGCCCGACGAGGATCGCCTGGTGCTGCGCGCGTTCGAGATGGCGCCGGATGGTGTCACCCGCAGCCTCACCTTCGAGCACCAAGTATTCCGGCACCTCGATGACATCCAGTTCGATGACAGTCTTGCGTCGCCCCTGGTTCGCGGCCCACTCGAAGTAGCTGGTCATGCTGCCTCCGCGCCGGGGCCGTACTTACTGGTGTGCTGAAAGCAGCTGCCCTTGCGATGCGGGAACCACCACCCAGAACAGGTGCACAGCACACGGCGATGCTCAATGTGGAGGGTTCGATACCAGTCCACACGCCAGACCGCGCAACCACAGGGGCAGCGTGGCACCGCCTTCAACCGGTCAGGATGCCGGCGGAAGGTCTGCCGCTGCTCACAGTGGGAACAGCGGCAGTAGTACCACCGGAACGTTCGCCTCGCGGCCACCTGTACGTACTCAGGCTTCCGAGGCATTGCCCCCCCCGGCACGCGCTCCGCAATGCGTTGCGCCTTCACTGCGCGGCCTTTGGCGCTGAGGGTGATGCCTCACCACAGTCACGCTCACAAACAAACTAAACAAAAAAAGAAACAAAAGAAAAAAAGAGGAAAAAAGAAAAAAAATAAAAAATAAAAAAATAAAAAAAAGATAAAAATAGGTGAGAAATTCTTATTTTTGAGTTGGGTCTACAAATTCAATAAGGTGGACTTGTTAGCCAATTTTTCATGATCCATCCTTTGGGGTATGAATTTAAACTCCTTCATTCCACCTTATTATCAAGATCACAATGACATGTGGGCTGGATCGGCCCATTATGCTAATCATGGTCCAACTCAAGCTTTCCCATTCACCCATAATGGTCTGACCCATTATGATAGCCAACCTTCTTGGTCAGCCTATAATGGAAGCCCCTCGTATAATGGAACTCCGTTCATGGGGGCCCCATTTCATTCTTCTACTCAAGACCATCTTCACAATACTCAATTCTTTCCTGGGCCTTATGATTCTACTCAAATCCAAGAGCAGACTTACATGACTCAAAATCCCTCTCTATCTTCTTATGATTTTTGTCTACAATCATCACACTCAGATGTGAGAGGGCAATCTGATTCTTCTCGAAATTCTGTGCATAATTTGGCTCAACATCCTTTACATCAAACTTCTCAACATTGGGCTCCATATTCTAATGATTATCATGATCACGTCCACTATGGAGGACAACCCACATCCTCTCCCCTATCTCACTATCAAATTGATAATTATTCAACTTATTATCCTTCGAACTCTACTTCTCAGTCTACATATCTATCTTCTCCTTGCCCAACTTTCCATCAAGAGGAGAAATTTAATCAACTTATTCAATTCTATCAATCAATCATGCTTAAAAGTCAATCTAACCAAGTGTGAATTGATAGGATGACTGAGGAGATCAAGAGGATGGAGGAAGGTCAATTGCTTGGCTACTTTGGTTCCATTTCTACTGACCAAATTCCTGATGTTGACTATGATCAATCTATAATTCCCCAAGATCATAACACTCAGATCAATCTTGATTTAGAAGATGAAGGGATTACGGAGAGATCTTGTCAGGAGACTTTAAATGTGGAACCCAAGGAATTTGAGGGGATCGAGGAATTTGAGGGTATTAAAGGAGAAAAGGGAGGTGATGAATTAATTGATGCTCAAACTCCACCAATTTCCCTTCCTGAATTTGAAGAGATCAGGTTTCAAGAAGAAGAAGAAGAAGAGGTGACCGTGGAGAAGGATTTGAGTGATGTTATGAACTAGTTATCTTGGGTAGATGAAGAGGTGGGTAACTTCCATGATCTTACTCTCGATGGGGCATCCTTAAATCAAGAGGAGGATTACTTTGTGATTAATAATCTTGATGATTTAATAGAGATGAATTCTAAATATTCTCCTCCTTTTGAAGAACATGGTGAAGGGGTCTGGTTGGAAAAATTTACCTTTAATCTACCCACCCCATTGTTGGATAATATGATGAATAATCTGAATACGATTGATGATTTTGGTGAAGGGGCCTGGTTGGAAATATTTACCTTTAATCTACCCACCCCGTTGTTAGATAATTTGCTGAATAATCTGTCAATTGATGAATTTGATGAAATTAGAGAATTTCACATTTAATTTGATCCCTGAGTCTAGTCCAATAAAGTTTGAATCATTCGCTGAATTAGATTCTGGGCTCATGCTTCCTGCCAATTTGATTCCCCTGAATGTTAAGTCTCTTCAGAACGACATTCTAGGGCCTGAGGGGGATATGCCGACTATTTTTACCTTTGATTTGACTCCCCATCAGGAGGACCAGTTGATTAGTGCTCTTAATGCACCAGAGGCTATTATTAAGGGGAGTGTGGCAGATTCGAAAGATATTAGTTCACCGGTAGGCATGCATCATAGATTAAGTAATGCCAATCTCATTTAAAAGCCGCTGACACATGAACAAGCTGACATGGAGGAAGTAGCCAATAAATCGGTAGTCAAGTGGGTAGATACAGGACAAGGAGACCAGTGGGTAGATACTGGGAAAAGGTTCCACCCAAATCTTGCTAGGTAAATGGCCATTGATTTGCATATGCCCGCTAAGGAAGAAAATTGGTTCACATATGCTTCTAATGTTCAACTCAATAATATACGAAACCAATATACTTTCAGCCTTACATGTACATGCAAAATCTTGTCTTCTCGTGGCACAAATGCTGGAAATAGAAAGCAGATAAGATAACGTGGTGGCTCATTCTTAACTCAACTCTATGGTTATGGAGCTTGCACCTTCTATTCATGCGTCTGGCTGAAGATGGAAAATTTAGCGCTTCTAGGAGACAACCTAATATTTTTGTTATTTGATGTTTTGTTTTAGTTTATTTTTCAGTGTATAGGTAAGAGCCAAGGAGAAGAAGCTGACGCTGTCGCCACAATCTCAAAGGAGGTTTCGCCCCACATGTCAGGTTGTCTCTTTCCTTCTCATCAAATCTTTATTGCTACATTACTCTGTTATTTTTATTGCTTACATATGCCATTGAGGACAATGTCATTCAAGTTGGGGGGGGAAGAAAAATTTCATGACACCTTCCATAAGAAAGGGACGGTGAGCTAGCTCCCGACTCTTGCTCTCCCTCATCACTGGAAGGCTCGTAGTCAACAAGCTCTTCGAAGGAGGGACTTTCAACAACCTCAGAAGTCTTGGTCCCGGCAGCCTCTGGACACACCGGAGCATCCTGAACTGCCTCTGAAGGAACCTTTTTCGCAGCCAAGGCGGCCAACCTCTTCGAAGACGACCGAGGGGGCAACACAGCGAGAGCCGGAGGTTCAAAAGAAGCAGCCACAATCGATTCTAAAGGAATGACGTCTGACCAATAAAGACAGGGTCAATAAAAAAAATGAACAACTACCTCTGAAAATACGGTGGCCGAACACACTACCTCTATGGCTAGGAGTCAGTGAGGGAAGATCACTTTCGACCGAAATTATGGGTATTTTGATGCCCTCAACCCCTCCGAGGATGCTAGGAGTCACGCTTTCTTCCACGATTGGGGCGGAAGGGGCTATTGGTGCTGAATGAAAAAATATAAATCAACAAAAAGGCTGTTTCATGGCCAAATGCAGCAAAGCGAGAAAGATATACCAATTGAGGAGGATGGTTGTTCTTGTGTCGCTTCAAATTCTTCAAAAGAAGGAATTGTCGGTAAAGGAGCACTAGGTGTTGTCCCCACCTCCGTACCTTACTTGGAAACTTCCGCTCGAGCCCTCTTGGCCCTAGAGACGACTACCTTCACGTGAGATCTCTAATGTTTCCGAGATCCCCTGGAATGCAGTGGTGCGGTGGTCGGAGCTGCAACCGGAGCTTCAAAATGATTAGGCTTCTGTGCCTTGGAAATTAGCCTCCGGTACTCCAAAGTTGTTTTGGAGTCTGGAAAGTCTACAGAAAAAGTACAGACACTCAACAGCTGTTCAAAGAGAATGTACATATGTCGAAAGAAAGAATGAACAAAAAGATCAAAAGGAAACAGAGCAAGTCAGGACTTGCCTGGTGGGCCTGAATATAACGGAGAAAGAGACCAATAATACAGTGGAGGTTCTTTGTCTCTGGAGGCCCCCTCCCGAACCAACTAGCAAGCATCGCCAATAGTGGCACAAGGCTCAGCCAGAAGAGCCAGATCTTCATGCCCATGAGATAACAAGCTATAATACAAGCCGAGATAGTCGATTCCCCACCCGTTGTCGGTCGCACTAGGAATGTCTGTTCTCTCGAGGCTATGTAGAGACCAATTTCTGCTGACTAGAAGCCACTTGCTTGGGGTAGTGCTCCCAACTGTGACGTTGAATTGACCCAGGACTAGGTTTGCTTGAAAGAGAATCACTCCTAGCTCAACTCCATTGAATATCTCCTTGAAATTTGCCCATACGGTGAGATGGCGGCCTCTGTTTGACGGTGGGGTTGGAAGGGGCACAGGAACAGGAACACAGACCCAACTTACCCATGTTTTAGCTCACAGGTCTGGGGTTGGATTGAGCTGTGGCTAGACTTGATGTGACGAGGGACGCTGCTGGAACACTCTAGAGCTAGAATGACTCCATTTGGATGTGAGGAGCACCATCACCGCTCGTTCTCGTACTGGTGTGTAGGGTGCACTACCAGTGAGATAGAGGCACCTGGTCGGGCTTGGCCCTCTCAGTGTCGACACCAGATTAAGTGAAAACCTCTGTCATTGTGAAGAGGGGAGTCCAAGGTCGACCTCCACCAAAGGGGAGGAGCCGGGGCCACTGGTTAGAGGGGAGATGGCTTCTGCAATCTGGGTGGTGCAGAGCTTCCTGAGTACAGGCTAGCTGTCTGCACACGCTAGGGACGACGGCCGGAAGAGGGTGCCCCGGTATGCAAATGACCTCCACATTCTTGGAGTTGAAAGACGGCTAGTGGAGGATCACCTTAGCTGAAGGACATGCTAGGAAGCTTAGAGGAGCGACTGTGGGCGCTTCTGTAACTCGTCTCTGTTTCCAGCCAGAGTCAGTTTGTGTAGCCTGATGGAAACAGGCCCTTCGCCTAGCTCTGACCTCGAATGAGGGTGCACGACCACTTGTTGGAAAGCTAGCTCAAAGTGGAGTCTTTTGATACTGGGTTGGATGCCAGAATCTCCTCTACTGTGTCTACTTGGGTGGCAGTAAGAGAAAGAGATTGGAAATGGGGAAGATGAGAGAGGGAAATGGGGTGGATAGGTGCTGGGGCGATCCCTGGCTGTGAGGGGGTCAGGGAGGGGGCAAACCAGGCTATGTGAAGGGGTAGATGGAGTGCTGGGGGCGGATCTAGTTGGGAGTTGGATTGGGCTGCGAACTGGGTGGAGGAGAGGTGGAGGGGGAGGGCGCAAATGGCCAACCTTGTGTCAGCACCAGCCCAGTGTTGATAAACATTTCAAGAGACAATAAACCCTGTCGGCCTCGCCACCTCGGTGACGCCGACGAATAGACACCCCACCCGGACCTTACGACTGGATGGGGGAATAAACCTTTCCTTGTGTTAGCACCAGCCCAGTGTTGACAAGCATTTCAAGAGACAAATAAACCCTGTCAGCTTCGCCACCTCGGTGATGCCGACGAATAGACACCCCACCTGGACCTTACGTCTAGACGGGGGAATAAACCTTTCCTTGTGTCAGCACCAGCCCGGTGTTGACGAACATCTCAAGAGCCGAATGAGCCCTGCCAGCCTCGCCACCTCAGTGACGCCGACGAATAGACACCCTGCCCGGACCTTACGTCTGGACAAGGGAGCAAACCTCTCCTTGCGCCAGCATTAACCCAGTGCTGATGAACATTTCAAGAGATGAATGAAACCCTGTCGGTCCCCATCGCTTTGGCAACATCGGCAAATAGACACCTTATTCGAGCCTTACGCTCGGACAAGGGAATAAACCCATCTTTGCGTCGGCACTAAAGTCAGTGCGGACGACCACCACAAGAGACGAATAGATCCGGGCAGTCTCGCCACTTTGGCGACACTGGCGAATAGACATCTCACCCAGACCTTATGTTTGGGCCGAGAAGCAAACCTCTCTTTGCATCAACAGCGACCCAGTGCTGATGAATGCCCCGAGAGGCAAATAAACTATGTCTGGCTCCGCCACCCGGGAGACGTCAATGAGCGAACATCCCGCCTACAGCCCTGTGACTTGAACCTCCCGTTCAGGTCAGTTGAACCAATAAGCCATTCTCTCCGTCCCTTCAGGCGACGAACAGCCCTGTGACTTGAACCTCCCGTTCAGGTCAGTTGAACCAATAAGCCATTCTCTCCGTCCCTTCGGGCGACGAACAGCCCTGTGACTTGAACCTCCCGTTCAGGTCAGTTGAACCAATAAGCCCTTCTCTCCATCCCTTCGGGCGACGAACAGCTCGGTGACTTGAACCTTCCGCCCAGGTCATTCCCATAAGATGAATCCTTTCCCTGATCCCCGGGCGATGCATATACCCCTTGACCCTGGGTCCCTCACCTCGGTTAACCCACTTTATGGAACTGCTCGGCAGGGCCACCACTGTCTTTGTTACCCTCTAGCATTACTTAGAGGAAGGAAGAGGTTCTCCATTTTCCCTCCTGTGTGTCCAGAGGAAGAGAGGAACAATCCTCTGTTTTCGTAAGTTGCTCGGTGCAGCTTACAGTGTTCCCTTTACGGGTTGCAAAGGAAGGGAGGTTGGTCCTCCGGTACTGATCTTGCTGGTGCAAGGTCAGGGTTCAGTTCCTATGGGTGCAGGATCTGAGTTGAGGGATCTGTTTCCCTTATGTCAAGCTGTAAGGCAGCGTATGTTTGCAGACTGTTATATGCAATGAAGACTGAACACATGGTTTTATGATCTATGCTCTGTGCACAATAAAAGGAACAAAAAGTCTGTTATCTCTTGTCATTATTGTGTTCAGTTAGGACACCCTATGTCTAAATACTTTCTAATGAGTTTTGATGATTCTCTAGTCAAGAAAATGATGAGAGCACCAGTCAAAGGTCCAGTCAAATGTGCCATTGACTCTGCAAGACCTAAGACTTCTTGGGTACCTGCTGCATCAAAATAATGTATTTGTTACAGGTGTGCCTTGGAGATGAATAAACAAGGGGTTGTATAAGCCAAAGCACCCAAGTTTTGGTAAAACCCCATCTTTGCACCTGACAAGTTTGATCTTCTAACTTTATAAAAGTTCTGTCAATCAGGTGTACTTCATGCATAAAAGCTCACATCTAAATTTGACTTATCTTTCATAGATTATCAAATGCCTCTACTGAATTGTTTGTGCATACTTTAAGCTGAGAGTGAATTGAATGTTATTTTCTGAAAATATAAATTGTGCCATCTAAAATTTCTGATTTGGATGTTTGCATAACCTGTTAAGCATACATACTTGCATTCTTGTGTGTCATCTGCACTGTTCGATTTGAATCGTTTCTTGCTTAACGAAATTCATATGTGCATCCTCTAACTGAAATTCTTTGAAAATCTGATATGCATATGAAGTCTATTGTAGACTATCTCAAGCTATAATTGCATGTCTACTTCATGAGCATAGATCATAAAACCATTTGTTCAGTCTTTATTGCATATAATGCATTTAGTCAAGGAGAGTAGATGCATAAATGGTCATGTGTTTGTGGCATTTAGAATTCTGGATTTTATTGCATATAGTCAGGGGGAGGTTGAGTTCTTGCCTGTATTATTTTAAATTTTAACGTACCTCTACACACCTAAATAACCCGTCTGAGACTTCCGGCTCGTGGGTGGCGGGCCAGGATTTGAATGGTATTGAGTAATTCTCGATATCCAGATCTTGGGTCATTACATCCCCTCCTGAGTGCACTGGCCCACCGCCGACTGCTTTGTCACTGTCGCCATTATCGGTGGTCACGCACACGACGACCACGACGTTTGTTTGTGCCCTTCATAAAGAACGCCATTATGCCACCTCCGCCAGCCACCCCAGGCCACCAGACGCTGCCGCACATTGTCGAGGACTATTCAGGGCCTCTGTTAGCCCCCAAGGGGACCGACAATCGAGGTTCCAAGGCCTGGAATGACCATCCTCTTCGCATCGTGAACAGTGACTATGGCGGCGAAGGCGTAGTTGATCCGGCCTCACCAGTGGGTCAATCAATGCACTAAGATGTGCATTTTTATCCTCTCGATGCTGGGAATAATTCCGTGGCATCAATCAACCGTTGCTCATCCCATGAGTGACCCAAGTGAGCGATGAACATAGAGCCCTATGCAAGAACGTGAATGACAAAAACACGACAAAATCGCGATGATTTTGATCAAATTAGTAACCTGGCTCTGCTACCACTGTAAGGTTTCGACGAGAAGTGCAGTGAAAAACATCAAAATTTGTCGGTTCTTCAAAAATCGAACAAGATCGATAAATCTCGTGGTGTGAAGAATGATTCTTTACCTTTGCGGGGTCGAGAATTTCCCAAAAGCTCAAAGATGAACAACAGGAGGAACCCGAAGTCGCACGCTATCTAAGCGTCCGGCCTCTAGACGTATCCATACGAGCAGTGAAAGCAGATGGGATCTACCTCGCGATCTCTACGCGCTGACTCGATCTCAACACCACCATTCATCGAGGAGAAAGGAGAGAGAGGGAGGGGGACCCCTAGGAGAATGAGAGAGAGAGTGATGCGGGACGGGTGAGACTCTAACGGACAATGCGACCTTGGACTCACTATGCGGACTCGACTCGCCTGGGACAGACGCAACCAGCAAGACACATACACGGGAACACCTCGGCGTGACTCCAAGGAGTCCCAGAAGAGGAGAATGTCCTCAACAAGAAACACAACTCACAACTCGTCCCACTCCAAATAAAATCAAATAAGCACACATTGCACACAAATAAAGCCCAAATAAATATGATAAATACTAAGACTCAAGAGGGAGTCTCCTGACTGTCTCGGAGCCAAATGGAAGCTGTCGTGGCTCGCGTGGTGCTCCGTGTATGGTACCGGTGGCTCCCTAACCCGGACCGCTCATGTGCTCGGGTGTCCGCACCAACCGGAGTCAGGTGTTGACACTCGTTTTTAGCCTACAAGTTGAGTTACTTCTCCTATTCATCTTTTGATGTCCCAAATTATTCGTTGTTTTGGAGCCTTTCTTGAGTATTTTTTGAGTCTATTATTGATCATTTCCCTAACCCATTGAACCTTGAAAACCCTAGGAGAGCATTTTTTCTTCATTATTACGCTGCCAGATGGAGAACGGGTTGACCACCCAAGGTGACGATCAACTATTGATTGCTACCTTGAGGTGGAGGTCAACAATTGACCGCAATATCCATATTAAAAAAAAAGACACGCCCTTCAGGTAGCGGCCTGGGGTGGACCGCCACCTAAAGGTGGCGGTCTTCAGTAGACCTCAAGACCGCCACCTCAATTCTTGTGCCCAGACGGTGCCGGGTCCATTTTCTTGATGTGCCAACTCATCCTTATGGACCATCAAGTTGTGGTCCTTGAAAGACCACCTTTTGAAGGTGGCGGTCGCCCAATAGACCGCGTTCTCGTTGCAGAATCCTAACAGTTTCGGGCTTCGATTTCTTCACCCGAGGACCCTCTAGACTCCTTGTTAATGCCGTTTTCACTGAGGATATGCTGCCACCTCGACTCCTACCTCTCCTAGGGTCATTATCTTACTATTAACTCAAGAATTATCAATATATATCCCCTATTTTGGTCATTATCCTCAGATTTTAACCCTATGATTTTTTGGGTTCTATATAAACCTACCCAGTTCGCCTGTGCGACGGGGGGGCATTCTTCGGTTCGGGGCGAAGCCATGCCGCATCTCCGACTCATCTCTTCGACTCCAACCTGTCCAGGAAAGTATTAGCTTCAATTTCCATGCTCAAGGGCTTCTTCTCTCTCATTCTATCTCTTGTTCTCTACATCAACTTTTCTCAAATCATCACATATTTCTACATTTCTGCACTTTGCATGCATTGTTTCTTATTTTAATGACAATGATCCACCGAGAAACCATGTCCCTTTATCTCTGAAGTTAAGAGGACTCTGTCATGAAGTGCCAAAGTTAACTTTGTCTAAAAATTTGAAAATACAAAGGTAGAGCAATGACATAAACTCACTGAGACATATTGTTCACTCATCAAAGAAGTGAGATAAACTGTCATAAAGTGACATGCTACCTCTGTTCAAAATAAAGCAGGATAGTCAATCATACTGAGTAACTGGGGATACTGTCGTCTAAACAACGAGTATCCTCATAATAAAAGGTGTGTGTCAGACTTGAATGCTCTTAAAAAATGAGAGGAAAAAGAAAAATCAGAAAAGGTAGCAAAAAGGGGAAAAGGAAAAATGAATACGGAACTCTGCAAGGGTAAAATCAGAAATTTTATAAAATATTTAATTTCCATACTAGTTGAAGTAAATCCTAAAGAAGCCACTGAAAATACAAGGGAAATAGAGGAGGAATAGAGCAATAATGTGAACGGACTAGTTTATGTTTATTAAGTCTGTAAAAAGTGCTCCTTTTTTAGTCTTTTTGTGATAAACTCTGGGCTTATTAGCCTTAAACCAGTCAGACAAAAATAAGGGATCTTTTCATGAGAAGCTTTATAATGGAAGAATATGAAAATTTGTCTTCCGCTTTTATGAGCATGGGTCAGATAAAATTAACCTTATGAGTTTAAGCTCAGATATTTTGTTCTGGCAGATTATGCATCTCATCAAACAAATCTGTTGTTGTTTCTCTCTCTTCTCCGAACAAATTGAACTGGCCAATAAAGTTGGGCCAAGTTTCATTTCTGACTAAAAACAAGTCGAGGCCGGTGTGGAAAGCTGAAAAGCCCTCTACAAAAAGCAAGTCTTCATCTGATTATTCAGATTGATGTCCACTCTCCTCATCTTTTGATGATATAAAAGGGGGAGAAGTGTGTTGAGTCATAAGTATGTTGAGTCATCTCTCAAGTGTGTTGAGTCAGTCTTAGTTAGTCTCGGTCATAGGCATGTGTCTATCTTGCTTAGTTCAGTTTTTGAGTATATGTCTACCAAATGTTCACTTTATCTCACACAAAATGAAATGCATAATGACTCATAGTTGCCATCATCAAAAGGGGAGATAATGTTGTATTCTGTGTTTTGATGATAATGCTTCTTTCTACAGTTAGAGAACATCTAGGGTTCATAAAGAATTACTTCTCTATTCTATGTTATAATTTTTAGTCAAATAATCAGCTCTTTCTGTCTCCTACTTATGATTTCCTCAATTTTTTTAACTCCAAACCAACACATGCATTTTTGCATAACCTTTTTTGTAGACTAATATTGTGTTCGGAAATTTGTGATCACTAGTCATCTCCCATCTCTTTGATTGAAACTGCAGGAGGCACGCTGTGGATTCATGGACCTGGGATGCACAAGATGAAACATGTGGCATTTGTAGAATGGCATTTGATGGTTGCTGCCCTGATTGCAAATATCCTGGTGATGACTGCCCGTTAAGTAAGTTGATGCTATTTTGCCGTCTGTTAAGGGATTAGTCCACAAGTTATGCTTGAACCTGAGCCGGAAGTGAACTTTGTGGATCTGGAATGTTCATTCCTTTCCTGTTCCCTCTTAAATGTTATTTTCTTGTGTGATTTCAAGGGGATAGTAGGACTTGGAAAGACGCTGTGTTTCTGAACTTTTCAATTTTATTGGATTTTGTGTGTTGGTTTTGTTCATATGGTCTAAATCCAAGCTGTATATGCTGTCATGGAGTTTGTTATAAGTGACTCATTTCTTCCCGATAACATGTGACAAAATGAGGAGTTGCAATTTCATTCTTCTATCTTGGAGGGAGGGAGGTCTGTTTTGCAATATAATGAGAATGTCTTTTAACTTGTACACATCATTTGAATAATTGGAGAGAGAGAGAGAGAGACAGTTGTTTTTCAATATAATCGGAATAACTCCTAACTGATACAAATGATTATAGAGAATGCGGATGTGCATCTCCTTATTCTCATCTGCACCTAGAATACATGGAATTTGCAATTAACAGGGACAAAAGATTCAGCTTCCTTATAGATATAGGAGAAGCGTTTCTGATCAAAGCATTAGTGTTTGACTAATACATGGCAGAGATGGACATGATGGTAGTGCTAAGCTGTCTCTTATCACCTCATAGATACGGCCTCGCGAACGCCGGCGTGGCGCTTGGGGGGGACTTCGGTGATAGCCCCGCCCTCCCCCTGGGGATCGCGATGGGCCTTCTGCTCGGCAAGCAGTTCGGCATTCTCGGCAGCATCCTCGTTGCCTGAATAACATTTACTAAGAATTTAATTCTTCCCGAGTGTGAGGTCGAGGCGGACTTCTCGTGCTATAGCCTTGAAGGTTTGCTCGGCGGCATTTCAGAGACTTTTTCTTGACAATATTTCTCCTTGCACATCGATCTCCCATTTCTAAACGAGGATTTCAATACAATCTTGCACCTCCTTAGATTTCCTGGTGGGATGAGATATTGTGGCATGATATTCACAATACCGAGGATGCCTTTTCTCGACCTTGTGTAATTTGACGGCGGGTCATGTGCCATGATCTGACCCTCCTTAAGTAGACGGTCAAGTATCTTCTTAGTATTCTCCTTCGGAAAGGAGCAATGATGGGAGGGCTTCCAACCTGGATACCACACAGTGGGTTTGGTTCGGCTGGGGCCAGCGTCCCCTATTTCTGGCTTAGGGAATGTGAAGGTTGCCGCCATGTCGTTCCCATTGATTGAATGGTGGATTACATTAGCCAAACGAGTCGGCTGATCCTAAGCATGAGGTTGCGGGGGATCCACCAAATTGCTTTTCATTGTGATGAGTTGGTTTTGGATTATCTTCTCCGCCTCATCCTTGAAAATGTAACAGTTTTCGATGGTATGTCCTAATATGCGATGATATACACAATAATTGGGATCATCGGTTTTGTTGACGTGCTCCTGCTTCTTAGGATCTGGCAGGGATATCAGCTTGTTCTTGAGGCACAAATTGAAGAGCCTTTTTGAAAGAATATGGGGTCTTCATACGCTCCGGCAACCTTGCCGATGCCTTCCCCTCGGACTTTTTGTCGGGGTTATTTGGGGTCGCAACTTCAGCAGACCCATTTGTGGGGGAGAAATCAATAGCAGTTGAGATTGCCTGGGGCGCTACGTTCTTTAGTAGGCTTACTGGATCAGAGGGTGAAAGTTGGGTTGTCAGGGAAGAATATTTCAATCTCCGCAACGATCGAATATAATTAGTCGAACCCTTTGATATTTGCCCCCAGGAGCTTCTCATTGACTTTTGCCAATAGGCCCCTTCGACATATCGTTATCGCATCCTCCTGAGATGGAGGGATATCACATCTTATGTTGAAGTCCCTCCAACGCTTGATGAAGTCGAGTGTAGTCTCTCATCTTTTTTGCTTGAGTGAGCATAGCTCTACAAGAGAGAATTTCCTCTCGGCTGCTTGGAAGCGATCAATAAACTTATTTTGTGGATCGGCCCAATCAACCACTGAGTTGGGTCTCAGCCTTGAGTACCATTGAAAGGTAGTGCTTGTAAGAGAGGTGGGAAGGTAACCAAGGAGATATGACTCCTCGAGTGCCAATTCGCCCATGGCCATTATATAATAGGCCAACTGTTCATGTGGGGATCCTTGCTCATTGAACTTCTGCAACTTCGGTGCCTTTGGGCAGTCTGGCAGGAGCTTCTTGAATTGATGATGGATGGGGTAAGGCATACTGTATAAATCAACAGTGGCAATACCTTCGTCACGCTGGGCAAACTTGTCCTCAACAATCTTTTCAATCAAACGCTGGTGGGCAACATCTTCGACCACGAGAGTTTGAGAAGACTGGACATTGGGCGGAACACGAATCGGCTTTGTCCCTGTTTCAACATCTACATTGTAAGGTGTAACCGTCTGTCGGTTGACCATAGCGGGGTTGCTTGGTCATTGATCTCACCGGAGATTCTGGTTGTGCACTGGTGCTGGAGGCCTTTGGGCATTCACATTCATGTGCCGCTTCATTTCAAGCATGAGGTTAGTCATCTCTATATGCCAACGCTGCATAGTTTCAAACTTAGCGTCATCATACAATGCTTAGAATGCAGCCCTTGTAGGGGGCTCGAACACCAGGTTTACGTATCCGCCGATAAGTGGAACTCCTCCTTCATCGTGGATACTTCTAACTTTATCAGGGTCATTTTCATCTTGGGGCAAATTCTCGTCTTGGTTCCGAACTTGCTCATGGACTTGCCCCTGCTGTTGAGCCTGACTAGAAGTCCTTGCCTGGCCGCTAAATTGGGTTGGCAGATTTCTTCGGGTGGCGTTGCAAGTGTTGCGATACACCGCAGCCGTCACAGGGTTTTCGGTTGGTTCGTTGAGATTGGTCGGGGTGCCAGCGGTCTCTGTCGGCTCCTGTCCAGACTCATTGCATGTGTAGATCTTCATACTGCCCCCGGTTTCGGGGAAGCATAAGATAGTCTCGGATTTCTGCTCAGGTTGTTTCTTGGCTCCCTCTGGTACTCAGTTCGCTTCAGAGGGGTATGACAAGCTATGTTTTCTAGACAAGATTATGTGTGGTTCTGCGCCCAGTTGGTATGGCAAGGGGGCAGTTATTCCTTCTCATAGATTCCATTTGGGAGCCACGGAATGGCTCATGGGCGTCCTCCATCATTACAGCAGGTTATTGGAGCTTGTAGGCATCCGTCATGCTGTGACTGCTTCCCTGTACCACTATCCCTGCTATAGCGGACTCTTGCAAGCATTGGCGGAGAGATTCAACCGTCGATTCAATACTTTTGCTACAGCCGAAGGCAAGACAACTTTTGACTTGTGGAGCTTCCACAGGATTTCGGGCCTCCCTATTTCTCAACGCCTTTATGAGGAGGTATCTCTTGATGATCTCCACAGAATTTATTCTACAGGCATAGAAGAGTATGGCCTTCCTTTGAGCTTTAGGTACTTGACGAAAGTTTGGCGGGATCTGACCCGTTTTGGCAAAAGAAAAGCACCTTCTGCATGTGCAGGTGCCGTGAGAGTCAGCCTACATGCTTGGGTGCAATATGTTTACAATGGGCCATTTTGTTTTCATGAACGATTTGCTGAAGATGATAGACCTCTGGGTGAATACCATCAGCTGATCTCCTCAGGAGAATAAGCGCCATTTATTTGCACCGGAGAATGAGGGGTGGAATCCTCGAAGACTGCCAGACCAGACATATCTTGCAGCATACCTGGTTTATGGGCTTGCTACATTCGTTATGCCACATGGCGAGGATGGTCTAGTACGATCGGAGATTATATACCCCGCCTGCCTGCTCGCGGATGGCTATAGACTGGCGATTGTCCCTGCTTCCTTGGCGAATATATATCATGGGTTGGAGAATTTGACCGCGCACAGCTCTCCCAGAGACAGGAGTGTATGCATGGCTACCCACTACTTGAACGCGTGGGCTGGGCTTCTTCTACCTTCCTTATGCCAGAGCGTGCCAACTGAAAGTCCAGCAGCGCCATTGATCTTCCTTTTTCGAAATCACCCTGATCAAAGTCAACATGAGCATTTATCAGCGGCACAGAGGATGCTCTCATTCGTGCCCCTTCAGGGGAACGAGGGTCTACATTTTGTTCACAGCTCTTATGACTTCCGACCGTTTGGAGCACTCATCAAGTGATCACTGGGAGTGACGAGCACTCGTATTGAGAATCTAAGTGGCCCTACGATCTTCTACAAGACATCTTTCTTCACTTGTTCTCCTCTATTCTTCGTTTCCTACGTCCCTGACTTAAGCATAGGAGGATTGTCCCTTGGGGTAATACTCGGGGATCTTTCTGACGTCCCCTGTTTTTTGATGTTTGCAGGTCACCACGGACGCGAGACGACTTTCTCACTCAATAAATAGAGAAAGTGATATGTGACATAGGGACCATTTTCCTACCTTTACCGCCCTCATAATAAAGATGGAGTTTATCTTTGTAAAATGATTCGATTGAGTCAAGAAGTGAAGATCAGTCTTATAATCACTTGATTGTTTGAATTCCAATATATAAAACTAACGATTGATTCGTGAAATGAGATGGCAAACAATGAAAATGGACCAGGGTTAAGGCTATCAACCACCAAACAACACACCAATTGAACGTTCACTACAAGTTTGCCTTGAAGTAAATTGAGGCTTCTCAAGATGCCCATGTAATAGATGGGGCTGTACAGTGATGGCACTTGTACGTGGTGAGTCAGATTTTTCTCTTGCTTAGTTCTTTTTGGGCCTGTTTGATAAGGGAACTGTCGGGCATCTGGAATCGAGTGAGGTAGGCCCACACCCCCCCGTCACACACATGACCTTGTTCGACCTTGTTGGGTCGAACAACCTATCATACCCGGGAAACACACTGGGCCTTTATGTCTTTTATCTTATATTTCTTCGGTGCTTATCTAATTGCAAGGTACGGTTAGATATACATTTTAATCTGTTAGCTCATTGGTCATCCATTGGCGCTCACATTGTTAACAACTTTTATCCTTCCTCATACACCCCAAAATTTAAGGGCCACTTTGATAACGGAGTGGAGTAGGGGCGGATAAATCCCCCTGGGTGACGACACACACCTAACTCATCTTGAGTGACTTATTTCATCTTTTTGATTGGAGTGAAAAAAAATCTAAATTTATCTCTACCCGTCCCCGATTAAAAAAAAAGAGCCAAACAAGATTAAATCCTCTCACCCCGAGTAACTCACCCTAACTCGACTTACCCTTTTATCAAAGTGACCCTAAGAGATCAAACTCAAGAAAAAAGAATACAGAGAGCACTACACCTCACACAGGAGGGGTGACCTTGGGGTGGGGATGTACTTAATTACAACCAAATTGTACCTCTACATAGGGAGGGGCTTTCAGCCGACCAGGCGAGGGGTTGGAATTGAGCGAAGGCCGGTTCTGCCCGATCGGATCCTGCGGGACAGCAAGCCAGAGTCGGGGATGCCATGGATTCTTCAGAGTGCTGTAGAATGCGAGGTTGGTGCTGAATTGTTCGGGGACAATGTAGGAGTCCACTGTAAGAGTTGCAGACCATCCGGGGTCTGGTGGGGGCCGCTACAGGTTGGAGATCATGAACTGGTCTGCTCTATCCTATCTAGTCCAAGCTGATAGCAGGTTGATGCAGAGGGTGCCACGAACTCCTTCGGAGGTGAGACTGGTGCAGAAACGTCCCTGGGTGGCCAGGGAACACGCCGGAGAAGTTTGGTGTCGTCTGGTGACTGGGTTGGACGACTGGATCTCTGGGATCGGGCTGGTCCTTTGTGACCCCTGCCTGGCCCAGCAAGGTAACCACCTGATGATGATGGCGCCACGGGCTGGTCCGAGCTCTGATGGGGATGGGGTTGGCATTGAAGTGACCGTGAGCAAGTTGGCATCGCACTGCATCTAACGGGGACCCCAACTGAGATTGGAGGTGAGCGTGGTGAACAGATGAGTGGGGAGTGGTCAAACCTGGATCTGGTGAGTGTAGTCAGCACATGCTGAGGAAAATGGCCGAAACGTGGTGTTCCGATATCCGAATGACCTCCTTCTTCTCGGAGTTGAAAGAGGACTGGACGATAATCGCCTGGGCCAAAGGGCTCACCAGGAAACTCAGAGGAGCGGTCGTGGGAGCTTATGAAACTTGCCTCTGTCCCCAGTCAGAGTCGATCTTGCGCAGCCTGATGAAAGCAGGCCTCCTGCCCAGCTCCGACCTCGATTGGGGATGCACGACCACTCGTTAGAAAGCCACTTTAGAGGAGAATCTTATGATGAAGTCCTTGTCACCAGATGGGTGTCAGGGGCACCGTAGTCGACGCTGCAACTTGCATGTCTGTCTGATGCTTTGTCTGCCTGGGTGGCAGCATGTGTAGGAGGTGGGAAATGGGGAGGATGAGAGGGGGACATGGGGTGGAAAGGATTGGGGATGGTCCCTGGCTGACTTCATACCTCTGAATATGGAAGAGGACGACACTTGCTTGCCCGTAGCCCGGTGTCAAATTGAAAGGGCAATTTTGATGGGGCGTGATACCATGTTGGGTAGCTGCAAGACTTCTTTTCCCAACTTTCCCTTGAATAATAGTCGTCATATTCAGTTTCCGGTGGCCTCCCAGTTGGGCTTCTTCGGTGCTGAGACTGGTTGTCCCACTAAAATGAGATCATTTGCACCAGCTATTTGGGATTTGGGGAACCAGCACAAGACATTGTCAGATGCCGCTCCTAGATGTTTCTTGACTCCTTCTGGGACAGAATTTGCTAGCAAAGGATATGACAAACTATGTCTGCTTGACAAAATTGTGAGTGGCTCTTCACCTAGTTGGTATGGAAGATAGTCTGTGATTCCTTCTCATAGATTTCATTTGGGAGCCACGGAATGGTTAATGGGTATTCTTCACCACTATAGCCGTCTATTAGACCTTGTTGGCATTCATCATGCAGTCAAAGCGGCCTTATATAGATATCCTTGCTATGCTGAGCTACTTCAAGTTTTGGCGGAACGCTTCAATCACCGTTACAACACATTCGCCACTGCTGAGGGTGAGACATCCCTTGATTTATAGAGCCTACACAGAATTTCAAGTTTACCTATCTCTGGACGCCCTTATGAAGAGGTCACCCTAGATGACTTGCATAGGAATTACTCCACGAGACTGGGAGAGTACGGCATATCTTTCAGCTTCAAATACTTGATGAAAGTATAGCGAGACTTAGCCCGGGCCGGGAAGAATAAAGCCCCTTCTGCCTCATTTGGTGCCAAGAGGGTTAGTCTTAATGCATGGATTTCATATTTCTACAATGGGCCATTTTATTTTTATGAGAGCTTTGCTGAGGATGACAGACCCTTGCATCAATATTATCAGCTCAGCTCATCTTACATTCACAGGAAAGCAATCATCATCAGCCTGCACCGGTAGACGTGGGGTGAAATCCTCGTAATATCCCTGATAGGACTTATCTTGCTGCTTACCTTGTTTATTGGCTTGCCACATTTGTTGTACCTTACGGAGAGGAAGGCCTTGTTCGCCCTGAGCTTATTTATCCGGCTTGTGTTCTTGCCGACGGGCATAGATTTACACTCTTGCACCTGCTGCACACCCGCAGGCCCCGTGTCGCTTGTCCCTCGCTTACGTCGCCTACGGGTGGGGGTATTTGTTGACACCTGGAAAATGATTATACAAAAGGAAGGACGATAAGTCTTAAAGCCCATCGAATCTCTGCCCGTCCTATTTGGAGTTCAGAAGACTACATAAAGAACCAGTTCTGTCAATCTCGGTACTATTGGATATCGGGAGAAGCTAACTGCATCACAAATACATCACACCCAGCTATGTCTCCTCGGCAAAGCTGCTATCCGGGAGATCGTCATCTATCACTGGAATGGCTAAAGCCGAACAAATCATCAAACCATTTGTCAAACATCCCCGGGACAACCATCTGCCTACTTAAAACTCCCTGTCAACCTCCCGGTCGTCTAAATAGCCAAGATACGGTTGGAGCTGCCTCCAAGAAAACAACTCTCGAAGGAGAATGTCATGCCAGACAATGTAAAGAAATTAACCAAAAAGGACCAAGTGATGCAAAGACAAGTAAAGCATGAGCTGAAAAAATGGCCAAATGAATTAGAAATGCTCAAATGGGCTAGAAATAACAAATGGGCCACAAATGGGTCTTCATATACCTATAACACCCTATCCGATGGCCAAACAGGCGCCGCCTCTCCCAGTTGCCATATGCCATCCTTGCCGCTGTGTCAATGGCAAAAATCCTCTATAAAGCCTACAGTTTCGAAGACTGAAGGGGGGAGATACATAGAGGCAGACAGAAAGGTAGAACATGAGAGAAGAACAAAGAAACCCGAAGAATAGAGAGATCCAACATTGAGAAGAGAAGGCCAGAAGAAGAGAGAGAGGTTTGGGGAAGGTGGGTTCGGTCTCCATGTAACCTGTTATAGTCTCCTCTCCCTTGATTCCTCATTCCCCCTCTATAACTACTATACCCTCTGTTCTTTGTTGCATTTGTTTTCCTTTAAAGAATGTAGCATTTGTCCAAGGATGAATAAACATGGTGGGCTTTCTTTGCTCAGTTAATCAATTATTGTTTTCCTCTCTCTCCTCTCCGTGAGATTGAATGAAACCTTGATATACCTCTAAAATTTCTTTTCGAAGTTTTCCCGGTGGAGTGATTCCTAATAGGCTATAAACCCTCAGGTAGATACCAGGGACCTGTGAAGCCATCACATGGCTGACTAGAAACCAATAACGACTCTGAAGCAGTACAGACTACTATTCGATATAAAGGCACTCCAGGCTACCTTATAACATGGTCATAGCCTTCATAGGGCATCAAAGACATCCACGGGACAACACACAAACCACAAGGTTGAGCCAAGACAATTGGAAGCTAAAACATCGAAAAAACAACACTTTGGGAATAAGCAGTCAGAAAAAGGGCCGCTAACCTCACACGGAGAACACAGACACTTGGCGGTCATAGAATGGGCCGCAAGGTGACTGTAGTGGTCATATAAATGGCCGCTAGACCCAGTCAACCCTCGAATCGACTTAACCAGTCAAACCACCAAAAATGGTCTATAATAGAACCGTTTACAGAACTTAGTGGTCTACTAATGGGCCGCTAAGGACACAACTCGAACTGACCTAAAATCTTGACCGAAGTCAAACGGAGCTTAGCGGTTTATGAATGGGCCACTAAAGACTACCAATGGTTGGAGCTAGACCGCTAGCCTGAACCGACCTAAAATTGTTGACTGAAGACCACGTGAAGCTTAGCGGTCTACTAATGGGCCTCTAAAGCAAGCCATACAGGCTATCGTAAGACTACTTAGCCAAATCGACTAATCAATACTGCCTAGCGGTCACCTAATGGGCCGCTTGACAGACCTTAACGGTCCAACAATGGGTCACTAGCCATGAAAAATGATCTATCGCATGACCGCGAAGACCTGAATCGACATAAGACAAACGGTCGCATACTGGATCGCGTGAGAAGTGAAAATGGTCTCTGGAAGGACCGCTAAGGAGTTACGACGGTAAAAATAGTGGATTGGCCAAAACCCAGCCTTTTCACACCCCGTTTGGCCTAAAATGAAGGGGAAACAATCCTAATGATAGAATTAACCTTCCACAGTCTGGAAGGGATCAAATAGATGCATGAACGACAAGAAACGAGTGATTCCACCGAATCGACCTAAACTGAGTAACGTGGGTTCCCAGGCTCGTACTTGTCCCAAATGACATCCAATCGCGATGAAACTAGTGGGAATGGAATGCTAACATGCCAGGGGTTCCAATGATACTAACCTAGCAAGAAACTGTCGTCGAAAATGGCAAACTCGACTCTCCCCCCGGGGCGGCGGGGGGGGGGGGGGGGGGGTACAGGACATTTCCCCACTGACCGCAGTCGGTGTATATTTACTCGGCATAAAATCCGAATACCCTTGGTTAATTATCAAAGAACACATTTAGCCTCTACAATATCCGTTGTGATATTGTGGGTTTGTCTAATGGATATGATCCTGACGATCGTCCATTAGAGATACATACTCTTGCAAGAAATTCAAAGACGTTCATTCATTGAACATATAGAGTTTGAATTACAATTGGTCTTTTGAAACCTTTATTGGTCCCGATTATATAATCGGGTCTTTGGGTTTACATCTGATCACCATTTGATCACTAAGAAGGCTTCTGCTTAAACTTGCAACTTTAGATTGCTTCCGTAGACAATCAAACAGTTGAATTTGCCTATGGTCGTTATCAGACTACTGGATTTGCTCCTAGCCTCCAGCGTATCATTGAATCTACTTTTGTCCTCAATCGAACGGCTGGATTTACTTCCAACCACGATCAAATCATTGGACTTGCTTCTAGACAAGATATGGCCATTGAATTTGAGTTCAATCATGATTGGACTCTTTTTGGACACATCTGTAATTTTTGACCATTTTTGGGTGTTTATGCAATTTTTGACCCTTCATGGATATTTTTGCATCTTCTAACCCTTCACAAGTATTTCTACAGTTTTAACCCTTTCTGAACATTTCTACAATTTTGACCTTTTATGAATATTTCTGTAGTTTTCTGATTCTCCTGGACTTATCTATCATTTCTTGAATTTTCAGGATATATCTATAATTTCTCGATTGTTTTAGACATCGTTGCCATTTCTTGACTATCTATATTGCTTCTGTCATTTATTGATCTTCCAGGGTAACACTGTCATTTCTTAACTTTCTAGGACATTCCTACCATTTCTTGGCGTTCAGGAGCATTTCTGACATTTGTTGACTTTTCTAAGCGTTTCTGCCACTCGTTGACTTCAAAGGTATTTCCGTCATTTCTTGACACCTCTGGACATTTCTGTCATTTGTTGACTTTTCTAAGCGTTTCTGCCACTCGTTGACTTCAAAGGTATTTCCGTCATTTCTTGACACCTCTAGACATTTCTGTCATTTGTTGACTTTCCAGGGTATTGTTGTCATTTCTTGATATTTTTTGGTTTCAATTTCTTGACCGTTTGTGGGTGCCCGGCCGTCTTGCGGCGGCGGCGCAGGCCGAGGGCCGCCGCCCCGCACAGGGCGCCGAGGACGGCGGCGGACGCGCCGGGCTCGGGGATGGCGGAGGCGACGGAGAGAATGCCGGTGCTGTCGGTGAAGGTGAAGTCGAGGCCGTCGGCGACGCCGGTCCAGACGCCGTCATTGTCGGTGAGCGAGGCGATGTAGTTGCCGGCGATGCTCACGCTGGTGAAGTCGCCGGCGAGGGCGCCGCCGGAGGCTTGGAAGAGATTGAAGCTCTGGCCGTCCGAGAGGGAGGCGGAGACGTTGATTTGCAGGGTGCCGGCAAAGGTGAGGGTGCCGGCCGTGGTGGTGACGGTCGCGTAGTCGACGCCCGCGGCGCCGGTGCCGGCGATGGAGATGGCATTGACTCCGTTCATGGTGAAGTCGGCCCCGTAGGACAGTGTGCCCGCGTTGACGGTGGTGCCGCCGCTGTAGGTGTTGGCGCCGGTGAGTATCTGGGTGCCGGCGCCATTTTTGACGACGTTCATGACGTTGGCCGTCGGGCCGCCGTTTTGGATCACGCCGGCGAAGGTCGCGCTGCCGGAGGCAAGGGCGATGGCGAGCGTGCCTGTCGCACTTGTGCCACCGCCGGCCGAGTTGGCATTTACCTCCACGACGGCGGTGGAGCTGCTCGAGGTCAGTGAGCCGACGCTCAGGGTGCCGCTGGTCCCGGTGGAGTTGGAGACAACCGCACGCAGGTTGACCACGCTGCCATCGCCCAGGTCGAGCGCCCCGGAGATCGTCGCCGTGTCTCCGCTATTGGTAAGTAAGATGTTGAGTGTTCCCCCGGTCATGCTCACCGAGCCTGCGGAGAATCCGGTCAGGCTTCCGGCGGAGCCGCCAAACGAGACCGTGCCGGCGGAGATCGAGACCGCATTCACGTAGACATTTACAAGACCGCTGGCGCTGTCGCGAAATATCAGATTCTTGGAGCCCTCCTTGGTCAGGGTTCCGTCGATCGAAAAATCGGTCGTATTGCCTGACCCGCTCAGACCGACGATCGTCCAGTCATTCGCCGAGGAGTTGAAATCAAAATTATTGACCGAGATGGAGGCGGACTTCAGGCCCGCGGCCTTATTCGCCGCGGTGGGGGTGATGATGTTGTCGCCGGAAGCGGGGAAATTTTGATCATGCGTTGAATTATTAAATACTAGTATAAATAACGCCTTTAAGAATGCCATCTATTAAATGATGCCATTCATAGAAGGCGTGAAATAACAGGGTTGCTGATGGAAATAATGACTTAACCAAAGGCGTGTCTTAATCAGCGCCTTGGAAACAGGCGCATATAAAATAAATAACACCTAGTGTCAGGTCGCTATTTCTTTGGAAAATAGGAAAAATAAAATATCATGGAAAACAGAAGGTCTATAACTATATGCTATGCATGCTCTTAATTATCTGGCGGGTTTGGCACAGTTCTTGAGAAAACCTACCTTGTACTGACGGGTTGAACTGCTAGGGGAAGAAGAAAGAATACTCTGTCCTAAACAGAGTAACAACAACCGTGGGAAGAAGACAATAGAGTATCAGCAGCAAATAGCGACAGGATGAATGTTCCTCTTACTGCAGCAGCAACAGGAACAGTAGGGGATTAACAACCTTCCGTAGTTCCTGCATCTCACAGGAAAGAAGAAAAGAATAAGAGAGAGGAAGAAGAGATAGTAAGAAAACATCATTATGCTTCTTACCGTGGCTTGTAGAGGTTGACGATCAGAAAGCTCTATGGGTCAAGGCAAGGGTATTTATAGGCTAAGGAATCCTATAACCGGTTGGAGTTTGATTGGGGTTGGGCCTTCCCATCTTAATCCTTTCCCGTTTTAATCCTTACTCATATTAATCCCGTATCTTAATTAATTTGTGGATCTGCAAAATGTTAAAGAGAACCCACCCGACGACAACTGTGGTAGTGAATTTAAGTGGCTATGGTAGATCTCCATGAAAGCAGGTTCCATCATGTAGGTTTAGTTGCCCACCTAGATCAGTAGATTAATAAGCAGCAAACAATTACGATGCCTTCTGTACTTTAATTGGTCGAGGAGATGATCATCAACCACTTCTTAGTATTTCATCTGCTCAATGAGTTTGAAGGCCACTTACGATCTTGCAGATTTTGTGGACAAATATTTACTTAATTTTCTTGGCATTGCAGCTATATATTACACAAATGCATGTAACTTGTGTCGACATAGTTTAGTTGGAAAATAGATCAGCAGGTTGTTTAGGGTTATCTCCTCCTTCTCCTCCTTCCCTTTCTTCGTCATCTCCTCTTTCAATCGATATGCTGATATCAGCTACTGCTTGATGTGCTCCCAACATCTTCTGAAGTCTCAAAATTAATGAAAGTTCTCTTTTAGCGGATGTAAAAAAAAAAGCTAAGCAGATAAGACAGGAAAATTAAAATGCATTGACTTCAGAGGAAGAAGTTCATGACATCATCCTGATGTGCATTTCTTCCTGTTAAGTAATGCCAAGTAGTGGCAGACTTCTGAGATTAGTATATATATGACTAGTCAGCTGTTGATGTGCCATATATATGTCGATGATGAACTTAACAAAAGGTAATTACCCTCCCAGCAGCAGATGGTTCAATTTTCAAATAAAAATAAAAGAGTCAATCCCAGTGGGAGTAAGCTCAATCTTTTTAAGATGACTGTCCTTTCCTGTGAGCATATCTTACTTGAAGTGGTTAACAATCCAATAGAACAAGGGCTCAGATCTCAACTTGCAGTGCTGAGTTTCAATGCTTGATCAAATCATTGACCTACCTGCAATATTGTAGGGTGCAATTTGGCTTTATTTAATCATATGAACTTCATAGATTAAATGCATGTGGTCCTCCATGCATTGATTGTGTTGCCTTACATCGACTACATTGCGGACAATAACTAATATATGGTACTATATATATATCAGATTCTTAATTTGTTTAATCACCTAAAGCTGCAGATGGAAATTAAACATCATAAAATGAGCTTACATTTAGAGAACTGGGCAATAATATTGCTTCAAGGGAACAAAGCAGCAGGATAAAGTGCTGCCCGTACGTACGTTGACCTGATTTAAGATTCATGCATTGGCTGGTGCAGGCATAAATGGAGTTATGAACAGATTCAAAGCTTCACCATTGTTGCAGGGACAGTACTGTCATCTGGAGAGTAGACATCTCGACATCGCCTTCATGCTTGGCAGCTTCCTGACAGATCACATGGGGAATATGCCAGTTTAATTAAGTTCTTCATCATGCACCACCAGCATAATCAACCCCTAGTTCCTAAGGCTGATTTGACGTGCGGTTGAGTTATCTAACTCGATGAGAAAGAGAGCGGCGGACTCCACCTGCTCTCCTCACACTCATCCCCTCTTAACCAGGGTCGGGTGACTTGTTCGCGCGCGAATAAGTAACCCCACTTCCGCGTCAAACCGGCCCTGATGATTTTATCCAACACTAGAGTTTAACAGGGCAGACATGCTTAACTTGTTCTATCTCGGATTACTTTCTCCTGGGAGAAACGCAGTGAGAAGCTTGGGTAGCCCAGCTTCCTGTCTGTAGGTCAATTTAATTAACGTTCACATGCATAAACTCTGAAAAAAGACATTGAAAAATAGATGTTGGGAAAGCTTCATAAACGCATTCCCCTAGGTGGGCTTTTGAAAAGGACATTGGAAAAAAATAGACCCCGACATAGTTTACCTACTCTTTTCAGTGGCTGCCCCGTGTTTGCCTTCGGATAACCTTTGTAAAAAGCACTCTTAAATTCTGAATAATAAGAACGAGGAAACATAACCACACAATAAAAGCCCACGGTGCGTCATCACTTATCAAGCGTGGAAAACTGAGGCCCATAAGGATAAGTGCATGAGGACAGCAGGCTAACTTATGTTGAAGCTGCGATTTCTCTTGCTGATCAAACAAAGGTGGTCGTGGAAGTGTCGCATTCTGATGCAACGCGTCATGGAAACTAAAGTCAACCTCGAAGAATTAATTAAGCATCATTTTCTTTGTCTCATGCCAAGATTAAGTTAGGCATTTCATTAGATCTCGCTATTGTCTCCTTCTCTCTCCTAGGTGAACGAGACATTCCATTAAATTTCATAATTGGACCATAAAAGAATTCTGTATATATCAGCACCATAATATCGAATTGCGGAGAAAGAGGATCAGAATTAGAAATTAATAGAAAATCAAGGATATGGGCCGTGTGAGTACGTAGGAAACAAAAATTATCTAAGATAATTCTATCGCCTGCTATGCGTTTGAATCTAAAAGGAATTACAGGTAGTGTTTGCAATCCTGACATTTTCCTGTCTTTATTTCTCGAGAAAATAAGGTCAAGTGTAAGTGCCTTTCTGGAGTTTTAGGGCCGCTTTGATTAAGGGGTGGGTCATGGGCGGGTAAGTCACCTTGAGTGGCCCACCCATAACCCACCCAGAGTTATTTATTCCATCATTTTGATTATAGTGAAAAAAAACAAATTTATTTATAAAAAGTCTGATGAATATCAGAATATCACTTCTCCATGTAGGACAATGAAATTTGAATTTGAAGGAGAGAAATTCCGATACTCTGCCTCCTTTTCTATAAATAGAATCGGACTCCATTCGAAAGGAGCTGCTGGAAGCCGCATAAATCAGAAGACATCTGAGAGTTCCTCCTGAGAGAAGAGAAAGGAGAGAATTCCACTGAGAGAGGGAAAGAAGCTCGTGCCGGCCAGTCTTAACAAGAATTTGCTTCAATCTAAAGCTACATTATTTTTTTGTTACATTCAATTGAAGTATCTCAATTTTATTTTCTATTTTATGTTCCTTTCTTGTGTTCTGCATTGTGACTTTGCTTTGTGGTTCCCTCTGATTATTGCTTTGTGGTTCCCTCTGATTAATATCAGAGGAAGGGAGAGTGTCTCCGGAGTCCCCTCTGTAAGTTTAGAGGAAGAGAGGTGGTTGTGTGAATTGCTGGGAGCAATTCACTGGGTTCCCTTTAGGTGAAGAGGAAGGGAGGGTTGATCCTCCAAGTTCCTTCTGGTGTCTCAGAAGAAGCAATGATCTTGTTCCTTGGGGATAAGCTGTGAACAGTTGCTGTCGTAGACTAAGTCTGATGTGGTTTTGGCTTGATTAAGTAGGGATCCTCACTCAGTTCGAGTGAGGGAGTGGACGTAGGCAGACCATGGGACTAGACGAACCACTATAAAAATTGTTGTGCATTGGTGGATTGTTTAAGCTCTTGAATTCTCTTTTTGAATCTCTATAGTTCATTGCATAGCTTTATCAGCTTGGCACTCCGAGTGTGGTGGCTCGATTAGCTAGTATATCAAAATACGAAGCTGGAAGGATAGGTTACGCCTATCTGGAAGACTTCTCCTTGCGTGAGGAGATCACCCGATCAAACCCCTGCCAGGTACCAGTGACAGTCGTTGATAGCACACTTAGGTGCTGAGTATGGCTCATTGTTGTGACCTTGTCTGATCTTGAATTTAGTTCACTAACAATTGCGCACTCTAACCATTTGTTCCACCGTCTCACCTATGCGTGAGATCTACTCAATGTTACTTCTTTCAGTTAGAGTTTAATTCGCCTTAGTTCACTGTTTACTCGAATTTTTTTTTTGGGACAGACATATTCATCCCCCCTTCTATATCTCTAATCAGTGCATTCTAGGAGTAAGGCCACCATGCATTGTTCAGGAATTTTGTCTAGCATCACGTCATTACTCACCCTGGTGAGGCACGGGGAGGTTGGATTCAGTCTACTAGGACGTTGCATCACCCAAAAACACACTCCCACCATCCGTACATCCAATGTCCGACCCCCCGGGTGCCCTACAATTGATATGGCGATCACAGTGGGACCCGCTACAGCCTACTGTAAGTCCCAGATGCCAAAAATGCAAGGATGACAAGATCATGGTAGTTTCCATCATGTTTTAGCTAGCTCTATTTACGTCGTAGTCAGAAGAAGGCCAGAGTCCTGGCCGTTTAGTCTTCTGGGTGTCCAAATCAGTGGCCACCCAGGCCATTTGTGAACGGCCAACAGATTGGCCGCCTACAATGCTGGACGACCCAAGAGCTGGCCGCCCACCCCATTCTAACGGCCCATCCCATGGCCGTCTGAGTTTCCCGATTGGCCATTGATTTGGCTGCCCAGGTCCTTGAATAGACAACTCTTTGGCAGCCTCCTGTCCGTTTCCGTTCAACTTCATCTGTTGGTTTGTTAGCTTGTTTATTTCACTTGTATTGTGTGTTCGACACTCTCTGTAAGTCTATGCATGGGTGGCCTTAGGAAGAGCCGACATCACACTTTGTAGGAACACCCTCCCACCAACATCACACTTTGTAGGAACACCCTCCCACTGGATTGAGCTCTTCACCTGGGGATTCCCACTCGGGTGCAACTGGCTCATTTCAATCGGGAACCTCCATAAGTCCTCGCAAATCGTGGATACCCACACGGTCGCCAGGTAGGTTGTACCTCTACAGTCTCGTGTAGTTGACCTTAGTCTTGGGTGAAGTTCTCACTAGGATCCCCAGAGAAGGACCTTCACTGTTAGATTTCTTCTTCTCCCAAGCAAAAAAAAGAGAGAAAAGAAAAAAAATCAAAAATCAAAAATTGGGGTGTTGCTGTGAATATAACTTTGCTTGCTTGATATACACATTTTAGTCCTCGTCTCCTTCTTTCAAATTGGAGAGAGAGCTCGATTGAAATAGAAAGAGTTTTCACCAATCTGGGGTATGAAAAGAAGTTCGCTCCCCAATATAAGTCCGAGATTAGGGGCAACCTTGTGTTTGAAATAGAAAATCTACATTTTCTGTCGAAAATATCAAAAAATAGAAAATCACGTTTCCGCGATCCTCGGGACGAACCGATCACAACGGTACCACTCACGCCTGGGTGAACGACCCGATTCACCCGCAGCGGAGTTCCGTGAGATTTGCCGAAACTCGAGCTGAAAAATAAAAAAACGTGCGGAAAAGGCTGCAGAACGTCTCCGGGCCTCCGAAACAGCTCCGGATCGCGTCGATCCGAACACGAAAGACGTCCGACACGCACAATTAGACACAACGGACCCGGACACTCTGAGAAAATAGATCCGGGACCCGAAAATAAAGATCCAAAAGGTCCGGGATATTACAAGATGTACCTAGATCAAGTGAAAGCACAC
The DNA here is from genome assembly GCA_024336825.1 of Amorphophallus titanum. NCBI lineage: Eukaryota > Viridiplantae > Streptophyta > Magnoliopsida > Alismatales > Araceae > Amorphophallus > Amorphophallus titanum. Next base: position 23,148,817 of record JANBPO010006859.1, read on the forward strand.
CGGCTGAAGACCTCTTTCTCATCCAAGTTGGCGAGATCCCGGACTACACCCTGCGGATTGGCTCGCTACTATCCGAGCATGAGAAGGAGGCTTACCGGCGCTTCGTGGTGGCAAGCCAGGATGTGTTTGCTTGGTCTGAGGACAAGCTTCCCAGGATCCCTCCTGAGATAATCACCCACCAGCTAAAGTCGGATCTCAAATGCCACTTGGTTTAACAGCGTAGAAGACGCTATAACCCTAAGCGACAAGTAATCACTCGGGCGCAAGTGAGCGAGAAGCTACGCTCTACGCTACACCGACCAACCCAATACTCTGATTGGGTCTCCAATATGGTACTAGTCCCCAAGAATGGCGAGAAGTGACACATGTGTGTCAATTATATTGACCTCAACAAAGCCACTCCCAAGAATAGCTTCCCCATGCCGTGGATCAACCAACTGATCGATGCGATAGCCGAAAATAAGATGCTGAGTTTCTTGGATGCCTACTCTGGATACCATCAGATCAGCATGCATGAGCCCAACCAGGATAAAATGACTTTCATTACCAACCATGGCTTGTATTGCTACACAAGGATGTCATTCGGGTTAAAAAATACAGGAGATATGTACTAGTGTCTTGTCAATCATATGTTTGACTCCCAGATCGACCACAATATGGAGGTATACAGTGACAACATATTCATCAAAAGTCTGCACATGACCGATCACCTGGAAGACTTATGTAACATCCATGGTTTAGCGGATTCTTAGTGGTGCGGATCTAGGATTCGTCCGGTGTATTTTCTTGGGTACCTAGAAATACAAAATAAGATTTGTGTTTTGCAGGAGTTCCTTGGGGCCGAGGAATAAAAGGGGTTTAATAAATCAAGGCACCTAAGTATGGTAAAATCCCAATTCTGCACTTTACAGGTTTGGTTATTTGAGTTTTCAATAATCTTCTACAGATAGATATATATCATGTTTGAGTTGTTAGTTAAAATCTAGTGCATACATGCTTACATCTGAGTTTGGTAATCTACATTGGTTTCCATAAGTGTATGCTGAATTGTTGGTGCATATATTAGACTGAGAATGAACTGAATGTCACATTCTGGAAATCTGGATTGCATCTTGTTTGATGCCTGCATATATCATAATGCACTTTTAACACAATCACTGAAAATCTGTTGCATACATGTTCATTCACATGCATATGTGCTTGGCAAATTGTTATTTAAGAATTTGAGATGCATATAGTACTGCATGTGCAATGCATTGTCATGCATGACCCAATGGTATATAAAATGGTACGCTGGGAGAAGGGTAGATTATGTCTGTAACCCACATCATGCGTAGAGGCTAGTCCTCCACCAGATACCATGGGTCATAACTGCATATAGAGCAATCTAGATGTTAATGAGTATAATTCATCAAATTCCCTACATAGAATCCATTGCATGTGCTGCATTTAGAGTTTAGTCATACAATGCATATAGACATGTGGGAGTTCCCACATTTTATAAGTTGCTCATGTGCATGATGCTGCATATTTCACTTGCACATCATCATCAACAAAAATGCCAAAAGATTGCTCGACATGCATGTACCTACAAAAGGGAAGCTCATGCATGCTAGAGAATGTTTATGTGCATTCAGTTGTTTATATGCACAATAATGCCTGAAAATTGTTTGCACTCAGGAATGACATCTCTTGAGTCTGATAATTCCTGCTTGCTAGCTCATGCATACATTCAGGGGGAGCATATGTCAAAATTTGGATTGTCAAGTTGAACATAAGTTTGATCTGTTTCTTAATCCATGCATTGTCTACTTCAGTCAACCAAATCACTCATTTCAGTAAATCGATCTCTCCATCTTCAGCTGCACTATGTAAATTTCAAAGTCGACTCCTCAAGTCGACTCCTCATTCAAGATTCATCTGATTTCAATTCCATGAAAACTATTCTGTTCTACTATATTTCTTTCGCATTCATAGTATATGCACAATCCAATAAAATTGTAATTAGCTATACATATATCATGGATTTTGCACAGGTTATTATATGATAAGCATGTGATTGGTTTTAATGCTTACTGAGTCTTTGGACTCATTTATGTTGCCTAACCATTTCAGAAAATTGATGAGTTTACACTTTTACTCTGACGGGCAGAAAGTCGGAGGGTGATCCCGGGCGTAGTTTGGATTTTCACTGCCTATAATAAGTAGATTTAATTTTCTTTTGAATAATGAATGTAAATATGATGAAAATAATATACGATGTAAATTATGTGTGTTTATATTATGAAAATTGTAAGGTTATGTCTTTTGGAATATGTGATGGTTTGCCCTTTACCGCCTTACAAATATCTCGGCCCACAACAGTCCGTCTATCCGCTGTGACGTCCCCGGACACGATACAGGATCTCGGGAAGGGGGTGCCACAGATGTTGGTATCAGAGTAAGGTTGTGAGACTTGGAATCATTTGCAGCCACCTGATTTATACACCATACCACAAGATCGTAAGAATTTATTTTAGAATTTGATGTCAAATCTAGAATCATACTAATTTGGGTTAGTTCTCCCTCGCAAGAGATGGCAGAGAGCGATACGGTTGAGGTTAATACTTCTCCCGAGGAGTCTGCACCCTTAAATGGCACATCACAAGGGGTTGTTGGAGAAACCATACATGGCAAGCTTGCTCCCGATGGGCATGGTGCATTACCTATTCAGGGTGTGTCAGATTTAGGAGGGTTCACATAAGCTTTTCAAGGGTTAGTGCAGACTATGCAGTTACAAGCCCAAACCCAGGCAATGATGCAAGCCCGATTACAAACCCGTATGCAAGATCAACCAGATAGGACAGCATGTGCTACCTTGATGGAAAAGTTCACAAAAATGAGCCCTCCTTCTTTTAAGGGGGAGAGTCAGCAAGAGATTGTAGAAAATTGGGTAAGGGAAGTTGAAAAGATTTTCATGGCCATTAGATGTGCATAGCAAGATGAGGTGATATTAGCTATATTTATGCTAAAAGACCGTGCAGACAAGTGGTGGTACAGCAGCAGCATTTCAGGAGCAATACCAGCAGCTCAGTGGCAGCAGCAACATCGCCGCAACCAGGATCTCGGTCTCGTCGTATAGCTCGACGAGGCTCACCTTCCGGTCGTGGAACAGGATGTTGTACCGGTCGTTCTCCCACATCTCGCCGAAGCGAGCCTTCACCTTCTCCTGGTAGGCCGCCGGCAGCTGCCGGACGTACACCTCCCGGCTGAACATGCAGGTGCGCACCGAATCCCACGGGCGATGCCCGAACTCAGGCCAGCACGTGCGGGGGTCACGCCACTGGATGACCGGCGACTTCGACTCCTGGTCGTAGGTGACGATCCACGAGAACATGCCGAAGCCCGCCAGATCCTGGAATGACTTGATCGACAGCAGGCCCATCTTCGACACGTCGAGATAGGAGACGGCCAGCTGCTCCATCGCCGAAGCCTTCGCCTTCGCCGCCTTCGACCCGCCCGACGGGGCGACACGCACCGTCGGCAGGAAGCTGGCAGCCTCGGCCGTGTCCTCCAGCGCCACCTGCACGAGGTTCGGGGAGCGGGACTCGATCTCGTCGTCGTCCGGGTCGGTCAGCGACCAGTCGCCCTTTACGACGTTGTCCATCAACGCCATGCGCTCGTCACGTTCCAGCCACCGGGCCCGGAGGGCAAGGAAGTAGCCGGGCAGCTGGTCGATGTCGATCGTCACGCTGCGGCCTCAGCCTCGGTAGGGCCGGCGGCCCGGAGGGCTTCCGCCTTCTCCAGCAGCCACCGCTCGTAGGTCTGCATCGGGCGGCCGTGGCGCAGCTGGAAGGCTGCGTCACGCACCAGCTCCTGGTCGGTGCCTCGTGGCATCAGGAAGTAGGCGGGCTCGCCTGACTTCAGCAGGGTGCCGCACACCATGTCCGAGTCGCCTGCGGCGGCCTGGGCGTCATCGAAGCTGTCGAAGGTCATCTCAGAGACACCCCCAACTGGTCAGGCCGCTGGCTCACCCTGGACGTTCATCATCCGCCGCTCCTCGCCAGGAGCTGGCGGGAAGATTGCACGGCCGCCCACCATGTAGCCGTTCGACGGCACCCCAGTCACGCTGCGTTCGGCGAAGTCGATCAGCTTCCGCCTCCGGAGGATCCTCTTGGGCGCAGAGAACCGAGGGTCGAACAGTGGCAGCGACGTTCGGTTCACCATGTCCTTGATGCCCAATTCGCTGAACCACATACGTAATAATAAATAAACGGAAAAGCTCTCTACAACTATCGGTAGCATACAAACCAACCTCAATCCGACGAAACACAAGTCCACACCTGCCAGGAGAAAGGAGCTCTACCCACTAGAAGCAAGACCGGTTGCATCCCCTGATGTCTTACACCGCATCCAAGTGTCTCCCTACTCGCCCCAGGCGAAAACTGAGACACACTCAATAAGTACCACGGATAAGGACTGGTTGGGGTCGCGCTCGTCAGCGCAGGTCCAATGCCCCCAACCACGTGTGCACATACAGACCATGCGCCCTAGGTCATGCCCTCTAGCTAGTTCTTCCCCTGAAGCCTGGACTCAGCTGCGCATGGGGGCCCTACGACAACCAGCTTAACAACCGTCTCACTCGGGTCACGCTCTCCACCACTCCTGAGTGGGTCCGCACCCACGTGTGCAGGAAAGCTATGACTAGTAGATAGGTCACTGGAGGTGAAACTCAACTCATGACAATCACTAGTCGAAAGGAAACAGAGTGGTGGTTCACTCAAGACTGCCCCTTAGCCTAGCGGTCCTCTCTGGACCGCAAGGCGAGCCTAGCGGTCTCCTCTGGGACCGTAAGGCCCAGCCAAATGATCAAGCCAAGACCGCAAGGGAATGGGCCACGGGACAGCCTAGCGATCTATCACTGGATCGATAAGCCAGTCAAACGGTCCTCTCTGGACCGCAAGGAAACAAGAAACGATCGTGCCCCAACTATTACCCAACACGTGGCTCCCAATGGTCGGAAACACGCACCCTGAGGGTGCAATGGTCAAACGGGGGAAATGGTCACCCGACGACTGCCAACCCTTGGGTAGCGGTCTATCGCGTGACCGCCACACCAAGCCTAGCAGTCCTGGGAAGACCGCTAAGGCCTGCCGACAATACAAGGAAACGGTCTCCTGGAGACCTCCAAGGGAGCCTAGCGGTCCCTGGAAGGGACGCAAGGCTCACCCGAGCACGAAAATGACAGGAAACACCAAAAACTCCGATCCACGCCCCGATCATCGCCCAATGATGTGGAAATGAAGGGGAATTTATCCCTAAACCTCCAAGCATGCATCTATACCCTTAGATTGGTCAAAAACCCCACGGAACAGGAGATCCGATGCTCAACCCCAAATCATGGAATTCTCTCCTCACCTTCGGCGTGAGCGTGAAAAGATACTAGAAAAGCAATGCCAAGGAGCAAGGGCCAGATCTATACCTTACCGAGTCTGAAGAGACCGGCACCGATTGGAGATGAAGGCGCGTCGGGGAGCGTGCGCACCCAGCGGTCACGCTACATCGAGGAGGCTTGGCGAAGTTGCTGCTATTACATTTACTACGCTCCACGCAGGGAAGGGGATCACGGGGGTGGGAAAATGGTTACATGCACTACCCTCGCGCAGGAGGGGGGATCGAGGGGAGGGGAAACAAGCAGTCGACTGTACGCCTAGCTCGGACATCCGATCGAGATGCTGCCAATGCCTGGTCGAACCCTGAGGGATGCCGAAGGATGCCTGAAGGTCCGACGTCGAGCCGACATCACTGGATGGAGGTGGTGGTCACAGTTGTAGGCCTGTACAGTTCTGTCTCGTCGGATAGGATGGCGCGATCGTGGTGCGTCGGCCGGTATGCTCGCTGTGGAACTCCAAAAGTGACGGGACCAAGTCGTGGACGTAGCAGACAGGGAGCTCTGTGAACCCTCAAAATATGGCGGCCGTCTGATCACCTCACTGGACGTGGTCACCGGAATGGTTGGCGTCAGGTTCCTGGGTGAACAGCAGGATAGGTCACCGATGGTCATAGTGGAACTTCCAGTGCCGACATCGGAACAAGACGAAACCACTGGTGTTGGTTTCGTATTGTCAAAAGCCACAACTTAGCAGAAGACCGCTCAACCTGAAACTGAGGGGAGGAGGGAGTGTTGGGGCCGACTTGGCAATAGTCTATTCTGGGCGAACAGCAGACTCTAGGTCTGGCGCGACTGAGGGAGAATGGAGGCCCCGGGCTGTGCTGACGACGAAAATGGACAGGACCACCTCAGGGTCAAAGGCGACTCGAAGGGGAAGAACTCTTGTGACGGGGGCTCTGGCCGATCCACACAGGAGAAGTCGGTGTCGGCATTGCCAAGGGGCGCTCAGAAACAGGTGTAGTCCGGGTGCAGTTGCACGGAAACGTCTGTAGCGGTTGATGCTGTTGACGAAACGTGACGAAACCACTGCTGCTGCGAAGAGGACTCGAAGTAGAATGATCCCACAGAAGGGGGCTTAGGCTGATTCGTGTAGTAGGCAGAGGTGTGCAACCTGATCTTTCCCTACTGGCAGAACTATATCAAAAATTCTAAGAAATTGAAGTGTTGAAAAGAAGATTAACTGGCATGGGTTTACACCCAGCTATACCCGGGCGGGTAGGACCCTCATCTGAGACTTTACATGGTAGCATTGAGCCACTCGAGCGACCCACAATGCCCTGAATGATGCATGATCATGCAAGGGGCATCCTCCCTCAGCAGCTACAGCACGCACCCTTAACGCATCCCTCAACTTCTCGGGCATGCCAGGAGGAAATCATGACAGCTCGGGCAATCCCACCAATAAACTAGCTTCTACAACTAGCCGACTTGTGTCTGAGTGCGATAGCTCTGCTAGCAACGAACAAGCTAAAGATGCAACAAACTGCTAAAAGGAAGCCAACAGAGGAAGGAGCCACCGAGGCACAACTATATATGACTGAGCAAAAGAATGGTGAGCCCATCTTGGGCTACATCCAACGATGGAGAAATCTCAGTGCAAGGTGTAGACACCCACCTGGCCATAGGGATGCGATGCAAATATGCAAATGCAATATGTAGATGGACAGCCTACTAAGGGCGATTGATGTCGAGGTCAAATCCTTAAATCAATTGAACGATCTTGCAACTGATGTTGAAGCCCTCCTGGCAAAGCATTTCCCGGCTACTACTACCTTGATTCAGAAGAATAAGCCAGCTGGCGAACGGCCAATGTAAGAAGTGATGCCCGCTGCTAATTTTAAAGTTTTCGAGCAACAAAGGCAAAAATTAAAAGAGGTGATTGGCCCTGATGCCACCAAGCCTACTGAGCAGAAGTCCTCGCTAAGGGGAAGAATGAAGAAGCCATATTCCTTTCCGAAGGATAAAACTCAGTTTCTATTTGAATGGGCCTGCACATATGGTAAGGTCATCCTTCCGGAGCCCAAAAGTCCAAATGATGCCAGATAGAAAGATGACCCTCAATTCTACCCCTATCACTCCATTGAGGACTTCTATGTATTTAAATATATCATCGAAAGGCTCATCCGAAAGGGCAAATTATAAATAGGTGAATATAGGGTGAACCCACCTCGCCCTCACCAATTGCCCGTGTTTATGACATCGGTCAACATGGCCTCGCTATACCAGCTAAAGCAATACATATTCTAAAAAGCATTTTAAGCCCCACAAGCTATGGCAAGAAGCCGGGAAAAGGAATACAAGATGTCGATGGTGCTCCATTCTGAGGGTAGATGCCAAAAATAAAAGAAGAAAGAGAGTTGAAGATGAAAGGAGAGCTACTACTCCACTTTGCAAGATACTTCCGACTCCCCTAAAGCTAACCAATTCAAACGAAGTCAGCCGATCTTAGGGCCGACAACTAGATGATGAAGCTGTGGAGAGGACTCTATGGCCAATGATTTCTCTGAATGAAAAGATCCAGCGGGATGTAACTACTGCTTTGCATGCTTCCACCACATGGTGAGGGACGCTCATGATGTTCCTCCAAGAAGCTGTGTTCTTGCCCGCCACAATCCCTCGTGCCAAGTATGGGGGAAGGGGGGCAATGTCAATCCAATGCAACAATGAAAATGATGATGTAAGCCCGTGAAGAGCCAAGTGATTACAAGTTTCTCTACCGCGCATAATCATGCTAAAAAAATAAAAAAAATGATGATGATGATGAATGATCATGAATGAAGAATGATGTTGAAAAGAAAATGAAATTGAATGAAAAGATGACCCAAATAATGATAAAATTATAATGTTGATAAAAAAAAGAGAGCTACTCCCGATGGGTACCAACCTTAGGCCATTAGTCGGTCATGCTACCTTCAATCTAGACCCCTTTTGGAGGCCAGCTTCCCTATCTTTCAGCTTAGCCATCGTGGCAAAGCATGTCTTCATATATTCATGATATTCTACCCTTCAGCTTAGCCATCTCGGCCAAAGCCCACTTTTAGATATCCTACCGTTCGGCCTAGTCATCCTGGCCAAAGCTTGTTCTATATTTCAGATATCTCATCCCTCAGCTTAGCCGTCATGGCCAAAGCCCGCTTTCATAAGTCTCAGCTACCCTCCCTTTAGACTTAGCCATTCCTGCCAAAGCCTGCTTTCATATACCCCAGACATCCTATCCATCGACCTAGTTGCCTCGGCCAAAGCCCACTTTCGTATATTTCAGATATTCTATCCTTCGGCTTAGCCGCCATGGCCAAAGCCCGCTCACATATATTCAAGTTACCCTACCGTTTGGCCTAGCCATCCTGGCCAAAGCCTGCTCGCATATATTTTAGATATCTCATCCCTCGGCTTAGCCATTTTGGCCAAAGCCTACTTTCATATCTCACCTACCCTACCTCTAGGCTAGCCATTTCGGTCAAAGCCCGCTTTCATATATCCTAGATAACCTATCCCTCGGCTTAGCCACCTTTGCCAAAGCCCACTCCTGTATATATATTCAAGATATCCCATCTTTCGGTCTAGCCATCTCGGGCAAAACCCACTTTTATATACTAAATATCCTATCTTTTGGTTTAGCCATCTCGGCCAAACCTCACTTTTATATATCAAATATCCCATCTTTCGGCTCGGCCATCTTGGCCAAATCCCACTTTCATCTATTTCAAATGTCCCATCTTTCGGCTCAACCATTCCTGCCAAATCCCGCTCTCATACATTTCAGATATCACATCCTTCGGCCTGGCCATCTCAACCAAAGCTTGCTTTCACATATTCAAGTTATCCTAGCTCTCGGCTTAGCCATCTCAGTCGAAGCCCACTCTCGAATCTTTCAAATGTCCTATCTTTCGGTTTAGCCATTTCGGCCAAAGCCTGCTTTCATATATGTCAGATTTTCCAATTGTGGCTTAGCCATCTTGGCCAACGCCTACTCTCGTATATTCCAGATATCTTATCTTTCGGCTTATCCATTTTGGCCGAAGCTCACTTTCATGTGTTTCAACTATCCTATCTTTCGGCTTAGCCATTTCGGCCAAAGCCCACTATCAGATGTTCCAGCTATCCTATCTCTCGGGTTAGCCATTACCGCCAAAGCCCGCTATCGGGACTAATCCATCTATCCCACTGTGATAACCAATACAACTCAAATGGCTTAGACCTTCAGTCGAAGACTGCTCTCCCACTATCCTTTGGCTTACACAGCTTACTTTCTCACTATTCTTTAACTTTTACAGCTTGCTCCCCTGCTATCCTATGGCTTACACAGTTTACTTTCCCTCTATCCTTTGACTTTTACAGCCCACTCTCTCAATATCCTTTGGCTTATATAGCTTACTTTCCCGTATCCTTTGACTTTTACAGCCCGCTCTCCTACTATCCTTTAACTTATACAGCCAACTCTCCTGCTATCCTTTGGCTTTTATGGTCTACTCTCTGACAATTAAACTCATCTTTGCTTCGGCATCAACCTGATGACAGTAATCAGACCAAACCATTACAAGACATCTCATTGGGGAATGGAAAATATGTTTACTTAAAAAAAATGAGGCTTAAAATAGAGGTGTCTCGCCAGACTTGGTGAGACATCCTGGACAAGGGCAAAAATGGCTATATCCCGCTGCGGTGAAAACCCGAAAGGGCACTGCGGGTAAAATTGGGTACCCTACCATGTGAAAACCCAAAAGGATGCATAGGCAAAAACAAGATAGGGCTGGCTCCGGTGAAAACTCGAAAGGGCGCCTGAGTCAGTAATGTGGTTAAAAAAATGATGATGAATGAAACCTTCTTCTACTTCAATTATTATTCGTGTCCCATGGGAACCCCTATGTGTGACGAATACACCACGTCCAACCAGCATAAGCCTTATGCCTATGCTGTAACAAACTCCTTTGCTTTGGCATTTAACTCATGCTGATGAATAAAACTTACCATCGATTTTCGTCATCATCAGCGAAATCGATGAACAAACCATCGACCCAGACCTTTCATCCCCGTCGATAAACAAACTCCTTTTGCTTCGGCATTTAACCCATGTCGATGAACAAACCTGCCATTGATTTTTGTCATCATTAGCGAAATCGATGAACAAACCATCGACCCAAACCTTTTGCCCCTGTCGATAAACAAACCCCTTTACTTTGGCATTTAACCCATGCCGATGAACAAAACTTACTGTCGACTCTTATCACCATCGGCGAAATCGATGAATTAGCCTTTGACTCGGACCCTTCGTCCCTGTCAAGAAATAAACCCGCTCCTTGCTTTGGCATTTCAGCACATCGACAAGTATGTCGTTTTCAAATCTCATCACCATCGGTGAGATCTATGAACAAACCACTAACCTAGTCTTTTAGCCTTGCCAACAAATAAATCCCTTTTATCCTTTGGCATTCAGCCAATGATATTTCTTACCTAGGCTAATCGAATCTTGTCCTCGTAGAAGTTGCACCGCAGTGAAGCGAACCCCTCATACCTTCCTTGAAGGCGTGAGCGCTCTCCTGCCCTAGTAGCTAATATATCCCAGGCTTGATGGATTAGCAATGCGCCTCTATCCAAACTGGCCAAAAGAAAAGAAAAAGAGAAGAATGAGTCGGCTGAGTCCTTCGCTGAGCATATACGTCAGTTGCATGAGCATGTCCGTCGTCACATAGGGCAGCAATTGTATTTTTGGATCACATTTGGTTTCATTCAGTATTCCTATTTACTTATACTGAGCAAATATTGGCCATTCCAATTTATGGAGAGGGCAAGGGATGTCTCGAAGACAAGTGATTGGAAGCATCCTGCCCTAAGCCTTAAAAAGACAACTTTTGCAGAAGAAAACAAGGGCTGCTGTTCCTGTGATTTTCCATTTCTCCAAGAGAAGTTAAATGAACAGCTTAACACGGTTGTCCAATAGGCGGTGGAGCAGCCTATGCAGAGAAAGGAACCAACTATTTATGCATGCAACAATGGAGAAAGTGCAAAAATAGTCATGAGTTTAATATACGTGTTTTGCTTTGTTAGTAAAAAGTAGTGTTGGCATTAGTGTCTGGTTTGGAATTCTGTTGTATGACTTGTATCCTTCTGGGAGATGGGTCCAAGTCAAATGTTTGACAAGATTTCTTCAGTGCATCCCGACTGAACAGTTCTTGTCAAGCTATATTGCTCTTTAGTGGTTTTTGATAAGGAGTGTGTTCTTAATGCGGTCCATTCTACAGTTATTAATAAGTTAACTTTTGTTCTTATAAATTATTGCCTCATCTACGAGGCACAGAAGAATTTTAGATTATTATGAAATTTTATCCAAGTACTCTTAGGTTGACATCATGGAGCCCATGACGTCATGCAGGGGCAAGGTATATGGGATAACCATAAATTAAATGTCTCGCCATGGACCTGGTGCTTTTGATGAGTGCTTTCGTGGAAGCTAAGGATCTCACAAATCTTCATAACAATTGTGAAGCAGTTGTGAACACCCTGGTCATGCTATTGACTAATAGTTTTACTGGCTGTGTTATGGGGAAGATTCGAAGGATAATAATTGAACTGGAGAAAAGCTACTGTGCGACTCCACCTTGGAAGTGGCATGCCACTCTTCATCTCAGCCATCTGATCTTCAGATCGAAGAGTTGAGATGAAACGTGCTTTTTGAGAAGTTCCTCACCTTGAGAACATCAAACTTAAATTCAACTTCTCACAAGCTTCGTCTCAACAATCTGATCTAAAGATCAGATGACTGACATGAAGAGTGTTGCTCCCGTTCTTTCCTTTCTTAATTTCTTTACACTTATTTAATTTAATCTTAGAAAAACTGAAATGCTAGGCATTAAAATCTCCCTCCTCTTTGCAAGGCACACGATCATCATTTTCTCTCATTTTGGAGTAGTTTATCATCTTTCTCTTATCTTTTTCCACTCCCAGTGATCACTATCTATTATTGCATCTTTTAAGAGAGAAATTTTCTCATCTACACGTGTGCATAATGATTGAAGTAAAGGCTGCCATGTTGTTGTTAAACACTTCTTAGTGCATTAAATGTTACTTTGATATATTAGTCCACTGATAAAAATTTTGTCTAATTGAAGAAACAAACTTATGAAATGCTCTTGAATTGTGCATTCTAAGATAACATACAAAACATGCACGTTAAGTATTATGTCTTTGTTGCATCTGTTATTTTTCTCGAATAAATTGAGACACTCTCCTCGAGTTGGTCGAGGTAAACTATGTTCAGCGTATCGTCGTCTCGTGGAATATTTCCACAAATCTGGACTCTCGGGTTCATCTATCAGTTCAAATATAGGTCCCTCGCAGCAGCGAAGGTGACCGACCGCCAAAATGAAACCCACAACAACCGTCAAATGGCCTACCGCTAGATGTCGTGTGATCCGGACAAACTCCCCAAGTGTCAGGAATCCTTCTCAGACATCAAAGAAAGAAGATAAAAGAACGTCGCAACAAAAAAAAGCTACGGGAGAAGGTGTACACACCTACGAAGAAGTCTGATGTGCGTGTATCACACAAGCCAAATGGATGCATTCCTCCACTTCCAGCCCACGACGCAAAGAAGTCGAAAAACAGGTGAAGAATGAGTCTTTTTCTCCTCTCCACGCATTGTATTGCAAAAGAATTGTGGAAAAGAAGCCAGCCAGAGGGTTTTAAGAAATGGGGGACCCCGAGGAGTTTGCCTGGGGTCGAATGGCCCGCAAAGGGCCTGTTCAGCCACAGGGGTCGAACAGACCCTAGCAGAGTCTGCTTGACCCCGGCAGGCCCAGTCAGGGTTAAACAGACCCCTGGGGGTCTATTTGACCCCAATCGGGCCAGCTTCCTCCTCTCTCTGGAAAAAAATGGAGAAAACAAAAGTGAAAGTGGGCTTCTGGGGTGGTTTAGCCCCTATTTGGGGTTGGCGTATGCTTTGATCTACAGTGGGAGGCTCAAAGTGAAATCATGCATTGGGTATGCTATGAAGGGAGCATGTAACCCTATGAGATGCGAGAGTGACTTTGCAAACTTTATGCACATGTCATGCAAGAATTATTTCACGAAGAGCAACCCCCAGTACATGGCGGGGTATCTTACTCACGCATAGTGAGGGTTTTTGTTGGGCCATACTCCGGACTTCCACCATTCACCATTTAATATACCCAAAGGGTCATGGCATACAAGCACTCAAGAATGAAATGAGGTATTCATGAAACCTTTTCTGATTTTTGTGAATCAAGGCACACATGAATCAAAGCATGCATGAGGGTGTAAATGGTATGTTCAGCTTTGAAATACACAAAATCTGTCATGAACTCTTATGCAGAAAATGTTTTGCAATTGCAATCACCCATTCAGAAATTCATGTTTGATTTGAGAGCTTTGATTTCTAGCTTCTTCCTCTTTCTTTTATCTTGTTCATCATTGCTTAAGCAATTTTCTGAAATTCAGTTCACCATAGCGTCTTGTTATCTGTTCATGCTTTCTGCACATTAGTTCATAAAGTTTTTTTTGATGAAGTTATCTGCCCATTTGTCATCGTTCTTTCATGTCATCGGTCTTCAAATTTTTCAGAGAAAATCTGGCAGCACCTCCCCTAGACCCTGAGCTTTGGGGGGTGTTAATTAGGTACGCGTCCACGGAGAAACTCCAAGATGGCCCCGAAATTAGGAGGATGCACATGGAAGCGGTAGCATCCGGTGATCCAAATTTAGTGTGGAAATCCTGAGGACTAGCCTACAAGGGACCCCAATGACCCATGGGCTACCACAATCACGTTTTTGAGATGTGGACTTAAACTATCACCAAGATATATGGCTATCAGTGTTCACCCTTTGAAGGAGATCATCCGGGGACCACGCTATGAGGAAGGAGCCCTCAGAGATCCGAGAGTGGTTGAAAATGTTGGGAGAGAACCATGGAGAGTTAAAAGATCGGGGAGTAGCCCACGGGAGCTCAAGTGAGCGTGAATTTCGAGTCATATCCATGAGGATGGATAAACCCGGAATCCTTCCCACGGAGCACATCCTTCCTCTTCCCAGAAGATCTGTAAAAACAAAGGCTTCGGGGCAATTTGTTTTATCCTGATTTGTCGAGATCTATCATATTTTTGTAATCTGTAAGATATTATTACTTACAGTTATATCTGGGGCTTCAATGTACTCCACACACTCCTTTTCATCCCTTCGGAGTTTTTATCGCTCTTGGGAGGCTTCACAGATTCCAAGTGGTATTGGGTCTACTCGGTAATCCTATCGGGTATATCTGGTATCCAGAGTCTGGGTCATCACAGGTGGTATCAGAGCTCTGTTGTGTGTAAGTACATGGGAATCCAAGATATTGAAGTATCCAGAGTCCTTAAGGTCCAGTACAGTCGGCAGCTGGCATTAGGTTTTCGTGTTTTGCACCGCTCTATTCTTTCGTAAGTGCTTGTGTGCTCTGCATTGCCACCGTGATGATGGACTTGCTCTTGTCAGATTGCGACAGAGAGTTCCTCTTCCGTTGTGGTGTTTGTCTCGGTTAAACTGCACTTGGTAGAGTTCGCCTATAGGTGTGAATCTGTAGCGCATTGTCTGAGAGTTTTTCCATGGTTTCTTTAGGTGGCAGGTGACTTTTATCGTTGGTGTGATGGCCATGCACATTCTTATGTTATTTTGGTCATCCCAGCTTGAGTCTATTCAGCTCCTGAGGTGTTTCGCTTCTGTTGAAGTGGTCACTTTTTTGTCTCAATTGAGAAGATGCTCAGGCAAGCCTAGGATTTTTCCTTCTTGGTGAGCTTCAGTTAGTGAGCTTCATTCTTCTCATCCTGTTTGGTGGCGTCTTTTCGAGGTAAGCTTTGTAAGTGCTTTCTTGGTGAAGCCTTTGTCTACTTAAGTGTGGACTATGTTAATTCTGAGCCTGATCCGCCTCTTTGCTCTATGGTTGCTTGGCTTTGGACCCAATTGTGTGTTAAGAGCCATTGTGCACCGTGTTTGTTGTGCCGTATCTGGCGACCGATGTGTTATGAAGGTTTCGTAATTATTTTCAAGATGTAAGGGTAACCTGAGATTAGCATCTACTTTGTGCTTTGTGCTGAAGCAGGTACTCTCCTTGGTTTGCACTTTGGCGACTTGTGATCGGTTACTCGCAGGATCAGTACTCATGGTGTGGTATATTACAATTTCATGAATTGCAATGGTGCCGAGTGTGTACTGAGATGCAGATTCTGAGGTATTTTTGATGCCTATATGGCTTGTAGCAATTTGGTAATTCTCATGAAAATACACTCATATTTACACCACATGAGAGCACCCACCCTTTCAAGGAAAGGATGGGGGAGTCACTCCACTGCATGGCGTGGTTTATAGAGCTCCCCAAATTGGAATGTTAGCATGAGTCTGAGTTTCATCGGCCAGAGGTGTCGAATGTAGGAATGTTTGCTGATTTGTGGATGGAGGGTTCATAGGTATCGTCGAAATAGACGAAAGGTCTATCTCGGATAGGTTTTAGTATCGATCAGAGCGATGGTGCTGCATGATCGATGGAAACTTCGTAATCGGCATTGGGTCTATGCCGATGCAAAGAAGAGTGTAAGCTTCATCAGAATAGACGGAAGGTCTATCTCGGGTAGGTTTCATCATTGATTGGGGTGATGTGCCAAGCGATCAATGGGAGTTTCATCATCGCTATTGGGCTTATACCGATGCAAGAGAAAGTATAAGTTTCATCAAAATAGACGCAAGGTCTATTCTGGACAGGTTTCATCATTGATCGAGGTAATATGCCAATCGATCAGTGGGAGTTTCATCATCGATATTGAGTTTATACTGATGCAATGGAAAGTATAAGTTTCATCAGAATAGGCGTAAGGTCTATTCTGGACAGGTTTCATCATTGATCGAGACGATGTGCCAATCGATCAGCGGGAGTTTCATCATCGATATTGGGTTTATACCGATGCAAGGAAAAGTATAAGTTTCATCAGATTAGACATAAGGTCTATTCTGGACAGGTTTCATCATTGATCGAGGCAATGTGCCAATCGATCAGCGGGAGTTTCATCATCGATATTGAGTTTATACCGATGCAAGGGAATATATAAGTTTCATCAGAATAGACGTAAGGTCTATTCTGGATAGGTTTCATCATTGATCGAGGCGATGTGCCAATTGATCAGCGAGAGTTTCATCATCGATATTGGGTTTATACTGATGCAAGGGAAAGTATAAGTTTCATCAGAATAGACGTAAGGTCTATTCTGGATAGGTTTCATCATTGATCAAGGTGATGTGCCAATTGATTAGCGGGAGTTTCATCATCGATATTGGGTTTATACCGATGCAAGGAAAAGTATAAGGTTCATCAGAATAGACGTAAGGTCTATTCTGGATAGGTTTTACCACCCGCGCGGCGGCGGCCATGCCGATCGTGACGAAGGCAAATTCCCCGCCGGGGCCGAGCAGCAGCCCGAGCTCCAGGGCGATCGGCCGCGGCAGGCGGAAGGCGGTCGCCAATCCGGCCGTCAGCAGCGCCTTGACGGCGATGATTCCGACGACGGCGGCCGCCAGCCAGGCCGGATTGTGGATGATCTCCCGGACGTCGATCCCCATTCCGACGCTGAAGAAGAAGACTCCCAACAAGAGGCTCTTGAACGGCTCGATCGTGGCCTCCACCGCCTTGCCGTATTCGGTGTCGGCCAGCAGCAACCCGGCGCGCAGCGTGGCGAGATCGGTCTCGAGCAGCGCGGCCTCGTCCGGCGTCGCCGAGAACCGGACGCCCCGCGGGATGCCCGCGAGCGTGCTCGTGAAGTGTGGCGGTGCGCCGAGCAGGGCCACCGTCATGTCCGGCTTGAAGCCAAGCTTCAGCGCCGCCGGCTTGTCGGTGTTATGCGGCGGGCGCAGCCCGAAATCCGGCGGCATCACGAGCGGCGGGCTCTGCACGACGGCGAATTCGTCCGGCGGCTGCTTGTCCAGACCCAGCGTGTGGCTGAGGCCCGAGCAGCCGCTCAAGGCGATGGCGGCGGAGGCCACCATGGCGGTACGGGTGAAAATCCTAGTCATGCCCATCTGCACTAAAGCCGATCCCAGCGAAAAACAGTCCGCCTATTTAGGCGATTCGGCACGTCCTGCCAAGCTATCAAGCAGCAGAATGCCGACTCCTATGCAGATACCGGAATCCGCGACGTTGAAGGTGTACCAGTGCCAGGAGCCGATGAAGAAGTCGATGAAATCGACCACGGCGCCGAGCCGCAGCCGGTCGAGGAGATTGCCGATGGCGCCGCCGACGATCATGCCGATCGCGACGGCGACGTGCCAGCGCGTGACCTTGCGCAGCCAGACGACCAGCCCGACCACGATGGCGAGCGCCACGGCCGCGAAGATGACGGCATTGGCGGCGCCGCCGTCGTTGAACATGCCGAAGGTGACGCCGCGATTGGCGACCAGCACGAAATCCATGAACGGCAGGAAGGTCATGTAGCGCTGGTCGTAGGGCAGCGCACCCAGATGGGCGACGATGAGGTGCTTCGTCACCTGATCGGCCGCGAGCACCAAAAAGAAAAGAGGAGAAAGAAAAGAAGAGAGGAGACAAATGCAAAAAAAAATAGAGCAAGGGCATGGGATGCCATGATCAGGCAGACCCTCTCCCTTTTTTTTTCTTCTTTTGTTGAAGCCATGTGATCCGGCAATGCATATAAATCCTTTTGTTATTATTATCAGTATTCACCTAAACACAATAATCGCTTCACCGGGTGTCCGTTTGATCCCGCGCCGTCGTCCCGCTCATCCCAGGGCTATAGCCAGTGACCCCTTGTGTCCTATCTTGAGGAGGGGTTCTCCAGACTGTCGAATGGTCGGATATTGGCGAAAAAGCGACCGTTAATGAATAGTAACGTCTAACTATTCATTTTGGGCTCACTAAGGGCTAAATTCCGATTAATTTCGTTCCGAGTGTTATGCTACGGGCCAAAATGGCTTCTTTCCATTTTTCATGCCACTTTCGATCACTGGACCTCGCTTTGTGTTATACTGCCCCGGCTTGAACCCTCGGGATCGTCCCTTTGTAGCTGTTTAGCCCGATCCGGTCCCCTTGAGTCATGAATAAAGGGAATATAAATAAGGCCTATTGCGATCATGGTTTGGCCCTGTGGGCTTGCCCCGCCTTGGCCATGACTCGACCTCGCTTCGGGGCCAATAACTCCTTGGGTCGGACCTACTCTTGTTGAGTTTTGTCTCCTTTCTTAGTATTAAATCACGTCGGATCTTAGGCAAACATGCGCACAAGGGATTACCCATGGCTTTGTTGCATTTTCAGCATAAATTAGTTCTGGATTGATATCTGAATGAGCTTTTCACGATGTTCCTTAACCCCAGACTCGATGGCCTGAGGTTACGTCGGTTCGCCTTTGAACCTACATGCGTATGCAACGGTGTTAACGGTGGGTCGAAAGATTTGCGTAGAGATGATTGAGAAGTCCTTCAGATGATTTGAACCCCTTGGTAGGTTAGCCCCAGGGGTTCTACATTCGATATGGGCCTGGGTGCTGCCGCTTCATGCATACCTGGACGATTAAGGGATCGCCTCAGACTTCTGTAGACGAGCACCCACTACATTCCCCTGACATGCTCTGGGATAGGGGGAGATGTTGCCAAAATTTTGATTCTTCGTCGTTTGAGTCGCAACAAAAACAAGAGGAATATAATGTGTGATAGGAGATGGTCAGCCTCAATTGGAGGCAAATGATAATATAACAACTTTACGTACTCCAAGTCTCCTTTGGCATAAGGAATCTCTGTTAAACAAGATAATTAGAGATTTACCTGAGGATTTTAAATATGTTTTTTGGGTTGATGCTGATGTTACTTTTACTAACAAGAATTGGGTAGTTGATGGAGTTAAAGCTCTGCAGGATAATGTAATTATTCAACCATTTGAATATTGTGTACACTTAGAGAAGGATGAGACAGAACCTTCTTTTGACATTCCAAGAAGTTTCAGAGCTAATGAATTTAATCCTAAGGTGTGGAAGAGCTTTTGCTCAAATTGGAAATTATCTGTTTTAGGAAGATCTGATAATTATAATGAACATGGTCATGTAGGATTTGCATGGGCAGCTATAAGAGATATCCTTGAGAAAATGCCTCTGTATGATAGAGCCTTGATAGGAGGGGCAGATCATATAATAGCTCATGCTGCAGCTGGACAGATTAATCATCCTTGTATTCTTAAAAGTTTCACTGATAACCTACCAGAGGTTATGGAATGGTCTCAGAAGTTTTATAACTTAGTCAGAGGTAGGATAGGATATGTTCAAGGAGATCTTTATCATATTTGGCATGGAGATATTGAAAAGAGACAGTACCTTAAGAGAATTCAAGATTTTACTCCAGTAACCAAGCAAATTACTGAGAAAGATGACAATGGACTCTATATTAATGATCAAAGCGAAGACTACATACTTAACTATTTCATGATTCGGGAGGTGATAGACGCACCTGCTCAAGACCAACCACCTACTTTTGAAGGCTTTGGTGGGGGTGAATTCGGAGGTGGAGGGGCAAGTAAATCTTGGGACAATCAAAACTTTTCTTAAATGAAGAAATTAAAACCAATCCCTCATTATAGAGGGAATATTAATACTAACTTGGATAATATGGAAAAACAATTAAAAGACTTTTGCGAATATGTGATTAACCTCATGGAGGCAATGGAGCCGGAGACATGGACAGCTACAGAATACAACATTTATGAATATGCCATGAACTTAATGGAACAGTATGGAAGCAATACAAGTAATTAAAGTAACTTTTGATGGTATGGAGAATAGTTTAGGTAATGCCTTAAACGAAACTCTAGGGCACCTAATGAATAGAGAAATAGAAGGGGATGAAAAAGGGCTGTGTTCTGGACTACACAGCGAAAGGTGCTGAATGCTTGATGGAAGTTGACCTAAATGGGTCGTAAGTCGACTTGGAAAGTCGAAATCTGATAAAATAAGTCCCAAGGCTCTAAGAAATTATGATCTTCGAAGCCCAAAGACTAGGGAACAATGAAATGGGCTCGAAATCCATCCAAGAAAGGTTCCAAAATAATGGGCAATTCAAGACATCACAAATGATGAATAAGAGAAACGATGCAACTTGCGGGCTAAAAATGGGTGTCAACAGTGGGGAGCAAGATAAGGATATCCTCTTCCTCATCCCCAGAGCTATCGAATTTGGTGTCGGCGTTAGCTTGGTCACCGACTAGCTACACCGGGCCTACAATGTTGACCGCGTAGTAGGCACGAAAGTCTGGGTCTTGGTCGTAGCCGAGTCCTCTGGTATCTTTGTAGGAGAACGGGGGTTGCCCCTGGATCTGAGAAGGAGTCCACAACTTGCGAAAGTATCTTCATTGGGCGGAACCTTGCCATTGGGAAATATGCTGCTTGAGGCACATTTCCCGGATATGTAGCGGTAGGTCGTTCAATACTTGGATGGCTTCAGGGGTGTCGTCGACTTGCTTGGAGCAGACAAAATCATCTTCTGGTGTGGCTTGACGGGCCATGCCTCCCTTATAAAAGACAATGGGCTTATCCCTGCTAGCCTTCTTCTTGCTTCTGAGTTATCATTTGTAGGTAACGACAAACGTTGTCAGCCACTCGACCTTGTGTTCGTCTGACGCACACACGAGCTGGATGCAGTCTGGTGGTAGACATATGCTTTTGTCAATAGCTTGGCTAATAATATTAGCCTCGAAATCGATTTTGTGCCTCTCGGGATGATCTGTGGTTGACTTGAAGTTGAGGTGTAGCCGATGAAGCTTGGCCTTCTCCTCATCAATGGAGAAGAGATCATCCTCATCTTTTTCTAAGAGCTAGCCATTTCTTTTGCTCTTGATTACGGGGTATGTACTGATTCCCCCGAAATAAAGCGCAGCACCGGCAAGGCTGCATTTGTAGGATGGGTGGTCATGGATGAACACAGATCTAGAGGAGGGGTGAATAGATCAACCCCAAATTTTAACATTAGTTTTAGTTTCGCACATTTATTTGGCATTTATATCACCGTGATTATTTTCTTAATTTGTTTAATGTCTATGAATCATTGCATGCTTTAAATTGATGTCGTTATTTTCCTTTTTGTTCATTACTTGCTATTTTTGCTTAATAATTAGGCGCGTGCCTTTTCTGGTTAAATAAAGGGGAAACACTGTCCATTGTGCACCAATCTGTACGTGGTCAATCAAAGGAAAAGCTAGTTAGTGTTCATTTTTTTCAGAAATTCCTGGGAGAATTTATCTACACCCTATGGGCGGTACGTACGCACTCGAGTGAGTCGGTAAGTTTAGATTTGTCTAGTGTTTGAACATGACGTACCTGTGTTAGATTGGAGCTCCACCTTAGTATAGAAATCATATTGCATGGGTCATTTAACGGCCACTGAGGAGTGACAGAATGAATCTCTACTTCATCATTGTGTGAGTCTATTGAATCTAGATATTCACTAATTATATTCTTTTAAGATAATACACTATGTCATGAAGCATATACTAACTTACTTGATGTTGCTACTTTTATATGTTCTCTAAATGACACGAGTCATGCGATCTAACGGAACATGTCATGTCTAATAAAATATCAAAATTTAAGTAAATTGGCACGTGTGATTTAAGAAAAATCAAACTTCTATCACACCGTCATACTTTGTGACTCATTGCCACGGTGGTTATGTTAGAATGATCAATTTGATGCGATCATGAGGGTAAATACATACGTAGTTTGAGAGAACAATTGGTGTAGATTTATATTTTATTTAGTGATACGATGAACTTGGTGCGATGTAAATATGTGATTTGGGGTGCAAGGTGTTGGAATTTGTTGTCCATATGTTGATTCAAATTCTTCATTTAATGTTTAGTCTCGTATTGAAAGTTGGAAAGACTTCCTCAGATTTATGAGTTAGAGAGTTATTTATTTATTTATTTATTTATTTATTTATTCGTTTGTTCGTTTGTTTGAATTCGAATTGAGCCTACCGTTGGGCCACGTCTGTTGGACTTCGATTTGAGCTGTCTGTTGGATCGCAACTGTTGGGAGTTGGCTAACAGTTGCTTCCTTTCAACTGTTTATTTGTTTATTTGTTTATTTGTTCGTTTGTTCGTTTGCCGGGCCCGGTGTTGCATATTAAGTTCTAAGTCAACTTATGTTGCATATCATTTAAATCCACACACGATTAAGTTAAGGACATGAAAGATAATGATTCTATTTCATGAGCTTATATTTCCTTCCTAGTTCTTTTTACCTTCATGATATCCTTGATCTCCATGACTATATTATCTTTCTAGTTTGCTAAATGGAGTAGATACCATCTGTTGAAACTACATGGGCTTAGTTGCATAATCTTGATCGATACAAGTTTAACGATTTTCGTGTTATCATATTTTCGACAAGTGGGATAGCTTGCTAGAGTTTCAGGGAAGAACGGTGTCTAAGGAAAGAGGTCCAAGGGGAAATGCTTTAAGTGGATAAGTGGTTCCTTAATTAGGACTTCACAAATGTGAGGAGAAACTCTCACTGTCCCACCTCTTACCAGGCCGTGATTCCTTGATTTTCTAGATAAATTTTAACTATGAAAAATGGGATAGAATTTTTGCTAGAGTTGTTCCTTATTTCTGACAAGTCGTGTAATTGGCAAGATTTTCAAGGAAGAACGGTGTCTAAGAAAAGAGGTCCACGGGCAAACGCTTTATGTGGATAAGTGGTTCCTTAATTAGATCCTCGTGAATGCGAGGAGAGCCTCCCATTATCTCACCTCTTACCAGGTCATTATTCGTCAATTTTCTAGCTAAACACCAGACTATGAAAAACTTGATCTAAACCTATTTTACTAGATTTTTCGCAAAGGCTGATTGTGCCTTGTCCGACAATCTAATTTCTTATCGACTTAATGTCGTTAAACATGATGCCTTCTTATCAACTTAATATCGTTAAACGTGATGTCTTAAATCATCTTTGAACTTCTCTTACAACTACTTGTAATCTTGTATTACTTGTTCCTTGAATGATAAATTTTGCTAGATCTGTACTTTATTTCATGAGCCTTACATTGAAATTCTTTGGCCATACATATTATGTGGATGTCTAAATATACTTGAGATCTATGATCCATAGTCACAATTCCTCACGTTAATGGGGCCTAGTCTGGTCCTGCGGGGAGCGCCCGAAAGTACTTGTGTCTATGGGAGCTATTATTGACATGGTGTGGCATTGCACCGAAACATATGTGCAAGATTCGTTTATGACATTCCACAAATTCGTGAAATACTTGACCTTTAAACAAAAAATTGAGCCTTTTGGCCCAAGCCCATACCCTAGAGATGTAATAGAAGTTATTTCCTTACTTAAAGTGGATAAATAGGGAAATTAGAGGTTGAATTAGAATAAAACTCAAAATTTGAAATTCTCGGACAGGTCGTGGCCTATCGCCTGACCCCCTTCTTTAGAAGGTGGTCAGTGACTCGACCGCGATCTAATTCCAGAACTGGGAAGTTGATAAACACGAAAAACTCATATTTTGATCCATGAGTTGGCCACGATTCGATGTGATCTGAAGTGAAAACCTACCCAGGACTCTTAGGTGATCGACTTGACATCCCATAGGACTCCTAATTTGATTCAGACCTAGCCCTAGATCATTCTATATAAATAGAACCCAATTTCATCTTGCGCGAACCCTAGTTTTGGATCGCGTGGATCGAAGGTATAGTATCATCATCTTAAGATCTTCCGTTAGAGCTTTTTCTTCCCTTTAGTATCTTCTAACATCCCTCTAAATCTCGTGTTAGGAGAACAAGCAGTCAAGGAGTTAGAGCTAGCAGAAGTTGCTAGTTCCACACAGGATGCTTAGGAACAAGAGCCTTCTTTCGGATAGAAATTTCAAGTCTAGGAGCAATCCCAGAGATAGGTTGTCTCATGAATGGCTTAAACATTATGTTAGGATTAAAATCACTCTTTCCTCTCTCGATTTCATGCATCATGAACGGAGTATTTCAAGTTTTAATATGATCGCGTAATACATTTTTATAGTGCATGTTGTCCTTGCAACGTAGATGAAAAAGATGATAACTTTAATCAAATTCAAGCCTTCTCATGCATTAGTTACATGCTATCATGCTTCCTCTTTCAGTTTCATGTTAGACTGCATCTTTATTTGCTATAGAAAGGGGCCCTGCAGGCCGACATTGCCTCTATCTGACAGTAGAGAGATAGCGATTTACCAGGAGCCGTGACCTGAAGTCGTGGATGCCCTATTGATTGCGACCTACCAGAAGGCGGTCGGGGTGTAAACCGTGATCTGATTATAGTAACTAGACCAACCCTATTATTTTCTGCTTTATATGGTTATATTCAACCCGTATTCATTTATTTGTTTTTCCTGACCGTATCATGATTGCATATTGTGTTCGAGCATGGTTTAAATTAGCTGTGATATTGGGGTTTTTATCTAACAGATTTGATCAAGGAGATCACCCATTAGAGATACACATTTGCAGGAGAAAACTAAGTATTTCATTCTTTGGATTCATCGTTACAAAATACATGAAATCCCGATTACATAGTCGGGTCATTTGATTTACATGTGGCCTAAATTTCACCATCAGAGTAGGCCGCTGAATGAGTCTCATAGAGATTAAACCCTTCTTTTGGTATGTATATGCAATTTCGGTCCTATCATGGGTATCTCTACAATTTTTCACTTTTGGTAGTATTTTTGTAATTGTTTCACTTTCGGGGCATTTCTGCAATTGTCCCGTCATTGGGGGTATTTATGTAATTTGTCCAGACCAAGGATATTTTGGTAACATCTGGATTGAACAGAGATTTTGTATAATCTTGGCAATAGGTGCAAGTCTCTCATTGGGAAAGACTCGCTGACCACAGACTCTTGGGAGATTGCTTCCCCTTCTCGAGCTCTCATGAGTTGAGGTCCAGCTTCACGCGTCCATCAGCGTAACGCCGGGGATCAACCTGCCCGGTCAGGTCGCGGGGTCAAGGGGCAGCACCCCTTGCGGGGCATTTTCGGGGGGTCCGCCCCCCCAGAAGAAAAATTTTTATAATTCCTCTGCGAGGAATGGCATAACCTGATGTTCACAGGCAATCAAGGCTTTTGGTTGTACAGGACCCTTAGCTCAGAGGCTATCAGGGTTTTAATTGTACATGACCCTTAGCTGTCAAGCGATTAGGGTTTTGATGGTAGATGACCCTTTGCTCGCAGGCAATTAGGATTTTGATTGTGCATGATCCCTTGGCTCATAAGCAATTAGGGTTTACACAAGTGTCTTGATCATATCCGGGATGCTTACGTAACCACATCACAAGATTTTAGCGATTTCCCTATAGAGAGAGATTTTCTCATTTATCCATATAGGTTACACAGTTCACGAAGGATTGTGATGCACATGGGTTAAGTGAGGGATATATGTCATACCCTCACAATACAACCACAGTCACCACACGAGATGGGCCTTCAAGAGAAACACAAGCACTAAGCATCAAGCACCAAGCACTCACTCTCTGCCTGCACTCCTCATCCTACTCTTCCTTCTCTGTGTGCCCTCAAATGGACCCCGCCGCATGCTGCCCGTTTAATTTTTAATTGTTCTAGATTTGTTTTAGACATGTTGGATTAGTTTCACATAATTTTATTCTAAGCCGCATGCTGCCTGTATAATTTTTATCTGCTCTGGGTTTGTCCCGGGCATGTCGAATTAGTCCCGTATAATTTTATTTTATGTCAGATGCAACATGTTTAATTTATTATTTATTCTGGGTTCGTCCTACACATGTCGACTTTATTATGCCTATTTTATTTTCACTTCATTCCACTTATTTGGCTATTTGTTTGTTATAAAGGACTGTATGTGATGGCGGCTCTGTCATTTCCTCTCCCCTATGACGATGTTCTTACCGATTACTCCGAGGAGTCGTCCCCGGAGCGTGACTCTCTCCCTTCTTTCTCTCTTACAAGGGTTTTGACGCCACTCTGGGTGATGCTGGGTATACCCAGAGGCCATTTGGCGCAACCCGTGCAGATGGAAAGAGAATTAGAGCCACCATCGTCATCGTTCGGAGAAAATAATTTTGAGCCGAGTGCTTTTGTGCACGCTCTTGTGGAGGAGCTGTCCCCTCGACGGCGTTGCCTTACTGCTAGAGAGTACTGGCAGAGTTTTCACAGTGCTCTTCGGGGACCGTCCCTGGAGACTGCAGCGAGTGTGATCGCAGCACCACCAACATGTGTACAACAGAGGCGCAGAGAGGGTGGACATGCAGACGCCGCGAGTGTGGTTGTGCAGCGTCGGGCGAGCTCTCTCCCCTTACCAGGGAGAGATCGAGTGCCTAGACCACCGACTGCCGCGACTTCTGCCACAGTAGGGAGAGTTGCAGCAGGGAGCTGGTAGGCCGCTACCCAGTTACCAACTGAAGAGGTTCCCTTGCGTCCACAGACGCCACAGCAGCTTTCAGAGCCCTCCTAGTCGGCACGGGTCACCACCGATTAGGCCTCCGGAAATACCACCTCCATCATTGTTTATTCCTACTATTCCTTTTATGACCCCAGATGGGGAGCTGGTAATACTTCATGGATATGTACAGTTGTTGTGAGTATGCATTATATACAGTTCCTTTTAGTAGTATACCTTTTACTCCGCATTTTACGCGTGTGTCTATACACGCTTGCAGCGGATCATGTGCATATTATACTAACATGTTTATAAAATAGTAGTATGGCAATTAATTTTTTATACAATCAGCGATGGAAAGGGCACTGTATCAAAAACGAACACTTTTTGTATCAAAAATGAACTATAAACACCACCGTACCGACCTAAGAAACTGTAAATCACTGGGATTATATTCTGGCATATGTTTGTTAGCTCCCTATAAAGAATTTTTAGAATTTTCTCATGTGTAGCCCTCCCGGTATCTTTATACTGGGTGGTTTTTTAAAAAGTTCCTAAAAAAGCCCTGAAGGCCTAACAAACAAAAGTAAATTATGGTAGACATTGTCAGACCCAAAAAAAAGTGGTCAACTAAACGCCTGATGACTATAGGCGGTATCGCAGCACTGGTATTGTTGATTGCAGCAAGTTTCTATTTTACCTCTGGGAAAAACGCACTAAACGTTGATGTAGATAGGATTACGATAAGCGATATTATCAAGGCCCCCTTCCAGGAATCGATCCCCGAGAACGGGACCGTGATGCCCCTGACCACCATTTATCTCGTAACCGAGGACGGCGGCCGCGTGGAAAAACGCTATGTGGACGACGGCGCCATCCTCAAAGCAGGCGACCCCATCCTCAAGCTGTCGAACCCGGACGTAGAGATCGCACTCGCTAACCAAACCACCCAGGTCTCCACCATGCTGGCCACGATGCAGTTCAGCCGCGTAACCGCCGAGCAGAACACGGTAACCAAGCTCAACAATATGGCCGACGTGCAAAGCCTTTACATAGAAGCCAAACGCGTCTACGACCTGGACAACAAGCTGTACCCCGAAAAGGCCATCGGCTCCCAGGAATACCAAAGCGCCGTGAACAACTATAATTATTATAAGGAAAAACTCCGCCTCCAGCAGGAGATCCTCCGCCAGGACACCCTATCCCGTGAAGCCCAGACAGCCCAGGACAAAGAAGCCCTCGAACGTGCCCAGCAAACGCTCAAGATCGAGCAGCAAAAGGTCGATGGCCTCACCATCCGTGCCCCGGTCGACGGACAGCTCACCGCCCTGGATGCCGAGGTCGGCCAGTCCAAAACACCCGGCTATGCGCTCGGCCAGGTTGACGTGCTCAGTGGCTTCAAGATCCGCCTCTCGGATGTCGATGACCACTATGTCAACCGCGTCTTCACAGGGCAGACGGGAACGTTCCAATAGTTCTAAGGTCTATATAATCCTGATTATCTTTTTTGAGAAATGATAAACGAGATGCTAAACTCTTTTGTTGAGGAGGAGGTTCATTATTTGCTGTTAGATCTATACAGCCGCCATCTTTCCTAAGAAACGCTAAGGCTTCTGCGAAGGTCATTTTTAACATTAAATTAAAAGAAGCTAAGGATGTTTTTCTTTTGATGCATTCAAGATCTGTTTTGCTTATTCAGAGACTTTAGCCTTTATATATTCTAACTCGTTCTGAACTTCGACTAACGCTGATGAGATATATGCTACACTATGTTGTAAGTTGAGGATGGAAGACTTAGTTTGTAATTCTACTTGATGAGGTTGTTTATATTCTATCAACTGTCTAAGACTAGTGAGTTGTCCAGCAAAAGTTTTTTGTTGGTGTAAAAAGGTTTCTAATTGATCCTCTATATAATATATTGCTAAGCTACCTCTATGTGTTCTTCCGACTAGTAGTCCTGACATATCTACTAAACTAGTATTTACTTGTTCTGATTGTTGTTTTAGGTGTTTTGCTAAAGCACACAAAAGATCAACAAAGGTGTTTTCACAAGGAGTACCGACAAGAGAATGAGATGACTTATGCAATTCGACAACACAAGAGATGCTCCTCTATTTTTGCTTTCTTTTTATGGTAATTCCTAATCTCAAGATCAAGATAGTCCAATCTATTCATAAGTATATTACTTCTGAAAGAATCAAGAGAATACTTTCTATTCGAAAGTCAGATACTTGTTAAAAGCATGATCTTTACCAACTCCTTTATCTATTTTTTGGAACCAAAGACTTCTTGACCGTATGGAAGGAGACACAGGCCAACGCGTACTACCACTCCAACGTCTTCACACGGCTACAATGACTTTTCTCAGGCACTCCTATAGAGCTCTCACAACTCAGGGACAGGGTGACAAAGTCAGTAATTCCGCCAAATAAATAAAAGAACTAGCTCTAATACCATTTCTTAACAAGCAGGAGAACCGGACGAATAGATTGAATCCTTCAGATTTTAACACAAGCAATAGACTTGTAAATAGACTAAGAATATCAGGTCTAGAGATTAGTCATGCATAGAAAGGAGCAGCAGTAAGAGAGAACAGAGCTCTTGACTTGTATGGGAGAGTTTACAAATCTGATCAATATTGACCTTCCTGATCCGGATGCAAGATTGTATGTGGTAAGAAAGGGAGATACCGCTTTGGAGCTGGCACGCAGGTTTTATTCCAAATCCGGCAAAGAATCATTGGGACAAGTACAGGAAATAGGTGAGGATTTCAGGAATTATGTGGATAAGCTTGTGAGGTACAACAAAAATACGCCCGGTGTTTATTACAACGGAGGGAAAAATTGGAACGATGTGCATTTACTGGCAGGTTTCATGATCTGGATCCCGAGCCCGATGACTATGTACGAGATGATTCAGGCAACACCAAATTCTGAATTACACGGAGCATCTGCTTATAAAGCACTTGCCCAGGATGTTTTTGATTATGCTCCTCAGAATTTGCTGATCCATGAATTGCTGAAACTGTGGCGATCCATTCCGGCAGAAGACATCAACAAGGGACTCCAGGCTGTGGATGACGTTTCTTTGATGATCCTGAAATCACTTCGCATGAAGAACATGGAGTGGCTTGATGCAATCATTGCTCTTGCCTCACCGACAGCTTTTGCATCTGTTAAGCTTCTCGCCTTCATGCGGGAAATCACTATAGGGTACATTGAGCACATGCGCTCACTGGATGCAAAAACGCGGGTAAAAAGTATGGAGCGCTTCCTGTACAGCCATACGCAAGTAGATTATTACGTAGGAATCTTCGAAGGCATTGGGGAAGGACTCATAGACTGGTTCAAGGACTTGTGGGGAATGTTTGAAGGAATGTACGAACTGATTGCAAAACTTCCGGAGTACATCGAACAAATCCGGAAAGTCTCCGGTGAGATGGCAGAGATAGTTATTAACCTCATCCTATTCCTGAATGATCCGTCATCCGGTTCTACGATAGAAGACATGCTAAAGAACTTTGATCCGTTGGATATTTTTACCTGGATTGATGCAGGTATTGAAAAAGCCGGACAAAAAGCAGGTGCATTGATCGCAGAAAAAGTGATCCGATTTATGAACCTGACCCCAATTGAAGCCGGTAGAAAAATAGGCTGGCTAATTGGTTACATTATTCCGGAAGTCATCCTTGCAGTCTTCTCCTTTGGAATTGGTACGGCGGTAAAAGCCGGTGTGCAGGTATTCGCAAGGGCAATGAACCTTATATTCCGTATCCAGGGTTTCTGCAACCTCTATAAATAGCGCCCAATTCACAGTGCGCGACGGGGGGCTCCTCTTCGGTTCGGGGCAAAGTCATGCTGCATCGCCGACTCGTCTCTTTGACCCCAACCTGCAGAGGGAAGTATTAGCTTCAAATTACATCGCTCAAGGCTCATTTTCTTCCTTCCTATCTCTTGTTTTATCCCTCTAATTTTCTCAAATCATCACAGATTCCTATTTTTCTGCTACATCTGTATTTTTTTGCACTTACGCATCTCCGTTTTCTGCAACCCTACTACGTGTTAAATCCTCCTCTCTGTTTCATTCTCATCACAACATACACGCCTATTATTTTGTCCCTTTTACAGGGGTTAAAAACCTCCCTGATGCGCTCTTCCCTCAATTTTTCGTGCTTACTTTATGCACTCCAGGATAGATAATATGCTTATAGTTTCTAATGGATTTTTGCCTTTGTCTTGGCTTTGTTTTGCAAGAGAGCAATGATAGAACGTGAGGCCCTCTTCTTCTAGCTAGCTGGAAGGTGAGGAGGTCTAATTCCACAAGTTCCCCACACCCCATTCCTCAAGCGCGATCATGTGTAGCGGTCACCCTTGGCCGTGTCTTCTTCCTCATTTTCCAAGGTACCCAGTGCCATCCTCATCTTTTCCTAGTCCTTTTGGCGTTGTTGTAACTTTAGTGGCAATCACGGTTAGTTCTTATATCTCCATCACCCCTTTTCCTTTGTTCATGCCCTTTTATGCTTGTTCATGCATAATATTTATTAGTTTGTGGGGGTGGATATAAATATGTACAGGCTTATTTTTTGGCGATCATGTAGGACACCTAGTGCCCATTACGTTATTCATACTTTCCTGTGAGTTTGGTGTGTGTGGGATTATGTTTAGATAGTGTTTCATCTCATTTATTTCTATGTTTCTACATGTCTAGGGTATAGTCGCGGTCGCCAGGAGACCACTTCTATGAGAACACGGTCCCCATGGGACCACGTTCTGATTCTGGCAGACTCTGTGCACAAGATCTCAGGCACATCTTTTTGTGACAATTTAATACACCTTGAGAGGTCAGATCATTCTATTTTTGGTCCCATTTTGTAGCCCTTTATATTGTCTTTCACTGCATATATCATTTGCATTATTTGGGCCATGTTACCTGATTAGTAACGCGCCGAGGCCCTTTTTTTCATTTGATACATGTATCTTATTGATGCACATCTTTTGATAGAATTACTGTCGTGAATAATGGTTACGAATAATAATGTAATTTGTGCTCATTTATCCCCCTAAAAAACGAGAAAAAAACGCTTATTTATCTCATATAACTTCTCACTTGCAGTGGTCTCCGTTTATCTGTTGCATTTTTCACCCGTCGTTTTCGTGTGGTTACGTGATTTTCGTATGTTGACCCATTAAAGGTACCGCACTCGATCCAAACCGACAAAGAGTTTGGATATGCCCACCAACCCGTTAACAGGATTCCAACTTCCTGAACAAGGTAGTTAATCGCATCTGCGTAGATCTGAATCCAAAAGCCAATGTAGTTGATCTGAAACCAACCAACAACAAAAAAAAGAATCACGAGTCCATTCTTCCCCCTTGTTCTGATGTTTCAGAAAATTATAACGGGTCCGAATCCGTCCAGTTAAG
Source organism: Amorphophallus titanum (assembly GCA_024336825.1). NCBI lineage: Eukaryota > Viridiplantae > Streptophyta > Magnoliopsida > Alismatales > Araceae > Amorphophallus > Amorphophallus titanum. The sequence continues at coordinate 23,181,088 of JANBPO010006859.1, forward strand.
TATTTGTTTGATCATCCTAACTGGGATCTGATTCAGGTTTGCATGCGTTTTGCTTGATTTGGGTTTGCGCACCAGATGGTTATAGAAAGTTTATGTCAAAGTTTGCCGACTCGGTGACTCGTACCGGATCGAAATCGCTCTGATCAGATATAATACGTCCGAATCGCATTCGCCTCCCACCCCACCGGTAGACCTTTCTTCTCTCATTCCGACGCCCTCTCATCCCGGCAGCGATTTCTTCCCTCACATCGGTGCCCCCTCCACCCCGATAGCCCACCTCGGCGCCCCCGCTCCACCCTCGGCAGTCTCCCACCACGGGTCCACGACTGACAATGTCCCTTTCGGCCGGATCATGGTCGCCACCGTCGAATCTCATCTACCACCGCTGAATCTTTACCGTCACCGTCAAATCTTATCTGGAGCATGTTTAGAAGGTCACAGAGAAAGGTAGAGAGAGAGAGAGAGAGGAGTGACTCGGTCCGAGTCATTCGAATCGTGTCTAAGATTTTTGTGAATTCGAGTAAATTCGCCCGAGTCACCTCGACTCGAGTCGACGAATCATAATTTGTACACATCTTCCCCGGCCGCCGCGGGCGCCCCGGGGGCGGGGGGGGGTGGGGGGGGGGGGGGGGGGGGGGGGGGGGGGGGGGGGGGTCGAACAGCGCGCGGGTGGCCACGCGCACGCCGGAAGGTGTCTGAACCGCCTGCATGCGCTACTCCGCTGCGCTGACCTGAGCGAACGCCATCTGCTCGACGGCGTCGGGTGGGCTCGGCCCCAGGGCCAGGCCGGCGCCCGAAGCCACCACGCCGAGCCAGTTCCGATAGAACCGCGACGCGTTCTCGCGCCACACGGCCTGTGGGTGGAAGTCCGCGGCGATCCCGTCGAAGGCGTTCATGCCCTCGGTCACATGGCCCGGGCGCGCCTCCAGCATCAGCGCCTGGAGCGCGCCGTGGACCTGCGGATCGAAGTAGCCGCGTGGCGGGGCCGGGACCGCCGCCTGTTCGCCGCGCAGGAAGCGGGCGAAGTCGCGGCGGAATTCGCGCAGCAAGGTCTCGCCCTCGTACTCCGGGTGGCCCTGCAGGAAGACGAACAGGCTGGGCCCCTCGCGCACGAACATGTCCACGCCGACCTCGGCGGACCGGGTCAGCACCCGGTAACCTTTGCTGCTCAGGTCCTCCGGCGAAAGGCAGTTGTGGCGCGAATGCGGGGCGCGGATGGGTTCGGCGAACCCGCGGGTGAGCTTATGGTCCGCCGCCCGCTCGAACGGGAAGACGCCGGAGATCTTCGCGCCGGCGCGCAGCCGCTCGATCCCGTCCAGGTGGAGCACCGCGGCGTGCGCGGCCAGGCAGGAGAAGATGGCCGAGGCGGTGTTATCCCACGCCCAGTCGATCAGCCGGGTGAGATCGTCCCAGTAGGGTTCGTCGACGAGGCGCGGCGCGCGCGGCTCGCAACCGGTGACGATGACCGCGTCAGCGCCGGCCTTTTCCAGGGCGTCGGTCCAGGCGTAACGCTCGCGCAGCGCCGTTTTCCCCAGGTCGCCGCGGGGCAGGCTCGGCAGGGCGTAGAGCGCCAGGCGCACGTTGCAGACCCCGTCGGCCGCCTCGGCGAGGCGCGCGGCGAACTGCTCCTCGGTGGCGAGCAGGGCCGCGTCCGGCATGTTGTTGACCAGGGCGACGGTGAGCTGGGGCCGGGCCGAGCGGCGGCCGCGCGCGCTGACCGCCGGCGACGACGGCTCGATCCGCGGCGCCGCGGGGCGCGCGTCCAGGGCCTGGTCGAGGTCTTCCAGGATGTCGTCGATGTGTTCGTCGAATTTTCTTATGCTCTGATTGACATGAATGATATAAACTCATCATGCATATTGAGTTCCTTCCGCGCTCGAGATGTGACATTGTCGAAAGCACGAGCCATGTGAGCTTGGTAGAGTTGGACGTTTTGTTGTGTCCGGAGGTGTTTTTCTTCTAGCTCAGTAAGATCCTCCAGTCTTCTTTCAATGTTTGTTTGTTCACCACTTGCCAAGCCATGCTGGACAGCGAGTCACAGTGAAGGCACCTCTAGCTCTATCGGTACCAATGCTTCTAATCCATACACTAGGGAGAATGATGAGTAGTCGGTCGAAGTCTTGTAGACTGTACAATATGCCCATAGTGCCTCGTACATTTTCTCTTCCCAGTTTCTCTTGCTAAAGGTGATGATTTTTACTAGTAGGGTGCAAAGGGTCTTGTTGAATGCCTCAGCAAGCCCATTGGCATGTGGATTGTAAGGGGACGACATCCTCCAATAAATTTTATACTTATTGACTAGCCTGTACACCTTCTGGTTTTTGAAATGGTTGTCATTGTCAGAGATAATTCGGCTGGAGACCTTAAACTGGAATATTATATTCTGAAAGAAGAATCTAGCGACCAACTCCCCCGTCACTTCTCTTAAGGCCATGACTTCTGCCCATCTGGAGAATAGTCTGTGGCTACCAGAATATTTCTGCACCCTGATGAGGATGCGGGCAGAGGACCCACCACATCCGTGCCCCATTAGGTGAATGGCCTGCTCGGGATGGCTGGGTGTAGCGGTGCCGGTGGCCTTCTAGGCACGGTGGCGTGTTTTTGCCATTTTTGGCAAGACTTGGTGAACTTGTAGCATTCATCAAATATGGTGGGCCAGTAGTATCCTAATTTCTTTATTTCGATTTTCATATTCAGACCCGCCCGGTGCGCCCCGGCTGACCCAGCATGAACCTCTTTCATCACCTACCACGCTTCTTCTGTAGACAGACAACAGAGTAGAATTTTCTTCTAGGTGTCTGCCAATATTCAGAACAAGGTTTTGTTCTACATCTCATAAGAATCTTTGATTCTGAGTAATTTCATTCTTTGTTCTTTGCCCTTCGGTAACTGCGGGTGCTGGAACCAACGTAGGAGGTGCTCTCGCCAGTCAAGCTGTTGGACTTCTTCCACAGTCAAACTCCCCAACACGGAACTGAGCTCTAACACACACGTAGGACGACGCCTGCACACACACGCGGACGCACCCCCAATACACACACATACACGGAGATGAAGTCTCCAACACGATCCGATGATCGGATCACAAACACACACACACACAAACGCTGCAACAACCGTAGCACAATAAACACACATGATCACACACCAGTGATCAAACCACACACATATTTCTCCAAGTTCAGAAAATCAAAAACAAATATGCTAGATGTGCTCAAACAAAATAGAACTCATGAAAAACATCACAAATGAATAGATAAACTATTTGGATCATATCCCCCCTGATTTCCAAAGCCAATGGAGCTGCTTCTTCTTGATGCGTAGTCGGACGGTGACGATTTTGACGTCCTCTCAATCTTCTCTTCAAGACGCTCCCTTTTCTCTTCTTCGACGATCTCCAAATACACCTTGGGGTATATCAAATCCTCTAGGCTTCTTCTCCTTTTCTTCTTCCTCCTTTTCCTTAGCCTACAAGATAGAAAGAATGAGCATTAGTGTATTTCCCTTGTCAAATTCGGAGGTCACATATGTGTATATATAAGAGACATGAAAAGACCCATATACCCTTCACAAAACTCTTAGAAAATCCCTCTAAGATATGTATAATAACTCTATGGGTAAATGGGTAAAAGTGGAGCACAAATGGATTTGGTTTAGATGGGTTGCGGATTCATGTTTTACATTTTATGCCGTTTTCGATCGACCTAAAGAAGGGGTCGGTCGACCAAACTTTTACAGAGATTTTTAAAGGGAACACTGCAAAGTTCGGTCGACCGAACTACCCACTTCATTCGACCGAACTCTGCAACATCCAAAGTTGCAGAAGTTCAGTCCAAACTATGATGAAACTCCTTTACCCAAGTGTTCAACCTTCATGAATGACATAAGTGAGATTTAAACTCAATCACCCCAAGTTAATGTATATGAAACACACTCATGAAAACTCATTAATCAAGGAGGATGAAAATACATTCTCAAGTTAATTATCCATACCAAAAGATCAAGATCGTATCACAATGAATTTAAACCACATGAATGATCATCATGTAACCAAATCTTCCAAGATTGATGTGAGCATTGACAAACCAAGTATTCCTTGGTATCTATTAAGATTGGCTATTCTTTTTGGACCAAACAAGTCCATATGCAGAAATTTGAAAGGCATGGATGACAAGGGCTCACTTCTAAATTTGATATATTTTCGAGTTTGCTTACCTAGAGAGCAAGCTTCACAAACCTGGGTGATCCTTTTAAAGGAGAGTATGGGCAGACCTCTTACCATTCCATGCTTGGACAATTCTGACATGTCCCAATCGTCGGTGCCACAGCCCTGCATCACTGAGCTGGTTGGCAGATAAGCATCGATCTTCTGAAAGTGAGGTGCCAAGGTCAACCATGTAGACATTATTTAATCTATGACCTACAAACATCACAGAGTCAGAATTCTTCTCAAATATCTTACATTCCTTAGCATCAAATAGAACCTTGTGCCCATTGTCGCATAATTGGCTTATACTGAGCAGATTGTGCTCAAGTCCTTCTACAAGCATCACATTTTCAATAAACTTGGAGGAATTCTTACCCACGGTTCCTGTGCCAATCACTTTTCCCTTATCCTTGTCTCCAAACCTTACTTGGCCTCCTTCCTTCTTGATTAAATGGCTGCATTTGTTCTTGTCTCCCATCATATGACGCGAGTAACCTCTGTCCAAATACCATTAGTTGTTATGGGTTGCTAGGCAATCCTACACAGAAGACATTAAACAGAAACTTTTGGAACCCAAACAAATTTTGGTCCACAATCATAAATCAAGGCATGCAATAAAATCTTTGGAATCCAGATTTACTTAAAAGTCATCCTTCTTTGATCGGACTAGCACTGGATGCTAGTGTGTCCTAGTTGGTTGGAAGTGTGACAAACAGATTTCATGAATTTCATGGAATGTGGATTAAACTGAGATCTAGATCTTTTGTTTCCAGGTGTGTTGGATTGGGTACAGAAGGTACCCAAGGTTGACTTGTTGTTGAATCCTTTTTTATTGTTGAATAAAATTTTCCAATCAGAATTATAACATGGGTTGCGTCGATGCATCACTCCAGTGTGTCGACATGACTGGTCATGGCATCGCCTCTGTGAGCTAGAGCGTCGACGCTATGAGGTTCGTGTGTTCTGACTTGTGCTAGCTTTGGTCTTAAGAGGATGTAGCCTTGATGGTTCTTCAACAATTAATTTTTCTTTGTCTTTCTCAAGACAAAACTCAGGGCATAGTTTCAACTTGGAATTGAACAACCAGACTTTTTGGTTAGTCTCAAAAATCTTCCTAGAGATGTATTTGTAATGAAAAGTTTTCATTTTGGCCTTGTAACTCATATGATTCTCTACGTAATTCATCTAACTCACTCAGCTGTAAGGCCTGGTTTGCTCTTGCTTGGGCTAGGTCCAGATTGCATTGCTTAATGGCCCAATAAGCTGTATGTTCCAAGACAACTAGGCGGTGACATCCTTTCCTATATACCCCAAAGGGGGACATTCCAATAAGTGTTTTGAATGTAGTCCTATGGGCCTGTAATATCTCATCTAATCTTTCTGACCAATATTTGCGATCCGGTCTGATAGTCTTTTGCAATATGTTCTTAATTTCCCTATTGGACACCTCCACCTGAACACGTGTGATGATGATAAGGTGTTCCCACCTTGTGAGGGATTCTATATTTCCTGAGCAACATTTTGAACTTGTGGTTGGTAAAATGACTACCCCCATCATTGATAATGGCCTTTGGGAACCCGAACTTAGAGAAGATGTTTTTCTGGATGAATTTCAGGACTACCCTATGATCATTGGTTCTGGTTGCCACAGCTTCAATCCACTTGCAGACATAGTCAACAGCTACAAGAATGTACTCATGCCCAAAAAATGGTGGGAATGACCCCATAAAATCAATCCCCCAAACACCAAAAATTTCAACCACAAGGATGGGGTTCAAGGGCATCATGTCTCTTTCATTGTTTGGAACTTTGGACAAGATTGGTGGAAGGTGCGGGCATCCTTAAAGTGTGGCAAAAAATAAGGATGCTTCGATGCTCATTTTTAGGACACATCTTCTAATGACACTATCAGTGAGGATGCAGAAAAGTTCCGGATCCTCCCAACAGTAATATTTTATCAAGGAAAAGAATCAGTCTTTCTCATGCTTGGACCAACCATCAAGAGTTAATCCAACTGCCAGATAATTGACAATGTTAGTATACCAGGGAGGTTTGATTTGTACAATGACTAGGAGTTGTTCATCAGAGAAGGTTTCTCGAATAGGTTAACTCTTTTGCACTAGGATGTCCCCCATGTGGTCAATTGACCATTCAAAGCTTCTAGATGCCACCTAAGCTAGTTTGACCAGCCCCACAAGGGTGGCCAGGACTTCCGTCTGAGTGAGAAGTTATCTTTTCTATTGATCTGATTCCTGGTGCGACTCCTATTTTCAAGGCTCCTTATCCCATGGACCTCTAGCCGTAAACACCAGTCCTTCTTGGTAAACTTACTAACTACACGATTAGTCAAAAATACAGAAAAACTTAAATCGAACAGAAATTATTCTTGCATACCCATTTATTTCATAAACTGTAGTGGCAGTTGACGCCATTTTTTGGAGGTTTTCGTGACTCTTTCCTTCCTCATTTTAAGGCCCGTTTTAACTAGGTAGGGTGCCCGGATGACTTTCCATGATTGAGAGGACTGCTTCTGATATTTATCTCACTTCTAAAATCAATCATCCTAATCATTTTTGGATTAAAAACCATGATTCTTCCCCTATAAATAGAGCCCTACGGCTCTCGCTCAACATAATCCGGTTCTATCAACTATAGGGAGGTGCTGTCAGATTCATGGCTCAAGGAGGAAGTCTTCACTACGTACCCTGCTTCATCCTTTCTCGAATGCTCATCTGAAGCCAATGACATGAGAAACATCCCAGGCTCTTCTATTCCTTCTCTGTTCTCAATTCTCTGTTCCTTTCTTCTTTAACCGCATGCATGCATTGTTCATTTTTTTTCATCTCTTTAGCTCAACCACGTTGAGCCCCCCTCTCAGTGCAACACTTGCACGCACCCGATTATTTTTTCATATCATCATGTTTATCCCCACCCTTTTCATAAGGGTTTAAAGGTAAACACTCAACAGGTGTGTCATCCTTCATGTTTTCACTTTGTATGTTTCACTTGGGATTTTGATACTGCACACTTGGGTCTAATTCCATATTTTTTTATTGGTGTTTGTCTTTGTTTGCAAGGGTAATCTTAAGGAAGACTCTTCATCGGTCGGCCGATCAGAAGAGAAGGAAGACACTCACATCTCCCACGCTTAAGGTATTCTGCGATCCCTCCTCTTATTATTGTTTATATTCATTGAGGCCTGCGGTCTCTGGCGATCACCTTTTCCCTTAGCATCCCACGCATGCACCCATATCCCCTTTTTCACTATTCTTTTCGCCTTATTATTAGCGCAGATTATTCTTTCTTTATTATTTTTAGTGGATTTTTAAATAAATCTATAAATTTGCGATCACCGTTAACTCCTCGCGCCGCTGCCGCCGTTTCTAGGACCGACCGACGCCTCACCTGCACAGGTACCTACGTAGTGTAGTGTGGGTCGCACATTCAACATAGCGTTCGGACTCATGTGCCTTCCAGAACCAGGGGAGTTCCCTTGCTCCTGCTGCGTACGATTAGCCAGCCTTGCGGCGGCAAAAGGATTAGGACGTCCCCCCATGCTACGGTTCCCCGCGGAACTAAAAATTCCGCATTAGGTTAGGGAGCTGGGCGATAATAGCTCCTCCGCATCCCAAAGCGCGCTGCCCTCCTAGGCGCGCAACACTAAGTAATCCAAGCCAACCCACATTACTGACTAACGGTGGATAATCATCTTTCTTAGAGGTACTAAATACAACTCCATGAATGAGCAAAATGAAGGTTGCGTTAATGATAAAGATCTCTGGGGAAACCGCTAAAAAAAGATTGAACATGTAGGAGGGAGGAGAGATAACGAATTCTGCTTTCATTTCCCCGTCTGGAGCACTGAGTTACTTACGGTCCCTCAGCAGGCAGAGGGGAAGGGGATGGAGGTAGGCCCAGCCCGAAGTCGTACAATTCTTGTTCAATAAAAAATCAAGCCCCCCCAACTTTAATCAAAGTTACTTCTTTTAGTGGGCCAACTACAGCTGAAAAATGGAGGGCGTGCGTTAGCGCTCCGGCTTTTAAGCTGTAGTTTTATGGGTATTTGATATATAATGTCGACCGATCGACTAAAACCAATTCTTCTTAGAAAAGGTCGATCGAGGAGTTGTTTCTTCTCCCGCAGTCTCCTTCATCGCAACGATTCTTCCCCGTTCCAGAAGAACTGTTTTCGTGATCGAATTACGAAATAGATATACGAACTGTATAGGATCATTCGCTGGAATGGGATAAGTGATTTTTTTATAGGATCCCAATGGGTTTTTTTTAGTAGAATCCACTGAAGATGCAATAGGTATTTGTGATCGATCAGCTTCCAGTATGACCGAAGACTTTTTATCTGCATCCATAATAACTACACAATCTGGTTGTTGGTTCGACCCGAAATTTATCTTCTTGTTTCTCGAACGGATTTTTTTCGGACTTGAACAACTGGTCAAAAAACCCCCGATCCTCCATTGAGAATCATTGATACAGTTCGTCGCCATTTGTTCCATTATCTCATCTTTAAATAAATGATGGGTCTTTAAAAAGAAGGAACGGCCTTTTTGACGAATGGGAGATCCTAAAAAATGACAAGCGTTTCGTAAACAAATCAGTGTCTTGTCTGAATCGAGAATAGCAATTCCATTTCTTGAACCACAGATATAGACTTTGAAATGATGAGCAGCTACCCGACGGCCTAGATGTGCGTTCGTACTCAGTAATTTGTGAATAACAATAGAATGGATTGTCATTTTCTTTTTCTTGAGATTGTCTCAGGCGGTTAGTTTTAGAACAAGTGGTTAGGGTCCTATTATTAATCAGCTTGTCTGCACGACTTCTATTCTATAATAAATACGAGATTATTGGTCATTGGTGATTTGTGATTGGTATTGGTGGTTGCTGGATTGATTATTACCAAAGCACAGCGGACGTTGAATTGACTAAACCATGCCAGTGGGCCTATCTTTCTCTTCAAGAAGAAGAAGGGGACAGAACCACCGCCAGAACGACCTGGATTGCCCCTCCCCTTTCATAAATCGCACCATCTGTGTTTAGCTTGAACATACAGTGGGGAGGTCACCGAACAAGGGTGACTCGTGGCTCTAAGGAAGCACATGGCTGAAGGCCGAAGTCAGAGAGGAGATGATTTTAATGTTCTGTTGAAGCCTTTGGGTTACGATCCATCATGATCCATCGGCAGTGTCTATTGATTCGCCGAATAACAGATGGACTATGAAAATGTAAATCCTGAAAGCGGGCATCATTGCGTGCCTTCCAGATCTCGTAAAAGATCAAAATAAGAACCAGCCGCTGTAAATGACCAACGGCAGAGCTGGAGGGGCGTGTGAACCAGGAATATATACATGCTGTAATAGAGCTGCGATCGACTTCATTTCTGAATAGAATTTGGTAATGAGACCATAGCCTCGTGCCCCCTGACAGTCCCCAGTAATTGGCATTCTATGTATCGTGGTAATGGGCTTGACTTAGATGGCTTAATCTGCATAATATACTGCATTCACTTAAGCTCAGTTCACTAAGTCAACTGCCCCCCTGCCCGGGTATGGATCTTTAACCTTCTCTAAATGGCCTTCAATCTGCCGTTATCTTAGTCCGAAACCGGATAATAGGATAACGAAAGAGATCTGTCAATGCTAAAGTATACTGCAGGATCTTGGTATGGGTCTACTAGTCATAGGTTGATATGCTGTTAGCTCCACCGGAGATAGGTATGGAAGCCCTATGGGTATATATCCAGGTATGCTTCTAGATAAGAACCTCACGCCATAAACTGAATCCCTATCATGAGCGCGAGCATAATCAACTGGATCTACTGGGTCTATTGTACAGGGAAAGCCATCACTTGTCTCTAGCTCTTGATATGGAAGGTATGCTACTACCACTTCTACCGCTTCTGGATCAACAACTGACTCAACCGTATCTATTAGTTCAGTACCAGTCCTTGATTTATAGCCATAAATCAAGATCTATGCCGAATCGAGTTGCTTAGCCACGAGTAGCAGCTTACTCATAACCAACCATTAACTAAAAAAAAACTGTTCATAGATAGACCGTTGCTCCGGTTCAGCGCTTCCCATGAGAGGATTGGATTGCTTGTATTGGGCCCGCTCTGATAGCCTTTGGGGCTTACTCGATATTAAACTCGGACAATTATATTGCCTGTATTTTGATTTTCTTAATTGTCTGGCTATGTCAGAAGAAAGTGTTTCGATCCAAAGATGGTACCCGTGGGTCCTGGGGTAGTGAGCTAAGACCATACCCTCTAAAGAGTGGTGTTCCAGGGGCCTCTTCTCTGTCAGAAGCTGGTATCGGATAGAGCGGATGAGCCTAACCCTGATGACCCACTCAACGGCAATTGAAGTAGAAAGGAGGACGGACTATGGGAGACTGGAGCAGCTAAGAGCGGTGCTTTCTTTGCGTTATAAATCTCTTTCACCGGCAGAAAATCACACAAGACAATCATAAACAATGTGATGCTCTTTTTCTATTTCTGAAATTGGGGATTCCCAGATTCCTAACTCAAACTAAGTAGTTGCGACCCCTTTCCTTTCATTTAAGGTTTCGAGGTTTTTTTTAATCAAATCGTCTGTGATTATGCTATTTCAGTTGGATTAGCTTCTTTGATGCGAGATTCAAACCAACCCAGATGAAGAGTTTACCATTGATTCCGGAACTTGAACAAAAACTGTTACATGTTCTCATCACAATACACACACATATCTTTTGCACCTTTTTACAGGGGTTAAAAATCCTCCCCCAGTGCGTTCTTCCCCCTTTTCTAGCACTATTTTATCACTTCGAGATTGATGCTACACTTACATATTTCTAATGGGTTTTTCTCCTTTGTGTTTGTCTTTGTTTTGCAAGAGAGCATGAATAGAACGTGAGGCCCTCATCCTCTAGCCGACTGGAAGGAGAGGAGGTCTGATCCCACAAGTTCCCCGCACCCCGTTGTCAAGCACGATCAAGTCTTCATCTTTTTCCCAAGGTACATGATGCCATTGCACTCTCTCTTCATCCTTGTGGCATTGTTAACCCTTGGTGGTGATCACGGTTAGTTTTCATATCTATTCATCGCCCCTTTGTTCATACCTTCATGCCGGTTCATGCTTGTTCATGTTCATATGATACATGCATCGTTTGGGGGCAGGGGTAGCATCTAAACTATCAACAACCTCATCATCTTCCTTCTCTTCCTCTTCTCTTCCGGCCATCAGGCACAGTTTGTCTTCATCATCACTGTCAGATGAGTTGCTCTGATTGTTTTCCTCTTTATCGCACCAGGTGCTTACCATGGCCTTTCCCTTCTTGTTCTTTAACCTAGGTTGTTTCTCCCTCTGCAGCTCAGGACAGTCTGTCTTAAGGTGCCTTGACTTCCTGCAATTGTAATAAATAATTCCATCTGACTTTTTGGCATTATCAGATTTAAACCTTGACTGTCTCTTTCCTGAGGAGTATTTTCGTCTGAAAGTTTTACCTTCCTTCCTCAAAAATTTCTTAAACTTTCTAGTTAACATAGCGAACTCACCTGAATCGTCCTCAGAACTGGAAGAGCTATGTTCACTAGACGACCCTTTACTACTAGAATTTACCTTGAGCACCAGTGGTTTTTCTCTTCTTCTCAGAATTATCGACCCTCTTTAGATTCAGTTCATATGTCATCAGAGAGCCAATAAGTTCATCAACTATTGTGCTCGCTAGGTTCCTTGACTCCTCCACAATAGTGGCCTTGTAATGTGACACCACTTAAGAGAATGTAGCAACTAGATCGAGGATCCTTGGACCTACTTCGCAAACACACGTACAAGAGCAAGGAATCCTCGCGAATTGCCAAACCACCGTGGCACATTACAAGATGAGTGCCTGGGGAACATGAAGTAGCTATGCCTTCCGCGGGGCTAGGAAGACTAGCAACGATAACCACAAACACAAAGGGCCAAAAGATGGCACTTGGTGTCAGCACTGGGAGCCCATTTCTACAAGAACCACAACTATTCAGAACACCTCCCGCATAAATCAATAACAAAAGAAGATAACTGCTGACCTGATGCATAGCGGTTGTCGAACATCTCCTAGGGACAATGTTAATCAACAAGTCTCACCGACGCTAAGAAGCCTTCATTGGCCACCAGGCCACTTATCTTAAAAATGGGCCTGGGGACCTTTGGGGTACCCCTTCCTTCTCAACCTGGATCCTCCAGCCAGGTCACCAATCACTAGCTTCTGACACTTTGCCACACAAACATATAAACCTTGCAAGGGAATGAAAAGAACAAGCCCTGTCAAGTCATCTACCCCCTCGACTCCACTCTCTTCTTCAAGACAGCAAATAAACACCTTTTGGCTTCCAATGGCCCACTTTAGCACCCCCTGGTCCCACCAGAATTCATGGTGCCTCGCCAACTTCTCATCCTATGGGGATTCCCCCCATTTGTCCTACCGGATCAGCTCTCTATCCTCAGCCTGGAACCTATACTCTTAGCCAGTGCATTCTCATCATTCTTCGGCATGCTGCCACAATAGCTACTCAAATACACCAAGAGATACAAAATTTGTCCCACGGGGCTCACCTCACCACTGCTGGTTTGGATGTTATGCCCAAAATTGGCCCAAAAAATCTTTCCCTTGGCCTGAGGTACTTTGCCCTTGCCGAGCTCTTAAAAATCGCTCCCTAATCCCATTGGGCCGGGCTCATAAATGTTTTCACTTGGCTCGAGGCATTCCACTCTCACCGAGCTCTTAAACATTGCCCCTAGCCCCGCTGGGCTGGGCCCATAAAGCTTTTCCCTTGGCTTGAGGCACTCTGCCCTCGCCGAGCTCTCAAAATTGTCCATCAGTCCCACCGGACTGGGCGCATAAAATACTTTTTTCCTTGGCCTAAGGCACTCCGCCCTTGCCAAGCTCTAAAAATTTCCCCCAGTCTTGCTAGGCTGGGCCCATACAATCTTTCCCTTGGCCTGAGGCACTCTGCCCTCGTCAAGCTCTAAAAATTGCCCCATAAGAAGAAGCAAGTCGTATTGCGGGTGCATCAAGAAGTCAGCCCGGCCATCAAATGACTACAAAAGATTATAAATGGGTTAGATGAATATGAACAACCCAAGCTCCAGCCAGTGCAGTTAAAAGAATATGCCCCTTGGGAACATCTAGAGTCTCTCAAGATAGAACAAGAAGCTGAAGATGAATTTTGGGGAGGGATCACCCTGAAAGATGCTCTATGCAAGCAAGTGCCAGCTGAAAAGAGAAAGGAAAAGAAGAAATCAAAGAACAAAAAGAAAGGTTGCACCATCTCCTACAACACTTTGTCAGCTTTGTTCAGCTTGGCCTAAACCTCCGTAGAAGGCAGTGAAGAAATCTGTTTTGCATCGGCTGAAGCAAACCAGGCTGAAACTTCCACCTCCCAACATGCCACTAGGTCCGGGAGGAAGTGGGAATGCCTATCCCCGGCTAATCACAATATCATGATCAGGGGTGAACAGCCGTACCAAATCCCCGAACTTGAGATAAAAGACGCAAGAGTTTTTGCCTCCACCGGGCCTCTACCCCGAAGATACGAGCAGCCAGGGAGTCCCCTTGTTCATTGAATTTTTAATGGAAAAGAAGGGCAAGTAACCATTCCAGCAGTCCGAATCAAAGGCTAAGAGCACATCCACCCATGCGTCGGGTGTGCCATTTTCAGTAGATGAAAGTGGCGAGGGCATCGCCCCTTTTGCCAAGCCCATCCAAATAAAAGAACCAGCCTATCAAATATGTCGGGATCAGACAATTCTCGAACAAGAAGACAGACTGCCTTCCGAGTCAACTACTTTGGCACCAAGCTGCAGCAAGCACATCAAAATTTAAGAAGTGAGACTGGTTAATGTAAGAGCTGGTGCTCAAATATTAAAATAACTAAAGAGAATTCTAGCAAGATTCAACGTCTGAGAGATACTCTCCCTAGATGAAGAAACTCGACAGGCCGTCATTGCAGCCTTACAAACTCCAACACGCTTTGAAAGTTACTTTTCTAAAATATGCTCAGAAGCGGCTATTACCTTTGCCGATGAAGATATGCTTCTGCCAATGGCCAACCACAATAGACCTTTATGCATGAAGGGGTAATTAAATGGCCATCCCATGAACAGAATTCTAATTGGCCTAGGGGTGGTAGTCCAATGATTGAATCAAATCCACGCAATTTTCATTGAGCATAGCGTTGACTCTCGAGCATGATTTCATGAATTTTGAGTTTCATCTTTAAGAAGTTTGAGCTTCATTCATGAAGTCAGAGATTAGTCAGGCTCGACTCTTCTTTATGGAATCCAAGCTTGATTCAGAAGTCTGAGCTTCTCTGGAACTGGGCTTGTAGAAGTTCGAGCTTCTCTAGAACTGAGCCTGCAGAAGTCTAAGCTTCTCTGGAACTGAGCTTGTAAAAGTCTGAGCTTCTCTGGAAGTGGGCCTACAGAAGTCTGAGCTTCTCTGGAACTGAGCTTGTGGAAGTCTGAGCTTCTCTGGAACTGGGGCTGCAGAAGTCTGAGCTTCTCTGGAAGTGAGCCTGCAGAAGTCCAAGCTTCTCTAGAACTGAGCCTACAGAAGTCTAAGCTTGTCTGGAACTGGGCTTAAAGAAGTTCGTACTTGAGCTTGATCGAGCTTGTCTGAGCTTGACCGAGCTTGATCGAGCTTGTCCATACTTGAGCCTGATCGAGGTTGTCCAAGCTTGTTTGAGTTGACCGAGCTTGATCGAGCATGTCCATACTTGAGCTAGGTCCAAGCTTGTCTGAGCTTGACTGAGCTTCTCCGTACTTAAGCTTGGTCTGAGCTTGACCGAGCTTCACATCACTCTTCTTAGCCGTTTGTTAGCCCTACATATCCATTTGTCACTGTTATCATCCATTTGTTACTGCTGCTGGCTATTTGTCACTTCTATTTAGCATTTGTCCCCCGGGCTTATCTGTTGGTTGTTGTGACCCATTGTCGCCTCCATGTGTTTTCTTCACTTGCTATCCCGTTTGAAGTTGGCCCTTGACTGCGTCGACTCAATTATTGCATTGTGTTGACACACTGATGCATAAGATGCCCAGACAAAATGCTTGAATTCTAGGGTCGACTCTGAGAGTCGACACCTTCTTGATTTTTGAACAAACGTTAGCTAAATGCAGTATGAAAATTATTGTAAAATGTTGAAGAATAAAATATGTATCGTTATACATGTAATTTCAGACATAGAATCAAATGACTTCATGTTGTTATGAGATCATCAAAACATATTACTTCAACTAAGCATAAACCCAATGTACCAAAGCATTTACTCATAGATGAGTCAAATCTCCACACTTTTTTTGAAGAGCTCAAGACCTGAATCGGAGGTCTACCTCACGATCAATGGCAGTTCTCAGAAAACCTTTCTATAGATCTGAGGTTTCAAGCACAGTCCCACAGCAGGTTCAAAAATTGATAAAAGATAGATCCGCCTAAATCCATCTCTGATCTCTAGCCCTGTGTTGAAGCACTTCAAGAGAGCTTTCCAACGGTATCTCGTGGGTATCGATCCGATGTCGGGAGTGGTCACAGCGGCGATTCTCGCCGAGTCACGCGCCCGAGAACAGGACGCCACGGCGCCGCCGCCGGTTCCGAGATCAAAACCATCGCCTACATCACCAATTTCCCAGCGGCGGATTTCGGACACAACCACGCCTTCTACGGCCCGCTCTTCAAGGGCGCGCACACCCACGCCACCCGCCACGGCTACAAACTCGAACACTTCTGGCTCGCCGAACCGGGCATGACGCCCCGCCGGCTCGCCCGCATCCTCTCCAATCGCGGCATCCAGGCCGTCTGCATCGCGCCCACCCCCGTCGCCCGCAGCCGCATGGACTTCGACTGGGACCGCTTCAGTTGCGTGACCATCGGCTATTCCCTGCAAAAACCCGACCTCCACCGCACCGCGCCCCACCACTTTCACGGCATCCTCACCGCCATCAAAAAACTGCGCACCCTCGGCTACGAACGCCTCGGCCTCTGCGTCTTCGCCGGCAGCAGCAAACGCGTGGACGACCTCTGGTTCGCCGGCGCCCTGCTCGCGGAGCAACTCCACCCCGGCCTCACGCTCAAAATCTTCCTCTTCGACAACGACTCCGTGCGGCACATCACCCCCTGGGCGCAAAACCACCACCTCGACGTCATCATCAGTGACAACCTCGACGTGCTCACCGAACTCCGCGCCCGCGGCATCCTCGAAGAAACGCTTGTCCTCTCCACCTGCAATCGCAGCGAAGTCTACGGCGTCCCCCCAGAGTCCGCACAAGACAGCCTGAAGGCGCTCGCCTCGTTCCTCAGTGAATTCCACGCTGTCGGCGCCGAAATCCTTTTCAGCTCGCTCTACCACCACTACGATCGCAACGCCGTCCGCCATCTGTTCCGCGTCTCTGCCGGGCTCGACTCCATGCTCCTTGGCGAAGCCGAAATCATCGGCCATCCTGATTCCATTCAAATTTGACCCCTGCCTTTAGTGGTTCATAAAATGGGCGGCACCTCTGAGAATGTTGAGATATAAATCTTCTAATAAACTGCAGGCATCCAATCAGTCCTCGAAGATCCGTGATGTTCTTAGGCGGGGGCATGTCCATAATGTTCTTGGCTTTATTAGGATCGATTTGAATCCCCCGTTTCCTATAAAACATAATAGCTTCCTTGAAGATACTCCAAACACACATTTCTTGGGATTCATCTTCAGCTTGTACTCCCTAGCTCTCTGAAGCACCTTAGCCAAGATAGCGGGGTGTTCTTCTTTGGTCATAGACTTCACGAAAATGTCATCCACGTAGGCTTCCATATAAACATGCATCATATCATGGAATATAGCCATCATTGCCCTTTGATAGGTGGCACCTACGTTCTTCAATCCAAATGGCATTACCACATAGCATTAAGTGCCGCACGGTGTGGTGAAGGAATTTTTCTCTTGATCTTCTGGAGCGAGACAGATTTGGTTGTATCCTGAATAACCATCTATGAATGACAAAGTTTCATACTAGGCTGTGCTATCCACTAATACATCTATGTGAGGTAGCGAAAAATCATCCTTAGGACATGCCTTATTTAGATCCCTAAAATCAATGTAAATTTGCACCTTTCCATCCTTCTTAAGAACAGGGATTACATTTGCCACCCACTGAGGATATAGAACAACTCTAATAAACTTGCCCTTATGCAACTTGTCGACTTCCTCTTTCATCCTTAAGGCCATGTGGGGGTGAAACCTTCTCAATTTTTGTTTAACGGGTATTGCCCCTGGTTTAAGTATAAGTCGATGCTCCAATAAAGAGGGGTCAAGACCCAGCATGTCCTCATATGACCAGGCAAAGGAGTCGATATACTCCTTTAAAATCTTAATCAACTCTTCTTCAACTTCAAGAGGGAGAGTAGCAGCAATGATAATGGGCCTGGGATCCTCATTAGTTCCAAGATTAATTTTCTTTGTAGGTTCATCCACTGCCGATGATGGTTCATCAAATCTCTTCAAATCTTGCGCATATAAGTCTACAGTGGCATCTACATCGCTGTCCTCAAGATCAA
The DNA here is from genome assembly GCA_024336825.1 of Amorphophallus titanum. Taxonomy (NCBI): domain Eukaryota; kingdom Viridiplantae; phylum Streptophyta; class Magnoliopsida; order Alismatales; family Araceae; genus Amorphophallus; species Amorphophallus titanum. The sequence goes on from JANBPO010006859.1 coordinate 23,198,870, forward strand.
CCGGGTCTTTCTAATCCACGATCTCATAGACACCTAGTCCATCATCACTCAAACCTCGCCCTAAAATTCCTCCGTATGAGGAAGTTCTCTTCATAGCCCCCGCAGACTATCCCGGACGCCCAGATCTGTCCCGCCCTGAGGACAGAGCCCTGTTGGGCGACCCGTTTCGCCCCCTTCCCGTCCTTAACTCGCCTCGCCCCCTTCATAAGAGTTCTTCCCCTCCCTGATACGGAACCAACGGCGCCGGCCCCATCACCAGATTCGCTCAGGGGAGTAAAATCCCTTTGGAGCGACTTTCGGTGCGCGGACTGCATCTACAGTACCCGCGCCAGGGCAGAGCCGCGTCCACACCAAGGGAGCCGCCCCCTGATCACGCCGTCTCGGCCCGGGGTTTTGAGGATCTCTTCCCTACATCCCTACCCCTCTCCAGAAATCTGCTTGCACCCTCGAACACTCGCCCACCTCTCCGTTCTATTCCACCATTCCCGGGACACAGTTCTGGCCGCCCCGTAGCACAGAACTGAACCGCCCCTCCCACAGCTTGCCACGCCCAGAACCTCCACTGAAGCCGCCGCCGCCACTTGTCCCACACCTGGCCCCATCAATCACCTCTCCACCAGAAAAAGCCCCACCCCAAAAGCCAACCGGGAGCCCCCGTACCGGCCGTTCTTCCACGGTCTATCGCAGGGACAGGCACGCAGACCAGATTGCAAAGGGTTGACGTTGGACGGAGCACCACCGCTGCCCCGAACCTAGTTGCGGCTCCTCGTCCACGGACAGCACCGGGCGACCGTACCTGCGCCCACGTCAGGTCCTACAGCACGTGGCGAGGTGACGGTCCAGCACCGGCGATTCCCTTCAGCGGTTCCTCGGCGCACGCGCACACCGGGCAGCCGCTTGCCTCCCCGTGCACTTCTTCGCGGACGGCGACCGAGGCATCTACTTCCTACGTCGGGCAGCCGAGCAGCACCCACCTTGGCACTCAGCCCGGGACCACGGACGGCTTCCTCGCAGCCCCTTGCAGCAGCCCGGGAGATCAGTCGTCACCGGCCCCGTGCCCGTCACCCCTCGTCACTTGTTCACTGGATCCTCTTGTGTAGCCTGTTACCTCCCTGTGAGGAGTGGGCATTGTTTTGGGTGATTGTACTATGATGTTTTGTACCAGTGATCAGTGACTTGGCCGGGTTTCTTCCCCACGCCCCGAGCGTGGAGGTACGCGTCCTCATCCTTCTTTGGTAGCTTCTGCTTATTTAGTATTTTATCTTGACGCCGCTGCTAGAGAGCATGATAGGACCCTAGCCTGTTATTTCATATCACTGCTACGGTAAGTGAGAGTGACCGTCCCGTGGCTCGCCCGAGTCACGATTGTGGAGTGACCACCATTCTCCGACCGCCAGTCTCGACTGTGCGGATCCGAGCGCCTCCCTCTAGGGGCGCCGCGAGTGCGTAGCTTCTTGTTCCGCGATATAGTCCCCTTCGTGGGAACCTTAGGTGTCGAGCTTACGCCGCTCTTTGTTGACAATTTGCTGGTCTCAATAGTCCGTGTCTTGAGTCTTCACCTAGAGTCCTAGGCCACCTAGCGGTCCCGCATCAAAGATGCCTTGGGTGCCCCCCTCTCTCTTCCCCTCTTGAATGTTCATCTTCTTCATCCCTCTCTTCCCCTTCAGATCTAACCCTAAATTCTCCATATTTCTGAGTGATATCTCCCTCCCCTTCAACCTCTGTATGTTGTGACCGATCACCGCTGTCGCCGCTGCCGCTCGTGCCGCCATCAAGCCAAGAGGTTCCTGCTGCCCCGAAATTCTAAGTCCCAGAACAGCAAGCTGAAGAAAGGGTCGGATCTCCCATCTCCCTGATCTGATGAAGCTAAGATTTTGAGGGGTGCTTCCACTATCTGTTAGCTTTCCATCAGCATAGGTTTTGCCCCATTCTGACCATGTTTGATATTTTTCCCGTAATTTTCATTCCACCCCTATCAGCCTATCCAACAGCAGATCTGTGGGACAGATCTTGGTAGATGAATTTTCTCACCCCCAAAATGTTGTCAGAACCCTACAAAAGACCTATGTGCGTGTTCCTCTCCCTCCTCTCTATCCACCATAAAAACCCCAGGTCCTAATTCATTCATTTGATTCCTGGTCAAAGCTCATAATGAGGCAGGTTCCAATCTGCCCTGTGGACTATGAGTTTCGGGACAGAACCATCACTCAGTTTGCAGAGCCTATCATTTTCGTTCAGACCATTGGATGGTTCTGGAATTCTAGTATGTCGAAGCTCTTTGAGTTCTCTTCGCAACGGCGCTAACCTTGTCTCGATCTGACATCGTGGCTGGGAGTACGGACCGTCCTCGTCAGGGTGCGCAGATCTAACCTGAAGCAGAGCTGCGGGACAGCCTTGGGAATTAATTCCCAAGACATCACCCACCTCCCCTCCGGTGACCGCTGCCCCCGGGGACCGACCCGGGGCACTCCAGGAACACTCCCGCCTATCGCTGCAACCAAGAACCTCTCCGAACATCACTGTACCAGCAGCGGGTCCCACATGCTGTCCTATGGGCCCGAGTGAGCAGTGTTGAACCGGTCGACCGCGTCCACCCGAGCACCACCGACTGCTGCCCGTCAACCCGAGATTAGTGCTCCCGGACCTCACATGTCACCTTTTACCTCCCTGCGTGGAGTGTGCTGTAGAATGAATGCTGTAATTTAATATTCACTACTGTACCGGGAGTCACGGATCTCGGTTGGGAAGTCTTCCCCACGCCACGAGCGTGGAGGTACACCCGCCCCCTCTATTTGTCGCTTTGCTAGATAATATATACTCTAGAAGCCACTACATCTGAGTAGGTTACTTTTCTAGCCTTATCTTATTATGTCACCGCTGTGAGTTGAGAGAGCGTGACCCGTCCAGTGACTCACTCTGAGCACGAGAGTAAGCTAACCACCCGAGACTCAAAGCCGATTTCTCAACCATGCCGATTGACACGTTTCCCTCGTTGGGGGCGACTGTGAGCGAGTACTTCTGTTTGGGGCACGTTTGCCTCTTCAGGAACCCAGTTAGGTGTTGAGTCTTGTGTGTCATTGCTGGTCGCATCATCTGTAGAGTCACGTCGTCACTTAGAGTCTCAGTTTCGAGTTGAGTCTCGTAGTCGTCCCGCATCACCGGCACACTAGCCAACCTTTCACCGGCACAGCCATTCCCAAGCCCTTCGCCGGTGCACCCTTCAGAGCTTGGCCGGTACACTACCCTACCCTCACCTACACATACTTTGTCCCTTTACATGAACATGCCTTGCACGAGCCTTACACAGACCCTACATAGACCTTGTCCTCCCTTGCATATATATGCACTGACCTTGCCCTTTGCATATTCCCCATGTGCATCGACCTTAACCCTCACGTGCATGGACTTTCATCTTAGTGTGTTGGCACGGATGCTAATGATTAAAATGTTGTTGGCTCGAATGCCAATGGTTAAATATATTCAAATAACTCTGAATATTTTTGAACATCTTTGAACAACTGTCGGTTGGGATGCCGATGGTTGGGTATCTTGAATATCTTTGAATATTTTTGAGTGTGTGTGTTGGCATGGATGCCAACAGTTGAGAAGCTGCCCACTTGGGTGCCAATGGTTACAATGTTGTCTGCTCAGACGTCGATGGTTGAAATGTTGTCGGCTTAGATGTCGATGGTTGGAAAGTTGTCGGCTTAGATGCCGATGGTTGGAAAGCTGTTGGGTTAGATGTCGATAGTTGAGGAGCTTGAATATATATATATATATATATATATTGAACATCTTTGAACATTCGTGAATATCCATCGGCCTGGCCGCCGATGACTAGATATCTTGAACATCTTTGAACATCTGTCAACCTAGACGCCGATGGTGGAAATGCTCCTGGCTCAGACGTCGATGGTTGAAAAGTTGTCGGCTTAGCTGTCAATGGTTCAAAAATTGTCGGCTTAGACACCGATGTTTGAAAAGTTGTCGGCTTGGATGCCGATAGTTGAGATGGTGTCGGCTTGGATGATGATGGTTTGAAGATCTTGAATATTTATTTATTTTATTCTTTGACCAGCTGTCACCCTAGATGGTTGAAGAGCCGTCAGCTTGGACGTCGATGGTTGAAGAGCTTGGATATTTTTTTTGAGCAATTTAGAATGGCTGTCTGCCTGGATGCCAATAGTTGAAGAGCTATCGACTTGGATGTCGATAATTAAAGAGCTTGGATATTTGTGAACATCTTTGAGTAGTTGTCAGCCTGGGCGTCGATGGTTGAAGAGCTGTCAGCTTGGATGCCAAGAGTTGAAGAGCTTGGATATTTTTTTGAACATTTTTAAATAGCTACCGACCTGGACGCCAAAAGTTGAAGTGCTGTCGGCTTGGTTGTCGATAATTGAAGAGGTTGGATATTTGTGAACATCTTTGAGTAGCTATCGGCCTGGACGCTGATGGTTGAAGAGCTGTCCACTTGAATGCCAATAGTTGAAGAGCTTTAAGATTATTGAACATTTGGTTGCTCCATTTGCTGAATTCTATGTTTTGATAATGTCAATGCAATATTTGTTGGCCTTGCCGGAGATCACGCCCGGCTTGAAATCGGCCAGCACCTGGGCCTGGCGCTCGCGGTCGTAGCGCAGGATGCGGGCCGGGCCGGCCTCGAAGTCGACGTCGGCGACGGCCGAGAGGTCGGTCAGCTTGCCCGACAGTGTCGGCACCTGCAGGCGCCGGATCACGCTGAGGTCGCTGATCGACTGCTCGGGCAGGCGCACGCGGATCGGGATGCGGCGCTCGCCGTCGGGGAACTTGGCCACGTTGGCGTCGATATCGCCGATGGTGGCGACGCGGGCGATCTGGCCGAGGGTGTCGGAGGTGACCCCGAGGCGCGCGGCCTCCTGGGGCTTGGGCCGGATGATCAGCTCGGGCGAGGCCGGCGGCGTGGCCAGGCGCGGATCGCCCAGCAGCTTGTCGAGGCCGCGCATATGGCGCACCAGCGTCTCCTGGGCCTCGGCCAGGGCGTGGCCGTTCTGGCTGGCGAGGATGACGTTGAGGTCGGCGCCGCCGCCGTTGGAGGCCTCATAGGTGACGCGGGCGTCGGCGATCAGGGGCAGCTTGTCGCGCATCAGCTGCTTCATCTGCTCGGTGGTGTGCGAGCGGTGCGCGTTGAGCTTGACGAAGATGCGGCCCGAGGTGATGTCGCCGTTGGGTCCGGCCGCGCCGATCTGGGCGAACACGGTGTCGACGTCCGCCTGCGCCTTGAACAGCCGGTTGGTCTCCAACACCGCTCGCTCCATGTCCTGGCGCGTGGCGCCGGGCGGGCCCTGGATGTCCATGTAGATGTAGCCGGGGTCGCCGGTCGGTTGGAACGCCGTGGGGATGGTCCGGCCCAGCACGATGGACACGATGGTGAAGGCCACGGCGATGCCGACCGAGGCCCAGCGGTGGGCGAGCGCCCAGTCGAGCGTGCGCTTGTAGCGCGCCGGCATAGGCCGGGGCGGACGCGGGTGGGCGTGCGGCTTCAGGAAATAGGCGGCCATCAGCGGCGTCATCAGGCGCGCCACCAGCAGGGAGAACAGCACCGACATGGCGACGGTGACGCCGAACTCGCGGAAGAACTGGCCGACCGAGGAGTTCATCATCGACACGGGCACGAACACGGCGACGATGGTGAAGGTGGTGGCGATCACCGCCAGGCCGATGGCGTCGGCGCCTTCCAGCGTAGCCGATCACTAACATGTAAAGTGCATGTTTACAATGATAAAACTATGACTCCTCTAAAGCAAATTAAACAGACAATGCTTGACCATGAGCTGGAAAACCAACCAGATTAGAGGAGCTGTGGCGATGTATCAGTTGCGATTTGAAAATGTTTTCTATTTCTAAGAAAAAAAATGCCAACCCTCTTAATGAAACATAATATTGCTCATATCATTAGTGTATTTTGGTGAGACACATTTTGTAAAAGAAGTACTCAATTTGATAAAATAAGATTGCTCAGCAAGATAAATTATGTGTCCAAAGCATCACATCTATCTCAGATTTACCTTGCATCATTAATTTCCTGCTTCATAGGGCATTTTTTTTCTCCCTTCTCCCCCCCCCCCTTCTGGCGCATGAAATTAAAGAGCATCTGCTTCCTGCTCGTCGATCGATTGGGCTCTGCTGGCCACAAAAACCAGAATACCCGCAAGATTCTCTGAAAGCTCCCAGCTTTTATCATCTGCTGGATGTTGATGGATCAAGACCACGATCTGCTCGGACTTCCCAGCTGATCTTCGTCCACCCGACATTAGAGCACCCCGTTTCTCCTTTGAACATTTGTCTACTAATAAGTGATCGCTGCACATCCTTCTCAGCTAGTGTCATGGAATTGCCGCCCACTCTGCTCCCATATGCATATGTTAACGTTCCAATTGTTATATGAGGACCTCTTCACGTAACGTCAATTAATTTGGAGTCAAATATTGAACGAATTAAGTTTAAGAGTTGACTTAACATTTGGTTCATGTTCATCTATATATCTCTACTACCATCTTTGTTTTGCGCCCCCACAATTGTAGGTGCTTCATGCTTCATAGTCTTCAATTCGACCGGCCAAGCGTGAGAAATTAAGAAGAGGGGAGAAAGGAGGTATTGCTATGCTATACTTCTACGATTAATGTTCTGTGTACTGTATCTGGTGCACAAAAGTCACATCATTATGCAACCATTGATCTCATTGGTCTTAAAAAAAGTGAAAATATCCTTTCTGCGTATAAAAAGACATCCGCGTCAGATCCGTACGGCGTGCATTTTTGAACATTAAATACGGAACGCGTTCAACGAAAAAATATAGGAATAAAATATTTTGTTGAAGAGTGAAATATTTTGTTTAATTTCTGCTAATTGTGCATGACAAATTGCGTTTTTTGTGAGAGGGAGTGTGAATGATGTTTAAGAATTTAGCTGCATCTGAACCTGCTGATTACCAGAAATATGATGAACAACATTCTTATATCTATTTGTGATTGCTAAAAACATTGCAGAGTTGTATATTATTTTACAACTATATCTACCCACGAAGATCCATTTTAACCTTCAATACAATCCCTAAAGGAGTCTACTTTCAGTCTTCCACTGCTCTTTGGATGTAGGTGCCCCATTGCGTATAATTTTGCCATTCTTTTTCCATTTTCCATTTGTATAGTTGATTGCACTCTTTTTTTGGTTCTGAGAGTGGTTATCTTGACAAGGATTTAAAGGCTTTCTCACATCTCAGGTGCACAAAGCCAGCTAGTTTGTTCTGGTTGTCGAAACCTCCTTGTTTATCCAATTGGAGCAACCTCAGTATGTTGTGCAGTCTGCAATGCTGTGACTGCAGTTCCACCACCAGGTATGCTTTTCAATCTTTAAAGTGCTTTGATTGATTCACCTGTTCTTGTTTTTGAATTTAGTTACAGGTAAATTGATCTGATGTGCCTGAAACAAATACCATTTCATATGTCAGACGTCCTTGAGTGAGGCCTCAACAAATCTATACATTGTGAATGAGGACTAATAACTGTGAAGTGGACAATCTTCTATGTTTCAATAGGCATGCTTAATGGCCAGAAATGACAAATGGTTGTATTTTTTGCTAAATCAATGGTTCCAGAGGAAGAGTGTTATTTTCTGAAACATATAAACCCCTGATGTGTGAGCTTTGTTTTGATGTCTTCCTCTACATGAGCTGTTCAACTCTTTCTCCGCTACTATCTTGTTTGTCTGCTCCAATTCTACAATGCATGACCTCCACATCTTGGTCATCTCCTTCTTGCACATCTATTCAAACTTTTGTTGATCTCATAGGAGGAGTTTATGGGAAGTCATTGTCTTGTGGAGTCCTTGGGTTCATGCAAATCTACAATTTGTATCAGAACTTTTGCAATTGGTTCCTGTCTCTTTCGTGCATAAAGTTAGATTGCATTTCTTAATCCCATGCATTGCATGGAAAAACTCTAAATCTGAAAACTTGAAACATCAACCAAAAAAAAAATGAGTGTACACACATTTTCTGAATGTGTTCTTTTCGTACTGCCCAACATGTTTTTCGTACTGCAAAAATCAATCATAAGACATTTTTTTCCTTGACCAGGTGGGTTGACTCTTTGCTTGGGGAAAATATATCTTCAGCAATGACTTCTTGGAAAAATTTTGTTACTTTGTTTATCTGGGCAGTGGGTTGAGTTTTCTTTCTCATGCTCCACTTATTGATATGCAAAGGAGACAAAATTGTTACATCCTGTGAAGTACAACTTCTGTTGTAGGTGGTGGCAATCGGTGAATGTGGATTGGACTATGACAGGCTTCACTTTTGTCCTGCTGAAGTGCAGAAGAAGTATGCCTAGTATACGTACTTTCTCTCTTTCAGTTTCATGTGCAGATATACATATGAAGATGCCCAAACACAAAAAAGTGCAGTTATTTTGTGCTTGCATATGGTTGAATTCATCCAACATGATGTAGGTACTTTGAAAAGCAGTTTGAATTAGCAGAAGCATTGAAGTTACCTATGTTTCTCCATATGCGTGCTGCTGCTGAAGACTTTTGTAACATAATTGCTCGAAATAAGAAAAGGTGATTTGTTAGCCATTTGAATGGCATTTACTAACCATTTTCTTGTCCAAATGTTTGTCAATTGTTCGTTTCCTTAGAGTGCATAATGAAGTCAAGTAAATTTATATGGATCATTTAGAAATCATGCCAAGACCCAAACCTATTTTCTAGTGCACAAAACTTGGCATTAATCTGAAGGGCAATGGCATGTTTCAAAATTGTGTCAAGATGAAATTATAATGTAGTGAAGAGAATAGAAACCTAAAACAGCATGAGCTAGAATCTTAAAAATCTTAACAATCCACATGGCACTTGAAAGTAGTTATGGACTTGCTCTAGAGGGGGGGTGAATAGGGTATTTCAAAAATTTAGCAAGTGCTTGAACCTTTTAAACCTGATCTTTCGTGTGAATATCCCACACTCTTGAGTCTTGCTCTCTCTCGGATAATGGAATGCCCCTTAGCCCAACAATCACACAAGAAACTTGCAATGGCACACAGATTTTGTAGTGCCTTGATCATTCCGAAAATTACAAATAGACCCTTGTTGAAGGGAAAATTGCACATAATCCTTCATCAAAGGGGAAAATTGTAGAGAGTGGTGATGCGGCCCTCGCGCGCATCGTCCAGCGTGCGCTCTAGCAGTTCGACGCACGCCTGCGCGCCGGGATCGAGGTGGGTGTTGTTGACCGGTTTCACACTCACTGGCGCGCTTCCTTCTTCACGTCGTTGAAATCCGAGGGCTGTGCCTTGCCCGCCACCGCGCGCAGACGTTCGATCTCGGACATCGCTTCTTTGGCAATGTTCGACAGATCGACGCCCCAGTTTGGGCCACTCACCACTTGCGGCATCGGTCCTCCCGGAACTGCATCGGCGATCTGCTTCAACTTCTCCAAAATATCCATCGGCTATCCCTTTCGTTTGCCGTTGTTGCGATAGTTCTTCTTGAAATGCTTGGGCTGGTTGGTGCCGACATGCCAGAGACGGCAGTGGATGCAGCGATAGGGCACCCGGTTCGGTCTGCGGTTTGCCGCCCTCTCTGCGCGCTGGCGGCCGTCGAACGCTTCCTTGCCCGCGCACGCCGTCAGATACCCTGTAGACCCCTCGATGTGATCCATGGACGCCCCCGTGATGCGGGAGCAACCGTAGCCGATTCGTCAGGACGCGCGCATTCCGGGATAGAGCGGGGCCTTCTTGCGTTTGATCTTAACGTTCTCACGCTCCTCGGCGTGGACCTCCTCATCGGTGCTCGCCATCCCGATCGCCCGCAGATGCTTCATCGCCTGCGTCGACGAGTCGGTGAGGTCCTTGTATCGGCCCTTCGGGAATACATCCATTTCGTCGATCACCATCTGCGCCCATTCCCGATTGGTCTGGCAGATCCGGCGGCCGCGCAGACGCGAGCCGGTCATGGCCTGCGGCGCCCGGCACGTGATGCGGTCTTCTTCGCCACGCCCGTCCGGTTCGCCATCGGTGGCAGCGGCAGGCGCCGCGGCGGGTTCAGTGCCCATGGCTTCCATCACCGGCTGCGACGGCGGGGCGGCCTGTTCTTCGGGCGCAGGCGCGATCGTGAAGCTGGGCGGTTCGGCGGCAACCGGGGGCTAGTAAATCGAGGCGCAGCGGCGCACCGCCAGTTTGCGCGCGCTCGAGGGGCCCCGATAGCGCGCCGCGCCGCCGTCGCCGCTGAAACGCTCGCCGATATAGGGCTGGTGCATCATGCCGTAGACGGGCGTGCCGCGATGGAGCAGCCAAAACTCAGGTAACTGCAAAAATAATTCAATCTTTTGCTTTTCATTGAACTTGATTAAGATATATCTCACAACTGTAAAGCTGATTATCCATAAAGTGTCTGACCTGTTGATTGCCATTCCAATATCAAACTTAAAATGACACCTTGATAGGAAAGATGTAGACTTAGTGAAAAAAGGTCATATCCGGAAATCTGTTAGTTTGACAGGAAGATATAGCGAAGCAGGAATTTGAACCACTAAGCAAATGTCATCTATCTGGCATTTTTTGATATTGATTAAGATTTTTTTCTCCCAAAATATGTCACTGGCAATTTCAAAGCATAAAGCCTGGCTGGGATTCCTGCATTTTACAATGATGAAATCTTCTTCACCTTTGTTTTCCTTTATCTCAGGCACCAATGGATGAAAGCAGGAGAAAAACCTAAGGTCATAAACTTGATCAATGAAAATGTATCTCATATAAAGAAACATACCTTTGTTGATAAAGTGGGTGATCCAAGATTCCTCTCAACAAGTTTCCCAGCCCTCCAAAAGGATAATTTTGCACGAGGTAGAAGCAGACCAGAGTCGGTGCACCTACAGCGCAAATCATTCCCAATCTTCTCCACAACTTCAAAACTAGCCATCCCACCTTCTACAACAAGCTCATCACCAACTATGATCCCTGAAAGAAAGGCACAAAACTGATTAATTCCAGACAGTAAGACATCCAAGTTGAATTTGCATATTATTGAATACCTTCGGAGAAACCTTCGTAGTTTGCTTTAACAGTGAATGGTCGAGAACCCTCAAACTTCTGGGTAGTGAATAGCCACGTGGAGCCTTCCTGTGTGGTCCAAGTAAAATGATAATACTAATCAGGCGGGAAACATGGACATCAAAACAAGAGCATGGCATCATAAACATCGAGAGGTTTGGGGGGGAGGGTGCGGGAGGGGGGGTGGGGGGCAGTTGCCAAGCTAGTATAGCAGAAATGGCCAACACAGTAAAGAAAATTACAAACGTTACGCAATCCAGGACTTGTTTGGATTGACGCAAAACACCGTAATCCACTGAAATCCTCCGATGCCTTTGGCCTCTTTACGTTTGGATTCTCATAAAGTACTGAAAACTAAGATCAGGTTCCACTGTCCTACAGAGGAATCCCTTTCCAATTTTCGTGCTAGAAGACCTAGCCGTTGAGGATTTAGGGTGTCTGCAAGTCGCTGGATCACATCAAGCTGCACAGGAACTAGCACGTCGGTCCAGTAAAGGTCAAGGGATTGGAAGCCCAAATCGAGGTATTTAGGAGTACATCCTTTAGAACAATTTGTTCACCTTTATATCGTCTACCTATCCTCCAAATTTCATGGAATTAGGTCAAGAGGATAAGGAGAATGAGGGATGAGAAGTTGTTGGTTTAACACAGACGGGTAGAAATTAAGTCATCCTTCCAATCCAAAGTCCAGAGTCTACAGTCTCTTCCAAAGGTAGGTTATCTCATGAAAAGGCTAAATCAAGATGTTAGGAGTAAAATTCCTCTGATTTCTCATAGTTTCATGCACTGTACGAAGAGAATTTCATGTTTTACTATCACTACGCACCTAGGTTATTTCTGCATGCATGATTCTTACCCTTAAATGATAAACTAAAAATCTGGCTTAATTCATGAAATCCCATGTGTCTCCATAACTTGATTTATATTGTATTATGTTTTACGTCCATTCTAGCTTGTATTTATGCATATATTTCTTTAGAATAGGCCTTGCACACCCCATCCTATTTCTGTCTGCTACAGGATAGAAACAATTTCCATGAGACTGCCATAGTCCTTTAGTGGCCCTACGATAGACCGCTAACACCTTCAGACAGTCCTCACCTAACTGCTATCACCTTTCAGTTTTCTGCACTTTATTAACACCAAATAAATTGTAGATTGACCCTACTATACATAGATTAAACCTAGGTAATTAGGCCTTATTCCTAGTAATGATATTACCTATGAGAACTTGGTTATATTGTGGTTCCATGTCTTTCATGCACTTATTTTAAATCTATGTTACTTTCAAGCCAAAACCTTATATAATTTGTATTAATTAAGCTTTTCATATGGATTATAAGACTTGTTAAGTATGGATTCATTGCTATTTTACCATGATCCCTTCTCACCTATAGTCTTTCTTAAGTACATGGCACGTATCCCGATACGATATCATTAGATACACTTTTACACTTATAGGCACACTTTCTTAGACTTGTGATCCTCTCCATTGGATATTCCTTCCACTAGACTAGGTGATCTTGCTTCAAGGCCTCCGTAACCTATGCATAGATATGACTCCCCCTAAATGTATGCACACTTGAAATAACGTCTCCTCCTTTGTATATGTCACTATGCACAAAAGATCAAGAACACTGCCTTTATATAACAAGGAGGTGAGGTCTTAGAAGATTTGCAAGAAAAAGGTTTTCTAAGATATATACAAGCAATCAAGCACGGGTATAGAATTGGTTCACACAAGATGATTTTCGGTACTTGGCGGAGGTGGAGGTCCAAAGACCCTACTCACGCATGAGGAATGCTTCTAAGTAGATGTAATCTACTCATCCACAAACGCCATTTGACATACCGAAAGATCATGGCATTCAAGCACATAAGTGTATTACATATATGCAAGTATGCGCAAGTGCATGCAAAATTCTCATATAAGAGCAAATGCAAATTTTTTCTCTATCACAACTAAAATCAACAAAAGGTAAATGCAAGAACACGGTGGATCGAATGACGAGATCCCACAAAGTTTATACCAAATTTTTTAACACAAGATTTCAGAATCTGAGCTCTCTTACCTTTGCCTTGAGAAATTTTTATTTACCTCGGTCTCAAGGCTCCCCTGCAAGACAAAATTCTCATTTTGTAGTTTTGGGTACCCAAGCTTTCTTGGGTCCCTTGGGGTTAGTTCTAGCATAAGCAAAGTTCATTTTATTTTTCCTCTCAAACCACTCATCATCGGCCCTCATCAAATCACATACATACATGGAGTGGCCGAACATACCACAGTAAAAACATGTGACATTTGGCTTTCTAAAATGACTCGTATGCATATATGATCTATCAACATATGAGTCCATGCACGAGTCAACATGAGTATAGCCATATGAACTACATGATTTTTGAAATTTATTTTTCACGAAGAAATTTTTCTTTGTGGGTGAGTGTCCCACAACTCTCTTCTCATTCCTACCATTTTCATTGCTAGTTTCACCAATTTCAAACATTTTCTCCTTTCCTTTCAACTCTTTTTGAACAACATCTTTCAATTTGTTTAATTCGCCATTCATGATATTGAAGTTGGTTCCTAACTCTTTCTTAGATTTTTCACATTCATTCAATCTTGAATTAAGCTCATCCAACTCCTTTACCAATTTTTCATTTTCAGTTTTTAAAATTTTCACATCCTCATAAGCATGTTGTTTCTCAATCTCTAAGCATGAAACATCATCTTCAAATAGAGAAACTTTAGACAACAACATTTCTTTTTGATCTTTTAATTTTTCAAGTTCTGACTCAAGCAAACTATATTTAGTGCATGAAGATGAACTAGAATGTAAAATTTCATGAAACTTCTTTTTCAGATTTTTATTTTGATGTTTCAACTTCTTGCACTTTTCATATATTTTAGTATAAGCAAATTGCCATTCTTTGCAAGTGAGGTTTTCATTATCGAAGTTTACCTCGGTGCTGTTTTCCTCATCGGCCATTAGACATAAATTCTGGATCGCCTCGTCCAACTCATCTTCCTTCTCAGATTTGGACTCGCTCTCGTCCTTATCACTCCATGTCGCCTTCATGCCCTTGGGCTTCTTCACTTTTTCTTTCTTCAGTTTCTTTCGAAGACCTGGATATTCACTTCTCATGTGGCCGACCTTTCCACATTCATAGCATCTAAACTCCCCTTTCTTCCTCAATACTTTCTTCAAAAAATTTTCAAAAGAAGTGTCATCTTGTCTAGCCTTTCTGAGTAGCTTTCTAGCCTTACTAGTAATAGCATCTACAAGTTCTTCCTCACTGGTATTGAGACTTGACCCTTCATCACTCTCCTCAGAAGATTTAGAGTAGCCTTTAAAAGCCACTGATTTCTTTTTGCCCTTATCTTCCTCTATCCTCTCAATGTTGATTTCATAGGTCATTAAGGACCCAATCAACTCATCCAGCTTGAGTTTAGTGAGATCTTTGGAGTCTTCTATCACGGTCGCATTTGTATGCCATTTTGGTGACAAAGACTGCAACACCTTCCTCACTAGCTCGTGATTTGTATATTCTTTTTCCAGTGCCTTCAATCCATTGGAGATCTCCATAAGCCTAGCAAACATGTCCGAGATAGTCTTATGTGACTTCATCATGAAGATCTCGTATTCTCGGACCAATAGATTTGCTTTTGTCTCCTTTACATCTGACGTTCCTTCGTATATGAGTCAGAGCTTCTCCCACATTTTTTGCGCAGAGAAACACATGGATATGCGTGAATATTCATTCGGATCAACAACACATTGAATAATATTCATAGCCCTAAAATTTTCACATGAATTTTTAATATGCACTTCAGTCCAACTATCCTCATCATCGGGCAATTTATGAGGACCTTTACTAATGACTTTCCAGCTATTATAATCCTGAGCACGCAAGAAAACAACCATTCTGTTCTTCCAATAGGGGTAGTTCGTGCCATCAAAAAATGGTGGCCTATGTATCGAATGTCCCTCAGGAATCATTCCCCTACTATCCATCGTATAATGATCTATCCTCTTCAACCGTGAGATTGAATAAAATTAGAGGCCTTGCTCTGATACCAATTGTTAGCCCAGATAAGCTTGCGGACAAGAAGGGGGGTTGAATTGTCCCTTAATCACGATGACCAATGTTAAAACTAATCTGCAGAATTAAAGAGATTGAGGAAAATAAACGATATAAGAATGAAATAGATTCTATCAATCTAGCCGAGCCCACACGATCAAGACAATAGATAAAAGCGATCTAGCACACACCACAATGCATAAGAAATTTTAATATGGTTCGGGACCATGATGAGCTCACTACGTGCACCCCTCACCAAACTGGTGAGGATTCACTCGCTCACAAAGAAGCACACGGAGTAAAAACTCCAACACACACGGAGACTTGTCTCGACAACGATCCAACTATGGGATCAATCCACACACACATACGCTATGAGAATCACAGCAATAACCACACGATCGTATGTAAATGGTCCACCCACAATGTATTCTCAAGTTTAAAAAATATGAAAAAAATGATCAATACATCTCAAATCAAAATGTAAATAGTGAAGAGCATCGTAGATATATGAGGAAAGGTTGTAGAATGTATCCCCTTGAGCTTCACAAGCCGATTTAAGAAGATCCTTGAAGTATAGGTTGGAGGGAAGCCGGGTGGTGTCGATTTGAGCATCCCTACGATCCTCTCTTTAAGCCGCTCCACTTTCTCCTCTACCACGAGCTTCAAAGATGGACGGATGTAGATCAAAATCTTCCTTCAAGAGCTCCTCTTTCTTTTCCCCCTTTTCTTCACCTATATGATAGAACAATATGAGCAAATAGGGTTCTCTTGTTGCAAATTCTGAGCTCACATTCATATATATAGAAGACTGACCAAAAGACCTAAATACGCCGAGGTCATCGGTGGCGGCGCCGAGCGGCTGGCCGCGGCGGGGCTCGAGGTGCGGGCGCTGGACGCCCTGCCCCATCCGGACGCGGCGGACCTTGCCCAGGCCGCGCGGCGGTTGATCGCCCCCTTCCGAAAGTGGAAGCAGGCCGGACGCCCCTGGCTGACGGTGAAACAGGCGCTGGACGCGGGTGGCGGCATGATCCCGCAACCCGGCCGCACCACCTTCACCAGCCAGACCTCGTTGACCCTGGCCCACCGGCTGCGGCGACGGGCGGATGCGATCATCACCGGCTCCGGCTGCGTGCTGGCGGACGATCCCGCCTTCACCGTGCGCCATGTGCCCGACCACTTCGGCAAGCGCCGGACCCTGGCCATCCTCGACCGGCGCGGCCGCGTGCCCGCGAGCTATGTCGCGGCGGCCGAGAAACGCGGCTTTGACGTCCTGGTCCGCGGCGACCTCGATGACCTGACGCAGGAATTGGGCGCCGCCGGTGTCATGGAAGCTCTGGTCGAGGCTGGCCCCACCCTGCTGGCCGCCATCATCGAAGCCGGCCTGTGGGACGAGCACGTCATCATCCGCCAGGACGCGATCCCGGGCCGCCCGGACACGGTCGACGTGCGCCTGCGCGAACCCGTCTGAGCCGAGGAGCCCGCCATGTTTTCCGGCATCGTCGAACAGGTCGGCCGCATCCAGGCCATCACGCCCGAAGGCTCCTCACGTCGGCTGACCGTCGAGACCGGCTTCGGCGACCTGACCCTGGGCGAGAGCGTCGCGATCAACGGCGTCTGCCTGACCGTCACCCGCCACGATGCGGCCACCGCCGACTTCTTCGTCAGCCCCGAGACGCTGGACCGGTCCAACCTCGCGAGTCTAGGGCCCGGCGATGCGGTCAATCTGGAGCGCGCCGTCACCCTGGCCACACGCCTCTCCGGCCACCTGGTCCAGGGCCATGTCGATGGCAAGGCGCGCCTGGCCGCCGTCAGCCGCGACGGCGACGCCCGGCGCATCGAACTCAGCCTGCCCGGCGCCCTGCGCGCCTTCTGCGTCGAGAAGGGCTCCATCGCCCTCGACGGCGTCAGCCTGACCCTGAATGCGGTGCGGCCACCCAGCGACGACGGGCGCTTCGCCATCGACATCACCCTGATCCCGCAAAAAATTAATGAAGAGTTAACCCATTCCCTAAAAATTAATTAAGAGAGATGCTCCACACATGATTTAGTCCACATTCTTTCCTCAAAATAAATTTTGAGAGAGAAAACATCTAAAAAAATATAACCAAACACCCCATTAATTCAAGCCCCCTGCATGTGAGGTAAGTTTCTTTGTAAGAATCCTAATAAAGTAGGAAAATAACATATGACTTTACTATCTCGCACAAATTTGACATAATGGTAAGCTAACAGATACTTTAAACAAATTAATTACCCATTAAGTTTTGGTTGGTGAATGTTTATTTTTTAGCCAAATTCTAAAATATAGATTATGCCACATCCTTTGTATTTCTTCTTTCTCTTTTGTCCTTTGTCTACCGGCCAACATAGAACACCTATTTGAAAGAAAGCGACAAGTGACCTGTTGCTCTATATCTTTGTGAAGATTGAGAATATATATCGCTCTTCAGTCATTGCTAGATGAGTATAAGGGTTCATCAAGCATAACTTGGTCAACGCAATGCTATACCATGCATGTAGAGACCTGAAAATGAGGGTTCTAAATATTGCTCCCCCACGTCGATTGCTAAGAAGGTAGTAGCTAGCGTACGTATTTGTAAGGTGTGGATCTTTATCCCTGAACATAAGAGACATCGTTTAGAGGGTAAAACTCTCATCTTTGCTTTGGGAATAATATATATCCCCTAAGAGCCATGAAAAATTTCCCACCATGTAATATAATCTATTTGTTATATAATTAATTTATTTTTTTTTTGTTCCCCCACCTCCAAGAGCACTTTCTTTCATCTTGCTCGTACGCCTCTCTTGTTCCCATTGGCTGTGTTCTTCGATCGTTGTGTTCTCTCTTTACTTAAAACAAACATGGGATTTACGTTTAGAAAAAAGGGAAAACTAGAGTAGTGAGATGGTGCAACATCTAAACACGCCTGTGGGCAGGCAGTACCGATGGCGAAAAGGAAGGGGGAGGAGATGTATCTTTAACTCAAGAGCTTTAAGAACAGGCCAAACTCTCTCTTTTCCTCCTCTTTTTCTTTCTTCACACCCTCTTAGAATATCTTCACAGAGGAGGACGCATGTAAAGAAGAGTTACGTACCCACCGAGGAATTGAAACCCGTCCCTGCAGGTAGATCCCTGAGGTGCTCATTCTCTTTTACATGTTGGTGTTGCCTGGTCCCCTCCTTTTCTTTCCATTTGTATGATAAAAACTTTGCATCCTATATGTCATTGCATACAGATGTGAGAACTTCTTTCCCAATATTATCATATCATTTGTTTGATAAACCTTTTTTTTTCTTTTCTTTTGGCCACCCATACAATGATTTAGCTACTATCACGATGGCCACCGGCTCGGAGCTCACTCCTATCTATGAGTGTGGCCCCGGGTTGCCAACCATCGGAAGCCCAATATACATCTTCTTCGCTTTGCCATGAGCGTGATTTGCTTCTCAAAACCCTATTTTGGGGTTTGGACCGATTCCATGGCCATGATTCCAAAGGGGTGAGGAACATGGGATTTAATCCCAATCATTTTCTACCGATTCCGACTTCGGGTTCTTGATCACTCATGGACCCCCGGGAGCTCGTTACTTCTTAACGTGGACCCCGGGCGGCTTCCCTTTGAAGAGTGAACATCAATGGCCATATACGGCGATAGCTCAAGTCCACGCATTAGTGACGAGGTGGTGGCAACCCGTTGGTTGACAGGGTCTTTGTAGGCTAGCCCTCGGGATCTCCATGCCCAAATTGGGTTATAGGATGTTGCCGCTTCTGTGCGCATCCCCAGGTGTTGTCGCTTTCATGCGCACCTCGTCATTTTGGGGCCACCAAGGAGTTTTCTCCAAGGGTGCACACCCGTTTAAACCCCCCAAAGCCTCCGGGATAAGCAAAGGTCTTGCCGGATTTTTGCCAGGTGGACTGAACTAAAAAAAATAATGATCCATAGTCTTAAAAAAGAAAAAGGGAGTGGTTTGAGTGAAATTAAGAGCTCACTATGGTGCATTGACCAAATGACTGTTCTGAAAATTGTGGTGAAAAATGATGAACATTGGAACTCCCTATTTCAAGAACTAATATCCAATTTTGGATTGATATACATAGAGAAAAAAATGATGAGCAGACTAAATCATCTGAATTTGTTGGAAATCAGATTGAGCATCCCGATGGGGACTGAATTCCGAACACATAGATTTATTTTCTTAAGATTGAAACTGAAAGTTCTAAACAACTAACATAAAGTAACAGCCAATCTGATTTCAAAAGTATGCTGAAGTCTTGTGAAACGAGCCGATGAAGCGGCCCTGCGCGGTGACCGAGAAAGGCCCTTGCACATAGGTCGCCGCCAGGATGCCGCGGAATTTCGGAACGCCGCTGGCATAGACGTCGGGGCTGGCGCCCAGCGCGCCGGCGCGGTCATAGGTGATGCCGCGCGCGGTGCGGGTCTGCTGGTCGGTATAGTTGGCGGTCAGGTCCCAGCTCAGCGTGCCATCCAGCAGCGGATGGGCGTAAGTCGCCTGCACATCCAGGCCCGACACCGAATCCACCGCCGAATTCAGCGGGAAGACATTGACCTGCGACGGCTGGGCGCCGCCGGCGAACACCAGTTGCGGGCAATAGACCGCCTCGCCCGCCAGGCAGCGGTCGATGATGGTCTGGAAGTCGACCGTATCGATCGCGCCATGGATGTTGATGGAATACCAGTCGGCGGAGACGGTCAGGCCCGGTACCAGCGACGGCGTCAGCACCACGCCGCCCGAAACGGTGACGGCCTTTTCCGGCTGAAGGCCGCGATTGCCGCCCTGCAGCGCGAAGCAGGAATAGAACAGCGAATTGGACGGATAGCGGCACTGCTGCGCCGACAGGATGCCGGGCGAGAACAGTTCCGAAATCTGCGGCGCGCGGATGTCCAGCGACCAGCTTGAACGCAGGCGGACCTGCTCATTGACCTGCGACACCAGCCCCAGCTTCCAGGTCTGCACCAGGCCGCTGGTGGAATAGTCGGTCAGGCGGCCGGCGGCGTTCAGGTTCAGGCTGTCGACAATGGTGTCCTTCAGGATCGGCGCGTCCACTTCCAGGAAGCCTTCGCCGACATGGTACTGGCCGCGATAGGGCATGAAATTGCCCGCCGCCCATTGGCCGGTGGCGCCCAGCGCATCGGCCTGGATCACGCCGCCCTGCTCGTGGCGGTATTCGCCGCCGAACGCCACCGCCACCGGACCGGCCGGCAGCCCCACGGGCAGCGTGCCCTGCATCGCCGCCGAGACCACATCCTGGTTCAGCGCGATGGTTTCGTTGTCGAGAATGCCGGACGCCGCATCGCGCCCCGGATTGACGTAACGCAGCGCCATCTCGCCGGCGACATTGTCGCCCAGCACATTCAGCGGCTGGCACCCCGCCGCCGCGGCGATGCCCTGCAACAGGGCGCGGCACTGGATGCATAATTATGAGCATTTATGAGTTATGTTCACCAGTCTACTGTCCCATGCAGGGCCTATTGACCGACCCCTGCTAGTAGGCCGACCGACCCAGGGGGTCGGTCGACAGAACCCAGCCTTTTTCTCCCGTTTTGGCCTCCAGTCGAGTTGAGACCCTTTGGTCGTCTCTTGGCCTTGTGGATGTCCTTAACACCCCGTGGGGAACGAGACTGTGTTTTTGGGTGTCTGGAAGAATCATTGTCCCTCGATTAGCATGCCCGTGTAGTTTTGAGGGACTAGGTGACCCCATGTGTTTTGGGCTTTCTTATTTCGCTAAATCGAGTGACCGTGTATTTGTGTAGGTGCGGAGGGTTGTCTCCATACCATATTAATTTTTGAAAAGTGATTTTCATGTGGGCCATGAGTGTGGCCACTAACTATGAATCCTAGTAACCCAGCCAGGGGTTGGAGTCTTCTTAATCTCCCTTAGAGAGGAAATGAACTTTGCGCATATGGGCCGCCTCATAAGTTCTCAAGACCGTGGTTTTCGTCTCTAGGATTAGGAGGATTTGATGACAAGGTACCCGTATTGTACAACGGTCTTGACCTGAGTCACTATGGATGCACTTTTTAATTTTAATTAATTAATTAATTAATTTATTTATTTAGTGTGTGGGCGTGTCAGTCACAAAGTGATAGTTCTTCGGACCCTAGAGACCAAGGTAGCCTGGAGTCGTTAGTGCATGCCGTCTGACTCGATCAGACGATAGTGGGTATCGTGTCGAGACCGAAACCTGTTGTGCCATAAAAGTCATAACATTAATTATATCTCCCCGGAGGGGAGAAAATCCTTGATTAATTGTCAAGAAAATGTGCCATATAGCCAAAGATTTAAGTTAACAAAGGAAATAAATGATTCGGAAACATATCAAAAGTTCCTATGCTAGGGTGAAGGCGTTTAAGCTGATTTATTTGTTCATCGCATACTCCGTGCTCAGACAGTGTTCTGGGTCGGAGAGACAACGGAAGCGTAAAAGGTGTTTTAAAGAAAAAAAATGTCTACCGAGGATATGACAAGTTTAATGTTTGATGGTGATGGGAGCGGGATGAACCCCAATGGAAATGAAGTTGGTCCGAAAGGATATTGGCCCAAGGTAAAGACAGGCCATAGCGATCCGTTTTCACCCGCCATCCTGGCGCAGAAGGGGTCGCTGTTCGTCACCAGGCCCGTACTGGGCCACTACACCAGCACGCCCGAGGAGTTGCAGGCGGTCGCCGACGACCTGTTCGCGGTGCTGGCCTCGGGCGCGGTCAAGGTCGCCATCAACCAGCGCTATGCGCTGAAAGACGCCGCGAAAGCGCAGGACGACCTGACGGCGAAAAAGACCACCGGCGCGACAATTCTGATTCCCTGATGTCCGAGCGCATCACCGCGATCTATCACGTCACCGACAGCGCCGACCGCATCGCCGCGCGCGCCGACGCCATCGCGGTCGAGCAAAGCGTGGAGATGCCGGTTTCGGCCATCAGCGACCAAAGCGTGCTGGACGACATTGTCGGCAAGGTCGAAGACATCAGGGACATCGGCGGCGGCAAATTCGAAGTCCGCATCGGGCTGGCGGCAGCGACCACAGGCCCGGAAACCGGGCAGTTGATGAACATGCTGTTCGGCAACAGCTCCATCCATACCGACATCGAGCTCCACGATGCGGTGTTTCCCGCTTCCCTGCTGTCGGCCTTCGGCGGGCCGAACCATGGGCTGGCGGGCCTGCGCGCCAGGGTCGGCGCAAAGGACCGCGCCCTCACCTGTTCGGCGCTGAAGCCGCAGGGCCTGGACGCCAGGGGGCTGGCGAAAATCGCCGGACAGCTCGCGGCGGGCCGGCTGGATTACATCAAGGACGATCACGGCATCGCCGACCAGCGTTACAGCCCCTTTGCCGAACGCGTGCCGGCCATCGCCGATGCCGTGCGCGATGCCCGCGCCGGCGATGGCGGGCGCACCGTCTATCTGCCGTCGCTGTCGGGCAACCTGGACCAGATGCGCGCGCAGATCGACATCGCGCGCAAGTCCGGCGTGGACGGCGTGCTGATCGCGCCGATGATCGCGGGCGTCGCCACCTTCCACACGCTGGTGCGTGAAAATCCCGGCATCGCCTTCATGACCCATCCGGCGCTGGCGGGCGCATCGCGCATCGCCCCGCCGCTGCACCTGGGAAAGATCTTCCGCCTTTTCGGTGCCGACGCCACCGTGTTCCCCAACCATGGCGGCCGCTTCGGCTATTCACCCGCCACCTGCCACGCCCTGGCCGAGGCGGCGCTGACGAGTATAAAGAAAAAAACTGTTCCCAAACACCCTATAAGCCTTCTCTCATCAAGATGATTAAAATTTAGATGTCAAATGATTTGATAACAGTAATATACTGGTTGTCAAACAGGTATTTGGCATCTTAGTTAAAATGCTGTTGTTTTATTTATCTGCAGCACGGGAAGTCAACAGGTACTACTATCTAGCTCAGACCTAATGTTCCCAATTTGGCTCGATGGTAGGAAGCAGCCTACCATAGAAATGGCCAGTGGATGATGAGTCGTATCAGACCCATGCTGCACACCATATCAAGCAGTCTTCTGTAGCCTTTCCTTTTAATTTTCTAAAGAAACTGAGCTAAGTTTTTGTTAATATGTTTCTTTATAATTCTATCACTAACCAAAGCCTACACAAGGCAGCAGACTATGATATAAAACTTTGGACCCCCGTCACTCATAGATCCAGATTAGTCACGAGCCATAAAAGCAAGATTTTTGGACATGTTAACCAGATGGAACAAAAAATAAGCCAATAGCAATCAACTTCAGAAAGCATGGGTCCAAAATGCATATCTTGAAAACTTGGTCTCCCAAGCTATTCTAAATGGCATCATGACTTCTCTAGTTACGATCTCACCTTACGAAGACAATGTACCAACTGCATGCTACACTGCCTAGCCTAGTATTACAAGGAATAGACAAGGTACATGAGCCACAAATCCCCAGTACATGGATATCATGGTAAAAGATGGAAGAGTCTAGAGAAGATAAAGTTGAAACGATCGGGAAGAGTAGATGGCTGACAGAATGGAAGAAGTTAATGAGCAAACCTTCTGAATTACTCTACAACCATACATCTGAAGACTCAGTGGCAAAACATGACCTGTAAGTTGACGGGCAAGCTGCTTCCTCTGGCTCTCGGTACCATGCTCAAAAAACTGCCAATTTAGGCGTCAGTAAAATAATAAGATAAAGCATGTTGATAACAAAACAGGAGGAAAGAGAAATGTACTTTCTGTATCACATAATTCCCAAAGACATCAGTCATCAATGCACGAGCATGGGGAAGAACCTCCGGAAAAATCTTGTTTTTGTCCTCGACTGATGCAGTCTCTAGTTTCTGTTGGATAAATCGACTACCATGCTGATCAGCACTGAGCATAAAGCAGGGAAGCGATGTCGCCCAGGTAGAGGTTCTGGATGAATTGCAGCAGCGTATTGTAATTTTCGGGATAATCCGGCGATGGCAGATCGACGACCTTGCTCAGCCGGTGGGCTTTTTGTGCCGCATAAATGCCATTCAGCAGCCGGCCCATATTTCCTACCCCATAACTATCCCCCGGCCGGGCATGCAGCAGCTCCAGCGTAAGGAAAAGGCTTTGCGTATAGTCTTCATGGTCATAGGCATATTCGATGACCTCATACCGGAACCGCTCCTGTAACCCCGCAAAGCGCGCCGAATCCACCACAAACGAACGCCCCGACGCCTTCCCGACCGCCGGGGCCAGCAGCTGAATACGTTGTTTGCACGCCGGATGGGTCTTCAGACTATCGCTCATCTCTACCGGCTGCAGTTTGGCATGTCCACCGAGCAGGCCGGACTCCTGGTTCAACCACTTCTTTTTGAACGGATATTCCTTTGCATTGAAAAGCTGTTGCAAGCTGCCTTCCGTATCGAAATCGTCTTTGTCGATCTCATCCAGCAGGGCCAGGGTCGTCAACGCTCCATGTAAATCGTAGGACGTATGACGCATAAGCTCGACGCCCATGGAATCGGCCTGCGCCTCGTGATCCCGGCTATGCCGCCTGCTGTTAAAGGCCATCCCCTTTACCAGGTGCTCCAGCGCTTCCCGTTTTTGGTATTGCGAATACTTGATTCGCCTCAGCTCTTCCTGTACTTCCGGGGAATTTATCGTATTGACATACTTGGCGATACTATTCTCCTGGTGGTGGAGCACATAATGGGCAATCTCGTGACACAGGACAAAGACCGCTTCACTTTCATTGTGCAGTCGCTCGAACAGCCCCATATTCACCAGGATAATGCCTTCCCCTATGTATTCGGCATTGGGAACCGCCAAACGTGAAAAGTAGCAGTGAAAAGGATGTTCCCGCAGCATAGCATTGCCCCGGACGATCTCCGCCGTGAGCGCATCGAGATAAGCCTGTGCATCCGGCGAGGTATAGATCTCCTTCTCATCGAATCTTGCCATTATGCTCTGCCAGCGGTCCGCATAAATTTCCTCGTAGTCCTTTCGATTCTCCCGCGGCAACAAGTCGAGCTCCTGCTTGTATTGCGCGGCATACCCCGCGGAAAGCCCCGAAGCGGCCGGCCTGGTCGCCGTTGAGCGGCAGCAGGAACAGCGTGTCGGGGTCGCGCGGATGCGCGGCGGCCGGGAAGCCGAAGGTCGAGGGCAGTCCCTTCTCGATGCTGTCCCAGCGCCGGCCGCCGTCGTCCGAGCGGTAAAGGCCGCCCGAGAAGTTCCCGTCCGCATCGAAGCGGGAGGGGAACGTGGCGTAGAAGACGCCCCGGCTCTCGCTGCCCGCCGCGTCCACGGGATGGATGCCGTCGTCGGCTCCGGAACGCGGAAGCCCGGCAATGATGGCACGCCAAGTGCGCCCGTCGTCGTCGCTGAGATGGATGCCATTGGCCGTGACGGCGAGAACGCGGCCGGGCGAGGTGGCAACAAACTGGAGGGCGACGAGATGGCCGCTGCCCGGGGGAAGGTCGGAGAGGCGCGTCCAAGTGTCGCCGCCATCTGCCGTCCGATAGAGCCGGGCGCCCTGTTTTTCCAAGGCCGTCTTAGAACTTCCCGGATTGAAGGCCGCAAAACCGACACCCAGCCGGGTGCTGGAGAACACCACGAGGCGAGGTGATTTCGAATGCCCCTCGCGGGGGTTGTGTGCATCCCAAGGCCCGTGAATCGCACGCCAGGTCGCCCCCGCGTCGTCGCTGCGCATGAAGCCGAGCGTGCAGCCGGTGAAGACAACCTGCGCCCGCGCCGGGTCGGGATTGAAACCCCAGATGCGCTGCTGCGCACTTTCCCGCACGTTGCTTTGGGTTAGTCTTCGCAACTGGTCGTAGGGAATCATCCGCCAGGTCCTCCCTCCGTTGGTGGTGCGGTAGGCTCCTCCCATGTCTCCGGTAAGAAGAATGAGGTTGGGATCGTGCGGAGATATCGCCGGCCCTCGGAATCTCCCGCCGCCACCAACGCCTGTGTTTTCCCATACGAAACGATCAACGTAATCCTCTGCTGCAGAAATGGAGTCCTGCGCGTGCAGCAGGCATCCGAAACAGAAGACGGCGCACCCCAAAATCATGACTCTGACCGTGGAGAAAGATAGGGCGTGGAAGGATGACTGAAAGCAGGGCATTTTTTGAAAGAGGGGAAGAGCAGGGCTACCCTGGGTCGGACAACCTGCGCTGAATACAATTGGGCTTGGCCGCTCGCCCAATTCCAAAGCCATGCAGGCCGCTATGCTTAAATTTTTAACTAATATGAGATATTTCACTTCAAATTGAGTGTTTCCTTGATGCTACATTGGGCTATTGTTCTGGAAAAGATCCTTATTTGGATTTATCATCAACTATTCCTTTTCCTGTACTGCATTGGACCCACCTTGGTCGTAGCACTTCCACTTTGGCTGGTAACCGCCCTTCAATGATGAAACCTGTAGGTTCACGACCCCAGGTACTTTCACTCAAGGAAGTTGATCCCTTTCTTTGTCATCCCTGAGCGCACTCCTTCCTCATTTGTTTATCATCTAAATAATCGTCGATTTTGGAAAGCCTTCTTCAAGGTTGCTTCATTAAAACTCC
The DNA here is from genome assembly GCA_024336825.1 of Amorphophallus titanum. Lineage (NCBI taxonomy): Eukaryota > Viridiplantae > Streptophyta > Magnoliopsida > Alismatales > Araceae > Amorphophallus > Amorphophallus titanum. The sequence goes on from JANBPO010006859.1 coordinate 23,225,567, forward strand.
CGAAAATTTCCAACCATGAATTGTTAAGAGTGTGTCTCATCACACCTTGACATCTACTTTTCAGTCCACTCTCACTTCATTTCAATACACTTCATTTGCTCTATTCCACTATGTGTCACTCCCCTACATAGTAGACGCTAAGGCCGGACAACTATAGACACACCATTTTTGAATTACATTGAGTAAATCTCATTACACCATGATGCCCGAAAGTGGCTCTCACATTTGAGTTATTTGAATAATTTTTTTATTTTTCTGATAATTTCTCATTTTTAAAATTTTTTCTGGAAAAAATCTAAAACATGGCGGTTGAGGGGGACACGTTCTTAAAAGCCTAGTAGCGTCAGTTGACGCGTCTTCAGTTAAAGCCTTTTTTGGACGTATCTGCCATCGTGGATGCACTCTTAAAAATGTGTCAGCCCCGTAAGATGCGTCCTTTCGTCAGCATTCGGCGCCAACCCCGTCGTGTAGTTTGTCAACACAGAGAAATCCAAAAAGAAAACGTCTTGCTGACCAGACATGGCTTTAAAAGTCAAGATTAGATGCCAAAACCACTTGCTGTTGACACTTTTAGTGCCTTTCGGCACTGTATTTGGGAAAAAAAGAGGGCATGTCCAAGACCATGGACGTGTTTAAAGAACGTGTCACGGGTAGTGGATGCTAATTCTTCAAAGCAAATTATTTTAATTAGAAGAACGCATCTGGTCAGCAAGATGCGTTCAAATGAATGCATCCCCTTTGGTGGACGTGTTCTTCTCATTTTTCTCTATAAATAGAGGACCCCCTCTCATGAATCAAGAGACAGTCCCCGAGATAGAGCTTCACGCGGCCGTCGAGGAAGGTGACCGGCTCGACCATCAGATCCACCCCGCCATCTTCAGAAACGCATATGTCGGAGCGACCCAGATCACACCGAAGATCGCAGCGAGACCTACGGCGATGATGATGCAGGCGGTGAAGTCTTGTGCGACGCTCCTCATGCCGCGACCCTCGGAAAGAAGCGGAGGGCAGAAGGCTTTCCGACGGGCCAAGTCTCGCTCTTGATGGTCTTCGACCGCCCGATCGACCCGCGCTCCTTCACCACCGTTGCCGCAAAGGCTTTGATCGCCCGCGTCATTGGAGGCAGGAGGAAGGAATCCTCCCGCACATATTTCGGGTCGGTCAGGCCGAGATTTCCGGCGACGGCGGCACGAAGCGCTTCGGTGTTATGGGCATATCGGTCGAGGACGGAGGCGGCGCGTTCGTCGATGCGGGCCTCGATCGTCTCGGAGCGGGCGATCTCGATACCGAAGAGGCGCATGATCACCGCCCCGCCGGCTTAAGGTTACCGGGGCAGCGCGCGTTGCCGTTGATCCAGCGGCGGCGCTTCTTGAGGCGGGCCCAGGTGTCGAGACCGGCGACCCAGATCCGGAAATCCGTCCACCAATCGGCCCGGGCGCTGTAGCGCTTGGCTCTCCGGACGGCGACCGACAGAATGACATCGGCACGCCGTTGATTGCGCAGCGAACGACGCCGCGCGAAGTCGGTCAGAAGACCGCGCATAGGTGCCTCCTCGTACTCCCGCCAAAAGCCGATGTGCCGCATCGCTTCAGGCGAAAGGATCAGCCGGCTAATCGGCCGGCGTCGTACTCATTTTCGCTTAGGCAGGACTTTCGCGAGCCGGCTCGCGTGGAGACCGGCACCAGCCTTCAATTCGAGGGACGCGATCCGCTCGCGCTGCTGTTCGAGCGCGAAGCGCGTCAGGGAAATATCGATCTGCAATTCGAGCCGCATGCGCCATTCCGGCGAGGCGTCGCCGAGGAGTGCCAAGAGGAACTCGAGGCCCTCCTCCGAGCGCAGGAGATTGGCGACCGCCTCGAGGCTCATGCCGCCGCGGCCCGCCAAGAGGTCACGGCAAGTGCGGTCGGACGTGCCCGTCCGGACGCGCAATTCGAGGTCGGTCTTAGTCGGCCAGTTGCTGGCAAGCGCCTGTTCCGCGCCTTGCAGGGCCTCGGCCTTGGCGTTGAACTCCTCCTCGGTGCCGCGCAACTGATCGCGGAGCGCCGTCTCGCGCGCCTCGAGGGCGAAGATCGCCGCGTTCTTCTCGCCGAGCTCGATCTTCAGGCGATTGATGGCGTCGGATTTCTTGCCGAGTTCGGCGGATTGGCTGATGGTCTTTCCCAAGAGCCATAGCGTGCTGGAATTTCATAAGAGCCGTACTAAACAGATCGTCCTGAGTTGTGCCGTGCCGGTGATGAGCTTACATGAATAAGCTATCGTCCGCCCAGCGCGGTGCGAACTCTGCCGGGGATCACGATTTAAATTCGAAGCCTTCAAGTCAATGGATTTGAAGGCTTTTTGTGGCTGTAGAAAAAGTAACCAAATTGGTTACTTTTTTTTTCAAACATATCATAGAAAGGGAAGGAGAAAGGGTGAGGTCACCACGCAATGCCGTGCAAACAATTTAAAATTTAGAATTCAAATAGCCTATCTTTAAAAAATGAAAAATGCAGACAATAAAACCCTAAACATAACTTTGATTTAAACTATGCTTTCAATCGACATGGAGGATAAAAATTGGGCAAAACATAATCAAATGAAAGAGGACTTCGAGATGCATGTCATGGTATGATTTAATTAATGTTGGGCCTAAGACAAACCTATCTTAATTGGATCGAAATGAAGATGACGCCGCAAGCCCGAATGCGAAACCCACGCGTTCCTCATCATCCCATGCCCTCGATCGTGCTCACCGGCGGCTGCTACGGCCAAATGGGGTACTTGGGAGTATTAGGCATTGATTTATAGAGGTGAGGCGTAGGATCAAGGAGATCGATTGGAAGATACCGCCATGCGAAAGTCGCGTTTGACCGAATCCATGGGTTATCCACCAAAATTTGGCGGCTAGGGTTAGGATTTTTACTGGAATCAAGAGGGGAAATGGGCTTCTTGGATGGGCCTATCAATTGGGTTTGGTTTGGGCTCGATTGGTCTAGAATTGAGCTGGAATTAGACCAAATTAGGTTGAACTATCAAAAACACTGAGTTTACTTAAAAAACCTTAATTCGGGCTTAATTAAAATTTTATTTTGGGGTCGACACAGTTATCAATGTTGTTAAGCATTCATGGTGAAGGGAAGCGACAACGGCTTCTCCTATCTAATGGGAGAACAAAAGAAAAAAACATGTAGAGCTAAAAAAAATGTAGAGACATAATGAGAGATAAAATCCAGACTGAGGTCTGGGGCTTTTATTCATCCAAAACATGGCCGATTACTGTAGGGAGGGCTTCATTGAGCAACGAAGGGAATGAAAGAAAGGGGGTAAAGGCCCACCCTCGATTATGCCTCTCCTCCTCTCCCCCTCACTCCCAATTCCCTAATACGCCCGAGCTCACAATGGGCTCTCTCTCACTCTCTTTTCTCCCTTTCTCTCTACTCTGAGAATTGGAGGCGGGGCTAGCAGGGGTGGTAGCGGTAGTAAACCAGCAGCAGCACTTCGGGGAAGCTTAGGCGCAGAGAAAATAGAGGTCTAGGGAAGAGGAAGCCTCTTGAGAGGGAAGCAGTAGCCATCAGCCAACCGGAGGGGGAGCCGAGAGGAAATGGAGCCATAGATAGTTTCTTCTACGAATGGACCGCGCCTTATATGGAGCTTCGCTGTCCATGGGTGCAAGTCTTTGCTGCTCTTTGCACGGACAAGGACGAGTAGGTAGAGAGGGCGCTCCACATCGTGCAGTAGTGAGGAGGGGCAGCCATGCTCCCTGCCTTCGAGCCTTGGCCATGCATGCGTGCGACTTCAACAAGCATTGAATGCTCGAGCGCTGGAATAGCGAAGAGAGAGCCTGTGAGAGAGAGAAAGAGTATGAGAGGGGTTAATAGTGAAAGACATGGGCGGAGGGACACAGACACGCCCCCCCACAAATTTCCTCCTATTGTCTTTTTTTTGAAATCTCCTTCTCTTTTACATTTGGCCCTCCTTCTCTCATCTATTGTACATACGCCCCTTTCTCCTCCCATCTCATTCGGTCTATTCATATCGGCCCCCTCTCATTAGGCCCATTTTCATCTCTTCTTTTTTTTCTTCTCTTTCATTTTTTTAGCACGCGGGGCTGGGGTGCATCAATTCAAGTGGATCCTTTCACGTGTTGCTTGTTTTCTTCATTTTCTTCTTCTTCTTTCTCTGTTGCTCGTGTTTGGCTTGACAAGTCTTGGAGTTCTTGCTGGCGGGTTTATTTTTAGGTGTCCACAGAAGAACGAAACTTGAATTCGGCAAATCAAGAGGTGATGATGATCGGCGAGACGCCGTCGCCGGCGCGCGCCGAGGTCATAAGCACTTCCGGATAGGCGGCGACGTGCTTGCGCAAGCCCTCGAGCGTCGACGCGATGCGAACGTCGCGGTCGGCGGCCTTCACTTCGTCGCCCTTGGTCAGGACGACCGCATAGGAGACGGCGGCCGCGTCGAGCCCGGGGAGCGCCCGCGCGACACGGCGCAGCGCGAGGCGGCCGAGGAGACCGGCCTCGACCTGCCCGCCACCAACTTCCTGATCGCCGCGTGGATCCCCGGCCGGCAGCGGGACCGCCTGGCCCTGCTGTTCGCCACGAGAACTCTGCTGCCAGCCGACCTCGACGCCATCAAGGTCGACGACAGCGAGGTGGACGACTGGTGCCTGGCCATGCCCGACCCCGCGAACCTGCCCGTGCACCCGCTCCTGGCCGAACGGCTGGCCATCCTCGACATGTTCGGGCCGGGGCAGTACATCGAGCAGCAAGGGGCGGCAGCCTACCTGTAAGACGGCAGGCTTACCCGCCGGTGCCGTCTTCGGCGGCCTGGAGCTTCTCGGCAGCGCCTTCGAGCACGTACGAGCCGGTGCCCCGCTCAGTCTCCACCAGACCTGCCTCGCGTAGGGCGCGGTGGACCTTCTGCGCGACCGTGTTCGACATCTCGTATTCGGTCATCAGTTCGTGCACGGTCGGCACCCGATCGCCGGGCTGCAGTTCGCCGGTCCGTATCTGCTCGCAAATAGCCCGGAACGCCTGCCGCCATTTCGATCGACTCGGATGCACCACGTGAACAGCATTGTGTGCCGTACCAGGGCAAACATAGGTACACCCTGACGCCATGTACTACAGCGGGGTATGGTTTAACACACCTTGACGTGGCAGACTGCGAACGGGTCTCCACAAAAGAAAGCGGCCCCGGGCCGGTGCTCGAACACCGGAGATCCCAGGGCCTCACGCACGATGGAGGTGCGATATGCCAGAGTCTACGGCTCCCGTCCGCTGCAAACACTGCTGCCACGACCTCGTCAAAGAAGAGGTCGGCTACCGGTCCGCCTCGCGCGACCTGAGGCAAGACCGTGTCGCCTGCGCGAAGAGCCCGAACGGCAGGCACGAGCCCGCCGACCTCATGGCGCGCATGCAGGCCGACCGAACAACACGGTCAGCCCTCCGCCGGACGGATCAAGGGCCGAGTTCGCCCGCGCCCTCGATACCATGTTCATCTTCGATGATTGGGCTCGGTCAAACCCGAAAGCGACCCGCGAAGAGGCCCGGTCCTTTGCGGACGACCTGATCGTCAACAACAAGAAGCATCTTCAGGCTTTCAAGAAATCGACCACGCCGCTGCCAACCTACCTGCGCGCACCATCTCGTGACGCAATCAACATCGAAGAATTGAACAAGGCGAAGGCGAGAACGTCGCTTGCGCTGCAATTGAACGGAATCACGGAAGACCAAGCGGCCGAGCAGGCCCGCCTTCTTCAGGAATGGTTTGCGCTGATCGAGGAGACGTCGACGAATGGCCGATGATCGCTTCGGTGGCGCGTTCGGGGAGGCAGAGGAAGCCGGCCCGGAGAAGTTCGACCAAATCCTCATGGATCGCGTTCAGGCCGTCGACAATGACAAGGCGCTGGATTGGCTCGCCCAGGATGAGGCCGACAAGCTTCAAGAGGCCGGCGTACCTGTTCCTGAGACCTCGTTTATCGGTAACCTGTGGAGGGCGACGAAGGCCGCAGCCAAGACGACCGCCCTCGATGTGGTTGGGGCTCCGAAGCAGGTTGCTGGAGGTGTCCGCGATGCAGGCCAGTCGATGCTCGATCTGGTCGAGTGGCTTGGCGACAACGCGCCCCGTCTGATTGGCGACACGGTGGAAGCCGATCGCCTTGCGGGCGAACGTAACTTGCCGGTCTTGCCGGAAATAGGCGAGCCGGCTGGGACGCTCGGCGAGGCCGTGCGAAATGTCTCACAGTTTCTTGCCGGCTTCGGTGTTGGCGGGAAGATGCTCGGCGGCATCGAGGCCACATCCAAAGCCGGTCAGGTCGCCAAGGCTGCGGGGCAGGGTGCAATAGGCGACTTCCTGGCCTTCGATCCCCAGGAAGAGAGGCTATCGAACCTCGTTCAGTCCGTCCCCGCGCTGGCGAATCCGGTCAATGATTTTCTCTCGGCCTCTCCCGAGGACGGGGAGGTTGAGGGGCGATTCAAGAATGCGGTAGAGGGCATCGGCCTTGGTGTCATGACCGAGGGCCTTGTGCGCGCGCTGCGCTTCTATCGCGCGGCTCGTGGCGCCAAGCAGGCGGCTTCTGCTCTCCAGGTCGCCGAACAGGTTGACGTAGCGCTCGAGCCGGGCGCCCAGGTCGCCCTGGATCTGCATCAACAGCGGTGAATTGCAGCCGGCCAGCACGGCGCCGTGCAGTTCGCCATAGGCCCTTTGCCACAGCTCGCGCGCTTCCGGGTCGCCGTCGGGCAAAACCTTCTGCACCTTCAGGGAGCGGTGCAGCTGGATGACCACCTTCTCTTCCCAGGTGTCGTCGCCGCGCTGGACCGCCAGGTTGAGGGCGAGCTTGTAGATGCGCTGCCAGACATCGACCACGTCGTCGTAGTCGGCCAGCGAGACCGGCGCGACCCGGTGGCCCTTCTGGTGCTCGTGGATGACCAGGCCGCTGCCGGAGAGCAGCAGGATGGCCTCGCGCACCGGGCTGTGGAAGCCGCCGCAGCCGACGATCCAACCGCAGCGGACCTCCTCGCGCCGGCCGCCCCGCTCGATGCGCCGAAGACGCTTCATCCGGTCGTGGACCCGCCGAAAGGCGACGATCTCGCCGGTTGGCAGCTGCTGCCGACGAAGCCCGACTGGGCCGGCGGGCTGCGCGAGACGTGGCAATGCGGCGAAGCGGCGGCGGACCGCCTATGACGAGCCGGCGACGCTCGGCTGGCTCGACCGCATCCGCGCGACCTTCACCGCCGAACTGCTCGCCCAGGACGGCGGCGACCCTTCACCACGCCCGGTCTTCATCGTCGGGATGCCGCGGTCCGGCAGCACGCTGGTCGAGCAGGTCCTGGCAAGCCATCCTGCGATCGGGGGTGCCGGCGAGCTGCGCGAATTCGGCAGCGCGGCGGCAGTGATCGCGCAGTATCCGGAGGGCGTCGCCCGGCTTGATCCGGCAGCGCTCGCCGCAATCGGCACACGCTACGACCGGCGCCTCGCCGCCCATGCGCCCGCGGCCGCGCGGGTCACCGACAAGATGCTCTCGAATTTCCGCCATGTCGGGCTGATCCGGCTGGTGCTGCCGAACGCGCGGATCATCCATATCCGCCGCGACCCGGTCGATACGTGCCTCGCCTGCTTCGGCGAGCTGTTCGCGGAAGGCAATCCCCACACCTATGCGCTGGACGAGCTCGGGCGCTACTACGCGGCCTATCGCCGGCTGATGGCCCATTGGCGCGCGGTGATGCCGTTAACAATTACAGCCTAGAGTCAAGTCCAAATAAAAGACAACAAGTGCCAAGTACAGTCGACAGAAAAGTAGAAATGTACCAGAAAGTCAGGGGAAGCCCGACAAAGGTACCAGCTGGCCACTATGAGCACGCTAACTCCAAAAGCCGCGGAAGCAGAATGAACAATGATGGCGACAACCACCTGAAAAGCATGGTGAGCCTCATGCCACTGGCTCAGTAGGGGTCACGTGGATCCCTACTGGAAAACACGCAGTAATACGCTAAAACAGCAAGTAAACAACAGGTAAGCAACAGGTGTAGTAAAGAAGGAAAACTAAACTACAAAGCTGTAAAAGAAAGGGTAACAGGAATAGGGAGCAACTAAGTACAGGGGAGATAAAAGGAAAGGAAAGAGGCCGTTCCAGATGAGCACGACTACCGAACTAACCTCGACCCCCGAAACTACTCCAAGTAGACACTACACTAAAACAAAGACAGAAAGGTGAACTGTGAACTGGGAAAAGTCAGAAGCTTACCGAACTGTCGACACGACGCCAGGCTCCAAATGAAGACCTGCAAGAACAACCGACAAAGCCTAGGAAAACCTAGATAGACTCAGACAACATGATTAGAACGTTATGCACACTGTCCCACACATGACTAGAACATCGTGCACATGACAGGACACCGACCTCGGGAAAATCCAAGAGAAGGCTAACCCGGAAAGGTCACGACGTGCAAGGAATGTGAAGAGAACCGTGAAGAGTCATGTGCCATGTGACTAGAGTGCCTCACCACCAGAAGAACAGCCAGCTACGTCCACTAACGTCTTATGCTACGCCTACTAGCATCTTGTCAACGTCACCTACCGCAAGGACTAGGCTAAGACAAAGACACTGTCAGAACTAGAACAGTACCATAACGCGAGTGAATAGTCAGGGTCACGTCTAACGATGCAAGTCCAAAGCCCCTGACCACGTGTGCACACACTGGCTATCGCCTAAGCCAGGCCTCTAGCTAGTATTCCCCCTCCGAAGGACGCTACGGTTGATGAGGGGCCCACAGAACTAGTCTAAGAACCATAAACTGGGAAAGTGCCCCGCTACAAGAGCCATCACGTCGAAGTGTTTCGTAAGGCTATGACTAGTGGAGGCTCACAAGACACGGAGACTCAAAACACGGGTGCAGAAGTACAGACAGGCAAGAGAGCACTATCGCACGTACCCCGAAGCACCAATGGCAGCACAGCCACTGCCGACAACTTAGGACAAGGCAACTAGACCTACTCACGTAATGATCCTTGAGTCTTACGACTCGGAGGCAAGATCGTCACAGACAGCGGAACAAGCCACCAATCTGTCTAAACCTAAGCCAAAGGAAATGACGCTCTACAGGAAATGACTCAGGGAGATCCGAGGGAACACTGAGGACCCTCAACACATCTGGATATGTAAATCGAGGTAGAGTGATACCTCGAGGCATCCAGAAACACGGTCTTGAATTGGACAAAGCCGTCGAGACACACACAAGGTCACATGTCAACTCCTGGTCTCACCAGGTTGACCGAAACCCGACACGGCACAAACACACAGATACACACACTACATGCACAGGCACTCCTGGCCATCCCATCATGGTCACTACCCTCATAGGATGTCAACAGACACCCATGGGTCACGTGCAAACCACGAGATTGAGCCAAGACTACCAGAAACTGAAGCAGTGGACAATGACAGCACTCTGGGCAAAGCGAACCATCACTCAATCACTAGGCAAACCCGATAATCAAGAGGCAGTCGCTACGCAACTAGAGGCAACGACACTGGCAGTTCTAGATTGAGTCGTTAGGGTACCGTCGTAGTCAAGGAGAAGACCACACCCAGTCACCTAAACTGACTGATCCAGAAACTACCGACACACAGACACCGCCCTAGAGCACAAGCCTAAGACAGACCAACACACAGAACAGGACGACGGCAATTACGGCCAACAACAGAACTGTAACGCACCAGCATAGGGGCATTGCCTGCTCTAACGCACCAGAGTAGGGGCGCTAGGGCAAACAGACCTGAAATCTAATACAGACCATGTAACGCACCAGAATAGGCACGCCACATCCGCATAATGCATTAGGACAGGGGCGTTACGGCCAACGGACCAAACTCAAATGAAGGGCATGTAATAGACCTCCATAGGCGCGTTACACAAGCCTAACGCACTAGGACAGGGGCGTTAAAGCCAACAGACCCAAAACACTAACACGGACAAGAGGCATATAATGGACCAGGCTGGGTCCGCCATAGCCACATGGCGCATGGGGGTAGGCGCATTACACCAACTGCCATAGCCAGACAAATGCCAGTCAAGCATGATATAACGGTCTCACACTGGTGCGTTACCTAAACTATAACACATAGGGATGGATTTGTTAAATGAACCGACTGACCTGGTCTTCGAGGAAGCACGGTCGTCGAGGGTCTGACAATAGCAGCAGGCCTCGAAAATAATCTGAGCGTAACTCACCTAGACAGGGGTGTTATACTCCTATAACTGACCAGGTCTGGTCCGTCACACTCCATGACCTCGAAAGATAGAAAATGACGAACGGGGTGTGACGGTCTATCGAGGGACCGTTACCTATGTGACGGTGTCTGGAAGGACTGTTACACAAATTCGGTGACTAAAACTGTGGAATGGCCGAATCGGCCCATTCCACGCCCCATTCACACTGAAGCGCAGGGGAAACAAAGCCACACAACAGGAAACAACCCCTGGAGGCCAAAAATATCACATACATGCATTAAAACGCGAGATTGGGGCGATTTCGACGAATCAACCCAAATCGAGTCATCGAGCTTCCCAGACTCCTACCGGTCGCAAATGATGACCAATCGACACAAAACTGGTGGGGTTGGGATCCTGACATCCCAACAGTCAATTTGACACTAATTTTACTGTAAATGGTTGCCGTTTTCCGGCGAACCCTACAAACACAAAAACATCAATTTTTGCTAAACTGGCCTGATCTCCCCTGATCGAGCACCATTCTACACAAAATTGCTGGGAAAACGTAGAGGACGAAGTGGTGATCCATCTCCCTACCTCCACCGATGAAACCGAGCGTCGAGATGACTAAACCACGCCAAAAATCACCACGCGAACCGAACCGTCGGCTTTGAATCCACCGTTCAGGATCGCGCCACAACCGCACCGATTCTCACTCCACCACGCGTCTCAACAACCTCCCGGCGTCGTCACCTTGCCCACGATCCCCTCCGTCTGTAGCCGGAGGCGAAGAGGCGAGAGAATGAGAGAGAACGGGAGTGAAAGAGAGAGAGAGCGCGAGTGAGAATGAGAGAGGGTGGGGTGGGTTAAGGTTTATATATACCATTTGAGAGTATTCGCGGTGCGATGTTCTCGCCGTTCATCGTTTGCGGATGTGTATTGTATCCGTTCATATGCGGTGCCATTCCCATCGCCATCGGATTCCGCGGTCCAACACGAACAGAATACATTCCGCCCATACCGCCACCGCCTCCGCGTCCACTGCGACCGCCAGTCGGATTGTACTGATTCTTATGTCGGTAATCCCGTCCGCCGAAATTGCCGCGACCGCCGCGAGCCTCGGGGCCGAGGCCACCGTCGTCGAGATCGCGCGCCCGATGGGCCGGGCGGCGCGAGGGACCAATGAGCGGCTACCGTTTCGAGCGGCTGAGGATTCTTGTGGTGGACGACAACGCCCACATGCGCAAGCTCGTCGCCACGATCCTCCAGGCCTTCGGCGTCCACCAGGTCTTCGAAGCGGAAAACGGCGATCGCGCCTGGACCTCGCTGCGCGAGAACAATCCCGACGTGCTGGTGCTGGACTGGATGATGGAAGGCATGTCCGGCCTGGAATTGGCCAGGATGATCCGCACCAACCAGCAGGCGCCCAATCCGTTCGTGCCGATCATCATGCTGACCGGCTATACCAGCCTGGATCATGTGCGCCAGGCCCGCGACGCCGGCGTCAACGAATTCATCGCCAAGCCGGTTTCGGTCAAGACCATGATGAGCCGGCTGATGTCGGTGATCGAAAATCCCCGCCCCTTCGTGCGCACCAAAAGCTATTTCGGTCCCTGCCGGCGCCGGCGCGGCAATCCGGAGTATCGCGGTCCCGAACGCCGCGCGGAAAAAGCCGCCCAGGCCGCGGAATAGGAGCATCCATGTCGCGCCAGCAGCCGATCGAGCTCTTCATGCCGCCCAACATGCTGAAGGCCAAGGTGGGCGGCACGCATGCGGGCCTGGACATGGCCGCGATCAATCGCGCCGAGAACGCGATGGAGGCCTTGAAGGGCGAGTTCGCCACCTGGGCGCAGGACGATGTCCGCCGCCTGGTGACAGCGCGCGACGCGTTCGCCGCCGATCCCGACAAGACCACACGCGCCGGCCTGCTGAGGGCCGCGCACGACATGAAGGGGCAAGCCGCCACCTTCAACTACCCCCTGATCGCGCGCGTGGCGGGATCGCTTTCGCATCTGATCCACGACCTGCCGGAAAGTAGTTAGGTATTCAATCGTTCTATCCCTTGAGGGGCTTCGCAGCAATCGGTTGCATTTGTATAAAATTCGATAAATTGAATATGGATAGATGGGACATTTGTGCGATATCATGACAATAATGTTTGGATTTCTTGTCATTTCTATAATTAACCGCATATTGCACCTAAGCCGTTGCACCATATGTCGGGGAAAACACTTATAACCTTAATGATCCTTTGCCTGCTTGCCTTGGCGGGATATACGCAACCCGGACATATTAATTTCACCTCTATCACCTCAAAGGATGGGTTATTGTCTAATACAATCTTTGCCATATTGAAGGACCGGTGTGGTCTGATGTGGTTCGCGACCACGGATGGATTAAATAAATATGACGGCACCAATTTTACTGTTTACCGGAATAGCCCGGATGATAGCACGAGTTTGCGGGAAAACGAAGTGTTGTCTTTACACGAAGACAAAGCAGGAAACTTATGGATTGGTACTGGTGGTGGTGGGCTGAGCCGTTACAACAGGAAAAAAAACGCATTCGAGCATTTTACTTTCGATAATACCGATCTGACCCGCAATGCTGTGATCAAAAGCATTTGCAGTGATTACCGGGGAAGGTTATGGATAGCACCATACGGAAGCTTATATGTAATGGATACGGCATCCAGGTCCGTAACACGGGTAAATCTTCCGGATGCCAATGGTAATCCTGTAAAGACCGTTGTGGAATGTATTGTTGAAGACAGTAAACACAGGATATGGATTGGAACGGAAAATGGTCTGTTCAACTATAACAGCGCGACAAATTCCTTCAGGCGTTATATATATAAGGAAGGGGATCCATCCAGCCTGGCCCATGATCATGTGCATGCCATAGCGGAAGATAGATCGGGGACCATCTGGGTTGGGACCATTAACGGCCTATGCAAATTGCAGCCGGATGGGGAACATTTTGTCACTTATCGGAATATCCCCGGCAACGCAGCATCACTCAGCAATAATCAGGTGACTTGTATAGAAGCCGATAATGATGGGCTTTTATGGGTGGGAACGCTCAATGGCCTCAACTCCTTCAATATTGCTACCGGGAAAGTGACAACCTATAATTCTGAAGACGGGAATATTTTTAGCTTAACCGGCAAATCGGTGAGTTGTTCACGTCGCCACGACAATAGGCCGATTCTGAACTCGAGGTGATCTTGCGGCACCTCGGTTGTCGGCCAGACCCGTGATCCGGCGAAGAGGGCGGGCAAACATGCGTCTCACCGTTTACAGCGATTACTCCCTGCGACTGCTCATGTACCTGGCCGTTCGGCCCGAGCAGCTCTCCACCATTCCGGAAGTCGCCAGGGCTTACAATATCTCCGTCAACCACCTGATGAAGGTGGTGCACCAGCTCGGTCTCGCTGAGCGGCAGGGGCATGGATGGCGCGAGCTCGGCCCAGTCGGAACGGTCGATCTCCGTGAACGGGGTCGGCGAGTGCTCGTGCATCGACCCCCAGCCTACAATTAGGCCCATGTGCGGAATTGTGGGGTACGTCGGTCCGAACAGCAGCGTTAACGTTCTCCTGGGGGGTCTGTCGAGGCTGGAGTACCGGGGTTACGACTCCGCCGGAATTGCCACTCTCGAAGACGGCCGCCTCGTCCGGCGCCGGCACCTCGATCCAGTCGACCTGACCCGAACGCAGCGCGGCGATGCGCGTCGTCGCCTCCGGCATGAAGCGATAATTGACGGCGTCGAGATAGACGGTCTTGCGGCCGGCATAGCCGTCGCGGCCGGGCGAGCTGAGGTCGGGCGAATAATCGTCGAAGAGCTCGGTATGGACCGTCTTGTCCGGCCGCTTGATCTCCTTGTACTCGCCGGAAAGGCCCATCTCTGTGCCGGTCGCGTCCTCGCGCCAGACATAGCGGAACTTGCCGCTCTCGCGGAAATCGATGTCGCAGACCGGATTGGTGAAGCCCTCCGGGCCCCACCATTTGGCGACATGTTTCGGATCGGTCCACGCCTGCCAGACGAGCGCGCGCGGCGCCTTGAAGCTTCGCGTGATGGTAAGTTCGCGCCGGTTCGGATCGATCCGCGGCAGATGCGCGGCAAGACGATCGAGATTTTGCTCGAGGCCGGGCGTGCTGAAGCCTCTGATGTGCTCGAACGTTTCCTGCGTGTCGAACTCTTGCCGGAAAGTGAATTTGGTCTTGTCACCCAATTCCTCGAACGTCAGCGTGGCGCGGAAACGTGGCGGCGACACATGATCGAAGACGATGCGCGAGAGCCAATCGACGGCGACGAACACACTCTCGTTCTCGTAGTGGTTCTTCAGGATCGACCACTTGCCGATTCGGGCCGTTCCAGACCCGCCGAGGTAGATCCGCGAGTTGATCGCCGTCTGGCTCGCGGGAATCGCACGTGGCATCGATCGCAGGACAATCGTCGTTGTCGGTCGCTCAATCGCCGTCGCCGGAGCTGCCGTCGTGTAGCCATAGAAGCCATCGGACGGCTCCCAGAACGACGAGAAGTAGTTCATCGTTGCCGCCATCCAGCCCATTGACCACCCGCTGGCGTCGCATTCGATTTCGCAGACCGCTTCCATCACATCGCCCTGCACGAAGTTCGTCAGGTTCGCCGAGAGAGAGATGTAAGACGCGCCGTTGGCTGCGGAGATCGTCGGAGTGACGGGATACTTGTAAGCCCCGCTGCCGTCCCCGTAGGCCACGCGAGCCCCACGGGTGAAGCTGCTCCCTGATCCCACGTTTCCGCCGGTCGTGCCGGTCGGATAGGTTCCCGCCCCGCCGTTGTCGAAAGCTCCATACGGATTGATGTTGGAGGCATGGGCCAGCACCGCCGAAAGGCTAGGCGCATCCGGCAGCGCGAACTGCTCTTGATGAACGCGCCACATCTCTTTTCCCATCAGGTAGCCGAGCGGCACGGCGATGGCGCGGGTGGCCATCGTCTGGCCCTGACTGTCGAATTCGCCGCCGTAATCCATGGTCATCACATTGACGATATCCGGCTCCAGCCCATCCGCCTTGGCGGTCTTGAGCAGCGCCACGCCATTATCGTCGAGGCCGGTCGGCAACACCGGCAGGGTGTAGGAGATGATGAGACCGGGATTGGCCTTCCTCAGGCCCACCAGCGCCTTGTCCCGCAGGGTCAGCGAGGCTTTGTCCGCGACCGCGCCGCCTTCGATGTCGAAGAACACACCGAGCCGTCGGCCGAGGCTGCGCAGATCCGCGACGGTCTCCACCAGCTTGTAGCGGCGAGACGCGCGCAACCAGTGCCGGAAATGCGCCAGCACCTTCGGCGTCTGAGCCGCGGGTGTTCCGTCGAATCCGACATTGAGACTGACTACCCGGACGCCTGAGGCGCGATACCGCGCGAGCTGCCCCAGGAACTTCGTCTCGCCGGGACGCAGCGGCATGCACCCGTGGTTGTCCCATACAAGGGTGTTTCGCAGCGTCTTCACTTAACCTTTCATACCAAGCACGGGGGGCTTGCTTCAGACCATACAAAGCTTTGTCGAGTTTGTACACATGGTCCGGATTCCTTTCATCTTCAAATCCCGGTGGCTGCTCAACGTAGACATCCTCTTTCACTACACCATTTAAAAAAGTACTTTTAACGTCCATTTGAAAGAGTTTTATATTTCTAGAACATGCAAAGGCTAATAATATTCTAACGGCCTCAAGCCTAGCCACGGGTGCAAATGATTCATCAAAATCAATTCATATTTCTTGACTATAGCCTTGGGCTACAAGTCGGGTTTTATTCCTAATCACCACCCCTTGATCACTAAGTTTGTTTCTAAAAACTCACTTAGTTCCAATCATCGGGTGGTTCTTAGGTCTAGGCACAAGAAATCACACCTTATTCCTTTGAAATTGGTGTAATTTCTCCTGCATAGTCAAGATCTAGAAATTATCATTTAATGTCTCATTTATTGATTTAGGCTCAATATCGAAAAGTAAAGTAAGATTATCAAATTCTTCAACATCCCTGATTAACGCCCTTGTCCTTACGCCTTGTTCCACATCTCCAATGACGTTGTCTTGTGGGTGGTCCTTGTGGAACATCCATTGCTTGGGGAGTTCTTCATTTTGGATTGGAGCTTCATCATTTTTGGTGCTTGACTCTGCTTGATCTACATCTCAATTTTTCTTATCTTTCTTTTCTTCACCATCTTCATTCCCTATATCAATAAAATGATTAGTATTAGTTGACAACCTTAAAACATGTTCATCAACGATTACATGTGGGCTTTCTTCAACCACAAGAGTGCGTAAATTATATACTTGATAAGCTCTCGAGGATAATGAGTATCCAAGAAAGATGCCTCTATCACTCTTGGATGCAAATTTTTCTAGGTTTTCTTTAGAATTGTTCAAGATATAACAAGGTGACCCAAAAGGTTTTAAATAAGTAATATTAGGTCTCTTACCTTTATATAGCTCGTATATAGTTTTCTTAAGTATTGGTCTTACCATAGCCTGATTCATGATGTAGTAGGCCGTGTTGACTGTCTCGGCCCAAAAATACTTTGGTAGACCATTTTCAGTAAGCATGGTTCTCGCCATCTCCACGAGCGTCTTGTTCTTCCGTTCCACGACTCTGTTTGAGGCGGAACTGGAGCGTCTCGAGGGGCAGAGGGGCCGACTGCGAGACATGGTGAGCTTCCCCTGCATCGGCATCCTCCCTCTCGAGGACATCTTCCGGGGGATTGACTGAGTGCTGCCATCCCCGGGCCTTCCAATGTATCCCGCTCCTTTTTGTCTCTTCTCTTCTTTATATTCTTTTTGACATGTAACCCAGGGGTACGCCCTGCAGCACGTGTATCCCTTCATTTTTTGAATAGAGAAGAAAACATTGGTATATACCCTTTTGGGTGCTGGCCCAAAAATCTGTTCTTTCTCATCTCCTGGTTCTGTTGTCCGCCCTCTTTCTGTCCCTCGTCCGAGCGTAAGCCTGCGTCGAAAGCCCAACCTAGGAGCGCCCCGGCCGGACTGGCGGAGGTGCGTAGGAGAGCGCTCGTCTCCCCAAGGGGGAGACGAGGGGATCGCTCCACCACGCGAACCCCGTAGTCCTGCCGAGTAGTTCGATAAGGTGGGCCGGGCGAGAGGTTCGAGTGACCCGAACGGGAGGCCCAGGTCAAAGGGTCGCTCATCGCCCGCAGGGACGGAGAGAAAAGCTTATTGGTTCAATTAACCTGAACGGGAGGTCCAAGTCAAAGGATTGTTCGTCGCCCGGAGGGACGGAGAGAAAAGCTTATTGATTCAGTTGACCTGAACGGGAGGTCCAAGTCGAGGGATTATTTGTCACTTCGACCCGCAGAGGTCCGGGTGAAATGATATTCTGTCGGCATCGTCGAGGTAACGAAGCCGTCCGGGTTTGTTTGCTTCCTGGAGGGAATTTGCCGGCGCCGGGTCAGTGCTGACGCAAGGAGGGGGTTTATTCCCTTATCCGGGGCGTAGGGTTCAGGCAAGGCGTCTATTCGTCGACGTCACCGAGGTGGCGAGGCCGACCGGGTTTATTTGTCTTTTTGGGGTAGTCGTCGACACTGGGCCAGTGCCAACGCAAAGAAGGGTTTATTCCCCCATTCCGAACGTAAGGTCCGGTCGAGGTGTCTTTTCGTCGACGTCGCCAAGGTGGTGAGTCCGACAGGGTTTATTTGTCTCTTTGAGTGGTCGTCCGCACCGGGTCAGTGCTGACGCAAAGAAGGGTTTATTCCCTCATCCCGAACGTAAGGTCCGGTCGAGGTATCTTTTCGATAAGAACCTGAAATGACCGCAGTGGTCCAGAAGGTCCATGAATGTCCTGTACAGTCGGCAACTGGCTTAGGGTCCGTGTGTTTTATTGAATTGTGAATGTTTTCTCGATGCCAGGTGTTATGGCGCCGCGGAGGAGGGCTCGTTCCCAGCAGGGGGAGTCGAGCGAGGGTTCAGAGGAGCAGAGCAGGGCCACGGTTCCAGAGGGTGTTGCTGGAGGTGCGCGAGCTCCAGGGATGGACAACTTCTTCCAAGGCATGTTCGATTATGTTTTTCGACAGCGGCAGCAGGTGGACTAGCAGCAGAGATGAGATGCCGGTGAGGGTTCGTCTTCTCGAGGTGGTCCTGGTCGGGTGTTGAAGGAGTTTCTGCAATTCCAGCCGCCTTCTTTCGGAGGGCAGCCAGATCCAGAGGAGGCTAGAGAGTGGCTGGGAGATTTACAGAGGATCTTCAGTGCGATGGAGTGTGCTGAGGAGGATCATGTAGTGTTG
This sequence comes from Amorphophallus titanum, assembly GCA_024336825.1. NCBI lineage: Eukaryota > Viridiplantae > Streptophyta > Magnoliopsida > Alismatales > Araceae > Amorphophallus > Amorphophallus titanum. The sequence goes on from JANBPO010006859.1 coordinate 23,244,035, forward strand.
GCTACGCATCGTCTTCAGGGAGCGGCCCGTACTTGGTGGACGTCAGAGTGAGAGACAGCGTTCTAGTCTCGTCCCCTTTGGCATATCACGTGGCAGGAGTTCATTGTGGCGTTCGAGTGTGCCTTCTGTCCGTCTTTCATCAGGACGCAGAGGCTGCGCGAGTTCATGGAGTTGACACGGGGCGACATGTCAGTGATGCAGTACCGTGCCAGGTTCGTCGAGTTGGGCCGTTATGCGTCGAACATCATGGCGGATGAGGAAGTGAAGACTGATCAGTTCATCAGTGGTTTGAGGGTCGAGTTGAGGCACCATCTTCTTGCGTCAGGGTTGACCACCTTGGATGCAGCGTGCAAGGCAGCGTCAGCGTTAGAGAGAGATCTGCAGAGGATTCGAGGGTAGGGTAGTGCTGGTCAGGTTCGGGCAGCTTTCGGTCAGCCGTCGATGGGGCAGTCACAGAGTACTGTCCAACTTTCAGCAGGTGGTTCCGTGGCGACGCAGTCAGTTGCCCCTGTGCCGGAGTCTTCTTCCTTTGGCTCGAAGCTCAAGAGGTTGCTTAGGGAAGCTGGCCTTGGCGGGAAGCGTCGAAGTCGGAAGGGGCAGGCGCAGCAGGAGTCGACTGGCAGTGTTCAGCAGCCGGTGGCGTTGCAGCGTCGGAGTTCAGCGGAATCACCAGCACCCAGAAAACAAATCACAAAATCTAACGCCAGCAAATTCCACTAGCTAAAGGCTAGACGACTGTGCAAGACTTTTACGACTCTGGTAACTGTATATCTGAGATTTCCATATACCTCACACGACAAATGCTCTGATACCACCTGTGACGACCCAGATCCTGGATACCAGATATACCCGATAGGACTATCGAATACACCTAATAACACTTGGAACCCGCGAGGCCTCCCAAGGATGGTAAAGCCCCTAAAGGGAAAAAAGGATTATCATGGGGTGCATTGAATTGGCAGATATAGCAATAAGCCATAAGACATGACTCAATAAAAGGGAAATTACATATGATAACATAGTCAGACTCCTCAAAATGATGCTGATGATCCGAGCCAAAGAGAGCACTGTGAGATGCCCTCATCAAATCTCCCGGGGTCGGGAGAACTTGACCCCGTCGAGTATGGATCCGCCTGGCTATAGTAGCACTCCAAAATATCCGGGTCAAGACGCATCAGGTCCTCCCGGCTCACCCACGTGTCCTCCGTCGGGGGACAGTTCTTCCACCTTACCAGGTAGCGCTGGTACATCTTGTGCCTAGTAATGGTACTCTGCTCATCCAGTATTGCCTCTATCTGCTCACATCGGCCTCTCAAGCTAGGAAGTGGAGTCCCACTGGGGGTGTCTCTCTCAAGGGGGAGTAAAGGTCCAAGTTCCTCACTGGGTCCCACCATGGGGCCCTTATAGGGTACCAGGTCTACCACATTGAGGGTAGGTTGTACCCCAAAACTCTCAGGTAGGTCCAGCTCATAAGCGTTGTTGCCAAGCCGTCTCAGAACCCGAAAGGGTCCCGAACCCCGTGCCCTCAACTTGGAGGCAGGCCCCGGAAGGAGCCGCTCCATCCTCACCATCACAAAGTCTCCCACTTAGAACTCGCAGTGGTGCCGTCGAGCATCTGCCTGCCTCTTGTAAGCCTTATTGCTCTTCCCTATATGCTTGCGGATGTCATCATGTAACTCTTTGATATACTGTGCAAAAGACTCGGCTGAGACTAACACTCTAGCATGTGGAGGAAGGGGAATAAGATCCGAAGGCTTTCTAGGCCTATACCCATGTACGACCTCAAATGGACTTTTGCCTATGGACCTATTCGTGTCGTTTTAGCGTCTTTCGTTTGTTTCGTTTAGCTCGAGCTCGTGTCGTTTTAGCGTCTTTCGTTTGTTTCGTTTAGCTCGAGCTCGTGTCGTTTTAGCGTCTTTCGTTTGTTTCGTTTAGCTCGAGCTCGTGTCGTTTTAGCGTCTTTCGTTTGTTTCGTTTAGCTCGAGCTCGTGTCGTTTTAGCGTCTTTCGTTTGTTTCGTTCAGCTCGAGCTCGTGTCGTTCTTGCGTTTTCCGTTTGTTTTCTTCAGCGCGTGCTCGTGTCGTATTGAGCCCGTGTCGTTTTACGCCGTGTTGTGTTTCGTAGCACTTCGTGTCGTTTTTGCAAGATTACACTTCGTGTTGTTTTTCCAAAACAACACCTCGTGTCATTCTTTCAAAACAACACCTCGTGTTGTTTTTGTGTCTTTAACTTCGTGTTGTTTTTGAATCTATCCACCTCGTGTCTTTTTTGTTCTGTTCCACCTCGCGTCTTTTTCCTTTGTGATAGCTTCTTATTTTTCATGCCACTTTTCTTCATCGAATACCTCGTGTTGTTTCTTACTTAGTGCCGTCTCTTCCACCTCGTGTTGTCTTCCTAACATACCTCCTAACACCTCGTCTTCATGTAACATCTGCACAGAAGCACCTTTAAACATTGTGGAACCCAGTGTCGTTTCTGTATTGGCTTGCCTCGTGTTGGATATGTCTGCACGAGTGGTTCATTTAGGCTATTTCACTCTGCAGAACATTTTTATTAGACCTGAACTAATAGTAGTCTTTATATCTGCAGGTCTGCCTTCGAGATAAGGCTTGCACGTGATCCCAGGCTGAAGAGCCTATTCGATTGAGACACGTGGACTCATTCTTGAAGGGAAAGCGTGGGAGGCACACGCTGGGTTGCTGCTGCTGCTATATAAAGAAGCCTGATCCTTCCAGAGAAAGTAACAGAAAAAGAGAGAGATCGAACACGGTGAGAAAAGAAAGACTTGGAGAGGAAGCTGTCTGAGAGCTCCAGTTCGATCCAGAAAGGAAGAAGAGAAGAAGAGTGCCAAACAAGAAAGAAAGACAGACAATATAGAGAAGAAAAAAGAGTGAGAACGCAGAGAGAAAAGACTTGAAGAAGAAGCCTTGTGAGCTGCCCCCGTTGAAGAGGAAAAAGAAGATCCTCACCCCATTATGTACCCCACAATAAATTTATATCATGTGGCCAATCCAAGTTTTCATCTGCACACTGAATGTGGAAATCAATTACCAATTTGTGCATGAACATGTTGCTTCAGGTGATTTGACAGTCTCCCATATAACTAGCCGACATATTTACTTTGCCATTGTCCACGATGCACTTTTCTCTCCTGCGGCCCAAGCTCAATGTGCTGTGCTACATATCCCCTCGAGCTTGCGAGAGAGTGCAAGCGGAATTGACTCCTACGCACAGACGGAACCTCCCAAGCAAGATACAAGCTAGCATTAAGACTTGTAGTGGCAGAAAATTGATCTCTAGTTCTCGTACCACACTTTTCTATTTATTTATTATGGAAGTCATCCAACACCCATGGAAGCCTACAAACACCAGAAAGAAGGACATTAGAAGGAGCCCTAGGCGTTACCCTTGGGGACAACCCTCTGATGCTTAAGTCAGCACGGGATCAAGTAGAGAGTAAAGTAGAGCAAAGGGGAGAGAGGATGTTAGTGACTGCAGTAGCAGTTCTGGGAGAGCCGTAGGCCTTCTGGGCGAGTGCTCGCCGTTGCTAGTGACCACTCGGGGAGTGATCGCTGGGCGGTAAGGGTTCTCGAAAGGAAATCTCTCTCTCTCAGTGGGCGATCGTGGCCTCTCTGTAGCAATAGGGGTATGGCCCTCATGCTTGTCTCTTAGCGGACGTTTCTTGGTGGAGTTCACTGTGTTTCTCTCTACCCGTTGAAGTCCCTTTTATAGGGGGTCATCCTGGAGGGAGGAGGCCTATCCCTTAGTAGGGAAGGATGTCAGTCATGGAGTAACGCTTCCCGTGATTGTGCGGGAGTTTCCCATCATGGTGCTAGCATTCCAAGATCGGTCGGTTGCCTGGCGAGTCTTACAGTGCCCGTAAGGCATGCTCGCCCTTAGTGAAGTCGAGGCCGACGTCATGGGGAATAACGGTTAGTCGTTGGAGAGTCTTCTGGTGGCCATCGTGCCCAGGCCAATGCCTTCCTCGTCAACGAATCTAAGGATCATCTATCCTGGGCCTTCTGTCATGGGCGGAAGCTATTAAGGCACATTAAGCGCGTTGCGATCCGCGGACTGAAACGGATGCAGCATAAGTGGACCCTTCATGGGCCGAGTGAGTTTTACGCCTCTCACTAGCCCCCCTACTCTCAGGTGTCAAGCACTTTTTTGAGACCTGACAGTCGAGTTTGAGAGGGTTAGTCAAAGAGTGAGTCCGAGGGAGATCGCTTCGAGAATGGTCTCCTCGTATCAATTGCTTGGCGCGCAAGGCACACCTGGCGGTGGCAGGCGACACTTCTGTAATCTTGACACGAGCCTTTTGTCTGGAGGCATGGGCTTTGAATGGTCGCCTGGGTCTGGCAGTCGTACCGTGATAGTGATGGTGCCTTTCCACCTCCCCTAGGGCTTCGAAGGGGCCGTTCTATCTTGGGAGACTATAAGAGCCATCTTAGGGTTTTCTGAGAAGCCTCACATGCTTCACGTGTTGGCCATGGCTGTTAATCGCCCCTTCTTCGACTTCCTTGCTCTGGTGAGGGTTCCTTTCTCTCCCTGTTTCTTAGCTTCCGGAGCTATGCTGCTTAGCAGGAGAACCCTCCATGTTAGTTCATCGTCCTCTACTGAGGAAGCAGAGGCTGGTAGCGGTGGTGCCCTAAGCACTTCAGGCGCAGGCCCTAGTTGGCCTCATTCCCCGCCATTAGTCACCTACAGGGTGGTCCACGGCCTGTGACAGGCCTTTCAGATCCCCCTTGACTTCGATATCATCTTCTCAACCATCGATGACGATGCGTGGAACCGTTCTTGGGGCAGTATCAGAGTTCCCATAGAGTCCTCCAGGGCTGGTTTGTGTCTTCCCGTCCACCCCTTTTTGGAGTCTGTCCTTCACCACTACGGTCGGTACCTAGGAGAGCTTTCTCCCAATTCTTGGTGCCTTTTGTGCAAGTTTGTTCTTGTCTGTAAATAGGCTTTGGCCATTCCCAATGTTTTCCTCTTCCGATAGTTATTCAACCTTCAATGCTGTCCTACCGATCCGTCTTCCTTCTACCTCCGTGTCAGGAGTGGCTGGACTCTAGTTCGGGTTACTACCATGGTGTCCAACATCAAGCACTGGGCTGAGCATTTCGTCTATATCACCAAGAGAGGGGGGAGAGGGCACCCGAGCAACTGGGGCTTCGTTGTGGGTATCCACTTCCCTGGGATGGATAAGTTGCCTTCCACGACAGCTGAGGAGTCCTGGGTGATCAAGGTCCTTCTCTGCAGCCCACTCCTTGATGCTAACGTTAAGCTGACTCCGGCCGTGCTCCAAGAGCTAGGGTTGAGCCCCCCATTGTCCCACGGTATTGACTTCATTTGGCTTCTGTCTCCTTGTCACTCGTCGTGCTAATTTCCTCGACGTTGTTGTTGCAGGGGCATCTGAACAGGTGGGGCTACAGTTCGAGATAGTTGACCTCCCACTACGTGTTCCTCGCCCCGTCAATCACATAGAGCCAGGGAATGGGCATGTAACCATCGCTGCTCCCCAAGAAGTCGTCGCCTTCCCCCGAGGGCACCTTCCGTATCCGCTCCCGTCAGTGCTCCCAGTAGAAGAGCCGTCCACGGTGCATGTTGCCAGTGTCGGGTCGAGTGCCCGGTAGGAGGTTTCTGAGGGCACCTTCAACGCGCCCGGGGAAGAATCAACAATGTCAGGTGGTTCACGTCCTTGGGTGAACCTGGATGAATTGGCGACGCTGGATCAACAGTATTGCCAGAGGAAGAGGAGGAGGCCGGTCGTCGAAGCGAGCCACGGGGCGGCCTCTCCTCCCCGGTCTACGATTCTGCTGGACCAACGCCATCCGAGGTGTCGGTCACTGCTTCACCCTCCTCGGTCCCTGCCAAAGAAGTTGTCGATAAGGGCAAGGCCCCTGCCTCGGAGGGCAAGGCGCCTAGCACGGAGGAGGCAAGGGCTCGCCTTCTGTCATCTACCATTCTGTTCGGCCCCCACTTCCTGCCGCCAGAGGAGCCCGTCTTCAAGTCCACTTTTTGGAGAGAGGCACTCTCTTTCGTCGATAGGGCCGTCCAATGGCAAGATCGAATCTGGGTCTTCGGTTTCGGGGCTCGGGGCGAGCTGTTGGAGCCGACGGCGAAGAACCTGGTCTTGGTCGCCAGGGTATTCGGCCTGTAGAGGTACCACTTCTCTGGCATTGTGCAAGAGTTGGAGGTTGCCCTGGCCGTGCAGAGGGGACTGAAGGCCAAATGCAAGAAGCTTGAGAGGCAGTAGTGATAAGTGTGTATTTTCCCATCTTAATTCATGTCAATTGCATTGGTTTATGGGTTTAGTAATAACAAATATACACACAGTTCTGTTTAACTTGAAAAATAGTCTGATGGAGTAAGGTGGACAATGAAGTAGCTTTGCCTTCATATTTTGCACAGTTCCTGGCTATCCAGATGTTCCATAGCCCATATCCAATACAAGAGAGCATAAAGTGACCAAAAGCTGATTTGGGCTTTAATCTGCTGGCGGCCTGCACTATAAAGCTCTTAATAGAGTTGCCTTCCAATTGTAAACCTGCATTTCTGAAATAAGACCAAATGTGGACAGCCATATCACTATTTAGAAAAAGGTGATTGATGTCCTCTTCTTGTGATAGCTGACAGCAATGACATTTGGAGCAGAGCTGGATATGCAATTTCTTTATGTTGGTATCGACCGGTAGACTGTTATGAATAATCTTCCACATATGTACAGAGATTTTGGTTGGAAGGTGTTTGGACCAAAGCTGGTTCCAGTGGATGGAAGGATGGCAATAACTGGTAGCAGCCAATATATTGTATGTAGATGCGACAAAGCAATTACTAGAATTAGAAAGACTCCAGGCTGGAAAATCTGGATCTTGGGTAAAAGTCATCGTCTCCATGGCTGTTTTGATATGTAGAGGAACCCACCTTCTCACAAGCTCATGGTCAGCAGCCGGCAGCTGAGTGTAGAATCCTCTCACAGTTGAATGCTGACTTGGAATAGCCGAAGCAAGAACAAAATCTAACAGACTGTGAGGACCAATCCAGTTATCATACCAGAAGCTGGTGGTGGTCCCATCACCAATAACAACTTTTTTGTATTGAAGGAGCAGGTTTTTGGCCTTGATCCAGCTTTTCCTATGAAAGCCATTCATATTAGTAAACTGGACATCCTGTAGATGGGAATTGCCAATGTACTTAGCTCTGAAATAGGTCACCCACAGGGAATTAGAATGCAAGGCCTGCCAGAGCATCTTGACTCTGAGAGCAGTGTCCATATGCCTAAGGGACATAATGCCAAGGCCTCCCTGCGAAATGGGCCTGCAAATCAGCCTCCACGACCTCCAGTGCTTTTTGTTTCCAGTTGGAGAGGAGCCCCAAAAGAAGTTGGCAAATGCTCTCTCAAGACTTTGATGAATGCCGGAGTGCAGAGTAGAGGATGAGAGTGAGTATAAAGGGATGGATGAAAGAACATGCTTTATCAGACTGTCAGACTTGGTGGTAGACTCATTCACAGGAAGAAAGGACTAAAGGACATTGTAATCAAATTTGGGGTGGACTCATCCACAGGAGGAAGGACGATTAGAGGATGGTGTTATTAAGTTTGGTGGTAGGCTCATCCACATCATTACGACGACCGAAGGATGTCATCTTAAAATTTGGGATGAGCTCATCTACACGGGAATGGATGACCCGAGGTGGGGAACGTTGAATTTTATGGTGGATTCTCCCGAAAGGAATGCACAACAAGTCTAAAACACGATCCATTATTTCGGGATGTGGTTCCACCAAGCATGCTACGTGGGAGCATCATTAAGGAAAAGAGACGTAGAAGAGAAGGAACGTGTAAAGGGCAGAGAAGTCACACCAAGATAAGCCGTTCCATCCATGTGTTTATAAAAACCTACCATGCACACCACGAGCAGTGGGGCAGGTGTACACACAAGTCACCAGGTCACCAAGTCTCACCACCACCCTCTTGGTCATCCCTCCTCGCTCCTAAGACAGATGTCCCTAGGAGGCCTCATAGAGCTCTGCAAGGCAGTCCTCACCTCACCGCGCAGCGTTTGCATAGTCTTGGCGGCATGGTGCTCGGCTGACAGAGGCACGCCACGCTCTCTTCTCCCCTCTGGTAGAACCCCTCGTCATCCTACGGCCTCCGCTTCACGACGCCGAGGATCAATCAAAGCTCCACCATGTGGGTCTCTAGTACCCTCCTCTCGTCCCCGTCTCGATGCCGTTCCGTCCTCCTCCCTCTCTCTTTCCTCCCTCTCACACCTTTACCCCGTCGTATGGAGAGAAAATCCTCAGCCCCAACACATCTCGGGACGACTTCCCGTGACGCCACCGCTCCTCCTTCAACACTGCCATTCGGGCACTGCGCTCTGTCGCCTAAGCAACACGTTCCTCCTCGGCCCTCGCTGCACAAGTCAGGGCATCTCAAACCTCCACTGTCGGTCAGAGTCGACCGTCCCACAATGTAAAAGGGGGGGATAACGTGGGAGAATAAAAATCACACACCAAAGCATCAAAAGCCCATTTTTATTTGAAGCAAAAGGGACTACATCAAAGGCTGGGCACTATGGGCCTCAACTTCCCTAACTCAGTTACATAAACACTCCACAACTCTCGGTCCTCACGCTGGGCAGCAACAACACCAGCACGACTTATTCCGGCGTGATTTCCGGTTTGGGCAGCATCACCAAGGTCGGCACAGGCACATTCACCCTGTCGGGCGCCAACACCTTCTCGGGCGGCGTCACGGTCACCGCGGGCACGCTGGCCCTCGGCGCCTCCAGCGCCCTTCCCGCCAATGGCGCCATCACACTTAACGGCGGCACGCTCGCCGCGGGCACCTATGCCAACTCCCTTGGCGCCCTCGCCCTCACCGCCAACTCGACCATCACCCTCGGATCCGGTGCCACCCTCGCCTTCGCCAACAGCAGCGCCAACTCTTGGGGCTCCTACACCCTCAGCATCACTGGCACCTTTGTAAGCGACAGCTCCGTCAGCTTCGGCAGCACCTCCGGCCTGACCCAGGCCCAACTCGGCCTCATCACCGTCAACGGCCAAGCCGTCGCCCTCGACAGCAACGGTTTCTTGACCACGGCCATCCCCGAGCCCGCCACCTACGCGGCTTTCCTCGGCTTGGGTGTCCTTGGCTTCGCCGCCTGGCGCCGCCGTCGTTCCAACCGCTAATCGTCTCTTCCTCCCCAGCGGGCGGCACGTTCAAAACGTGCCGCCTTTTTTATCCCGCCCGCCGATAAGCTCACGCGGAGAGAGAAGGCATCGACTTAAAACTCTTTCACCGCCCTTCCGTGTTTCCGTGCCAAAAGTCGATGCCTCGCCGCCTCCGCGTGAGACGGAATAAACCGAAAAAGCTCTTACACCGATCCGCATCATGAACCATACGCCCCAAGTCCGCCGCATCCTCCGCAATCTGTGTCTCTTTTTCCCGCTGCTGGCCTTGGTCGCCGCCGCCCGTTCCGCCCCCGCGCCGATTTTTTCGGAAAACGACCGCCCCGAGTGGCAATGGTCTGCCCCGATCACAAATACCATCTCCAAGGAAACCAACGATCACCCCCGCGCATTCCTCTGGATCCCGCCCGACTGCCGGCGAGTCCGTGCCGTCATCGTAGGCCAAAACAACATGGAGGAGGAGCAAATCCTCGAGAATCCTGCCTTCCGGCGCACGCTCGCCGCCCTGAATTTCGCCGCCGTGTGGGTGACACCGCCCTTCGACGGATTCTTCAGATTCGACGAGGGCGCCGGCTTTGACGAGATGGATCCTATGCGCACCGGAGTGCATGCAAAGTCTAGCCTAAATCTAGCAATCAAATGGCAAAATCAAGCAAACATGAAGTCATACAAATGAAACAAAGCCTGGAAAACAACTGGGGAGATATCAATCAGCAATTATCAACAGCAAATAACCAAGTTTTAATGATGCAAGAAATGGCGGGGGACGGGAACACTGTAGCAGTGAAAACGGTCTCTGTGAGACCGCTCAGGAGGTCAGACGGTCTAAAACAGACCGCTCAATGGCAGGGAGCAGGACAACAAGAAACACAGCAATTATAACGAAAACCCGAATGTGCCTGAGATGAAAACGGTCTCCCGATAGACTGCTAAAATGAACACGGTCCTGGATAAGCCGTGTAACAAACAATACGCCAATAAATAAAATGAAATGCTGAAAATAGAACGGTCGACAGTATATCGCTTACAGGAGTAGATGGTTCACAGAAGACTGCCCCACGATCGATCACAGCAACCCGGGACAACCTGCAAAACCTCAACCAGAAATGACACTAACAACACAAAACGACGGTCAGCAAACCTTCAACACGATGGGCACTAGGCGTCCCACCGTGATCGCCAGAAAGTTCTGTTGACAGGAAAAATGACTCCTTCTACTTTTACCTCTTTTTTGTCTCTTCTCTTCAATCCTCTTGCTTATGCTATTAAAATGTAAATACGAAAAGCAGCAAATGAACAGGATCAAGAGAGGAAAAACTAACCGTGATCGCCACCCAGACGTCGGGATGTAAAAGGACACGCCCACGCTTGAGAAAAAAGAGAGGGGCACTCGCCAAATGAGCACGAGAAATGGGACGGCTGGGAGACGACCGCTCTATCTTTACACAGTCTGTCAAGGGGCCGTTCCACTGTGTTGGAGTGAATGCGGGAGAGAAGGCTTCGGCTTCGAAACGGTCCTCGAGGAGCCGCCTGGTACACCGAACGGTCTGGATAGAACAACCCAAATAACCAAATGGGCAGATAACGACCGTCCTGTTCCACCACCTTCCAAGTCGGGGTTCTCAACCTCCACCCATTTCGACCGGCCAGAAAGGATGGGCCTCGTACTGGATGGTTGCTGACCTGTAAAACAGAGGTGTAAACAGTAAAACAAACTAGAATTAGAACTTTAGAGTTTTCAACAAACCCAAGACATGCATGGACTCTGGAACTTAAACTACGCATGAGCAAATATGCACGGAGTTAATATGCATAGAGTTAAGCGATGCATGCTTTGAGGATAGGAATGTGTACTCAACTAACACTGCATTGAGTTTTATTGCATGAGAGCTTTAAGAAGAAAACTGCATTGAATTTGATCATAAGAGAAGCAATGAGAAACACAGTAATTAAAAGGATGTGAGATAACAAATCAGACAAGCTTTGACTAATAGTGTGTGACATCATCAAAACTGTAGAGAGGCAAGAAGATCCCTTGCTTAGGGAGTTGACTCAGCTTCATTATTTTCTGGGGTATATGATTGAGGTGGTGTATATTACCATGCTTGTTGACAGGCTCTGTGGCGGAGGGTGATCACCCCTCCACGGAGACATCCTCAGGGGGCGGAGATGGGGGCCTACAGCCTAGGCGAAAGTGCCCTCAAGTGGATGCTGAGGCGGCTGGAGTCGATGAGTCCTCTAGGGTACCCGAGGCTGGAGAGCAGGTCGAGGTAGAGTCAGATTTAAGTAAGCATCACATTCACCTCTTTACTTCTTGATGGTTTAGCCATGGTAACTGACTAACCCTATTTTGTTGGATTTGTTCCTTGTAGCCCCACTGGAGACTGGCGTAGAGGTGACCTTCTCAGCCCCTTGGGAGATCGACCCACTGGTTGATGACGGGGTCGAGTGCGAGATAGACGTGGAGGGGTTCCTTCGCGTGATGGACGAGATGGCCCCCAACATTGATACATTCCCCGACTTCGAGTCATGGAAGGCTTCAGGAGAGGCCCGCTCAGGTGTGGGCTTCTAACACTGGATATCTACTGGGTGTGGCTTTGCCCGATCGTGGCCACCGACATAGCCGTTTGTACTATGCAGGGGCGACAGAGGTATCGGGGGCCGCAGACCCTTCTGAGGTATAGGGTGTCACGTCCCGAACCGACAGTAGCGGGAAGCGATGCTCGGAACGTGGCAGTTACAGTCGTGATAGCAAGAGTAAAAATTAAACAACCACAATTAAACACATGGAGGCCATACACATTTGATAAAAATATACTTTTACTGACCCCTTTTTCTTAAAAACATAATTTTGACTCGATCTTACAATAATAGACTCTAAAAGAGGACCCCCAATGGACTTTTTGCATAAAAACCCAAAGACTTCTAAAGACTAACAACTTGGCTTACAAAGCCTTATAATTGCACACATATATATGCAAGGATATAAATGCAAACGTAAAGGACACAAAGGTAAAATAAAAATATAAATGTTCGGAGTCGATTCCCATCAACGCCGCTGGTACTCAGACGAAGCTTGTGAAGTGTAGAGGAGCTCCTGGGAGTTCGGCGTCATTTTGAGGTCAAGAGGGAGCAGGGCCGGTCGCCAATGATGATCTGCACAAATCTGCCCTGCAGGTTTGGTTTGTGCAGTCGTCGTGCATAGGGTGGTACGCTCTCCACCGAACTCCAAATGAGGCGGGACCTGTGTGTTTTGAAAGATAACAGGAATACCTATGTGCCGGTCAATTTTGGTGGGAGTCAGAGCTCGGGGATGTCCGTAGTCACCTCTGGAGTGAGGCTTTGGTTTCTGGGTGAACAACCAGACACAGCCGGATTGATCACCTTGGTATGGGGAGCACCGAACACAGATCGCAACGAAACCACCTGGAGTGATTTCAGGACGTCAAGATCTCAGACTTTGATGAAGATCACTCGGGCCTAAAATTAGCAAAGGAAAGTGTGCCGGGGCTGACGAGTCTGCTGCATGTTTTGGATGGACTGGGTCGCACCAGTCTAGTGCAGTCACAGGAGAACAGGCATCACGAACAGTGACGATGTCAAAATGCGGTGCTACCACCTTTGGAACGACAGCGACTGGGAGACAAACAACTCCTCTGAAGACAATTTTGGACGATTCGCACCTGAGAAACCAGTGTGGCCTCTGCAAGTTGGACTTCTATTTCTGGCATGAATCCAGTGCAGTTGTACGAGTTTGGATGTCGTGATCGACGCTGAGGTCGAATTAAGGCGGGACCACTTCTGGAGCCACAATGACTCGAAGCAGAACAACTCCTCAGAAGAGGGCATGTGCTGATTCATGCAGTATGGTGTCGAGATGGAGTCTGCAAATTGGGTCTCAGGATCTATCCTGGGTCCACAGGTAGATGAACAGAGATTTCTTTGAAGCCGATGGCGTAGATGACGACGAGGGCTCACGATGGCTCCTTGGACGAGCCTGGAGGGTGGGGGTGTGTGGATGGCAGTGGAGAAGAGGTCCAACCACCAACCACCCACTTTCCCTTCCCCAAGCAAGTCTCCACCTTCCCAAGGTGGAACTCACTCCTCCCAAGGCCAAATTCAAATCTCCCTCCCTGCTGGACACCCTCTCTCACCTCCCCAACCATCCCATTAACCCAAATTCATATTAGGGATAGAATCCCCCTCTCCTCTCTCTCCCCAACCCAAATTCGCAGCTCTCCCTCTCACCACCTTCTAGACTACCCTCCAGCCACCATTCTCCCCCTTCCACACCTTGGAACACCCCCTCCTAGACCCCCTCACAGCCAGAAGTCTCCCCTATACATATCCACCCCCATTCCCATCCCATTTACGTCATTTCCCACCTCCGCTCTTCAACCTGCAGTTCTCGGTCACAGGTAGCAGAGTACCAGCCGCTTGCAAAGGTGACTGCGACTTCATCCTAGCATTTCTGAAGGCTCAAGGGGTATTGGTGGAAGTGTCTCCGAGTTTTCTTCGCAACGGCAGTCATCTCGTCTCATTTTGAGTTCGTGGCTGTCCAGGACAAGCAATCTACTCCAACTGCGCAAAAGGGTTCTGATCAGCATCCAGAGGTAGCTTGCAGAAGCTACCACGCCTGCTCACCTAAAGATCTGAAGGCGGAGTTTGACTGAGACCTTCTACTGCGAGTCTCCCTCCTCCTCCAAGAAGAGGCACTCCATTCGGCAACCCGAGTGAATTCTTCTCTTTTTTCTCCCCAGGGTGTGCAGTTCTATCTTCCTTGGGACTGAACTGACACCCTGTCACAATTTGGGCTGCTGCGACCAACTCCAACATCGGCTATCACTCCCGTGGGTCACGTTTCGAAGGAAACTTGTCAATGGTTCTAACGCCATTGACCGCGCTCAATTTGAAGTTTGGGACAGCTCGTGGCAGCCTCATCTTCCTGCTGTAGCAGTTCTAAGACAGTCAGGAGCAGGAAATAGAGTCCCTGTTCATAGCCTCGCCCCGACCAATGCCGGTCACCAGAGCTCCCGCCAAAAATCAGACATCTTCCTGGGTCAGCTAGGGAAGATTTTCCACTAGTATCGTCAAAAACAGAGTTCGAGAGCGACCGCAGAAGCGACAACATCGCCCATCTGTCTCCTATTCTAGAGAGTGGGCAGAACCGACGTCGGCTATCCATTGTATGCACATGCAAAGGGGGACATGGTCTGTGCAAGGGCTGTGCAAGGCTTATGCGTGCAGGAGGACCAAGTCCGTGCAGGTTTGCACGGGGTTGGAGATGCAAAGGGGATGAAGTCCGTGCATAGTTTGCATGGGGTTGCAATTGCACAGGGTTGGAGCCATAAGGCGATGAGTGCACCGGGGAAGGCTGTGAATGTGCCGTTGAAGGACTAGAAGGGCCTGCCGATGAAGAAGGTGTACCGGCGAGGGTGGTGTACCGGCGGAGGGTGAGCCAGCAAGTGTGCCAGTGAAGGAGAGGGCAGCCTGTACCAGTGAAGGGCCTAGCGACAGCAAAAGGGGAGGGGTGCACTACTCAAGGAGTGTGCCGGCGAAGGGCAAGGAAGAGTGTACCGGCACAGCTGGGCTAAGGGCATGCCGTGGAAGATTTTAGGAGCGTGCCAGTGAACGGGGTTTTGAATGTGCCGGGGAAGACCTAGGGGGTGTACCGGTGAAGGTTTAAAGGCAAAGTGGGTGAACTGAAGGGTGTGCCGATGAAGGGGAAAGTGGTCTGCACCGACGAAGGGGGTCCACTCTTCCTCATCCCTTTAAGGCCTTTCTTTTCTTCTTTTAGGATGCGTGTTGGAGTACTAAGCCAGTGTTCAGTCCTGTCCTCTTCATATTGCCTCTGGTTTCTTTCACCTTGGTTAAGGCATTTTATTGTTGATTATTCCATTTCTTTGTTGCTCTCTTTGGTCTTTTACCATATTATTATTTCTGATAAAAATTCGGCAGCATCTCCCCTTGACCCCAGGCGTAAGGGAGATATAGGGAACATGCCCACATGGAGTGGCAGAACCCAACAAGTGGAGGTGGGCGTCCGAAGGCGGCAACACCTTTAATAGAACATCGAAAAACCCGAGGAAACCAACGGAGGGAAGGCCTCTTTAAGGTTAGTCAGGGGCGTACCGGCCAAAGATTGTGCCAGTGAAGAGATGTAGGGGTCAGTGCACCGGCTAGGGAGGCTATGCGGGGCTCGAGGCGTGTCGGTCAAGGAATGGCTAGTGTGCCGGTGGAGGCATCTGAGGGCGGTTCAAGGCCAGTGTGAGGGAGAGGGCCGTGAGGCCTGGGGGTTTGGTTTGCCTGGCCAGGGGGGCTTTGGCTGGAGGAAGAAGGCCGCCCCTTCCCTCTCCTCCCTCCTCAAGCTAGCGTGCCCACCACCAACCCAAACCCTAGCCCCTGCACCCCATGCCCAAGCCCCCACTCCTACTGCAACTCAAGCCCACCCTCCACAGCTCCAAGCATCCACGGCACCCCGGCGATGCCCCGTCTTCTCTACGCCCTCCCGTGGTCCGAGGAGGCCACACTGCTGTCCCTGCAACCAGCATGCAGCAGAAGTCAAGTTCACAGAGGCTTCCCCAGTGTCCACGGTGTAAACCAGCTGACGCTTCCTTCAGTGGAGTTGTACTTCGTCTAGTCAGCTTCGTTCCAGAAGTAATCCCGCGACGATCCGACCTCGGCACTGCACGCACCACCCGTTCTCGTGAAACTGCGCCAAGCTCAGGTCTGAACCTGAGTCCCAAATGGTAGCAGCTCCACAGCCCGTCCCGGCATGATTCAGCCTGAGCTCTCTTCATGATAGTTCTGATCCTCCAAAGCGCCGACGCACCAGAGGTGGTCCTGCCTGCATTAGATATCGTCTCTGTCCGTGGCGTCCAAACTCCCACAGGCGCGCCAGACCCAGAGCCCCTGTTTGCCCAGGACGGACTGCTGTCAAGTCAGCCCCGACCCCCCTTCTTCCTGTCAGTTTCAGTTTGTGATGTCTTCATCAAAGTTGCAGCACCCGACATAAATAAACCAACGCAAGTGTCTTTGTCATGTTCCGATGTCAGCACGAGGAGTTCTACCCCGATCTTTGACGTCCTATCCTGCTGTTCACCCAGAAACCCGACGCCGGCTGTCCCTGTGACCACGCCTAGCGAGGTGATCGGACGACCACCCCCTTCTGAAGGCTCGCGGACCTCCCAGTCAGCGACGTCCCCGGCCTGGTCCCGCCGCATTTGGAGTTTGGCAACGCCCGTACCAGCCGTCGCACCACTTCTGCGCCGACCAGAACTACGCCAGCCTGCTGCTGCGGCCGCCGCTCCCACCCAGTGCCATCAGCTCGACACCAGGCTCTCAGGCGTCCGTCAGTGTCCTTCGGTCTTCGTCCAGGAGGTGGCTGCATCTTGAGTGGCCACTACAGTTCGGCGCACGGTTGTTAGCTCGCTTCCCCTTCCCCGCGATCCCCCCTCCTGCGCGAGGGTAGTAGTGTGTAATTGGTGGGATGCCCCAGCCACTTCCCACTCCATTTCCCCCTCCCCATCTCCCCACTATCATCCCCTTCCACCACCATACCCTATCTAGGTTGCAGGCAGAAAACTTACTGCTAGTTGCAGAGGCTTCCACGTCTTCACCGAGCATCTCCAGGAGTCATATCTTATATTGTTGGAAATCCCTTCAAGTCAGCTTTGTAGGCGAGGTGATCCCACCTAAATCCGAGTTTGGAGCTGTCCAGGAGGATCATTCTCGTCAGGCTGCGCTTCCGGCATCTGGGTGGAGATCAGAGCCCCAGTGAAGAAGCTCCTGCAGCCTAACCCCTATTCTCCTTGGTGCGCCAATTGATCGGGACGTGATACTACCAGTCCTCTGTCCAACTCAGCAAGTGGGGCACCATTTAAAGTCTGGATCATAGAGTTCCAATTTGTCTCCCCGAGGTGCGCAGGTCAATCTCCCCAGAGTCAGATCCAACCCCCCTCACCATTATGGGTCTCGAGTTCTACTCTATCCTCTGACGATAGCCCCGTTGGTCCCAGCTTTAAGAGGACTTGTCCACGGACACATCAGTTTTGGTCCCGCATCGTTTGGACTTCGGGAGTGTTCGTGGCGACTTCATCTTCTTGATGCAGTGCTCTGGGACCAGTCTGAGCCAGAACAAAGTGGTCCAGCTCCAGAGCCTGCCCCGACCTTCGACGATGTTTAGTCCTCCCTCAAAAATTATGGAGTCTTCCAGGGCCAACCTAGGACGTTTTGGTGCTAGTCTCGCCCTCTCCTGAAGTCGTACGGGTCCGTGGCGGCGTCAATAGAGATCCCCTGTCCAGCCAAACCTGAGTGGACAGAATTGTGGGTTTTAATCAACTTCGGTATCCCCTCCCCGCCTAGCCGGCTTAAAGCCCCTCCCTGCAGGAGGTAGTGTTTGTATGTAAATTTTAATTCTCCACCCCTAGTCCAACCTTCCTGCGTAGGGTGTAGTGCATGTAATTGTTGATTCCGAGTGACCACCATGGGAGAGAGTGTGTACCCGTGTCCTCGACACCGGGTCGGCCCTTAGAATCGGACTAGCCAAACCCTTTGGGAGACCCCCTGGCCTTGCTGGCCCTCTACCAGCAAGGGACCAGCCCTCACATCCTCCACTCGGCATCACCGAGTCACCCACGGGTTTGGGGTGAGTGCCGGGTGAGTTGGCCGCCGATTTTGGCCTCTTCATGGTGCGAATTGTGCTTGCAAGATAGGTCGAAGGTCATGTCACATCAGACATTCTCCCCCTAGGAATGTGCATCATCTCGAAATGGGAGAATTCTACAAAAATAGCTCTGGCCTTCTCAAGATATTTGATCATGGCTGGTTTGCGTGCTTCGAACTCTCCTTTGACTTGGTTGGCGGCGAGCATGGAATCATTATATGCTCAAACACTAGTCGCCCCCAGGTGTTTCACCATTCGTCGCCTTGAGAGGAGAGCCTTATATTCGGCCACATTATTCGTGGTCTATAAGTTGAAGCGGAGAATGTATTGAAGTTCTATCCCTTAGGGTGGTAGTAGAACTAGTCCCACTCCGCTACCAGCAGTGCAGGATGATCCGTTGACATATAGCTCCCTAGTTGGCCCTAAAGACTACTTGGGTGAGTCCTCCACAGGTATCGTGCATTCGGTGACAAAGTCAGTGAGGGCTTGGGCCTTAGTTACAGTCCTCAGTTGAAATTTAATGTCGAACTTGCCCTACTCAAGAGCCCACTTGATCAACCTTCTTAAGGCATCGGGGTTCTTGAGGATTTGCCACAGAGGTTGATCAGTGAGGACGGTGATTGGGGGAGTCAAAAAGTACGATCATAGCTTGCGGGTGGTCGTAATTAGGGCCAAAGCAAACTTCACAGTTCGTGAGTACCTGAACTCTGGCCCATGTAATGCCTAGCTTGCACTGTAGATGGGTTTCATGATGTTACGTTCCTCTCGGGCGAGCACGACGCTCATCATGCTTGGAGCCACTGATAGATACTGGAGCAGTTGTTCTCCCTTTCATGGCTTGGATAGCACAGGAGGGGTCGCTAGGTAACACTTTAATTCTTCGAATGCCTACTTGCATTCCTAGTCCAACTCGATCTACCCTTTCTTCTTCGGCGCTTTGTTAGCTTGCTTGATGAGTCGGAAGAAGGGAAGGCATCTTTCAACTGCTCAAGACTAGAACCGAGTTATGGCGGCGACATGGTCGGTGAGTCACTATACGTCCCTTAACCGTGCCGGTCACTTCATCTCCAATATCACTCAGATTTGATCAGGGTTAACCTATATTCCTCTACGAGTGACACGAAATCTGAGGAACTTTCCTGACTTTATACCGAATGCGCACTTGCTTGGGTTGAGCTTCATGTTGTACTTTCTGAGTGTCGCGAACATCTCTGCCAAGTCTTCCAAGTGCTCGACGGCCTGAAGGCTCTTGACGAGGATGCCGTCGATGTAGACCTCCATGTTGTGGCCGATCTGTTCATTAAACATGTGGTTAACTAGACGTTGATAGGTTTCTCCTGCATTCTTTAGCCCAAACGACATGCGAGTGTAGTAGTACAAGACATGGTTGGTGACGAACGCTATCTTGTCCTGATCAGGCTCGTGCATGCTAATCTGATGGTACCCAGAGTAGGCATGTAGGAAGCTTAACATCTCATCCCCGGACATAGCATCGACCAGTTGGTCGATCCGGGGCATGGGGAGCCTATCCTTTTGTGTAGCTTTGTTGAGATTAGTGTAGTCTACACACATACGTCACTTCCCATTGCTCTTAGGGATGAGGACTACGGTCGCCACCCAGTCAGGATATCGGCTGGGTCTAAGTAGCCCTGAGCGCAACTTCTAGCTCACTTGTTCCAGGATAATGGCTTGTCACTTGGGGTTGCAATGCCTTCGGCAGTGCTGAACTGGGCGACAGCTCAGGTACAACTTGAGTTGGTGCGTGATGATTTCTAGTGGGATTCTTGGGAGCTCATCCTAGGACCAAGCAAACACGTCCTGGTTCACCATCGAGAATGGGTATAGGGTTCTTTTTCTTGCTCGGAGAGGGTAGGTCTGATCCTCAACGTCATGGCCAGATCTTCTCCCACCTAGATAAGGTATAGATCCTTAGTCGGAGTGCTCATGCTCGGACCAGGGTCTCCTATCCTTGCCTTCTTCTCGGGCGGCATTTCCTCAGACTGTCGGTCTCGCGTCAAAATAAGGTAACACCTTCTTGACTCCCTTTGATCTCCCTAGACATCCCCCGCTCTGCGAGGCGTGGAAAACTTAAGATTTGGTGATACAAGGAGGGAGCGCCTCGAAGGGTGCCAAGGATTCCTCACCCAATGATGGCATTGTATCCGGTCATTGCGCGGATGATCGTGACGGGGGGTCGGCCCCCCACGACTAGGGCTAGGCCCCTTTCGTGGTGAATGGCCGTTCGGTCGATCGAACTCACCAGTCGATCGACCAAAAAAAATAGAGCGCCTTCCGAACCCATCCTGGGGGTTCGATTCCACCCCCCAATCACCCCCCAAGTGATGGAAAAAATAATGAGTAACCATTCCCCACCCTCTAGACCACCTAGAGGATGCGTTTAAACCCCAAAAAACATAATTGAAATGATGAATCCGTCGCTCACCCTAAAATCATGCTTTTAATCCCTAGCATGAAATAAACCACTCTCAGCTCACCTCAGCCTACAAAATTTGGGAAAAATGAACTACACAGGCTAGGGAACCATCCCCCTACCTCCACTAAAGATTTCCCATGCCGAGGATGCCGTTTCCACGTAAAACATCTCACGAATAGCTGTCGGGGTCCCAAAATCTGTGAATGGGAAACACCGTGCCACCACCCCGTTCCCCGCTCCATCCTCGCCACTCCTTGCCCCACGAGCCTCGCCACCTCGCCTGCCTCTAGCTCCTTCAGCAGCCTAGAGAAGAGAGGGAGAGAAAGAGAGAGACGTGAGGAGAGAGGGAGAGGGTTTGAGAATGAGGGAGAGAGAGGGGGTGGATTGGTATTTATAGGAAATCAATTTGGGTTTTAAAATATGAAAAATACAAAAATGGGAAAAATCATCCCCACGATCCTTGGAAAATGCACAATACGCCTGCAATGTCCCAGAGCCTGACAATGCTTCAGTTCACCTTACACAGGGGTCCGAAGGCTCAACAACTAAAAACCTGATTTAATCACAAAACTCAATCCGATTCTCACGAAAGCGCTCTGAAACCCACAGATTCTGATCTGAAAAATCTTGGGTATTACATCACAATTCCTTGAACATTTTCTTCTGACTGGAGGGCGGACAGAAGGGAATCTGCTGCCTCCAGACCATCTTGACCGTGCGACCAGCTATATGAGGGATTCCCATAATTGGGACAAGTGGATCATAGATTTCTTTGGGGAACCTGCAACCATCATCTGATGGGGACATCATTTACCCCTCCACACTTTTCGGAGCTCGGATGGATCATCATCATGTACCATCATGTCCTTGAGTCATAGCATGTATTTTCATATTTTATTTGAGGGAGGTATCGTGTTCGCTCCTTACTCGGCATCTTGCTTTACTTGTATATATTTTATATGCCACTGCTAGAGAGCATGATAGGATAATTTAGCTCGCTATATCAATTCAATCACCGCTGCGAGTGAGAGAGTGAAACCCATCCTGTGACTCAATCTGAGTACACGCGAAAAAGTCGATACTCGAGACTCATAGCCGATTCCTCAACCGCGCATGGTCCCACGTTTCTCTCGATTAGGGACGCCCACAAGCTAGAGTCCCAGGTTCGTTGTCTCGTCCCGCATCAGGTGTCCATCTACGACCGCTACCAGTCGATAGTGACTCCCCCCGTACAAGATGAGTTTCAGCACTACTCCTCCAAGATGCTCCTTGATCGAGTCATGGAGGGGGGTCTCTTCATGGCCCAGTTGGGGGCTGAGGTCATGGAATAGCTAGCACGGGCAAAGAAAGGTGAGGCGACAGATGCTAAGGCCCATGCTGAACTAGATTAGAAGCTCGACGTTCTCACTTCCAAGCATGAAATACTTCACTCGAAGGCAGCGTCACTCCGCTCTCGGCCCCGAGCGGAGTAAGAAGAGATGTTGTCCCTGACAGAGCAGCTATCCCAAGCCCGATACTCAGTCGAGCTCAAGATTGGGCTCTTAGAAAAGGAGCGCCGGACTCATGAGGTGAGCTTGAGGCAATGGGAGGCCGAGCGGGAAGAGCTCAAGGGCCACCTCTTGACAATGGAGTGGGAGAGAGCAGAGCAGAGGAAAAATTGGTAGAGGCTAAGGTGAAGATAGTGCATATTGAGACCAAGGGGGCGCGGGCCGAGGCAAAGGTGGAGGCTATAGAATGGTACCTTACCTCGAAGGAATACCAAGAGACCTTGAAGAAAACCACCTTCACCTACTATGAGCCAGGCTATAAGCACAGGCTGAGGAAGGGCTTGTTGAGTCCCTGTGTTTTGATGTTAGCAAACACTATGAGTCAATGATGTTTTATTTATATAGTCAATGAGTTTGCTGCATACAATGTTTCAATGTCTCTGATTGAGCATACTTCGTGCAGGTCTGCATTCAAACATGTTTCAATGATTGTGATTGCCATCATCATAAAATGTTGTGCTCCTTAGGCACAAGCATGTGCTATTTTATTTTGATGATTGCAACACTCTGACAAGTGACACTCGAACACCTCAAACGGGTGGAGGTCAGCGAAGATCCTGACTTCTTTCCCCTCACAAGGGTACTTTATGCATTGGTGCAGGGTGGATGGAATCACTCTATCTGGTGCAGCCAGGGCCGGCCGAGCAGCGCTTTGTAGGAAGTGTTGGAGTTGGTTACATGAAACTAGACCTTGGTGATGAAGTTACCAAGGGCTAGGTTGAACTCTACTACCCCCATGGGCACCTCGCACTTCTGGTTGAAGCCTGCGATTTTGATATTCTTGACTTCGACCAAATGCACGTCGAAGTAATGCTTTTGGTACACCCAGTAGGGGAGTATGTTGACTGCCGCTCCTAGGTCGATCAGGACCCTGTTGATGGGCTGTCCATTCAACGACCCCTTCATGTAGAGTGGCCTATTATGACTGCATGTGGGTAGGAGCATATCGTCCTCAGTGAAGGCCACGGCCACTTCTGGTGACATCTCAGCTAAGCAGGTTTCAAGGTACGCCGGCGTCTGGAGTGCGGCGATGATGGCTTGTCGTGTCTCTTCGTCCAAAGGCAGCATTTCCCAGATGGTGAACTGGGTCGGGATCTTCTTGAGATGTCTAACTATTTGGTCAGCAGCCCGTACCTTGAGCAGCTTCATCTCTTCGGCCTTGCCGTGTTTGCCCCAGTCGAGACCTGAGGTGCTAGGTCGGGAGATGGCTCCCCCGTTGGGTCGGGTACAGCTGCCAGGGGTGGCCTATCCCGACGGGCCTCCTCCTTTTCTTGCATGAATTCGGCGAGGTTAGGGACGCCGTCAAATTCTTCTATCGGCTGGGACGGGGCCACCGTCGGTGGAACCGGGAGCTTGTTAACTAGTGGAGCTGGAGGGGCGTTGGCTCCCTCAACTGGCCGGGGTCCCTGCGGACGTTCTTGGCTTTCTGCACATGACTATAGAAACTCCGCGAATGAGGGGATACCCTGGCTCTTCGGCTTCTCAGGGTAGAGACCCACCGGTGGAGGGATCTCAGTGCCTCGGACCTCGGGTTCTGGGATCCGGTATGGTTGCTCGCCTCTGAGCATGATGTTGCGGCTGTCCTGAGGATGGCGGCCCCATTTCTTCCCTGACCGGGTAGCATGTTGAGAGGTGGATGCCTCGGCCTGGTTTGCTGACCGAACGACTCTTGCGTCGGCCGCTGGTGCATCCGACAAGAAGATCACTCGGCTCACGGCCAGTCTCGAGGAGCTTCAGTAGGAGAGTGCCTCGTCTCAGGAGTGGGTGAGGCCGAGCGAGGCAGAGGCTTGGGCATTGGGCGAGTAGTTGGTTCAGGTCCACGCTTCTCTTGAGCTGAAGAGCAAGCTTCTGGAGTAGGAGTGCGCGGCCCAGACCGAGCGTGATGGTCAATGGGAAAGCGTGCGCGCTGAGCTCGCGGGCCGAGTTGAGGAGGCTGAGCTGAGGAGAGGCTAAAGCTGCACGGGCTGAGACGGAGGAGAAGTCGATCGAGGCAGAGCAAAAGTCCCCCGAGCTCATAAGCAAGGTGGAGTCTGCAGGGTTGGAGCGCGCTGAGCTCACAGGCTGAGTTGAGGAGGCTGAGTGACTTCGGACGGAGGCTGAAGCTGCACGGGTTGAGGGGGATGAGAAGTCGGCCGAGGCAGAGTAGAAGTCTGTCGAGCTCACAAGCATGGTGGAGTCTGTAGGGTTGGAGGCACTCGAGCAGTACAAGTGTTCAGAGGCCTACCACGCTGACCTCCAGAACGTTGCCCTTCCCTACTATGAGTCGGGCTTTCGCTGGGGCATCTGGAAGGGGTTCGCCCAGGGCTATGGCCGAGCCATATTTTGGGCTAAGAGGCAGGTGCAAGGGGCGGTTATTTTCCCATCCGGGCAACACTATGACTCGGATGCGACGTCCTCCGGCTCTCCTAGATCAGCATCGAGCGAGGGTGCCGGCCAAGGAGATTCCTCCACATTCGAGGGGTCGCCAACTCTGGCTGCCTCAGGAGGGTGCATGACCGAGGCAGTTCCCACACCTGTGGGGTCAGTGCCTGGGTCGGCTATCACCGAGGAAGCTAGGGGCAGATCATTCAGCGCCGAAGAGCCTTCATCTCCCGAGCCACAAGATGGGCCCAAGGCCTGATGTCTCTTTGCTTCCCTTCTTTATCCTTTCTTGTGTGTACTCTTCTTATGGATACTTTCTGTTTTGAAGAAAGATTTCCTTTTCTGTGAATATTCTAAGAGCCTACTTCTTGGAAAGTGTAAGGCGGTGGTGTTAAACTATGGACTTACTATTTCTTGCCGCCTTTGTCATGGTTTGACCAGCGTAGGACTCGAATCGGCACGAAAACCTACCGGCTAGGCCTCAGACGATGAACGGTCCATCATTGGCCACTCACAGATGCATGGCTTACTTACAGACGTGCGGGGGAGAATGGACGGTCCCACCTAGCCGTCCGTCACACCCAACGGAAAATAGACCATAACGCGCCCGCCCAGGGGCGTTATAGTGCTTAACGGACCAACAGAGGTGTGTTAAGCCCTAACTCAGGAAAGTGAATATAACGCACTCGTCCAAGGGCGTTATGTACATAACGGACCAGACATGGTGCGTTATGTCACGGAGTAAAGCAAACCATAACGCACTCCTCAAGCGACGTTATGGGCCCCTCTAAATGTCCACAAAGAAATACCTCCATCTTCATTACTTCCATGGCTACAACTTTCATGAAGAGCCCAACTCCTGAG
The DNA here is from genome assembly GCA_024336825.1 of Amorphophallus titanum. Lineage (NCBI taxonomy): Eukaryota > Viridiplantae > Streptophyta > Magnoliopsida > Alismatales > Araceae > Amorphophallus > Amorphophallus titanum. The sequence goes on from JANBPO010006859.1 coordinate 23,269,097, forward strand.
TCCAACGTTTGAGCCATGGTCAATGCCAATTCTCAGGAAATCTCAATTCTATCATGTCAAACCTGGCTCTGTAAACTAGAAGATTGTAAAATTGCCAAAGGCCATTCAAGAGGCGTTTTAAATTCCTGGCTCAACCCTGGATCATAGATCTCTGAGTCATCTTTCCAACGCCGCTGACCTCACGTCGGCCCTACGTCGGGGCTGGATGCAGTAGCAATTTTTGTCGGGTCACGCGCTACAAAACAGTAAGTGATAGCTCGTGGACAGTAAATGCAACGCTTGGAGACCGGAGCCGCCTTGCCTCCCACGAGGCAAACCAGCGCGTCACCGTCCGAGGGAGCATCCCTCCAGGCCCCCCGTCACAGTGGAGTCACTCCGGATCCACTCGGCCCCACTGAGCAGCACATGGACCCCACAACCAGTAGCAAGCATCTTCGGGATGGCACCGACGGAGCAGACCAAAGTGCTACCTGCCAACCCAAGAACGGTCCTCTCGGGCCCGCTGTAGCCCTTTACCTCCCTGCGGAGAGTCGGCAAATAGTTCATTTCTATAATATTGTGTAATTATTCTTCACTGGGAGTTACCGACTTGGTTGGGATCATCTTTCCCACGCCCCGAGCGTGGAGGTACACTTGGCACCCCCCTTGTAGTCATACTTACTTTCTTAGTATATGCTTGTTTGCCACTGCTAGAGAGCATGTGTTAGGACCATTAGCTCGATATATTCATTCGTATAATTAAGCGAACACATAAAAATTGCAAAACAAGCGGTCGAACTAGGGCCGCTATAGTCTTAGGTGGTCGGACAACGAACCACTGCGTGCTGCTAAACAGACTGGCCGTGAAGTTTCTACAAACATTCAGATTTAAATTATTTATGCAGTCTAATCGTCAGCCGCTCAGGTCAATAAACAGTTTATGGTGGACCGTTATGAAATCCAAAATAAATTAAACACAGTCCTTACCAGAGAATCGAATCGTGGGAATCATAATCGGATCCCTTCCCGGTCGACTCAGATCGACGGGAATTATTTTAACCTGTTCCCTGCCATTCCACCATCATAATATGGCAATTCATCGTCTATGAACTCAGCAACGATGGGCATGCTCCAAAAACATAAAGACGATAGGCATGCTATTAAAACATAAAGACGATGGGCATGCTATTAAAACATAACGACGATGGGCATGCCATTAGGAACAATATAATGGGCTAGGGAATCGATCCCCCTACCTCAACACGATGAAAATGCCTGATCTGGCCGCGAGCTAGTCGGGGGTCGTCGCGACTCGCCTTTGCCCGGCCGTCTCCCCACTCCATGGTTCGTCCCGAGTTGATGCCTCCGCTCTCCTCGCATCGCGGGGAAGCCTCCCGTTGGTCCTAGCATGGGAAGAAGGCCACGAGAAGGGGAGAGAGGGTCGCCCAATGCTGCCGTGGGATCGCGCCTCCGCGCTGAGGTCACCACCATGATCTCCTCCCTGCCAGCTCGCTAGCCAGGCCACCGGCGAGGCCGCCGAGGCCGTCTGGTCGTCACTCGCGTCGAGAAGGGAAAGGATGGTGAGGGGGCCACCGGTTTCGTCCCTCCTCCGCACACTGTGAAAGGAGAAAGGAGGTGAGAGAGGGGGGGCGGTCGCGGTCCTCCACCTCGTGCCAGCTCGCCTCCGGTGCTCCTCCACCACCTTGGGCTTTTGTGCGCCGCCGAGAAGAGGAAGGCGAGGGAGGGGGGTGGCCGACCGCAGATTCGCGGGCGTCTGCAGGCGAAAGAGGGTTAGGGAGAGAGAGAAGAGAACCATCGGTTCTCTTCTCAGGAAAAAAAAAACTTATGACATTATATTTTTTTCAAAAAAAACCTCTAATTGCTAAAAACCATTAAGTTAAGGGGGGACGACGGAGCCCTAGGCTCCTTCCCCTCTCTCTCTTCTCCTTCTTCTTCCTCTTCATTCCTCCTTCTTCCTCCTCATTCCTTCTCTTCTTCCTTCTCCCTCTTCTTCTCCTCTAGGTGTCACCACGGATGTGGTCGCCGGTCGTGCCGGGTAGGGGACCTCGGTCGTGCCGGCGGAAGGGATGCCGGGTGTGTCGGGGAAGACAGCTTAGGCAGCGTGCCAGGGAAGGGCGTTCGGTAGTGTGCCGGGGAAGACGGCTTAGGCAGCGTGCCAGGGAAGGGCACTTGGTAGTGTGCTGGGGAAGACCTGTAGGCTATACCGGGGAAGGGTTTAAGGGCGTACTGGGGAAGCCTATAAAGGGTGTACTGTTGAAGGCCACAGTGGGTGTGCCGGGGAGGCTTCCTCACAGGGTGTACTGGCGAGAGGGAGAGGCACACACACATAAGCTGTCGAGGGCTTATGGTGTTGCCCCGTGGGGCCCACCGTCACTTTGCCGGGGCCGTCACTCCTTATGGGCGTGCACCCGTGTTTCCCCTTACGCCTTTGGCCTAGGGAAAACTCTGCCGAATTTTCGTCAGAAATTGTCGATGTTTTGTTCTCTTTGCCTGTAGTAGGGTTCCCCGTGGTCTTCATTTCCCATCATCTTCATGCATCATAACCTCTTTATTTTCACCCATGCATTTGGTCCTTGCGTGACACTTAATGGCATTTACCGAGGCTGTGCCGGGGAGCAATGCACGTGGCGTGCCGACGAAACACATAGTGTGTCGGGGAAATGCATCTGGAGTGTGCCGGTGAGGAGCCTCATGGGTGTGCCGGCGAAGGCTGCTTGGGCTGTGCCAGGGAAGCCAGGTGCTGGCGTGCCGGTGGAGAGCCGCAAGGTGTGCCGGGGAAGGCCACCATGGGTGTGTCGGCAAACAGTCAAGGGGTGTACCGGGCAGGGGCACCCAGGACTGTACCGGTGAAGGCCGTAGGGGTCATGCCGGTGAAGGCCCCTCAGGGCGTGCTGGGGAAGACCCGTTCAGTGGGGTCTTAGTCTGCTTCTTTCTTCTTTCTTTTCCTCCCTTTTTCTTACAGTGGAACCCTCCCCTCCCTTTATGGTTTTGATTTCTCATTGTCTATAGTTCGTTCTGATATTTGTTCGTTTGTCCACCGCACCTGCAAGAATAAGAAAACTGCATCAGCATCATAATCATGTAGAAATACATTTAATTAGAGAGTCTGAGTTTAGAGGCGTACCGAAGCGTACGGCAGAGCATCGATGTCATCCTGCAGCTCTCGGACCTATCGTTGCAGGGAGCCGATCTCGTGAGGTGCTGTCCACCTCCGTGCGATCGGGAGAAGCCCAGGGCAGGTCTCCTCCCCTCTGCCTAGTGCACGAAGGTACACGTAGGCCCAAACCTGCATCACAGTAGCATGTCAGCATTTAGAAAGCATCTAGAAGTCATAAAAAACCAAGCTAGGGTCAGAATCATACCTGGAGTAAGGGGGAGAAGCCCCCGAGCATCGTCCGACGTGCCATCGAGCTCAGCGAGTTGAACAGAAAGGCTAAGACTGCCGCTCCCCACGCGTAATCGCCGACATGGTCGAGCTCCTCGAGGAACGGGAGGAAGCGACAGCTCATCGCGTCCGTGCAGGTGGAGAAGAGAAGTCGCCCGAACAGCAGCATCAGGAACCACCTCAGCACCCGGTCGGCCTCCGCTCCCGGCTGCACTGCCACCCTCGCTCTAGCCAGCTCCACCAGTCGCTGTAGGTGCTGCTCTGGCTCCTCACCTACCGCGATCCCCGCCCATCTCAGCCTGAGGCTGTCCTAAAGACTAGCCCGTGGGAGGAGCGTAGACTGCCTCTTGGGGCGCCGAAGCTCAAGGCCCAGCGACTCCCGAGCCATCCCCCGGGTAGTCGGGAAAAGTGGTCCCGCTAACCGATAGCCCGTGCACGCGTAGGCCAGTGAGCCTGGCCACGTCCTCCAGTGTGGGGACCATGTGCTCCCACGGGAAGAGGAATGTCTGACTCACTGGGTCCTAGCGATCATGCAGGGCGTAGAGCAGAGGTGTGTCAGACCATACAGAGCTTTGTCAAGTTTAAAAACATGGTCCGGATGCTTCTCGTCTTCGAATCTCGGTGGCTGCTCAACATAAACGTCCTCTTTCACTACACCATTCAAAAAAGTACTTTTTACGTCCATTTGAAAGAGTTTTATATTCCTAGAACATGCAAATGCTAAAAGTATTCTAACTGCCTCAAGCCTAGCCACGGGTGCAAACGATTCATCAAAATCAATTCCTAATTCTTGACTGACATTTCCCTACGTATGAACAGTGAATCGCACAGACCTTATCCTGCACACGCACTGACCTTAGTATGCATTGGCTCCCATTGTACAGACGCGAACTAAGATTGCATAGACGCGAACTATGATTGCACAGATGCGAACTGAGGTTTGCACAAACCTTATCCTGCAACGCGCGCGGATTGCACAGACCTTGTCCTGCAGCGCGCGCGGATTGCACCGACCTTGTCATGCACTGCACCGACTCGTTCGTGCACACAGCATGCATTGCACCAACTCGATCGTGCACGTAGCAAGCACTGCACCGACTCGATCGTGCACACAGTACGCATCGCACCGACCTCGTCCCGCTTATGCACAGACCTTGCCCTGCAGCGTGCGCGCATTGCACAGACCTTGTCCCGCAGCGTGCACGCATCGCACCGACCTCGTCCCGCAGCGTGCATGGATGTGAATAGTGACTTGCACCGACCTTATCCTGCAACGCACTGACCGTGGCGTGCGTTGGCTCGCATCGCACCGACCTTGTCATGCACGCAGCAAGCATTGCACCGACACGGTCATGCACGCACCAAGCACTGCACCGACCTTGTCATGCACCGCACCAACCTCGTCGTGCACGCAGCATGCACCGCACCAGCCTTGTCGTGCACACAGCATGCACCGCACCAGCCTTGTCGTGCACGCAGCATCCACCGCACCAGCCTTGTCGTGCACACAGCATGCACCGCACCAGCCTTACCGTGCACGCATCATGCACCGCACCAGCCTTGTCATGCACGCACCATGCACCGCACCAGCCTTGTCATGCACGCACCATGCACCGCACCAGCCTTATCGTGCACGTAGCATGCACCACACCAGCCTTGTCCTGCACGCAGCATGCACCGCACCAACCTTGTCATGCACGCAGGATGCATCGCACCAGCCTTGTCCTGCACGCAGCATGCACCGCACCGACCTAGTCATGCACGCAGCATGCACCGCATGCACCGCACCATGCACTGCACCAAACTTATGGTGACTTTTCCCTACGTGTGAATAGTGAATTGCACAGACCTCGTCCTGCAACATGCACGGACTGTACCGACCTTATTTCTACACATGCATGCATTGCACTGACTTCGTAGTAGACTGCACCAACCTTATATGCACAATAATTATAAAAATACCCCTCAGGGGCACATACACAAGACCCGAGGACTTACCCCTCACAGGCCAAGATAGACAAAACAAGTCTTCCCTCGGATGCTTGGTGACTCCTTCATGCTTGGTTGCCGTCGAGAATCCTCCTCTGTGTGGACCCTTGGAGGTCTATTTATAGAAGGTAGGAGGACCCACCTTTGACAAAACCGTGTGGATTATACTCAGTTTTAATAAAAAAATGAGTTTTGGCTTCAATTCTGACAAGGTGGGGGTGCAAAAATCACTTTTTTATCAAGGTATGGTGGCCAAACCCTTTTTTCACCCCTCTGCCCTTCTTTTTTTTTATGGGCATATGGACCCTGGAGAGGGGTCGACTGGCCCGCGAACCCAGAGGGGTCAAATGACCTCGTGGGGGTCAAGTTGACCCCGCTGGGGCGCCAGCAGGGCGGATTGACCCTGTGGGGGTCAGTCGACCTTGCGGGGGTCAATTTGACCCTGTTGGGGAGCCCAGTGGGGTGGGTCGACCCCCCCGAGGGCGGCCAGTCTTGGGCGCAGGCCAGCGGGGTCAAATGACCGCGTGGCGCCCTTTTTGGCCCCTCTCCGTGGTTTTTCTCCAGTTTTCTGTCAACCTGGGTCAAGGAGAATTTCCATATCAAAAGAAGATGGAGGTGAACAATCGCCTTACAATCACCATTGGCCAGGGAGGTGACCGGAATGGAGGCTGGTCTCCTACTGCTGTTCACCCCGGGCAGGTACTTCGCTACTATACTTCACCCCGGGGAGATGTTTATTGTTGCCCTAGGCTTCTGCGGAACCCCCCCGGGGAGGGGAGGTTGGTCTCCTACTGCTGTTCACCCCGAGCAAGTACTCTGCTGCTGTCTTCACCCTGGGGAGATGTTTACAGTTGCACTAGGCCTCTGTCCGCATGCGGCAGTCCACCCTGGGGAGGTCTCCTGCCTGCGGAGGGGTCCAGGCCTGCTGGGCAGCCGTCCGAGGGCTTCTGTCCGCCTGTGGCAGTCCACTGTCCGCCTGTGGCAGTCCACTTCGGGGGGCGGGGGTCTCTTACCTGCGGAGGGGTCCAGGCCTGTTGCGCCTGTTGGGCAGCCATCCGAGGAGGTCTGTTGCTGCAGCTGCTGGGTCCCGCTGCTGCACCTGTTGGGTCCCGTTGTTGCACTTGCTGGGCTGCTACATGACCTCGGGGAGGTCATGGGCTGCTGCTGCTAGAGGTTTCACTGAGTTGCACCCAGAGGAGGTCTGGGCCATCCCCGGGCAAGTCCCAGCTATGCTGGTTGCCATCTTTGGCAGATGAGGTCACCCGGGTTCACCACGGAGAGGTCCTAGTCCACCCCGGGGAGGTCCCTATTGCAGTGGGGAAGGTCCCTGCTACTGCTATCACCCCGGGCAGGTCTTCATCACCCCAAACAGCAGGCTGCTGTTTCAACTCGGGTAGGTTTCGTTTGTTGTCCACTTCATTAAGTGATAGTTCACCCGACATGTAGGTAGGCAAAAATTGTTGCCAACAAATGCCCCCCCACGGAGCGTTCGTCAAAGCCGGAGGTGGAGGCGGACGGTCTGTGCTCTCCATTGTTTTTTTGATTTCTCTCGAGTCTTCGTGACATGGGGAGATCGTTGTAGGACTGCACCTCCTTGGTTCGTTGCTTTCCAGAAAGCTTAGACTTGCTGCCGGGTTGTCTCAGTGAGACCCACCAGTCTAGAAGTAATATAGGCCTACCTCGGCGAGGCACTTTGACCTGAAGTTGATGTTGACCAACCCTTAGGGTTATACTGGCCAAAACTAATGTATATCGTCCCCTAGGACATATTGGCCTAAAATTGGATGCTGGCCAATCTTTGGGGTTGCATTAGCCAAAGTTGATGCAGACCGGCCCTTAGGGCATATTGATCCAAAGTTGATGCAGGTCTGTCTCGGAGAGGCTTGTTGGCCTGTAGTACAATAGACCTATCTCGGCGAGGCTTGTTGGCCCAAAGTTGTTGTAGGTCTGCTTCTGAGAGATTTGTTGGCCTAGAGTTGATGTGGACCAGTCCTTAGGGCATATTGATCCAAAGTTGATGCGGCCTGACTCGGTGAGGCTTGTTGGCCCGAAGTTGAGCTTGTCTCGAAGAGGCGCATCCATCTGAGTTGTCGTCGATTGACTGTTGAGTTGTAATAGTTGGAAACTGACATTGGTCGACCCTTGGGGGTGTGTGGGCCAAAAGTCGTTGTGTCTACTAACTGTTGAGGTGTCACTGAAGATGTGTTGGCTGACCGCTGAGGTATGTCGCCGAATGTTGAAGCTGGCTAATCGTTGACTTGTGATAGCCAGAGTTGATGTAGACCAGCCCTTAGGGCGTGTTGGTCTGAGTTGATATCGGCCGTGCACGGGCTGAGGCAGATACCATCCAGCACAAACTCGAGTGCAGTGCCACCCTTAGTAAGGGCATCATAACTTGTACATCAAAATTCTGTACAGTTCATTTTGCTTCGAAAGGGCACTCATCGGATCATGTCTCCTTTCTTGGCTTTAGCTTTAGCTGGTGAGGCTTCATAGCTGCCTCATAATTTCCTGGCCCTTGGGATGGAGTGGCCGAATGGTCCTCAACTTGGTGGAGCATTGCCAGATGTGTGCACTTAGTCTCCCTTGGGACACCTACATGACCGAGCTTGCGTCTTCATGGGAGGAGTTCGCCCACCTTCACACTATTTAGGAGCGGAGGCGGAGGACTCAGCTGACGATTCAGCAGGAGGAGGAGCAACTTTGCATACTTCGGAGAGCCTAAGCTGAGGTGGGCACCCAGGTCAAGACCATTTACGAGCGCGAGCAGATGGCCTCCCGAAGAGTGGAGGAACTTTTGCAAGAGGTCCGAGAGACCGAGGAGTGCAGCCTTGCGCGTGCCAATGTAGATTCTCGCCATAGGCTTGAGGGGCTCCAGGAGCTTTTGCGAGAGGTCCGAGAGATTGAGAAGCGCAGTCTTGCGCGTGCCGATGTAGACTCTTTGCCGTAGGTTTGAGGGGCTCTAGGAACTTTTGCGAGAGGTTCGAGAGATCGAGGAGCGCAATCTTGCGCGTGCCGATGTAGACTCTTTGCCGTAGGTTTGAGGGGCTCTAGGAGCTTTTGCGAGAGGTCCGAGAGATCGAGGAGCGCAGTCTTGCGAGTGCCGATGTAGACTCTTTGCCGTAGGCTTGAGGGGCTCCAGGAGGAAGCTCTTCAAAGTGAGACTTGCCTTGCTGACCTAAGGCGGATCGAGTCTGATGCTTGATAGGCCTCGGCGCCCTTTCGTACTTGTGCACAGGGCTCTTATATTTTGCCCATGCTTATCTTGGTTACCCTGAGGGCTTGTCTCGGGTTCCTTTCTTTGATGATATTGATGAATAAAGCTCCCTCGTCCTTGTTCCTCCGACGGGACTTGGGAGCTTGAGTGCCAAACTGGCGCTGGTGCTTTTGGGCCGTTGCCGAAGCATTCACCCGCTTAAGTTCTGCATTGTCTTCCAGCGTTTGACGTAGGAGGCTAAAGCGGTTGGTGATTGGGGCCGTAGGGATGATCCGTTCCGGAGGAACAATGGGTTCACCCCCATCCAGGTGAATCCATAAGTCTTCGACAAGAATGGTCTTGCTGGAGTTGCTGGTGGTAGCAACGGGTCGCCTGCCTTTACAGCTACGATAGTGCTTCTTCTAGGGAGCCGAAGACGACTCCGCTCCAAGGTGGTTGGTCGAGAAAACCCAGCCTGTGGGTGCTGGTGGCGCAGGGCCATTCATCAGAACGTCGGAACGAGCCCCCAAGATGCAAGGTCTGTAGTGAAGGCCAGCTGTTGGGTAGCTCGGGTATAGGCTTTCGCCCAAGCCAATAGTAGTGTTGCGAACGCTCACCGCGACGTGTCTGTGCCCGAAGTTGTCACTGCAGGGGGTACCGGGATGCCGGTAACCTGAGGCCTTGAGCCTGACTGGGAGCTGGCAGGATCGGAAGGCACGACAGAGGTCGCTCAGTCCGTATCGAGGTCACCGCGTTCCATAAAGGTAGACCCATGCTAGCGATCGGCATTGTCAGATTACGGGAGGAATGCCCCCGAGGTAGAGTTGAGGGATCTGGGACCTGATGCGGACCACTCATACCAGACATCGTCCGTGGGAAACCCCGGAGTTGTACGTCTAGTCTGGATGGTAGGAAGCCTCATGCTAGGGATTGGGGACCCGGACAAGGTGGTCGCACTTCTACAGTTCGGGTCGGGAGGCCCAAATGGGGTGCTAGGGAGCCCTGCCCCCGGGCTAGGAGGCCCAGGTGGGGAGCTGGCTCGGTGGGAGCTCGAGATTGACGGCCAGAGCAGAGTGCTGAGGAGCCGAACACCGTAGGGTGGAGACACACATTGGAAGTTGGCTTGGCTGGGGCTCGGGCTGGAGGCCCGAGCGAACCGTAGGACTGAAGACCGGAACCTGGGACGCAAGGCTTGCGTCAGAAGCAGGTCGAGACTGGCCCGGGGACTAATGCTTGCCTGGGCTGGGACTGGTCTGGGACCCCTACAGGCACCGGTGATGTATATGTACAAGAACATTCCATCCACACACTCTTGCGTACCGGCAAGCCTTCATGTCTGTGCACGCAAGTACTGATAACAAGGCTGAGTCAAGATCATCATCTTCCTTGAACCTCGAAGCCTCGAACACAACCCCTGAGGGCAAGCGCACCCACGAGCGCCGCTTGTCTCATCCTTCGCCCGCACAGCCCGTGGTTGGGGGGCATTTGTGGACGCGTAAACTCGCACTTCCATATGTCCCGCTCAGTCTGGCATCAACAATGAAATTGAGTGAAGAACCCCCAAAGAAATGGGGCACCCAAACTCCAAAGGATGTTACTGCCCTTGCGGGGAGGCGAGAAACAACTCCCCAAACATGTACGCTATCATGAAGCCATCGTCGGAGTCCCGACAACAAAGAAGAACCAACCCCAGGAAGCTCACAATCCCTGAGTTCCTGAAGAAAGATCAATGGGCTGCAACCATTGATGGTAATGGGTTCATCTGGCCCCCAACGGCATGCCCTAAGCCCCCTCCAGCGGCATGCCTAAGGTGGTCTCCAACAGCACGCTCCAAGGACTCCCCAATGGCACACCCTCAGTGACCAGATCCCGACACGCCCTCAACGGCTGGCGCCCGGCACACCCCGAGTGGCCCTTCAACGGCACACCCCTGGTGCCTCTCCAACGGCACACCCTTGGTGCCCCCCTCAACGGCACACTTTCAAGCCCCTCCAGCAGCACGCTTTCAATGCCCTTCCAGCAGCACACTGTTAGGTTTCAATCAGAGATGCAGCAGAAACAACGAACTCCTAAGAAGTGGATCGTTGCTGACGATCAAAATTAAAACATGTCGAAGGGAACCCGCTTAGGAAGAACAATTCTATACTTTTGTGGGATTAATTAATTCCCAGATGCCTGAAGATGATCAAGTAGAGACTCATTGGGTTGCTAGCCGTCCAAGTGTCCGGCCTCTAGATGTATCCACATGAGCAGTACGATCAGACGGATTCTCCTTCTCGATCTCCACACGTCGGCCACTCCTCAGCAGCACCATCCACCATAGCAGGAGGAGGAGGGAGAGAGGGGGGCGCCCTGTCCAGGGAGGAGAGAGAGAAAGAGAGGGGGCGGCCTAGGGAAAACCCTGATTGCTTGGGCCAGGGTTTCTCCCTACTTGCCAACCGGAGTCTCTTTTATAACCTTCACTGTCTTTTCTCTCCCTCTCTTCTCACTATGTGAATGGGCCTTGGGAGGAGCCGCCATGGTTGAAGCCGCAAAGATGGGCAGCCACCCTTGTTAAAATGGCCATGCATGGGATGGCTGACCACGTGCATGGGGTGGCTGGGTTTGAAGACTTTGTCAGCCTCCTTCGCCGCCATTCATGCGGCGTCTACAGACCGCCCGCCTTGCTTCTCTCTCTCTCTTCTCTCGTCCTCTCTCTCTCTTTCTCTCTTTCTCTTTTTCTCTCTCTTTCTCTCTTCCCGTGTGAGAACCACAGTGCGAAGGCTGCGCCTGCTGTCGCTGACCCACTCCCGCGTCGGCCGCCTGCTGTCCAACCTCCTGCGTGCACATCGACCTGCGCTCGCCCTGGCTGCCCGCGTGGGCTGTCGATCAACGCCCATGTCCGTGTGACCTGGCCTTCGCCAGCCGATACCTGCGCCCACGCCTTGGCCACGTCGTTCGCCAGCCAACCACCTGCCGAAGGAGGCCACGCAAGCTCGCCCAGACCGCTCCGCCCGCCAACTCGCCCAGACTGCTCCGGAGAAGCCGCCCGCGCCTGCTGACCTCCCGCGTCGGCCACGCCCGCGAGAAGAGGCCGCTGGCGTCGTTGAAGCTCCGTTGCATGAGAGGCCGGCCCACGTGCATAAGATGGGGGTCTCCGTCGTCGCCTGCCTGGCTGTGTGAAGCCTGCGCCCGCCGTGGGAAGATGGATTGCGGCTGGCTTTCTGAGAGGGATAGCGGCATGGAGGTTCTGTCACCGTGCTTGTTGAAGATGCTACCACTGTGGAGCTTTGAGCATGTGTGAGAGATGGGAGGGGACCCGCTACCGCGTGAGAAGGCCACTGCTGGCCGCTGCTGGTTGCCTTGGCCGTTTGAACCGTAAGAAGGGGGAGGAGGCTCCGCCTTAGCCGCTCGCCGGACAAGCCATCCATGTAAGACCGCCGTGCGATGCAATGAAGCACACCTCCGCATGCCACCGTTGGACGAGCCCTGCTGGTGCTGCCGAGCCCCTCCACGGGAAGCCCATCGTGCTGGTTCTTCTTTTTCGCGAGCAGGCCGGCCGGAGAGGGAGGGAACACTATTCATCAAAGGATGAGACTAGATGAACCGTCTAGTTTGTTATCTTGTGTCTTAATTGTAATCTTTCTTTTAATTGAGTCTTTATTTCAATGGGTCCAATTTGTAATGAACTTATATTTGAAATAAAATTCTATTTTTTTCAAATTTCATCTAGTCTTGCCTATGTTCTGATTGACAGGACTGTTTAACTGCCACGTTCCTAGCAAACACGTTCCACTGCTATCAGTTCGAGGCGTGACATGAACAGTGGGGTGGTGAGGTGGTAGGGGATGCGGTCCAAGTGTTGGACATGATCCTGGAGAACGTGCTCAAGGTCTCCATCGTGATATTGAAGAACACACTCCAGGTCTCCACTACATTCTTTGATTAACACGTTGTAGGCTATGGCCGCGTCTATTAACGCGACCTTAGGTTGTGTCGCGTCAACACGTTGACATGCTCGAACGGTTGGACGCATTTTGCTAGCATCGTGACGCATCCTTTGGACGCGTTTGGCATTGCGACGTAGGCTTCCACCGCATTAATGGTCTCCGACTTTTGGGGTATTATATGCGTTGTCTCGGGCTCCGATGAACCCAGTATTCAATACCTTATTGGCGTTTGACCCGACGGATGCCTCGGGTGTTCCGTGAGAGTCATATCAGTATGTCGAGGGATCCCAAAAGAGTGGTCTCATCCCGAGCAACATTTTGTGTTTTCTCCATGTTCATTAGCTTGACTTTGACCCTATGGTTAGCCTATTATACGTGGATGTTGTGGACGTCCTATGAGGGCTGTGAACGTGTTATAGGGTGTTCGAGAGTGTCATTCCACCGAGTAGTGTTTTGTGTGATTTTGAGGGTCATTATGGTTTCTGGTCAACCCGGTTCTGGCTCAGTGGTTGACACGTGATCTCGTGAGTGTCTTGGTTATCCTGTATGGATCGAGACTCTTGTTTTGGGCACATGGAGGTATTGTCTTACCTCAGTTTGGGTGCGTATCTGGTCTGAGGGCTTTGATGTTCCCTCATGTTTCGTGATTTGTGTTATACGGAGTCGAGAGTCCTATGTATAGCTTGAGGTTGAGGACTTGTGTTTTATCATGTTTTTGGCTTAGGGAATAGGCTGATTAACAGTATGTTGCCGTGATGTACGATGATCTTGAGCTGTGTCGTGAGACTCAAGGATCGTTGGTCAAAGTCCATGCATGTTGGGATGAAGTCCATGCATGTTTTGGATAAGGTCTGTTTGATACAAGATGAAGTCCATGCGTGTTTATGGGGTTAAGTCTATGCAAATGTACAGGTTATAGGATGAAGTCCGTGTATATTTGGACTGAGTCCGTGCAAGTGTTTGAGCGAAGTCCAAGCATGTTTAGGCAAGTCCGTGCATGTTTTGGATGAAGTCCCTGCAGATGTACAGGGCTAGGTCTATGCAATTTGGGCAAATCTGTACAGGTTTTGGACGAAGTCCGTGCAGATGTACAGGACTAAGTCCATGCAGTTTGGATGAAGTCCATGCAAGTGTTCAAGCAAAGTCCATGCGGGTTTTGGCAAGTTCGTGCATATGCTCAGGCCAAGGTCCATGCTGATTTTGGATGAAGTCCATGCAAGTGGGGGTGAAGTCCATGCATATTCAGACGAAGTCCGTACATGTTTTGGGGATTGAAGTCCATGCGTGTTTGGACGAAGTACATGCATATGTACAAACAAAGTCCGTGCATGTTTGGGCTGAGTCCATACAGGTCTGGGCTAAGTCCATGCAAGTGGGAGTAAGTCCGTGCAGGTTGGGGCAGAGTCCATGCGATGCAAGGTAAGTGCATGCAAAGTCCGTGTAGGTGAAGTCCATGCACGTTGGGGTTAAGTCCATGCGATGCAAGCCAAGTCCATGCATATGAGTGCTAGGCCAATGCGAGTCTGTGCGAGCAAGGTCCATCCGGGTTTGGGCAAGCTAGGAACAAAGTCCATGCAAGCTTGGGAAAAGTCCATGCACGTAGGGGCATAGTCTGTGCATGTTGGGGTTAAGTCCGTGCAAGTGGGGCAGGACTTGTGCAGGGTTATTGTATGGTGCACCGCTGGAGGGGCAAGGTGCACCGACAGAGTAGGCCAAAGGGTGTTTGAAGTGTACCGGCCAAGGATAGCTAGGGTGGACTAGGGAAGCTTTGAGGCAGGGCGTACCGGTGAAGGTGAGGGCTAAAGTGTGTCGGCCTAGTGGTGTGAAACCACTACCAAGTACGCAGCAAGGGACACTAACCTTGGACCTAGTCCGCAATCACAATCCACACAGCAATAGGGAACGAAAGTGGGGCCGCTTCGCCAACGCGCACACACGATCCCGGGGTAGTACATGCACAGACAACCTCCACGCAGGGAGGGGGAGTGAGGGGAGGGGCTCAAAATTACAACACACTACCCTCACACAGGAGGGGGAAACATGGGGAAGGGGAGGTGGGCCTGATGCCCAATATCTGTCCTGTTGGACAGAACTGAAGCAATCCGAGTGGTACGCTGTACTCCGGGGTCTGACGAGGATGCCGCATGTGCCCAGATGAAGCTTGAGAAGTGTAGATGCGCTTCTGAAAGTCCAACATCGTTCTGAGGTCACTGGAGGGTGGGGATGGTCGCAGTCGATGGCCTGCATAGTTCTGTCTCACCGGATAGGATGGCGTGGTCGTGGTACGTCGGTCGGTACGGGCACTGTGGAACTCCAAACGTGATGGGACTAAGTCATGGATGTAGCTGACAGGGCGATATACGAACCCTCAAAAGATGGTGGCCACCTGATCTCCTCGCTGGTCGTGGTCGCTGGAATAGTTGGCATCAGGTTCCTGGGTGAACAGTAGGATAGGATGCCGATGGCCGAGGTGGAACTTCCAGTGTCAATGTCAGAACGAGATGAAACCACTTGCGTTGGTTTCATATTGTCAAAAGACACAACTTTTCATAAGAGTTCTTGACCTGAAACTGAAAGTAGGAGGGGGTGTTAGGGCTGACTTGGTAGTAGTCTGTCCTGGATGAACAGGGGGCTCTGGGTTTGGCGCGACTGAGGGAGAATGGACGCCCCGGGTGGAGGCATTGTTGAAAGCAGGCGGGACCACATCTGGTTCATTGGTGCTTCAGAGGAGAAGAACTCTAGTGAAGAGAGCTCTGACTGATTCGCATAGAGGCAGGCGATGGTGCTGCTACCAAATGGTACTCAGATTCAGACCTGAATCTGGCGCATTTGCACGAGAATGGGCGATGCGATCGGAGCCGAGGTCGAAACACAACGGGACCACTTCTGGAGTGAATCTGGCTTGATGAAGAACGACTCCACAGAAGACCACTTTGGCGGGTTCACACTGTGGATGCTGGGGTAGCCTCTACAAGCTCGATCTCTGCTGCAGGCTTGTTGCAGAGAACAACAGAACGGGGATTCTTACTCCACGGGGAGACGTAGCGGCGACTGCGCGGCTCCGGGATGGCTGTGGACACACGGAGCAGGGGGTGGCGTCCGAATGAATTTTAGTGCGTCCACAAGTCTGGTACATCCGGTGGGACCAATCCACCCTTCATTTCTTTGCCGAAATTAGGGGCCCTGCGGCCCCCTTCTTGTAGTGCTGATTGTTTCATCTTTGCAAATACAGGAAAATCACATTTCAACTGCGAGAATGGCGGTCTCCTTTGGCCCGCAAGTCGTGGAGAGCCACATCCGGGAAGGCTATCTCGGCGTCCCACTCTGCTTCCGGAGCTTCCCTCCCATCGTGGGCTTCCCTAACTTCCTGGGGGTAGCCTTCGTTAACATCCTGGACGTGGAGGCGTCCGACGAACCTGAGTCCAACACTCCCATCCAGGGAGTCACTGAAACTGCTGCCAGTCGAGCTGTGGCCGAGAATAACAACAGCGTCCTGCCAAGGATGTTGGGCTGCAATGTGCACCATCTACACCAGACTGTCGGTCCATCGCACCAAGGGTCAGCATCCCATCGGAGGAGGCTCCGAAGGAACAATGCTGGCACTGCCACGGGACACCGAATCTCTAGCTCTGGCAAGTCCATGACTGTCGGAACCATCCGAGTCCATATGAATGGATGGAGGTCCGAAGTGATCCCAGACCGCATTGTACCGGCCATTCCAGTCCGCAACTCCTTCCAGGGACTGAAGAAGATGAAAGAAAAGATGACGCTCGCCATTTTGGCTGCAGTGCCGAGAGACACGCCTGCTCACAAGTCGGTAAAGCTGAAACAAGCTTGGGTTCCCAAGGAAGCCCAACCCACGGCACTTGCCCAGGCGGGGCCTAGCTGCGCCTGCCACAGAAGGGGGCAAAGAGATGAAAGGGTAGAGGTGATGGCCATGTCCCACCAACCGGTAGCTGCTGCGCCAGCGCTGCCCGAAAATGCCACGCCAGCGCTGCCCGAAAATGCCACGCCAGCGCTGCCCGAAAATGCTCGCCGCCAACATCGCAGGCGTCGTCACCATGCTGACCGCCTGACATTCACAAGTTACACTCATCATGCTGTCGCCACCGTCACGCAGCCACCGGTCACTCTCCCCGACCAAGAGTGGGAAGGGATCGAGCAAGCCATGAGAAACTACCTCAGAGGCCCGGGTAGCACCCCTATGGGTCGTCAGTGACTGCTGGGGGCGGTGGCCTCCGCCTTTCGTATGTCTTTATAGCATGCCCATTGTCTATTTCTCATTTTTCATGCCATGAACATAGTTTTTATGTTTTAATCCACCAGGAACATCGTTGCTGAGTTTTATAGCTGTAGAATGTTGTTGTGGATGCATGGTTTGGTAGGAAAATAGGTTTTACGATGAATCCCATCGATTTCAGTCGATCAGGAGGCGATTCGATTTCGAACCGCACCGTTTCGCAACCCAGATGGTGTAACGGTCCTTCTAGGAACCGCTACACTGGTACCGCTCCTCATTGGATGAGTTACAGTACTGTGGCGGACCAATATAGGTGCATCACAGCTTCGATAACGGCCGAACCTTCGACTGTTACAGCCCTTTGACCCCTCATTGACCCAATTAGGCGGTTGGCCTGACGGTCTATCGTGCGACCATTAGAGCCGCGTAGCGCGCCATTCCTAGTGTGTTATAGTCTGTAGTAGGAAAACTGTGGATTTTAGACATTCAGGTGACTTTAACGGCCGCATGGAGGTGCGTCACAGTCCATGTAGCGCACCACCCTTCGACCGTCACACTCTGTGATTGGGTAGTGTTAAACCGTTACACCCTCTGGCATAATAATTGTTGCATGTTCATTTCCTAATGCATTCTATATTGCATATACACCATGTTTAAGTTATTTTATAAAACAATGGCTTACTTTTAGATCCCAGTAGACTTACTTTCACTTTTCTTGTGATGAAATCACTAGTAGTAGCTCAGCGACCTCTAGTGTCGGCCCGCCTAGAAGAGGTGGAAGGGTATTCCCAATACACGATTTTTAAGCTAATTCCGTGGGCTCTCGACCAACAGTAGCGTCCTACTGAGGGGGGAAACTAGCTAGAGAGCCTGGCTCAGACAGGAGTCAGTGTGTGCACACGTGGTCAGAGGCTTGGACTGACACTGACGAGTGTTACTCTGACTAGTTACTTAGTTTGGTACTGTTACACCTCTTGCATGTTGTGTCATTCTGACATGTGAGTTGCTTGAGACGCAGTGTAAGCCGTCAGTGGACGCATCTGGTTTCTACCTTCTAGTGGATTTTCTTTCCTTCTTCCTGTCACTCGGTTAGCTGAAGTTTATTCTATTGGTAGATTTAGCTCCTGATGCTAATATTTATATTAAATTGGCATATAGCCCTGCCCTCTCTCCCTCTGCAACCCAGGCTCGCCCTCCCCTGCTCCGTGCGTCCACAGCTAGCCCGGAGTCACCCCGTCGCCGCTACGCCCTCCCGTGGTTCAAGAAGTCCAACCTGCTGCTCTTTGCATCCAGCCTACTGCAGAGAACAAGTTTGCAGAGGCTACCCGATGTCCACTGCATGAACCATCCCAAGTTGTCTTCTGTAGAATCGTTCTTCGTCGAGTCAGCTTCGCTCCCGAAGTGGTCCCGCTGCGATCCGACCTCGGCACCATTCGCGTCGTCCATTCTCGTGCAATTGCACCAGATTTGGGTCTGAACCTGAGTACCTTTTGGTAGTAGCTCCACCGCCCGCCCCTATGTGCATCAGTCAGAGCTCTCTTCATGAGAGTTCTTCTTCTACGAAGCACCGATGAACCAGAGGTGGTCCCGCCTGGTTTCGACAACGCCAGCGTCCAGGTCATCCAATCTCCCTCAGTCGCGCCAGACCCGGAGCCCCCTGTTCGCCTAGGACAGATTACTGCCAGGTCGGCCCCAACACCCCCTCCTCCTCTCTGTTTCAGGTCGTGCAGTTTTCAGCAAAGTTTCTGCTTTCGACGATACGAAACCAACGCCAGTGGTTTTGTCTCGTTCCAACGTCAGCCCTGGAAGTTCCACCATGACCATCGGCATCCTATCCTGCTGTTTGCCCAAAAACCTGATGCCGACCGCCTGAGCGACCACGACTTGTGAGAAGATCTGATGGCCGCCATCTTTTGAGGGTTCGCAGAGATCCCTGTCTGATATGTCCATGACTTAGTCCCGCCATGTTTGGAGTTTGTCAGTTAGCATACCGGCCGCCGCACCACGACTGCGCCATCCTGTCCTGCACGGCAGAACTCCACAGGTCTCCAGCTGTGACCACCGCCTCCATCCAGTGACATCGGCTCGACGTCGGACTTGCAGGCATCCTTCGGCATCCCTCAAGCTTCGTCCAGGCATTGACAACACCTCGAGTGGACTTCAGAGTGAGGCACACGGTCGTTGTTTGGTTTCCCCTCCCTTCGTTCCCCCCTCCTGCGCGAGGGTAGTGTGTGTAGTGAATTGCCCCCATCCCCGTGATCCCCCTCCCTGCGAGGAGTGTAGTAATTGTAATAGCAGGGACATCGCCGTGAGTCATTTCCTGCAGTGAGTCGGCTTCTCTGACTTAGGATTAGACCGATTGGCTGCTTGTTCCACTTTGTACGATGATTTTGACTCTGAGTCGTGAGACTCAAGGATCGTTGTAGCTTCAGGTCTAGCTGCCTTGTTTTGAGTCTGTCGGTAGTTTCCTATGCTGCCATTGGTGCTTCGTAGTACGTGTGATAGTGCTTCCTTGTTTGTCTGTACTCCAGCACTCATATTTTAAGTCTCTGTGTCTAGTGAGCCTCCACTAATCGTAGCCTTACGACACGTTACGGCGTGTTGGCCCTTGTAGTGGGGCAGTTCCTGTTATACGATTTTTAAGCTAGTTTCGTGGGCCCCTGGTTCAACTGTAGCGTCCTGCAGAGGGGGAATACTAGAAAGAGGTTTGGCTTAGGCAGTGAGCCAGTGTGTGCACACGTGGTCAGGGGTTTGGACTGATGCCGACGGACGTTACCCTGTCTAGTCACTCGCGACTATAGTTCCTATTCTGGTTCAGCGTGTACCTCGATCTCCGCTGTCCCAGGCATCCGTAGAGAGGTACTTGTGGCGCAGAATAAGACGTTAGTGGATGCAGCTGGCCGTTCTTCTAGTGAGGGGGTACTTCTGTCACATGACACGTGACTCTCGTATTTCTCACGCATCGTGACCTTTCCGGTTAGCCTTCCCTTGGCTTTGCCCAAGGTTAGTGTTGTGTCGTGTGCACAATGTCCTAGTCGTGTGTGTGTGGTCGTGTCTAGAAGAGCATGCATGGCAATCGAGTCGTGTATGCTTTAGGGTCTGTCTTGTCTATCTAGGACTCTTACTCTTTTTCCTATAGGTCTTTGCTTGCTTGATGTCTCGTCAACGGATCGGTGACTCCTGACTTCGTCAGTTCAGAGTTTGCCCTCCCGTTGCCCCTAGAGTAGCCTAGGGAGCGTCAGTTTAGAGTTTGCCCTCTCGTTGCCCATAGAGTAGCCTAGGGAGCCGAGATTAGTTCGACAGTCGTCCTTTGCTCGGTACGGCTTCTTTCCCTTATCTTTTAGCTCCTCTACTCCTTCCATTTTCATCTTTCTTTTACAACTTTGTAGTTTAGCTTTTCCTGCTTTACTACTCCTGTTGTTTTAGCTGTTGTTCCGTGTTACTGCGTTGTTTTCCAGTCATCCCTTGATAGGGAAGGGCGTCCGTAGTAGAGTAACGTTTCTCCGCTATAATGGCGAAAATTTTTCGTTGAAGGGCGATTAGCCCGGCGTCGACCGGTCCCGGGACGAGTCTTACGGTACTCATGGGACGTGCTCGCCTATTATGGGTCAAGGCTGACGTCGTGGGGACAACGGTCAGTCGTCGGAGAGTCCTTAGGCAATAACTGTGCTTGGGCCGTAGCCGTTCCGCATCGCCGAATCCGATGCCCATCTGGGTTGGGCCTCCTCTTATTGGACCGAGCACGTGCACCCATCCCTTGGGAGGACTTATTGCGCTCGATTCTTAGTGGGCCTGTTGTTATTGGGCCACTTTTGGACCAAACCAGATTTACCCTCCTCACTTCCCCCTACTCTCACTCGCTGAGCACTCCGTAGGGGGCTGAGAGTCGATCAAGAGAGGGTCTCTTTGGAGCGCGAGGCCCAATGTTGGACTCCTCGTATCGTGGGTGTTGGAAGCTTCAGGGCTGACTTGGCGCGAAAGGCATTTTTGGCGGTGGCAGCAGCCATGCGGGTAATGATGACCCAAGTCTTGTCCTATTCTGAGAGCGCGGGCTCCGAACGGTCGCCTGACACTGTGACAGGCATCCTTTCACCCGCCTCGCGAAGAGTGGCTCCGGCCTGTCGTGGGTGGTTATAAAGGTGACTGCGTGGTCTCCCCGTAGTCCCCATCCACGTCTTGTCGGCTGCAGTACTCGTCGTAGGCGTCTTCCTCCCCTGACTCGGTGAGGATTCTTCCTTCTTCCTTGTCTCCCACCTTCTGTAGTCATGCCTCCACGTAGGGAAGTCCCTTGAGTCGGTTCTTCTTCTTCCAAAGAAGCGCCTCGCAGCCGAGGTGGCGTGCCGAGCACTTCGGGTGCCGGCACTAGTCGGCCCAGTTCCCCGCCGATGATGTCCTACATGGTGATCCATGGCTTGCGGGGAACTTTCCAGATTCCTCCTGAGTATGACATTATCTTCTTGTTCGCGGGAGATGAGATAATGAATTATCCCGTCGGTGGGATCATGATTCCGGTGGCCTCCTTTCAGGGGGGCTTCCGCGTTCCAGTCCATCCTTTCATCGCGTCAGTCCTCCATCACTATGGACGACATCCTGGGGAGATAACCCCCAATTCTTATAGCATCCTTTGTCGATTCATCTATTCATGCCATCGGGCGTCGGTGGAGCCAACCGTTGATTTGTTCCAGCACTACTTCCTTCTCTAAAATTGTCCGACTGACGTCTATTTCGCCTACTTCAAGGCTCGTTCCAGACAGCATCTCATCAAATTTTCCCGTCCCGCCTCTAACCGTAAGGGTTGGGCGGAGCGGTATATATACCTCATCAAGTCAAAAGACTGGGAGGAGACTTTCGATAGATGGATGCGCAGAGGTACCCGCCGCACCTGGACTGACAGGAGGCCCTCCCTCAAGGCCGAGGACTACCAGAAGTTGAAGGAGATCGAGCGGTATCCTCTCGCTGATGTGTATTTCATTCTGACCCCGGCACTGCTCCGGGAGCTGGGGCTGTGCCCCTCGTTGCTGCAGGGTATTGGTCCCTTTATTTCTCAGATTGCTATAGTCGTGATAGATGCTTGACCGATTGGATTCCTCTTTCAGGGGCGGCTGAGGTGCAGGGCTGGACCTACGAGATTGTTAGGCAGCTGCGGAATGTTCCCAACCCTGTGGATCACGTTGCTCCTGAGGCCGGTCAGGTGTCCATCGTCGCCCCCCAGGCCGAAGTCGCGTTTGCCCTGGGGAGGCTGCAGTACCCGGTTCCAGTCGACATCCCCTTAGTGCATTCACCGGTAGCATCTGTGGCGAGTGGGGGCCCTAGCCCTCAAAAAATCTTCCCTGAAGGAGTCCTCGGTTCGGCTGGTGAAGGGTCCGATATGGCTGGTGGCAGTCATGTCGCCCTGACCAACGACGACTTGGCGGCACTGGACACCCGGCGTCGGTCGCAGAAAAGGGCGAGAACCTCCCCTTCCGCTCGGGGTCGCGTCCCGCCTCCTCCTCCACCTGAGCCATTGTCTTCTGAGGCTCCGTCGCCACCATTGGTTGGGGAGCTGGTGGCCGTTGCCTCTGCATCAGTCCCCATGGCGCCGGGGTTGGACAAAGGCAAGGTCCTGATGGTGGAGGATGTCGAGGCCCCATCTCCGCTGGCGTCTCCTCAGTGCAGCCCCACTCCCCCTCCTAGGGGCTTGGCCGCTGGGTTGGTCAGGATCCCGTCAATCGTCGATCTCATGGGCCAGACCGGACATTGGCTCCAGCTCTATGATCTGATCAGTCCTGATGCCGAGAGGGAGCTAACTGAGACAGCCACGAAGAGCACCCACCTGGTCATTAGTGCCTTCGACGCGTTGAGGCATTACTTCCAGAAGCTCGTCCAGACACTGGAGTCTAGCCAGGCTGCTCAGGCGGAGCTTGAGGGATGCCTGGGGGAGTCCGAGGCGGCTCGTGCTGAGTACCGGAGGCAGGCAGACCAGCTGGGGCAGGCCCTAGCCGACATGGAGCGCGATCGGGACCACTTTCGGGCACAGGCTGACGCTGCTGAGGAGCGGGCAGCCAAGCTTGCGGCGGAGCTCCGAGCCACGAAGACCCACGCTCAGGAGGCTGAGGCGGAGATCGCCACTCTGCGCTCCTCGGTGTTGGTGGCGGGCGAGGAAGCAGTGGATCGGTTCTGCTCTTCTTCAACCTACCGAGATGAGCTAACAGAGGTGGCCCTGGAGTTCTACGGGCCAGCCCGTGATCGTGGTTTCTGAGAGGGATGGAGCGCTGCCATGAAGGCCACTGCAGATAGCCTCGGTCACGCACCCCCCTCGCTCCCTCCCCCTTCGTCTCCTTATGTCCAGGAGGCCGACGATGGCAAGGGGGAACCTGGGGAGGCTAGAGCTGAGGAGCAGGTGCCGGTGCCGAGCACTGAAGAGTAAGCGCCCATGACTGCTTCGGGGGCAGAGGGCCAGGTGGTAGACCTGGACGAGGACTCGCCTCCTGCTGGTGCTGTCGACGCACGTGAGCCCGGTGAGACTGGGGCACGTGATGATGTACTCGGGGCCAACCCTTAGAAGGGTGCCCCTCATTACTTGTTTTGATGTTTTCCTTCGTTTATGCCTAGATGGCAGTTTTCTTTACGTGGACTTGTGCTTTGGAATGGAAATCTTGCCCTTGTTTCGCAAATCTTGAGATCTCTTTCGTGTACTTCCCTTCTTTTCGAATGGCGGTGAGATCCTCTGGAGATACGAAACGGTGCTTCAGAGGAGACTTAAAAAGGGCGAGACTTTCAGGGACCCATCGCTTCGGTTTCCAGAGATTTGCTTGGGACGATAGGAGTCCTCAAGCCTTCGGGACGCAACCGGAGACACCAAGTCTCCCTTCCTCTGAAACCCAGAGGGAAACCACAAGTGACACCCAGTCACTTGCAAACCGGAGACACCAAGTCTCCCTTCTCCTGAGTCCACAGGAGGAACCCCGACCTCAAACCAGAGGATCGGTAAACATAAATGGATAATGAAAAGAATAAATGTGAAGACAAAAGGCAAAGGATAAACAAATGTGGCTCTCGCAAGAGCTGACTGGTTTGGATTTGATCCAAGGTCTAGTAGAATAGGTCTTCAAGCAGCTTCAACCTCCTTTCTACGAACTCTCTCACTCTTTCTTCCTCTTGCTCTTCCTTCTTCTTCTCACTACTCTCGTGCGTTTCTTTCAGACTGCCTCTTCTCTTTCTTTCTTTTTCTTCAGCTCTGCTCTTCTATCTGTTCTTTTCTGCTATACTTACTTGCTCTGATCGCAGAAGAGGGATCTTAAATAGCTTTAGTCTGGGACCTACAAGCTCACGCATTGGGCGTGTGGAGGGAACACTCTCGCCAAGAGATTTCAGAAAGCTCTTCAGCCACTTGTCAAATTCTGAGCACTGTAGCTTTATACGTGGCAGCTCTTTTCTTTCAGGGACAGTCTGCCTTGGATCACATGCCCATTCTTAGTTCGAGCTCATGTGCATCTGTAGTTCTGCCCATCAGGTGTTTGACCATGGTCCTTATCTGTCAAGGCAAAGGTGAAATATAACAGTCAGTGTTATGAACTGAGAAGAGTAGATTTTGGACGGACCTTAAAGAATAGATGAAGCAACGTGCACTGACATCCTTCTGCCTCAAGCAAGTATGCACGGACTTAAATAGCATAATACTAATATGCACAGACTCCATATCCAGACATGCATGAATGTTGTATGCACAAGAGAGTATATGCACAGACTTAGCATCGCACATGAATGAAATGTGCACCGACCTTGTGTTACTAGCACAAACCTTTGTATGTAGTAAGTGAAACGTGCACAGACCTTACAACTGCAGGCATGTACTTCTTCAAAGCATGCACAGACTATGAGATGTACAGCTCTTATATGCATGGACCTGATATGCTTAAAACAGAAATATGCACTGACTTTATTGTTCAATCCAAAATATGCACGCACATTGGATTGCGCAGATGTCGAGTGTGCCCCCCACCCATTTCTCTCTCACTCTCTCGTAACCTCTCTCTCTCTCTCGATTCACCCTCTCACACACTCTCTCTCCCAACGTTTCTCTCTTTCTCTCTCCTTCTCGATTTTGACGATTTCAGGGCCAGACCGAGACGTGGGGGACACCGTTGGAACCAATGCGATGAGAGGAACGAGTTGACGCCCTCCATCGCGCGGTTTGAGGGATGGTTGGATGACGAGGCGAGAAGGGCGCGGTTTCCACCTCGCCTGCATGCGGCCGGAACGACCGTTTCGGAGCGAATGAGGTAGGGGGATGGAACCGTCTCTACGCTAGGATCATTTCCACACCACATGCACGCCCATCCACGGCCGTTTGGCCTAGTTATTGTCCGTTTTTAGTTTTTCCCTAAAATATAGTAATTAGTATTTTTAATTATCCATGGGCATTGTATTTACGTTTTCTAGCTTCTATTGAGTGGGATGGATGCATGGCATGGCAGATTACTGGTTTTTACAGGTTTTTGTAAGCGAACTCGTCGATTTCGATCGACCGGGGAGTGGTTCGATTTCAAACCGAACCCGTTCACTGCCCAGCTCACATGGCGGTCACTCTAGTGACCGTTATGTGTTTAATGCACCGCCTCTGGCGCGTTATGCCTATTTGGCGGACCACACCTGGTCCGTTATGCTCATGCATACTTTAGATAGGTCGTTAGTATAACGCCCCCGTCCATGACCGTTATAGTTATGGGAAAACTATAGATTTTCCACGTTCGGGTGGCCTTAACGGACCTCCCTTGGACGGTTATAGTTTCTGGGTATTTAAGTTTAATAAAAATCACTCGGGTAACCATAGCGGACCAGTGGTGGCGCGTTATGCTACATAATGCACCATCATTGATCCATCATGGTCACTGAGTCTGGGATTAGAGTAGATGAGAATGACGGACCAGAGGAGGCACGCCATGTTAATTTAACACACCCATTCGGATCCGTTATGATATATGATGGGGCAGAGCTGATCCGTTATGTGCTATAACGGGGCAGCTCTGATCCGGTATAGTCTCTGCTATCCTAAGAGTAATGAATCGTTATTCTAATGCATTCTTCGCCATGTTTAAGTTATTTTATGAATAAAAATACATCTTTATGTCCCAGTAGAGTTACTCAGCTTATAACACTCTGATATAATATTATTTTAATTACTTCCGCACTTCAGTTATAATAACTGTCTTAATTTAATTTACGCATCGTATAATTTCAATTCGTTATATTCCCCCTCGACAAACCTTTCCAACCCTTCAGGGGCCTCATCAGCCTCTTGGGTGGCGTCCCCAGTTCTTGGTGGCAGTAATTCGGTACTTGTATTGGGTTATCGGTACCCTGAGCTCTGGGACGTTACAAATGGAGTCGATGCCAGAGCACTCACCAGCTAAACCAAACAGAAGTGACGAATAATCTCTATGGGTGACAAATGGAGAATAGCAGTAACAAATAACTCAGTAGAGGTGACAAATAGGTTGGCTTGGGAGAAAAGGAGGTAAGCAGAAGGTGTTTTGAAGATGGAGTCGATGCCAAAAGCCTTTGTAGTCAACGCTAAGGCCACCCGCTAGCCAAAGCAACAAAGGCGACGGCTCAATGTAGCTAGTGGTGACAAATACACGGTTAATGCTAACAAATGCAAAATAATTGTGACAAATAGATAAGTAGCACTGACAAATGGTGAGCTTGGGAGAAACAAGGCTATGAAGTGTAAAAACGTTGAAGAAGAGCCAACTCCATCTGGAGATGGACTTGACTCAAGTCAAAGTTGACTACAGTAAAGTTGACCAAGTCAAGATCAACTCCAGTCAAGGTCAATTCTAGTCAAGTTGACCCAATCAAAGTCAACACTAGTCAAGTCAAAGTCAAGTCTCTCCAAGCTACAGTGAACAAAAGGGTGAAAGACGTACCGTGAAATAAAAGAACCCCAAGGCAGAAGAATGAAGACAAAGGCGATGACTCAGGAGCTTAAGGGTGACAAATGTGTAAGTAAGGCCAACAAATGACTAATAGAGGTGAATAATGAACCTCAACAGCTTCTTCAGCCTTCAACGGTACACTCTTCCCCCCAGCCATCTCAGCGTCGACGCACTGCTACCAGTGCGTGGACGCAGCCACTGTCTTGGCCACTTCCCCGGCACACCCTTCCCACCTTACCTCTCTCAGCGTCAACGCAAGGCCACCAATGCGTGGATGCAACTCTTCATCATCTGGGCTCCCTTCACCGGCAAGCCCCCTCTTTGGGCTCCCCTGCGTCAACGCACCTCCCTTGGTGCGAGTTTGAATAGTATTGTAAGTCCTTGAAGGATATTTGTTAGAAATGTCAGATTATGAAATAAAGATGTGATTTTGTCTATTTGTTGTTCATACTCATCATCTGAGTCTCTTGATCGACCTGCTTGTATAACTACTCACGCCTTGATAATTCGGCCTTGTTCGGGACATGACAATTGCTCCTTGGCGAGTAGTGGAGGTTCGGGATGCACTGGCCCGGGCAGTCCAAGCTGAGGAGGAGCGTGACACCCGGGCGACCACTGTGGCAGAGCGCGATGCTCGGATAGCCGAGCTGGAGGAGGAGCGAGACATCCGGACGGCCACCATGGCGGAGTTAGAGGTGGAGGTGCGACGTCGCGATGTGGAGGCTGAGGGGTTGTCCCAAGATGTTCTGGAGCTGAGGATCGCCCTCCAGGTGGCGAGGAGGGAGGCACAGTGAGAGAGAGAGAAGAGGGAGTGGGAGAGAGAGGAGAGGAGGGCGGAGGGACAGCGCGACTGGGATGAGAGGAGGGCTCTAGAGGCCTAGGTGATGGAGCTTCAGCTAGGCCTTCGAGTGGCGGAGCAGAGGTTGAATGACAGTGAGGAGCATTACCAGAGGGCACTGGAGCGCGGGGCACACCTCCCTCAATCTGGTTCTTTTTTAGTGGGTAGCTTCTCTGTCACCTCGAGAGAGGAGGTGAGGCGCCGCAGGGTGAGGCAAGCACTGCCTCACAGGGCTCCAGGAGACCCCCCAGGGATTCTCGTCTTAGGAGAGAGGAGAGGGGCGATCAGAGGGACGAGCAGGAGGGCGGTGGTGAGAGTTAGAGAGTTACTTGTGCACACACACCCCTTTATTTTTGATGTACATGACAGTTTATGTAAATATATGAATGGATTTTCTTGTCGTTGTTTTGCTCCTTGCGCATTCCTTTTTCTCCACGCCTCTTCTCTTCCTATTCCCATGTGATACGTTTGACAAAACCCTGCCCCGAGATGAGAGATCGTGTTTCACCGTGGTTGTCTCTTTCAATGGGAATCTGTCGTCGAAATCAGTAATGACGGCCTTTGGGCCCTTTTCCAGAAGCATCCATTTTTTTGTTGTATATATTTTTTTCATTCATTTTTTTTGAAGATTGGAAGCGTCTAGGCACGAGGGCATGTTCTATCCTTTGACATCTTCAGGCAGATTTCTGTCTGTTCTGAGTGTCTGTCACCAGTTCCAGAAACAAAATAGCACTCCACAGAGCTTGTCTTTTCCAATCCTCTCACTGGATTGAATTGACAAACATATATGTTGCAGCCCTTGGAGTCTTCTTTCAAACGACACTAGTCTCACCTCGATCCGCCTCCGGATCTGATGGCAGAAATTCCAGCTGTCGAGGTGTGCAGATCTATTCTCTGTGGAAAAATTCACTTATAAATACCAAAGGTCAACTTCAGCGACCGCCCCTCCCAGAAGTCGACCAAGGACGTCCCGCCGATGATCCAGCCAAGCGGCCCCTCCAGCAGAGCTCAAGAAGACGACGTCCCTTTGGAAGTCACAACTTATTATCTACAGAGTCAGAACCGAGTCGGCACGGGACCGAGTTGGCGCAGGATCGAGTCAGACCAGCAGGCTGAGTTAGACCTGTACGTACCTCCAGATTGTTGCCCGTCAACCCAGGGTCAGTCCTCCCGGGCCCCACTGTAGCCATTTACCTCCCTATGTGGAGTGGGCGAAGAAATTAACTTTTGTAACTATTGTAAAATTATTTTTAACCGGGAGTTATCGTAACTGGCCAGGGTCGTCTTCCCCACGCCCGGACTGTGGAGGTATCATCTCCACTACTCTCTTTAGCATTTACTTTACTCATATATTTGCTATATACCACTGCATGTGATAGGATAGTAGCTCGTTTTACATTCAATCACCGCTGCGAAGAGAGAGAGAGAGACTCGTCCCGTGACTCAATCCGAGTATAAGCACGGAAGAGCCGACTATCCGACTCATTGCCGGTTCCTCAACCACACACGGTCTCACGCATCCCTCGCTAGGGACGCCCGCGAGCTAGAGTCTCAGGTCGCGTGTCCGTCCCGCATCAGGTTCATTCCACTAAAGCGCACACTACAGAGAAGTAGGCGACCAGCCCTGCGATTTAGAGAGAAGAGGAGAGTCTCCACCCCTGATCGACTACGTCTCCTCCCGGTGACCTTACCACCCGGCGAGCACTCACTGAGTGTCCACCGGGAGCGGCGAGCACTCGTCCCGGAGGCCACCTACGGCTCTTCAGCCTGCTACGGCGATCTCTCCCTCTCTTCCTCCTTTCTAGTCTTCTCTGTATATGGAAACAACACAGAGCTCGTGTCGTTTTTAGCTCGTGTTGCTTAAAAGCATGAAAATAGCTTAAGATCTAATTATCTAGGCATATATATAAGCGAATTGGACCGATCTGGATCCTCTCCTGAGTTGACAGAACACTGTGATATGTGACGGACTAGCCTGGCGCGTCACAGTATGGTGACGGACTAGTATGGGCGTGTCATATTCCTGTGATGGTCTAAGGAAGATCCGCCAGAGTTCGCAGAACTCTTTCATCATATACAGAAGGCATAACGGACCAAGTTAGTGCCGTTATAGTCTCCTGACAGGCTCACGATACACCGTTAAGGTCTCTGCTAATAGAAAATCATGATTAAAACATGCTATAACTTGGCTACTCTAGTCATGACAACGAAGTGAAGGTTATCTAGATGCATAGGTTTTATGGAATTAGCAAGGGAATATCCTTTTAATTTGGATTAAGGCTAAGGATTATGCATGAATGTATAGAACTATTAAAACATAAAATTGATGATCAATAATCCATGAAATCAAGTAAAAGTAGAGGGCTTTTATCCCTAACATGCTGTTCTTTCAGTTCATGAGATAACCTACCTCTTGACTGGGCTTTAAACTTCTAATTTGGGTCTTCAAAGGTCGCCCTAGTTCTTCCCTTCTTGTGATTTTTCAGCAATTTCACATTTCTCTAACTCCTCAACCTCTTGACCTAAGGACGTGCAATTTGGAGGGTAAGAAGATGAAACTATTAGGAACAAATAGTTCTAAAGCACTAAACTCTAAATACCTCATTTAGGTTCTCCAATCTCCTAATATTCAGCCCCCTGTTGCATAGTTTCCTGGGTTGATATGATGAATCCAGCAACTTTAGAAGTCTCTATCTCCTTGGATACTCAACCTCCTAACATGAAATTTGGGGAGCTGTTAGACCTTAGTATTGTAAACAAAATGTTCTAAAGAACTTACCTGAAATTATGCCTCCTTACCTTGATTCTTCACGAGCCAAAAGTAAGGGTTGCTCAGTTCAGAACTGGGTTCTATTTATAGAGTTTCAACTAGGGTTCAAGGATTTGGACGATTTTAGAGTCCTAATTTGGCCAAAACCTAATCCCTAAGAGTCCCTAGGAATGTTACAAGTTCTCCCAAGTAGGTCTCTCCAACCGTAGCGTCCTTCGGAGGGGGAATACTAGCTAGAGGCCTGGCTTAGGCAGTGGGCCAGTGTGTGCACACGTGATCAAGGACTTTGGACTTGCGTCGTTAGGTGTGACCCTGACTAGTCACTCGTGTTATGGTACTGTTCTGGTTCTAGTAGTGTCTTTGTCTTAGCCTTGTCCTTGCGGTAGGTGACGTGGACAAGATGCTAGCAGGCGTAGCATAAGACATCAGTGGACGCAGTTGGCTGTTCTTCTAGTGAGGGGTACTCCAGTCACGTGGCACGTGGCTCTTCGCGGTTCTCTTCACGTTTCTTATGCCTCGTGACCTCTCGCGTTAGCCCTCTCGTGGCTGCACTCGAGGTCAATGTCCTGTCGTACGCATGACATTCTGGTCATATGTGTGGCAGTGTGCACGACATGCAAGTCGTGTTGTCTGTCACCTGTCTAAGTTTTCCTAGGTTTTCTTATTGTTCTTGTAGGTCTTCACTTTAGGCCTGGCATCTTGTCGACGGATCGGCAGCTCCTGACTTCGTTAGATCAGAGTCTACCTTTCTATCATTGCTCGGAGTAGTTCAGGGAGCTGAGGTTAGTTTGACAGTCACGTCTGTTCGGTACGACTCTTTCCTTTTCCTTTTTAGCTCTCTCAGCTCTTAGCTTTCTCCCTACTCCTGCATCCCTTTTCTTTACAGCTTTGTAGTTTAATTTTTTCTGCTTTACTACTATTGTTACATGTTGCTTGCCTATTATTTACCTACTATTTTAGCGTGTTACTACGTGTTTTCCAGCAGGGATTCGCGTGACCCCTATTGAGCCAGTGACATGAGGCTCACCCCTGCTTTTCAGGTGGTGGTCATTCGTTCAGCTACCGTGAGTCCCTGGGGCACGTGCTCATAGCGTCTAGTGTGGCCAGCTGGTACCCTCGTCGGGCTTCCCCCGACTTCCTGGTACGTTCTTTCTTTTCTGACGACTGTACTTGGCACTTGTTGTCTTTTCTTTGGACTTGACTCTGGGCTATAATTGTTAAGATAATCTGTTAATTAAAAAGTAATTTTATTTTTGCTACTTTAGCAATCCAACTTAATGAAATATTATTGCTTCTGACATATCTGTTAGTTCAATATACCCCTCACAATAATCCTCTTTCCCTTTAGGGGTCATGGCTCTTTGGTAGGTAGCGCTGGCATTCTTCAAACCGAAGGGCATGTGCTTGTAGTTGAAAATCCCTTTGGGGGATCTGAAGACGGTGTAGCCCTTGTCTCGGAGGGACATCCGGATTTGGTTATAGCCCGATGACCCATCCATGAAGGATAGGGCTTCATGTCTGGTGGTCATATCGACCATCGTCTCTATGATCAGAACTGGGAAGTCATCCTTTGGACAGGCTTTCTTAAGGTCCTGAAAGTCGACACAAATGCGAACTTGACCATTTTTCTTTTTGACTGGGACAATGTTAGCGAGCTAGACTGGATAGATGCACGGCTCGATGAAGTCGACCTCCGCCATCTTATCTACTTCGATCGTGACCTGGAGCTCCAGCTCATGGCTCATACACCACTGGGGCTGTTTGACTAGCGTGGCTATGGGAGATATGGCCAGATCATGCTCCGCCATGGAGGGATCTAACTCAGGCATCTTCTGGTATGTCCAGGTGAAGCAGTCTTTGTATTCGAGCAGGAATTGCTTGTAGTCTTGCCTCTCTGCTTCAGTGAGGAGAGCGCTAAGGAATGTGGGCAGAGGGGCCTCATCTCTGCCCAGGTTGATCTCGAAGAGCTTGTCGACGATTGCCTGGCCACCGTCCTTCAGCTTAGGAGGAGCAGGCTGAAAGTCGACAAAGTCTTCATCATCAGTGGCGGCTTCGTACACCCGTGGGTCTTCGGAGCCAGTGGTTGAGGCTGTTGGAACTGGAAGGTCGCCACTGCTGGGTCCGGACAAGGGTTGTCCCAGGCCGTCCACGTTGGACTGGCAGCTATCGGTCGAAATTTTGGAGACTTGGTCGGAGTTGTCTGCCAATGTTGGCGGTCCCTCACGGTCTTTGTTCTGGAGGCCTTCCTCAGGGGGAAGGTGTGGCGAGGTAAGCTCTTGAACTGGTTGGGAGGCTACGGAGGCCTCCTTCGCTCCCACGTCCTTATGGACGGGCAGGGAATCCTCATCGAGTGCTGGAACTGGAGTGCTGGTTCTGGCGGGAAGTGAAATTAAGATTTCCTCTCCCTGATGGGAATCGACGTCGAGCACTGACTTTTATTTTTACATTTGAGTCCTTTTAGTTTACTTTTATATCCTTGGAAAAGTATATGTGCAATTGGACACCAAGGAATGTACCGGCTCACAGGCCGGCCAAACTGAAACAAGCCTGGGTTCCCAAGGAAGCCCAACCCACTGCACTGGCCCACGCAGGGCCAAGCTACACTTGCCCGAGGAGGGCCCGCGGAGACGAAAGGGGCGAGATGGCGACCCCGACCTGCCAACCGGCAGTTGCTGCACCAGCGCTGCCCGAAAACACCCGTTGCCAAAACCGCAGGCGTCGTCACCATGCTGCCCGCCCGGCGTTCGCGGCTTGCACTCATCCTGTTGTCGCCAACGACATGCAACTACTGGCTGCTCTCCCCGACCAGGAGTGGGAAGGGATCGAGCAAGCCATGAGAAACTACCTCCAGGGCCCGGGTAGTACCCCTATGGGTCATCAGAGACTGCTAGGGGCAGTGACCTCCGCCTTTCGAGAAGAAGAAGTCCAACCTGTGCCTAGTGCAAAATCAATAAATTGATCAGAGGAACGACGCTAGTCCCCTGTGCGGGAGGAAGCACCGCCCTGACGATCAGTTTTCGATAGACTGGTGTTCCCAAATAAGCCGTAAAGGAGGATGGCGAAAAGAAACAGGAATTGGAGAGTTTTCACCTGCAACATGGCAGGAGTCCCTAGTCGGTATGCGGCTTTACCTACCGACCCCGAAGAAGTGGCCAAGCTCGCCGCCAGGCCCGGTCCCCTCACCAGGAGAGGAAGAGCGGGGAGTGAAGTGACGCAGGTGAGCGTCGAAGAGACTTTCTATGAAGAACCTTCAATGGCCCTGGCAGCCAATGTTGTTACCACCGGGGGCACGAGTGGCGGACCCTCCACATCATCTGAGGATGCCCCAATCGAAGAGACAGGGGGCATGTCTGCTCCCTCCACAACTGACCCCACTATGCTATACATGATACAACAGTATCAGCGGGAGATTGAATTACTGAAGAAGCAACTGAACGAGAGGAATACACAGCCCTCGACGTCCGGGTAGACCGAGGTTCTACTGGAGGTGCCCGGGGGCAACGGGCAGTCCTCCGAAGTGACTCTGCAGGCTGCGACATTCCCATCAACCCTAGCTTCCCTAGGGGCGTGCCCCTGTAACAAGCACAGTACTCGACACTGGCCCCGTCGTAAATCTCACCTCCCCAGGGGTCTCCCATGGCCCCTCAGGGGTTGTAGGGTTGCTCTCTCAACTCACTCCGCGGTGGTCGCACAATTTGATGGACAGTTGGAACGAGCACTCTCCTCACCGCCGACGGTGCAACTTAGAAATAATACTAGGCTAAGCAGAGTTAAGCCAGCAAGGAGAGGGGCTAGAAGCTCACTTGATCAGCATGAACATGTCGATCCCGACCGGAGACGAAGGCGAGCGGGGAGACGTGGGTATGCACCCGCATGCCGCGCCGATGTAGCTTTGGAAGGTGACCCGTTGTTACATGTACTACACCTCACGCAGAAGGGTTGGACAAGGGGTGGGGAACTTTGGATTACATCAAAACTACCTCCACACAGGGAGGGGCGCTAAGCCGGCTAGGCGGGGCGGGTAGATTAGCTCAAACTAGTGCCCGACGAGCA
This sequence comes from Amorphophallus titanum, assembly GCA_024336825.1. NCBI lineage: Eukaryota > Viridiplantae > Streptophyta > Magnoliopsida > Alismatales > Araceae > Amorphophallus > Amorphophallus titanum. Next base: position 23,303,414 of record JANBPO010006859.1, read on the forward strand.
CTTCTCCGGTTCTGTACAGGTCTGGGACTGCAGGACAGTGAGTCACTATAGTCATCGCTATGCACACCCCTGAGCTCAGAAGTCACCGAAACTGGTGCCAAATCATCACTGACAGACCTTGGAACGCTGGAGAATTTTCGTGGATGGACCCGTCGTCACCACAGGCTGGGGTGGCTCCTAGAACAGGCTCTCTGCGCTCTGGCTCTGGCTGATCTTAGAGTGTAGTAGTAGTTGGTTGTAGCCGCCACAGTCGCTCCTGAATTCCAATCATGGCGGGACCAAGTCGAGGACAATCGTGGATGAGTCTTCTTCGAGCAGCAACCAGGGGGAGCACCAGACGATGTCGGGGGGCGAGAAAGAGCCCATTGAGTGAGGGAGGGTCAGGTCAGGTCTGGAGTGACCTGTTCTGCGCACTTGGGGGAAGAAAATTGGAAACCACTCCTCCGAATGCTGAACGGGACGCCGCTTTTTGATTATGGACGTTGAATAGTATTAGAAACTCTCGGCTGAGCAGCGCCTCCAGAAGCCGTGGGGTGTGGCCGTGGGAGCTCCATGAAGTCATCTCAGGTTGCTAGCTAGTCCTGATCTGTGCAGTCAGGGGAGATCGAGCCTCCCGGACAGCAGGGAGGTCGGATGTCGGTGAGACCACCTCAGATTTGAAGCTTTCTCGACGAGCTTTCCGTTGATATATGATACGTCTTTAGGTGATGCCGAATGACTCCGGGACAGATTCTGCAACTCGGGCCGGACCAAATCAGCCCTTTGGGCTGGTCTGCCTAAACCCTCCCTCCCTCCCTCACTCCGTAAACAAAAAGAAAACACTTTCCCAAGGGTTTACCCGGACCAAGTTTCACCCTCAACTTGGTCCACATAAACCCCCTGACCCTTCATCTTCTACTATACAATACCCCTCTTTGGGAAGCTCAAAGCATCAAGCAACAAGTAGAACCAGAAGATGCAAGGAGCTCATCCCCCGGACTACAAAGGCGCGCGAAGGAGTTTTGTGTGTGTTTACTAGGCTCACGTCGAGGGCATGCCGCAGGATCAAACCTCACACGACGTCTAGCCCAAACACCAACCTCCTAAAAGGTGGCCCCCTATTTTGATGAACGTATGTCATCTCGATAATCATGCATGACCCTTGATGCCGCTTGGTGAAAGCACTCTATCCGAGCCCTGTCTCGATATTCATGCATGATCCCAGATGTTGCTTGGTGAAAGCACCCTGCTCGACCCTACCTTGGTGTTCGTGCATTACCCAGATGTCGCTTCATGAGAGCACCATGCCTCAATGATCGTGCACCATCAAACGTTACTAGATCAAGGCACCCTGCCTGGTCTCCACCTCGACATCTGTGCACGACACAAACATTACTTGATGAGAGCACCCTACCCAGTCTCTGTTTCAATGATTGTGCACCGTCGGGCGTGGCTCAATCAAAGTGCCCTATCTGGCTCCTTGTCTCGATGATCGTACGCCACCTTGGTGTCACCTCGATAAGCATGCCCTCACGGTTGTTGCCTGGACAATGGGCATACCTCGCAAGTCCCGACGCAAGATGAAGTGTCAAGCCCCTGCCTTTGTCAACGGGCCCCGAGCACGACCATCGATGTCTCACGGTGCCCATCTCCTTCAGTCACAACGGTGCCTCTAGCTCCCAACTGCCAGCTACTCCAGTCACATCGGAGCCCGCGACGCCCGACCACTCAACAACCTCAGTCACAATGGTGCCTCCGGCACCTGACTACCAGCTACTCCAGTCACGTCAGGTCCTGCGGTACCCGATCACTCAGCTCCTTCAGTCGCAGCGGTGCCCTTAGCCCCCGATTGCCAGCCACTCCAGTCACATCGAGGCCCACGATGCCCGATCACTCAACAACTCTAGTCACAACGGTGCCCCCGATACCTGACTGCTAGCTCCTCCACTCACATCGGGGCCTGCAGCGCCCAACCACTCAACAACCTTAGTCACAATGGTGCCTCCGATACCCCAACTGTCAGCTCCTCCAGTAACATTGGGGCCTGCGACGCTTGATCACTCAACAACCTCAGTCACATCGGTGCCTCCGGCACCCGACTGCCAGCTACTCCAGTCACATCGGGGCCCGCGACACCTGATCGCTCAGCTCTTTTGGTCACAATAGTGCCTCTGGCACCCGATTGCCAGCTCCTCCAATCATGTCAGGGCATGCGGTACCCGATCGCTCATCTCCTTCAGTCACAACGGTGCCCTCGGCGCCCGGTTGTCAGTCACTCCAGTCACATCGGGGCCCGCGACGCCCGATCACTCAACAACTCCAGTCACAATGGTGCCCCCAGCACCCGACTGCCAGCTCCTCCAGCCACATCGGGGCCTGCGGTGCCCAACCACTCAACAACCTCAGTCACAATGGTGCCTCCGGCACCCTGATTGCCAGCTCCTCCAGTCACATCGGGGCCCATTGCGCCCGACTACTCAGTTGCCTCAGTCGCAGTGGTACCCCCAGCACCAGACTGCAAGTTACTCCAATCACATCGGAGTCCGCAATGTCCGATCGCTCAACAACTCCAGTCACGATGGTGCCCCCGGCATCCAAATGTCGAGTCCAGACAACGTCGGGCCAGTCTAGCTCCGATGACGGCCAACAACTCCAGTCCCACCGGTGCCCACGACACCCGACAATTTCGAGCTCAATGGCTCTTGGTCGCTCCATTCATGGCGATGCTTACGCCGCTCGACTGCTCTAGTCTCAACAGTGCTCGACCGCCTCTGCTTCAATAGCACCTGGCCACTCCAGTCACAGGTGGTGCCTGCGCCATTCGGTCGTCTCGGTCTTGGTGACGCCCAACTGCTCCAACACAATGGTTCCCACGGCACCCCTACTACCCCGACCTTGACATTGTTTCTTGTCGGGAATACATTGTGACGCCTCTCGGGTGGCATTCTGCTAAGCCCCAGGCCCTTTGACGGATGCTATGTATGAATGCAGAACTACCCACACAATAATGTAATGACCCGGGGACCATCACAAATGACGAAATTGCCTCGCGGCTCGCAAGCACTTGTAATTGGTCTTTCATGCCCCCATATAAATACCTATCATGGAATATAAGTCATGTAATCCAGTTAGGGAGCGGATCCCCCTCCTCGTCGGAATCAATCTCTTTGCCCCTAGTTATCCCTGTTGTATTGCTGTTGCCCTATCGCTGTTGCATGGACGAAGCCCTCCCGACGTCGCGGCTCCCAGGGTCCCTGACTCTTTCTTTAGCAGTAGAAACAAAGGTGTTTGGGCTCCGCCCGATGTAAAATAAACACCGATCACTTACGGTCAGTGGGGAAGACGTCTAGTACATGAGCCCCCATAATAGTCTATACTCATACCAGCGGAACCTCCTTCTCTCCACGTGACGCATAGCATTTCGTGCTCACGTGTCGTGCGTTAGCGGCACATCCCTAGTCAAACACTTGGTTCCGCTGGTGATCGTTGAGAAATTGGCTGGCACGCCTGCATTCCATCCAGCCATCTTTGTCCCGATCTTCCATAACGATTAACCATACGCCGTTCCTTCTTGTGCATTCCTATCATTCTTTTCACCCTCCTTTCAATACCCCTGGAATCCCCACGTGCCAAATCGACCCATCTCGACCTTCCGTAAATGGCCAGTGTCCGTCCCCGCCGTGAGGGAAAGAACGAGAAGGGAATTCCCCCACGCGCGTAAACAACGGCTTAAGTTCTTTTCAAATCAAGAAAAATAATCACATCAAAACTGACATTCCAATTTGTAGTGCTATATGTTTCTGGAGCCTAGATTCAAAGAGGTTCCCTTCCCTTCAAAAATCTGGATGGGAGGAAACTCTAACAAGGTAGCTCAATCTGAAATAAGGCACAAAAGTATTGCCAAAAAGGAAAAATGGAACCTAAGTTTTAGGCTGAAAATTGAGAGCCCCTCACACTCAAACCATTACCCGTACTCCCCTCAGCATCCAATTGAAGAGTTAGATGGATCCTAGAGAACACAAAATATGTAAGTTGTTTGGTATTGAGTTTGGTATGTAAGAATGGGTTTTTTAATATTTAGTCCCTAAAAATATTGATATTAAGAAAAGGCCCCCTAATCCACGTATTTAGTTGAGACCAACATGAGAGACCAAACCACCGGAGGAGGAGGGGAAAGAAAGAGATGGATGACCAACACATATAGTGATTCAAACCCACAGAGACAAAGAGAAACCCCAAGAAGGGGAGTTTTCATTCATTGAAAAGAAAGGCCATAACCGACTGTATACATTGTAGCACACCGGAGCTAAAGCCACAAGCGATAGGGGAAGAAGAAGAACGAAAGCAAGGAGGGGAAGGAGGAAGAACAAGTGGGGATTATTGGGGCTGAACAGGGGCGACTACTCCCTACTCCCCCCCAACATCTCCCTGTTACATACTCTCTCTCTCTCTCTCTCTTCCTGCTGGCGGTCGTCGGAGAGCTCCCAATGCCGGGATCCTCTTCCTCTTCTCCCTTCTCTGGCAGCGTCTTCCTTTGTCTCTGCGAGTGGTGTTTGTCTATCTATATGTATCTCCCTCTCTGTCTACCTAAGTCTGTCTCTATTTGTGCATCAGAGGAGACGGGCTTTTATACTCCCGGTGGCGGGAGCCTTCGAACGCGGACGACGGACATGGGAGTGTGAAGCCATTAACGGGGATTTGACTTGGCGTCCTTGGTGGCAGGAGGTAGGCAACGTGCCTTCATCCCCAGTCAACACCTCAGCTAACCTGTTGCGCGCCAATAATTCGTAGGGGATGGCGTGTGAGATCTCTTCTGCCGGACGCACCGCTGGAGGGAGGTCATGGTGTGCCGCTGAAGAGATGGAGTAGTGTGCCGCTGGGAGATACAGAAAGTGTGTCGCTGAAGGAGCGTGCCCCGGGAGCATGCCGATAGAGAGACCATGGGCGGGTGCACCGTTGGAAGGGCCCCTGTAGGTGTGCCGGTGAAGGCGCCATGGTGAGTGTGCCGGTGAAGACACAATGGTGAGTGTGCCGGTGAAGGCTTCTGGAGTGTGCCGGCGAAGACCCACGCAGGACGTGCCGGGGAAGACTTCAGGAGTGTGCCAGCGAAGACCCACGCAGGGGGTGCCAGGGAAGACATTAGGAGTGTGCCGCTGAGCATGCTCCAGCAGGTGTGCTAGGCAAGGAGCATGCCGTTGAAGGCACTATTGATGGGGACATCACTTACCCCCTCCACATTTTTGAAGCCCGGATGGATCGTCATCAAGTGCCATCATGATCTTACCACATCCGGGAAGGCTATCTCACCATCCCACTTTGCTTCGGAAGCTTCCCTCCGGTCGTGGGCTTCCCTAACTTCCAGGGGGTGGCCTTCGTTAACATCTTGGACGTGGAGGCATCCGACGAACCTTAGTCCAGCACTCCCATCCGGGGAGTCACTGAAGCTGCTGCCGGCCGAGCTGTGGCCGGGAACAACAACAGCGTCCCGCCAAGGATGCTGGGCTGCAATGTGCACCATGTGCACTAGACTACCGACCCATCACACCAAGGGTCAACATCCCATCGGAGGAGGCTCCGAAGGAACATTACTGGCGCCGCTACAGGGCGCCGAATCTCTAGCTCTGGCAAGTCCATGACTATCGGAACCATCCGGGTCCATCTGAATGGACAGAGGTCCGAAGTGATCCTGGACCATATCGTGCCAGCCATTGCAGTCTGCAACTCCTTCCAAGGACTGGAGAAGATGAAAGAAAAGATGGCGCCCGCCGTTCTGGCCACAGCGCCGAGAGACACGCCGGCTTACAAGTCGGCAAAGCTAAAACAAGTTTGGGTCCCCAAGGAAGCCCAACCCACGGCACCTACCCAGGCAGGGCCTAGCTGCGCCCGCCACAGAAGGGGGCGAAGAGATGAAAGGGTCGAGGTGATGGCCACGACCCACCAACCGGCAGCTACTACGCCAACGCTGCCCGAAAATGCTCGCCGCCAACGTCGCTGGCACCATCACCATGCTGACCGCCCGACATTTGCAAGTTACACTCATCACGCTGTCGCCACCAACACGTAGCCACCGGTCACTCTCCCCGACCTAGAGTGGGAAGGGATCGAGCAGGCCATGAGAAACTATCTCAGAGGCCCAAGTAGCACCCCTATGGGTCATCAGCGACTGCTGGGGGCGGTGGTCACTGCCTTTCGAGAGGAAGAAGAAACCCAACCTACGCCCAGCATAGAATCAAGGAACCAGTTGGAGGAATGACGCCAGTCCCCTGCGTAGGAGGAAGCGCCACCCCGATGGTCGGTCTTCGACAGGCTGGTGTTCCCGAGCAAGCCGTCAAGGAGGATGGCGAGAAGAAATAGAGACTGGAGAGTTTTCACCTGCAATATGGTAGGACTCTCTAGTCGGTACTATTAGTTTAGGTGCGCTGGATTCAGAGGGCATCTATGGCACCACTTTCTCTTTTACCCCCCCTCCCCGACCCTCCGGCCACCAAAATAAGGGGCCTCAAATGTTATGGTGCTGCAGCTGCAGCAGCCGCAAGTACGCGCCGTCGGGCCGGCACACCAGCTCAGAGTGGCTCCCCTGCTCCACGATGCACCCATCCTGAACGACGCCGATGCAGTCTACACCCCTGATCGTCGACAGTCGGTGCGCCACCAGCACCGTCATCCTCCCCTTCATCAGTAGCTCCAGCGCCTCCTGCAGCACGCACTCGGACTCGGTGTCCAGCGCGTTGGTCGCCTCGTCCAGTAGTAGTATGGCCGGGTCCTTGAGCACCGCCCTGGCGATGGCGATCCTCGGCTTCTACCCGCCAGACAGCTGCACGCCTCGCTCACCCACGGCAGTCTTGTACTCGTCCGACAGTGCAGTGATGAAGCTGTGCCCATTGGCTACCCGCGCTGCCTCCATCACTTCCTTCTCAGTGGCACCTTCCTTGCCATAGGCAATGTTCTCGAAAATGCTGGCTGCGAATAGTGCCGGCTCTTGTTGCACCAGGCCGATCTTGAGCCTGAGGGACTTCAGATTCAGCCTCCGAATGTCCTTCCCGTCAATCATGACCTTCCCTACTGTGGGATCATAGAACCTCTCGATCAGCGCGATGATGGAGCTCTTCCCAGACCCACTGGCCCCAACCAGAGCTTGGCTCTACCCCGCCCGGATCCTCAGGTTCAGATCCTTGAAGACGGAGATGTCCGGGCGCAATGGGTACGCAAAGTGGACGTGTCGCAACTCGACCTCCCCACGGACGGACTCCACCAGCTCGGTGTCAGGGTCGTCGGGGTCGATCCGGGTGACGCGGTCAAGGACAGAGAAGATAGAACGGATGGACTCGCCGCCTAGGACAATCTCCGGCGCGAGGCTGACGGTCTCCGCCACGGAGTTGGCGCTGATGACGAGCACGACGAACACCTTGATGACCCTGGAGAAGGTGGAGGCGCCGGAGCGGACGAGGTGGGCCCCGTACCACAAGATGAGCGCCTCATAGGCATAGAGGCAGAGCTGGGAGACGCCGAAGAGGGAACCGAAGGACTGGCTCCAGTGGAGGCTGCGGCGCTCGGGGATGTGGAGCTCGAGGTGGAAGAGGGAGCGTCTAACTCAGGTCAAGCTCTCCACCACTCCCGGGTGGGTCCGCACCCGCGTGCGCAGGAAGCTACGACTAGTGGATAGGTCACTGGAAGGTAGACTCTCAAGTCACGGAAACCGACTCCGAAAGTAAACGAGTACAAGGATCGCTCCTTGTACAACACTGATTCATTGTGACGTAAGCCGAAGATGTCACATCCTGGGACCCCCACGGCGCCCCACACCTAGTCCCCACACGATTCCTGGCATTAGTCAGACCACAGGTCAACACGTGGGTCGAGATCCGCTCACCCGGGACTCGAATCGACATGGAAGAAACCACCGGCTAGGCCTCAGACGATGAACGATCCATCATTGGCCACTCAATGATGCACGGCTGAGCCGTAGCCGCGCATGGAAGAATAGACGGTTCAACTTAGCCGTCCGTCACTCCCAGTGGAAACCAAACTATAACGCGCCTGCCCAGGGGCGTTATAGTGCTTAACGGACCAACATAGGTGCGTTAAGCCCCAAGTCACGGGAGGGAACATAATGCACTCCTCTAGGTACGTTATGTACATAACGGACCAGTCATGGTGCTCTATGTCACGGGGTGAAAACAGACTATAATGCACTCCTCTAGAGGCATTATAGACCTTAACGGACCATCTCTGGTGCGTTAAGTGGAGGGCAAGGGCGTTAAGCATAACGCACCTTCCCTGGGCCGCCATAGTACATAACGGACCTCCCTAGGCGCGTTATGTGACCAGGACCCCCAACGGTCAAAAATCAACGGTTGGAAAACTATAACGCACCAACACCGAGGCATTATGTCTGACATAGCGGTTAGTCGTGGGACTGTTAAACCCACGAAGACCAAACTCAAATCACGCGAAGCATAACGCCCCTACCTGGGCGCGTTATGCACATAATGGCCACTGGGATGACCGCTATATCGTCCCGACGGTGAAATGGTGAACTAAACCCAAAAATGCCGACCACGCCCCCATACCTCCACGAGAGAGGGGGAAATGAAGGGGGAAGCTCCCCAATAGTCCTAGGCATGATTCTACGGCCTCAGATCGGCCAAAAATGTAATGAATCACTAGATCGGGCGATCACTCCCCAAATCATGATTTTACCCTAACCCGCTCAAAAACACCCCTCTCGGCCTCAATAAGATGGCTGAGGTAGAGGTGGTGCAGGAAGATGAAATTGAGACTGCTGCGGCTGGGTAACCTGCGAGAACTGCACCGGAATAGACTTCATCGGGTAATCTCGAACAACGTGACTCGACTGATCACAGCGATAACAGACCACCGGTAAGGAACAAGGTATATCGGGATGGCTGCCACCACACCTCGGACACAGTCTCAGTTGACTCACGGAAAACTCTCGGCACTGTTGAAAAGAAGAAACAGACTGCTGGACAGAATTAGAAGACGTCGATTGCTGTTGCACAAAACACGAAGATGCTTGATGGTTAAATCGCTTCTTAGACTTTCTAAACATCCGCCTTGAAGGGCCACTAGAAGTAGGCGCAACAGATGGAAGTCCAGGCGCTGATGGCTGAAAGGACTACTGAAATGGCACAACCGACTGAGTAACACTGGACTGAGAAAACCCTGCAGACCTTGCCAAATCGAGCTCAACCGCGACTGCTGCCTGATATGCATCCATGACATTCACACGGGTGGCAAGCAGCGGCACTCTCAATTTGACTCTCAAATCTCGGGGAAACTGCTCGGTCTTTAAGGCTTCATCAGCAATAATATGCGGCGCATACCGACCTAACTCAATGAACTTGTTCTGATACTGCAGCACTGTCATTTCACCCTGAACCAAATCTAGGAATTTGTGCATCTTATCCATGCGAAGATAGGTCGGACTGTAAGTGCGCTCGAAGGTAGTCACGAACTCTGCCTAGGTGATCTGACGAAGTGGTCGGGAACGGAAAGTAACTTTCCACTCCGGCCTCCACCACATCAATGCTGCACCTTGAAGTTGAATAGTAGCAAGCATGACCTTCTCGTCCTCCGCACATTCCATCGACCGGAACACAGGCTCAGTCACCTCAATCCAAATCCTGGCAACATCCGGATCTGACTGACCTTCAAAAGTTGGTGGGTGGAATAGCAGAAACTCCTTGAGTGCTCTACCATGGTCACCGGGTAAGTCATCTTGCGGAGCTGGAACAGGCATAGCAGGAGTAGGGACTGGCACAATCAGGGGAGGAGCAGGCACGACAGGAGGAGGAACGCTGCCACTCTCTTCCAGGGGAACATGAGCTCTTCTTTTACGGGGCGGCATCTAAAACATACGACAGAAGCTGTCGAAATGGTCGGCTGGGTCGCCCTGGCCATCGTAGGGCTTGAAGGCTGGTACGGAGACTCTTGGGGAGACTTCGGCCTTCAAGATTTGATCAGAGAATGGGGATTGCTCCTCATCCTCCTGAGTGGAGCCTTTCTGCATGGTGCGAAGAGCGTGCTCCTGCTCGACAAAATGTCATTCGAAGTCCCGCAGGTGGAGAGAGAGCTTTGGTTGGTAGGTAGCTGGGAGGCTACGAGCTCACCTTTGGCGGTCGCCCTGCCGTTCTTCGGCAAGAACATCTATTTCTAAGGGGTGTCGAGGCAGCCCAGGTTTCTTTCCTCTTGGACTGGAGGAGGCCTCCTGCTCTGGAGGCAGGGCTTGTGAGGGCCAGCCTGCCCTATGGCTAATAAGTCGTCCGCCTTGGAGGGTGAAGCAGCGTCCAGCCGTTTGCTGAGAAGCTTCTGCGTGGGGGGGACTCACCCGAGGTGGTTGTGACCTCTCCTCCTTGGCCACCTGGATCCTCATCAGGTCAACGAGGGTGTCCAGTTTAGCATTGAGGGTTTGGAGGGTGTCGGGGGCCTCAAGGGTGGGTGGTCCCCCAGCGGCCGCCGGAGGCAAGGCATTAGGTTGCTGGTCGAGGAGAGGGCCCGTAGAGGAGTGTACGGGTGTACGCTCCCCCTCCGTGACCACTGGTACCTTTCCCTTGTTGCCGGCGTTTCTCCTGCTAGAACTTCTTCGCACCATGTTGACTCTTCATACGTTTCCCATAGACGGTGCCAGATGAAGAGGCGTGATCTCGCGCGTGGTCCTGAGCCATCTGATCTAGTTGACGTCACCAATAATGAGGGATCTGCAAGGTAGGAAATGGATCAGAGGAACCCAGGGTAGGAACCCTGGGGAAAACTCTCCGATGCTTAAGTCAGCAAGCAGATAGAGCGCAGGTGCAAATGAGAGCAAGAGAAGAAGAGTGGGGCATGAGATCGCTCTCCACCAATGGGTGTGGTGTTGATTGCTTAGGGGTTCTCTTGTTGTCCTTACCTTCTTCTAGGAGGGCCTCCTATATAGCTGCCTCCGTAGGGTACCTGAGTGGACCAGGGGCATTATGCTTCACGGGAAGACCCTTCTTCTCCCCTATCCCTTGGAGTTTCCCTGTTTGAGCGGTAGCGGTCGGCCCTAGAATCGGGCTAGCCAAACCCCTTCGGGAGACCCTCTGGCCTTGCTGGCCCTCTACCAGCAAGGGACTAGCCCCACACCCTCCACTTGGCATCGCCGAGTCACCCACGGGTTCGGGTGAGTATCGAGTGAGTCGGTCGCCAAATATGGCCCGTTTGAGTTGCGAATCGTGCTTGCTAGTCGGTCCAAGGTTGTGTCACATCATCTAGACAACAAATGCCTAACTCTCTCCTAAAAGAAGTGAATTTTTCTTCATTGAGAAGTCTAGTGAAGATATCAGTAATTTCATTATTTGTGTCAATAAATTTTATTTCAACATCCCCTTTTCTTACATGATCATGCAGAAAGTGATGCCTAACCTCAATATGCTTTGTGCGAGAATGATGCACTGGATTCTTTGACAGGTTTATTGCTGAGGTGTTATCACATAGAATGGCTGTGTTTCCTAGTGTGATGCCAAAACCTATCAATTGTTGTTGTATCTAGAGCACTTGAGCAACACAACTACCTACGGCCACATACTCGACCTCGGCGATTGATAATGCCACAAAATTTTATTTCTTGGAGGCCTATGAAACCAAGCAGTCTCCAAAGAACTAACAATACCCACTTGTGCTCTTTCGGTCTATTTTACAACCTGCATAATCAGCATCAGAATAAGCAACTAGTTCAAGGCATGAAGTACGCGAAAACCACAAACCAACTTCATAAGTACCAACAATATATCTAAATATATGTTTCACGGCTGACATGTGAGATTCTTTAGGATTTGATTGAAACCTTGCACATAAACATACCGCATATTGAATGTCGGGCCTACTGGCAGTCAAATACAGTAGTGATCCTATCATGCTCCTAAAAAGGGTTTGATTGACAGATTTACCTTGCTCATCTTGATCAAGTTTTAGTGATGTGGACATGGGAGTTGGTTGTGGTTTGGTTGTTGTTAAGTTGAATTTCTTGAGCAGATCCATAGCATATTTCTTCTGATTTATAAACAACCCATCAACCGTCTGAGTCACCTGCAATCCCAAGAAAAATGTCAGCTCTCCCATTAGACTCATCTCAAATTCACTTTGCATCAATTTTGCAAAGTCTTCACTTAGAGTATCCTTAGTGGAGCCAAAGATGATATCATCTACCTCCCCTCTCACCTAGTCCGCCCCTCTCCTCTCCCCCTCCCCTTGCTGCGACCCAGCCTTCCCCTGCACCCCTCCATTACCCCAGCAACCTCCCCTCCACCTCCCACAGCCATTAGCCCTCACCCCTTCACAATCCCATCACCCCCCACTACACTTATCACCCTCCTGCACACCCAGTTCACAGGCAGCAGCAGAAGACCCAACTTGTCGAGTCCGTTCCTAGGCCATCCGGCATCTTCTGGAAGTGGACCATACATCGACGGAAAGGTCTTCAAGTCAGCTTCAATGCCGAGGTCATCTCGCCATCATCCAAGTTCAGGGCTGTCCTGGAGGTCCGTTCTTGTCAGAGCGCGCATCTAGCATTTGTGGGAAGACTAGAGCCCTACTGCAGAAGCTGCTACTCCTACACCCCAACTCCTCTTGGTCCGTTGTTTGGCTGGGGAGTTCTCCCACCAGTCCTCCTTCCAACCCAGTCAACGGAGCCTCATTCGGAGTCCGGAGCTATCCGTTCCAATCTTTCTCTCCCAGGTGCACAGGTCAGTCCTTGTAGAACCAGCACTGATACCCTACCACTATTCACCCTCTATCTCTCTGCTCTGACCTCTCCTGGAGGCCTTCCTGGTTGGAGATTGAAGAAGACTCATAGACGGACGCGTCTGCTTTGGTCCCGCACCATTCCGACTCCAGGAGTGCTCCTGACAGTGTTGTCTTCCTGCTGCTGTGCCCTGAGAACAGCCCCAGTCCGAGCAGAGCAGCACAGTTCCAGAGCCAGCCACGACCAGCCACGACTGCGGACTGTTCTCCAAAAATTCTGGAGCCGTCCTGGACCTATCAGCAGAAGATTGGCATTGGTTTCAGCATCATCTGAGTTCGTTACCGTCCGTGGCGGTGTCAACAGCACCTGTCAGTCAGCAGTTCTAGAAGCCAGCGGAACCGATCGATCGGCCTTTCGATAATCTAGTGCTCTTCTCCCTCACCCCGCTTGGCCGGCTTAACGCCCCTCCCTATGTGGAGGTAGTATTTTGATGTAATATTAAGTCCCTCTCTCCTAGTCCAACCCCTCTGTGAAGACATAGTGATTGTAATAGCAGGACGTCTCCGGAAGCCTCATCGGCGCAGTGTGCGGTGAACCCACACTCCCCGCTCGCCCCGCCGGAGAAGAGAGGGGAGAAAGAGAGGTGAGAGAGTGAGAAAGAGAGAATGGGGAGAGAGAAAGGGTTAAGGGGGGTTATATATAGGAAAATCTGAAAAATGTCAGAAATTCAGAAAAATACGAAAAATTACCTCTGCGATCCTCGGAAGACGTACGACGCAGTGGTACAGTTCCGGAGTCAGAGAACACACCGGTTCACCCTGCACAGCGTTCCGAAGGCATATCAGATAAAAACACACATAATTATCCGATAAATATTCGAAAGAAAATCAGGAGCATTACAGCCCTCCCCCCTTAAAAGAATTTCGTCCTCGAAATTCAGGACAAGCACCAAACGACAAGGGGAGAATGCCTGGACCAACTGACAATGTCGTCAGGGCCCCAACCAACCTCGAAACTCGCAAAACCATGATCCTGAGGGACGCAGCCAGACAATGATCACGGACAATGCCTTGCTCACAACTCGATACACATCGGTCCTTAGAGCAGGCATATACAAGAAGTACACGTCTGGCGTCACCTCAACCGACGCAAAAACCAACCACAATCACAGAGAAAGCACACTCCTCACTACGAAAACCAACGCCACCGGTCGACGCCCACGCCCGGCGGACCAACCAAACGCCAGCTTCCGCCAGCTCACACCTGGCAAGTCGATCACTTACAACAGCACCGGACCAACTCTTACCAGAAGACAACTTCTCCCAAACCCCAGACCCAATCCGGGAAAAGCACATCTCATAATCAGCCACCCATGGCCTCGCTGGGACATTCCTCGAACACAGCACCGCAACGACACACCTGCCAGCAACCTCTGCCCAACGCAGCACCATCGGGGTCACCACTGATGAGAGAGAAAACTCTCGACCTCAATTCTTAGACCCCGCACTGGCACTCCGACGGTGACAACAACCACCTTCACAGCGCCAACGCCGCGCACTCACACTCTCACGCGAGAAAACAAGCGAAAAATAAACACGAAACCCTATGCCAGCTGCCAGCTGTCGACTGTACTAGACCTTACGGACTCTGATCACTGCAATATCCCAAATTCCCATGTACTTCCACAACCTTGGCTCTGATTCCACCTGTAACGACCCGGGATCCGAGTGCCGGAAAGGAACCGGCGCAACTCGAACCTCGGCCCAGAACCATCCACCAAAAGAGGACCAAACATAAGAATTCACCTTACTATCTCACCTAGGGTTGACGTCATATAAACAGTAAACTATACCCACTACAATTCCACGATGATGGTGGGGATGACGCACAGGAGCTGCTGACATATGAACAACCAATCCAAGATGGGAGAAGAAAAAGAACAAAATTTAGGGCATGTGTTACTGTGGAAAGAAAACACTAGGCTAAAGAAATTAAGCTCTAAAACAGTGCAAGCACTATGTCCGAAAGTTGTATGCAGGAATGCCAAAAAAAAGGCGTGAACACAGTTCAAACATTAAACATGTGGTGGTGGTGATGACGGCTCTTTGGGTGGGCTTGCCTGTAGGAAGCGGCGCAGGGGCCTCGTCCCGCCCCTGGCGGCGTGGGTGCGGAGCCAGGGCGTGCGCCGCCACGCCACGGCGCCGTCGCTGCCGGCCGCGACCTTGCGGCCTCCGACCATGAACTCTGCCAGCCACATACCGGGGGACATCTGCCACAGCACGAAGCAGCCCTCGTAGCAGGGGTGGGCTATCGACCCGTGGGCGTCCGCCACCGTCGCCATCTTCAGCTTCCCGGAGGCGTAGATGCTCCTCGCCGACGCGCTCTCCATCCTGGCGCTCCCCGTCGTCGCCCGGAACTGCCGGATTATGTACTCCGCCTTGGACGACACCTGAAACGGGAGAAAAAGAGCAAACACGATGCAGGCACGGACATAGAGCTCCTTCCTTCCTCTTCTTCCTCCTCTCCGGCAACTACCCGTATGAACAGAACCCACATTTCCTTACGTTGTCGGGTTGCAGTTGGCGGTGGAGGGGCTGGGCGGAGACAGGGGACAGCGGGCAGCCGAGGACGCTGAGGAGCACCCTGAGGTCGTCGTCCTGCGGCCTCCTCTGGAACAGCAGCGGCAGCTTCCACCTGATCAGCCGCCGCAAGGAGCGGCTCCTCCCGGCCAAGCGCTCGGAGCCCTCCTCTGCCACCGGCTCCTCTGACACCGGAGCCAGGCGACCACCCATGTTGGCACCGGGGACCCCCACCCTCATCGATCTTCGTCTCTCTCACTGCTTCTTGACCTCCTGGGGCTGCATGAGCAGAAGAGGTGGACACGGAGGAGATGGGTGCGGCCCCTCCTGGTGCTCCTCTTCATTAAGGGAGAAGGAGGAGGGAAAAGAAAAGAAAGAAAGAGAGGAAAGGATAAGGTAAGTCAAGCCCCCCCGGGCGTCACTCTCCCCATTACGCCCACGGAACCCCTAACTACATGATCTCGGTGGGGGTCCATTGCGTAACGCAGGCCCAGGAGACGAACGGTGAAGTCAATGAGGGAACCACTATCATAATAGTTAAGGCTGCCGATTTCTGACGAAATTTTGGCAGAGTTTCCCCTGAGCCGAAGGCGTAAGGGGAAACACGAGTGCGCGCCCACAAGGAGTGACAGCCCCAACAAAGTAGTGGTGGACCCCGCAGAGCAACACCATAAGCCTTCTACCTGAAAAAATGGCTCAGAACCCTTCAGTGGTACGCCCCTACTTAGGGCTTCCCCGGTGCGCTCTGAACAAGCTCTTCACCGGCACGCCCGAAGCATTCACCGGCACGCTAGTGCCCGCTCGCTTCACCGGCACACTAGTGCCCACTCGCATTCACCGGTACACTAGTGCCCACTCGCTTTCACCGGCACACTAGTGCCAGCTCGCTTCACCGGCACACTAGTGCCCGCTCGCGTTCACCGGCACGCTAGTGCCCGCTCGCTTCACCGGCACACTAGTGCCCGCCCGCTTCACCGACACGCTAGTGCCCGCTCGCTTCACCGGCACGCTAGTACCCGCTCGCTTCACCGGCACACTAGTGCCCGCTCGCATTCACCGGTACACTAGTGCCCACTCACTTTCACCGGCACACTAGTGCAAGCTCGCTTCACCGGCACACTAGTGCCCACTCGCATTCACAGGCACGCTAGCGCCCGTCCGCTTCACCGGCACGCTAGCGCCCGTCTGCTTCGCTGGCACACTCTACCCATACACTCCCTCACCGGCACGCTAGTGCCTCGCCCGCAGTGAAACCCTCCCCGGCGCACACCCTAACAGGGACTCTCGTCGGCACGCTCCAGTGCCCCCGTCTGCGGCACGCCCTCTCGGCGACCGTCCCCGACGCCGGAGATGAAGGGGAAGATGAGGAGAAGGTGAGAAAGAGAAGAAGCATGATGCGGGACGACGATGAGACTCGACACCGACTGGGACTCTAAGCAAGCTCGGGTACGTCCCACGCGAGGGAAGCGTCGGACCTGCACGGTTGCTCATTTGTAAGTCTTAATTACTTTTGACGATGCCACCATGTATAAGTCTCAGGCAAAGGTGCAAATGCACAAAAATCAAGGTAAAAAGTTGCACAAAAATCAAGGTAAGAGACAACATAGAAATCAAGGCAAGAGGTTGCACAAAAATCAAGGTAGATCTTACCAAGGGTCTCTGCTCCAAGGAACTGAAGAAACTGAAGAAGTTTCAAAACATGCACTGACCCTCTGCTTCAAATAGTAACTTGCATCGACCTTCATGTGCTTTGGTATGGAAGTTGCACCGACCTGTATGTGCTGGAACAGTAACCTGCACCGACCTGTATGTGCTAGAATAGTAACCTGCACCGACCTTCATGTGCTTTGGTATGGAAGCTGCACAGACCTATATGTGCTAGAATAGTAACCTGCACTGACCTGTATCTACTGGAATAGTAACATGCACTGACCTTCATGTGCTTTGGTATGGAAGCTGCACCGACCTGTACGTGTTGGAATAGTAACCTGCACCGACCCTCAAGTGCATTGGTATGAAAGTTGCACCGACTTGCATGCGAGGAAGTATGAAGAATGCACCGACCTTAGTTGCAAGCTAGTGAAACTTACACCGACCTTCACTAGGCAGCAACAGTAATCTGCACCAACCTTGGCTGGGTAGAAATGTGAAAGCTGCACCGACCTTCGTTTGCTTACAACATGCACATGCACTGACCTTCGTCTACTTGCTATAGGAACCTGCACCGACCTTGAACGCTCTAGGAGTGGAACCTGCACCGACCTTCGTCTGCTTGCTACAGGAACCTGCACCGACCCTAAATGCTCGAGGAGTGAAAGCTGCGTCGACCTTCATCTACTTGCTACAGAAGCTTGCACTGACCTTAAAGCTTGTACCGACCCTATCAAATGTGCACCGACCCTACCAAAGACCAAGCTTCTTATTTGCACTGACCTATATCTGGTGGAATAGTAATCTGCACCGACTTCATAAAGACCAGCAACTGTTCGATGAAATGCCTCACTCAGCGGTTAACAAGGGTATTTTTAGCAAACCTGTACTGCTTTCAGGAAACAATCCAGAGAGCAAAAATAGGAACTGCAAGTCCCCAAAATCACATTTTTTGAGGGCTGGAAGGGTCTCCTTGGGCAGTCAACCTCTTTCATATACTGATCTCTTCTCTACAGTAGATAGCTTTTCTATTCCGCACCTACTATCTACTATAGTTTTATTTTTAAGAGTTAAAGATTTTTGAAGGTAGACCTATTCACCCCCCCTCTAGATCTTAGTGTCCATCTAGCCTTCTATTTGTGGTGTCTTAGCATACCATCTAGTCTTTCAAGTTCTACAACCTCCCAGGCTCAACGATCCTCCACAAACGTACCACTATCGCATGAAGGACCGCAACGAGAGGGCCAACCCTCAGAACAACTAACTCCCTACAATGTCAATAAGGTCGGGAGAAATCAAGCCTACAGGGCTCACGGGCGGCACGCTGTCATCTTCGCCTCTGCCGCACGACCCATGGGGGGCATTTGTTGGCATCCACTTACTCTCTCTAAATTAATTGAGAATTAAGCATAGGGAAACACTCCATAAATAGAGCACAATGGCACAATGCAAAAGGTGCTCTACCAGGCAAGTCAGCCTCGGGAATCGAGATGAGTCACTAGGCCAGGTGACACGACATAACAACCGGGGATCACCCCCAAGCACAGGGCACTGAACCAGTCACCGGGCCCAACCAAGGGTTCTATCTAGCTAGTCGTGACATCAACAATCGATCGGGCCCGCTCCCGATCACTCAGTTTGTGGGTTTACCCGCGTTCAACACAACTACCCAGGCCGACCTGGGGGCGCCCTGACTACAAGCCACTCCATGTGGCACCCAACAATGAGGCCGGGCTCTACCCCTCAAACACCTCCCTCCAACCCTCTAAAGTCAAAGGAAGACCCATCTGGGCTAACCGCAAGCTTCAAGAGATCACAACATCCTTATACGGCCCCACACGCGTGTGCCGGGAATTTTCCCAAGTACCGGGTGGGCACGTATGCTCCAGCCACTCTACAGAAAGTCGGATCCCAACTCAGGACTCCCAGCAATCCATCGCGGCCTGCACCACCATCGGGCGCCCTCACACACGGATCGACCTGTGTGGTCAGGTCATGCAGATCGACCTGAGCGGTAAGGTCGCGGGGGTCAAGGGGGCAGCACCCCTTGCCGTGGTTTCCTATCTTTTGGTAACCCGAATTCCCAACCAAATCCCCAATCAAACCCACAGTCAAACCCCAGTCAAAACCCTAGTCGTTCCCTTGACCGGGACACCTTCCCTCATGTGGTCGCCGCTCCCGCTGACACCTGTCTCAGGGGCTTCAGTGCCCCTCTGTTGCTCCGGCTCCCAGAGGTCGAACTCTGGCCACTCTGGGGCCACCGCTCCATGACTCGCTCGATCTCTCGGTGGATTCAAGCGACATGGGTCCTCAGGTACCCCTGATCCAGCGCAATAGGAGGCAGATCCTCCCTCAGCAAGCGGCTCTCCTCCGCCTTCCGGATTGCGGAGGCCTTCCGTCGGTATAGGTGGCTGTGCTCGAACCATCACCTGGCATAGTGAATGTTGAACCTCCCTCGGCATCCCTGTCCCAGCATCGAGAACTACTCCAGCTCCCGACAACTGTAGAAGTCCCACCATGCCGCCCTGAGTAAGTGGGTGTCCCTGCCCCGGTACTGCCTGCCAGCCAAAGGGAACTCCCGGTTCGGCGGGATCCCCTAGTCATACCCAAAGTTCCTTGCAAACCGGTGTGGATAGTACGGCTCCAAGGAACTTGTCGCTGACTGGTGTAACATCAGCATCACTGACCGGATACTCCGTATCCACTCCGTCCGCAGCCCAACATCTGCCACCTCCTGAACAGGGTGCGCGCTAGTCGCCCCTCCACCTGAAGGTCCCAGGAAAAGGTGGGAGTCCCTCGTGGCACTATCGAAAGATAGCCCCTCCTCGCCCTGGGTGGGCAAGTAGCAAAGGGCTCTCCTAGCCCCCTCCAGCTACGCCTCTGCATCCCCGTCAAGCTGTCTGGGGAAGTTGAACAAAAGTGGTGCCATCGGGTTCGTCACTATCCCTCGCGTCACCAGTCCCAGAAATAGCAGTCCGGCCCACACGCTGAGGTAGTGGGTCGGCAGGAGTATGCTCCTCTCCCTCGGTGCCGGGTGCGCTGCCAGAACTCCTAGTCCTTGGTAGATGTTGGCCAGTGCAGCAGGAGCCAAGGCCAACCATCTCCCCTCAGCCAGCAAACAAGCCGGCCACAGCAGCTCGGCTCTCAGCAAACCATCCTCTCCGTGCAGAACCACGAACGTCGCCAACCAGTATGCCAAATAGGCAGCGAGGTGTGTCACATCTGGCAGACCGTGGGGGTTCCACCCCTCCTGTGGGTCATAAATGTACCTGGTGTAGGTCCTGAATAGTTCGTGTCGGGACTGAGGACCCGCCGTACCATAAAGGCTACGACGTTAATTACATCCCCTCGGAGAGGGGAAAATCCTTGATTGATTGCCAGGAAAAAGGGCCCAATGGCCTGAAATTCATATTAATGAAAGTGAGAGTAAAATCTCAGACTACGTTTAAGCAAGCCCCGCATTAGGGTGTAAACGTTCACAGCTATGCCTATCGGTCACTAGCGGACCATTCTTTATTCGGACAGAAGTCCGTATTTGCAGTATGGAAGACGGCGACAAAACCGTAAGAATGTCTGCCGTGAGTATGGCAAGTTTAATGCAGCTGCGGGATTAGATCCCAGTGCATGTTGGTCACTGACGGACCGTTCATTGTTCGGACAAGAGTCCACATTTGAAGCATCAAAAATGACGATAAAATCGTGCAAATATCTGTCGCATGCACGGCAAGTTTAATGTAGGGTTGCGGGATTAGATCTCGGGAGAAGCGGGTCAAGTTAACAAACTATTGGCCCGAGATGTGTTCGGATCATGACCATATCGGAGGTTCCGAGGTCCACGTCCGATACCACAAGGCATCATTGATTTTCTCTTTGCACCCAGTCCGGGGGAATGAATCATCGAGTGTGGAGCGCGAGCTCAGCATCGTGCGCTATCATACACGGATCGACCTGCGCGGTCACGTCGCGGGGAAGGAGATGCAAGGGGTGATAGTGTTTCTTTTATTTATTTTTATTAACATTGATCCTTCCATTCATTTTTTGAACCTCTCCCTTTTTAGTTAATTACTTCTTTTTTTCTATACTAAGATGCCACGCCGGGGAAGGAGTGTTAAGAGGGGCGCGTCGGATATAGGAGATGCATGGGAGGGGGTGCGTCGTTTCAGTGCTTGAAGGAGGATGGCCCCTTCAACAAGAGCACGCCGGATAATCGAAGCAAGGAGGGGCGCGCCGTTTCAATGCAACACAAGTGGGCCAAGGAACATGGGCGCGCCGTATAAGGTGGCACCGGTTAAGGGCCTCGTCGCGCCATTTTAAGGCCTTTTCGTGCCGTTTTAAGCACCGAACAGATTCGTTTCGAAGTCGCAACCATTTATACAAGTGTTAGCACTCCCTGAATGCTTTAGTTGTGACGCATGACATCCATGATGTTTCATTCGGCGCAGGAGGGGGGATCGCGGGGTGGGGAAACGAGCGATCGACCGTACGCCGAGCTCGGGCATCCAATCGAGGTGCAGCCAGCTCCTAGATGAAGCCCGAGGGATGTCGAAGGATGCCTGAAGGTCTGGCGCCGAGCTGATGTCGCTGGATGGAGACGGCGACCGCAACTGTGGGCCTGTGTAGTTCTACTGCGCAGGACTGGTTGGCGCGGTTGTGGTGCATCGGCCGGTACGGGTGCTGTAGAACCCCAAACGTGACGGGACCAAGTCATGGACGTTGCTGACAGGGAGATCTACGAACTCTCAGAAGATGGCAGCCGTCTGATCACCTGGTTGGACGTGGTTGCAGGAATGGATGGCACCAGGTTCCTGGGTGAACAGCTGGACCAGTCACCGATAGCTATGGTGGAACTTCCATTACTGATGTCCGATCGGGACGAGACCACATGCGTTGGTTCCGTATCATCGAAAGCTGCAACTTTACTGAAGACCATCAGACCTTAAACTGAGATGAGAAGGGGATTTCGGGGCTGATTTGACAGTAGCTTGTCTTGGGTGAACAGAGGACTCCAGGTCTGGTGCGACTGAGGGAGAATGGACTCCCTGGATGGAGACATTGTCGAAAGCAGGAAGGACCACCTCTGGTACGTCGACGCTTCAGAGAGGAAGAACTCTCATGAAGAGAGCTCTGACTGATTCACGCAGGGGTGGGTGGTGGAGCTGCTACCAAATGGTACTCAGGTTCAGACCCGAGTCTGGTGCAGTTGCACGAGAATGGTCGACGCAAATGGAGCCGAGGTCGGATCGCAGCGGGACCACTTTTGGAACGAAGCTAGTTCGACGAAGAATGACTCCACAGAAGGCATCTTTGGCTGGTTCACACTGTGGATGCTGGGATAGTCTCTGCAAGCTCGACCTCTACTGCCGACTGGTTGCAGAGAGCAGTAGAGAGGTCTTCCTGATCCACGGGAGGTCGTAGTAGCGACGGGCGACTCCGGGAATGCCGTGGATGCACGGAGCAGGGGAGGGCGAACCTAGGTTGTAGGGGGAGAGAGGGCTGGGACGTGGGATGCTGGTGGCTAGGGTTATGATGAGGGCATCATTCATAAATCCCTATGGCTCGGCACTTCTCTCCCTCCCGGAGGTAATTGTCTTATTATTTAAATCGAGTCTATATAATTTTCTGATTTATTGAGTCTAGTAAATCTGATTAAAGGATGAATTAGTGGTTGTAATTGAATATTTGATTATCAATAAATAGAAGTTAAATTTGAGCAAATACTTGTGTAATTACATCTTATGTGTGATTATTTCATGCTCTGATCATGCTTGCTTGCGAGAGGCTTATCATGCCAGCTGTTCGCGTTCTCCCCGAGTGAGTCTTCCGTTGTAAATAAAGGCTCGGGATGTGACAGTGTTGGCTGGGGGTGAAGGGTGCTGGGGATTCATACTATGTGACATAGAGGGTAGCTAGTGACCCGAATGTGGATGCGAGAGCATACGTCTAACTGGCGGTGTAACACTGAGATGCATATATAACAGGCGAGCCGTGATGGCCCGGGTACAACAGGGGCATGCCTCGGGAAAATTCTGACGTGCTAGCCGGTCCCTGGGTCGATGCGTGACGTATGAGTACATGCGTGTTTTATAGAGAGTTCCTCCCGTGACGTAGGCCGTGGCCGCGGTGTCGAACAGGGGCTTGTGGCTGACTGGGCGACTGAGGGGTCACATCGATTTGGTATCTTGATGAGGGTCGATCACAGCTTGAGTCGAGTGGTCGACGTGGCCTTGTTAGTGAGAGGGAGCAAGACGTCATGACGCGTGCATGGTCGTGGCCGACGGGCACATGCGGGGCGACCCAGGCATGAGGGGGCGTCTACCCTTGTCGTAGCGTCTCACATGAGACGGGTGTGGACTTGTGTGCCACGACTAGCTAACACGTGAGGGAAGTGCAAAAGACATACCCTCGGCGTGCCAGGTCGACTGACAAGTCACATACACACAATTCTCCTTGGCTCGTTGTAGGGAGCCCGCTCGAAGCCTTCGAGCTGCCAGATGTTGGAGGTCAAGTGCCCTTGACAAAGTCTTGATCTGATTCTAGATGCATCTTTTTGCCCCTTGAGCCCCCTAAGGGGTTTTTATAGGGGAAGTTGAAGGGTCAAGGGGGGTTTACGTGGGTTGGCCAACGTGTTAAGGTTGGTCCGTGTAAACCTAGTGAATGGAGGGGGTTTACGTGTACTAGCCTAAGAGTTAGAGCAGGTCTGCGTAAACCCCCTCCCCTGGAGGGGGTTTATGCAGACAAGTATCATTTTCTCATTCATGTCTGATTTTAGAAATGAAATTGTACTTGCTCTACATGCTCGTTTACGACTCATCGCGCTCCCGATTTTTCGCGTCGGGGCGTGACACCCATGGGGATTTGTCGACTCTGACTCAAGTACCTCTTCCTCCTACTCCCCTAGAGGCGGCCATCGCAAAGAAACAGGAGAAGAATAGGAGGTAGAACCTCAAAAGGTAGCTTAAGAAACAAGCCAAGCAAGCAGCCGCCTTACAATCACCAGCCGAACCAATGCCTCTCCATAGGCTATAGGGGCTCATCGATGACCTGGAGGAATACATCCCTTCTCGTCCTACCGGGGTTGTCCCACTCGATCGTGATATCCCGTGGGAGAAAATGCAGAAGCGAGCTCGCCTTAGGCGCTAGGTCCAAGAGATGATCCAAAAGATCAAGAATGGCGAAAGGCTCCTCATTCCAAAAGAACTCTCTTTATTCTATAAAGATAAGGCGATCACAATAGAGTGGCTGGAAGAAATGCTTCGGGGCTGCACTTGCAACATGGTGGCCATTCCACCCCTGGACAACATCAGCGCTTCTCGGTGAGGCGAGCTAGTGGCCTCCCGAACCAGACAAAGGACTATTGCCCCGCTCAGGCTGCAACTAGCACCAGAACACACGTGCCGCGGCCGAGGTCTTGGCCGAGGATGTAGTAGAGGCCGTAGGAGGATTCCTGAGTTACCTCTCCATATGTCTACCTTCAACCTGGAGTGAATTATCCTCTTTCGAGGGGAGGAACCTGCCTCCATTTTGGAGGTGGAAATTCGGAAGGGGCCTAGCATCTTCAATCCTTCAGGTGTGGAGGACATTGCTGCCAACATCCCCGTCCCTACACCAGCTCCGTCCTCTTCCATAGAACAGGCAGGACCATCTAGCAAGGACTAGCCAACCCGCCATCCACCCCCAGGAGAGCCATTATTAGCGCCCCTGTTCCAGGAGTCCACGGGTGGTCAGAGTTAGCCTGACCCTAGTGACAAAGGCAAGGCTATGCAACTCCCCCACAGGGAGCAGCACGACAGCCTACAGAAAGCTCAGCCAGACATACTACCATCATTGGAGGATGCTCGAGCTCGAGCCGACCGAAAAGTCCTCCACCAGATGAAGCGCTTCCCTGCGGAAGCATGGTCACTATATGGATGACTGTTATTTAATGAAAAAAGATGACAAAATGGCTGAAAAATCTTTTTCAAATTATCATGACCCCAAAAGAAAAATGTCCATTTCAAACCAGCATGTTATTTGTTTTAAATGCAATAAACGAAGTCATAAAGCTGTTGACTGCTGGTTTGGGTCCAGTTATTCCCTTAATCACGATGAAGTCCACCATAACCGTAACGGTTTTGGGCGGGGTGCCAATGGTGACTGGCAGGCTCAGGGCTCCCTCGGGATAGGTTACCTAGCCGTTGAACCCACAGAGGGGGGTTCGAATCAGGTGCAGTTTAGACGGATTGTCGCCCATCTTGAGGAAACAATCGTAAGAAAGTACATCAGGAGCACTACCATTGTCAACTAAGATCCTATCTATGTTACAATGGTTTATCATATCCGATACAACTAGGACATCATCGTGCGGGGTTGTTAGCCCTTCTAGGTCTTGGTCGGAAAACACCAAGGCCTATTGTTCGCTTGCCTGCGGGGTTTTGGGGGGCTCGGAGGCTCGACTCGCTCGCTCGACATGACACTTCCTTCCTCGGCTACTATCTCCACCTGATGCCGTGCCACTAGCAATGACATTGATGTGGACTCTGCGTGGAATATTGTCGATCTCCTTAGGGGTGGCGGCGTCCTTCTTGTGCTCGGACACGTATCGGGACAAGTGCCCGTGGCGGATGAGGCACTCGATCTCATCCTAGAGCTGGTGACAATCGCCGGTGTGGTGTCTGTGGTCGCCGTGGAATAGATAATGCTTGCAGCAGTTGCAGTGTTTCACCTTCATAGGCTCGGGTTGGCAAAGAAGGCCCAAGCCTTTGACGTCTTCATAAATTTTGTAGACGGGAGCTGTTAGAGGAGTGTACAACTCATACTTCCATGATAGCTCTTTATGGTTTCCATCTCGGTTGCACCTCTTTCCTTATCTAGGGTCATGCTCAGACTGTCGCTTCTTGTCCCCCTCCCCGCCCGAGCCCGTTGTGCTGCAATAGGCACTGAGGACTTCCTCGCACTCTGCTTGACGTAGGGCTAGGGTCACTAGCTTGACGAGGGAGGTAGGGGGATGGAAGACCAATTCGCACTGAAGGTTCTCATCGTGGGTGCCCTCGGTCAGTGTGGTGATGGCCGAGGCAATGCCCAGGTAGGGGATACGCAGGGCCTCCGATTTGAATCGGTTAATATAGGCCTAGAGCATTTTCCCTTGTTCCTGTTTGAGGGCCAATAGTCCCGCTACCGACCGGGGAGGACCACTGCCAGCGAAGCTTTCCATGAATACTGGTCCGAATTGCCGAAAATCGCGGATGCTATTGGGGGAGAGGGCTCGTAACAAAGCCTGAGCACCCTGGACCTAGGTGGTCACGAACGCTCGACACTTGATGGCGTCGGATGCCCCATGTAGGGTCATGAGGGAATCGAAGATGTTGTAGTGGCCGGCCGAGTCTCCCCGGCCGGCGTATGCCTTGAAGGTCAGGAGCGAGATCCTAGGGGTGATCTCAGCCTTCAAGACATGGTCGGAGAATGGGAATTGCTCCTCGTCCTCCACAGTAGAGGTCTTTTGTAGGGCGCGGAGGGTGCCCTCTTGCTCTCCGAAACGTCGCTCAAAGTCTCGTAGCCGGAGGGGTAGCTCTGGTTGTCGTTGGATCAAGGGGCTGTGGGGGCGTTCCTGCATGCTGCCTCGACACCCCTCGAGGGCCTCAGTTTTCGGGAGTGGCCGATGTGCTCCGGACTTCTCCCTCCTCATGGTAGAGGAGGCTTCTTGCTCCGGGGGAGGGACATGTGATGGTCCTCGTGCCCGATTGCGGATTAGCCGCCGCCCCCGGAGGGTGAAACAGCCTCCTGCAGTTTGCATGGAGGCATCCCCACAGGGGGGGCTATCCCGAGGGAGTCGCGACCTCTCCTCCCTCGCCACCTAGATCCTCATTAGATCAATGAGGCTGTCCAATTTTGGGTTGAGGGTTTGAAAAGCGTCTACGCTCCCGGTGGGTGGTTGCCCCTCCACCACAGGTGGGGGATTTCTGCGAGCGGGGTCATTGTCGTGAGACGGGGTGGTCCCCATAGGATGGGAAGGTTCGCCTTCCTTCGTCGCCACGGCTTTCCCTTTATTGCCGGCGGTCCTCCTGCTAGAACTCCTTTGCACCATGTTGGCCCTTTGTTCGTTTCCCACAGACGGTGCCAAATGAAGAGGGGTGATCCCGTGCTATCCCTGAGCTGAGGACGATGACCACAATCGTGAGAACTGCAGGAAGGGAAACAAATCAGGGGTGTCCAGGGATGGATCCCCGGGGAAAACCCTCTAATGCTTAAGTCAACAAATATGGTAAAGCTCTGATACGAAGGAGCGGGGTGCGGAGGAGATGGGGGGCGCGAGATTCCTCTCCACCAAGTGGTGAAGTGATTCTTGCTCAGGGTTAATGTCGCTTAGCAGCGCTTACCTCTCTCAGGGGAGCTTCTATGATTTATATAGTGACTCTTGGAGCGTAAGAGTCCTGCGAGGCGAGGAGTTTCAGGGGTGGTTATATTTTCTTCGTAGGCTCTTTAAGATACGAGGACTCTTTAGTCTCCGTTATCCTCTTGATTCTCCTACTCATGAAGGGCACATAACGGTCGCATAGATAAGCTTCCATCAGTCAGTCCAAGCATGGGGCCTTGGCTCAAGGGAGTCTCCCGAGCGATAGGCATTAGGCTCTGGCGGGATGCAAGGTTCGGAAGGGCCTTTCCCAATTGATCTGACGCTCGCACTTTCGAACCTGTAGGTCGCCTAGAAAGCGCTTGATCCAAGTGGGTTATTTGGCTTGAAGCTAGTGGGCCTCAAGAGGGGCTGTCACTCTAAGGAATTGAGCCTCTTTTGGTCTGGTGGGACCTCATTTGGTCGTTCCTTTCCGGGCGATAGAAATCCACCTCTCCAAGTGCTATTAGAGAGGCATCTGCCTATAAGGGCAGATGGGGAGGCCCTGCTGACCTCATAATTCTCCTTTCTTCTTTTCTTTTGCTTTCATTTCTTTCTCTTTATTTTTTGAACAAGCAGCTCGAATGGCGCTGACAGTGTAGTGCAGTGCCGAGCCGTAACCCTTCATCCATTTTTCTTAAACAGACCAAGGTGGGTGCATAGGAGAGAGCTCACCCCTTCAGACGGGGGATGAGTAGTTCGCTCCACCATGCCAACCCCACAATGGTAGTTCCTTATTTGTCACGGACCAAGATATGATGGGAGTGATATCTCCCTTGGTAGATGCAGCCATCAAGGCTTCCACCATTTTTTTATATTTTCTCACCATTTTCTTTTTTTTTGGAAGGATCCGACCCCTGAGAGATGGCATCTTAGATTCAGTAGGGTCTGCTCAGACTCGAGGCGAGTGGCTGATGAAGAGACGTCGCCGGCTGAGGTGGTGATCCTCGACGAGGAGGAGACTCCTGCTCCTAGTGGATCTCAAGCATCTGGGAGTACTTCCCATGCCCAGGACAAGGGCAAGCGGCTAGCTCAGGATGGATCTTTCGAGCATCGCAGGGCCAAGTGTAAGGACCCCATGGAAAAGATGTTATGGTCTTCAATGAAGGCCGAGACTGCTGAGAGGAAGAGGGTGAGAAAGGCGACGATTCTTTCTGTAGATATCTTGCGTGTCAATTGGTTGGCGTGGCGTTAGCGCCTGTCCATCTCCCATGCTTTAAATGACTTGCCACTTCACGTGTTCCCATCAAAGGGGTGTTGGTGGAAAATGAGGTAACCGTCTTAGGGAAAAGGGTTTCTGCCTTTCGCGATTCTTCGAGGGAAAAATCTTTTAAGGCAACAGCTCCCATTCGGCCTATAAAAGGCTTCGATGGGCGTTTCTTCCTCTCTTCACCACTTAAGGCTATCCCTGCAGTTTCTCCTCTCCACGAAGTGTTGTGCCGTTAGTCTTGGTGAAGCATTGAAGATGTTTCAGAAGATGAAGATGCAGACGGCAGGAGAGAGGAGGGTCCTGCTACTCCAGCTTCAAAGTGGGTCCATCAGTTGGTGAACGGCCAGTAAGAGGGTCCGTCATGCTGGAGCATGTCGCCTTCATACTGCTGGATGGCCAACGCTACCTTCGGAGGAAGATAGAAGCGTCGGAGGACGGATGGGGGCATCCGACAACATCCCCTTGTCCCGCTCTCTCTCTTCCTCCTCACCTCCTCCTTTTGCCCTCTATCTCATCGCCTCGGGGGGTAGCTCTTCAAGCTCCCTCCTCACCTCTCTCTGCCCTCCACCTCGTCACCGGTGGAGGGGCGATTCTTCCTCTTTCTCCCTCTTTTGTTCTTCAAGCTTAATTCTTTCACTGTTCTCACTCAGCCCCTCCATTCTGCTTGTTGTTTCCCATCTTTTCCTTTTCTTTCACTCTTTGGAGGATGCCCCCTACCATTCTCTTTTTTATCATATTCCATTGGAGAGGGTTCTTCCAAAGAGTTGGCAGAGGAGGCCCTCTCTTGTTTGGGGTGGCATCCGGGCATTCTCTCCTCTTCTTCTCCCTCTCCCCGACCAGGAGTGGGAAGGGATCGAGCAGGCCATGAGAAACTACCTCAGAGGCCTGGGTAGCACCCCTATGGGTCGTCAGCGACTGCTGGGGGCGATGGCCTCCACCTTTCGAGAGGAAGAGGAAATCCAACCTGTGCCCAATGTAGAATCAAGGAACCGGGTGGAGGAACGACGTCAGTCCCCTGAGCGGGAGGAAGCGCCGCCCCGACGGTCGATCTTCGACGGGCTGGTGTTCCCGAGCAAGCCGTAAAGGAGGATGGCAAAAAGAAACAGAGACTGGATAGTTTTCACCTGTAATATGGTAGGACTCTCCAGTCGGTATGGAGCTCTACCTACCGACCCCGAAGAAGTGGCCAGGCTCGCCACCAGGCCCGACCCCCTCACCAAGAGAAGAAGAGCGACGAGTGAGGCGACGCAGGCAGGCACTGAGGCGACCTCCTCCGAAGAACCTCCCATGGCCCTGGCTGCTAATGTTGTCACTACTGGGGGCACGAGTGGTGGACCCTCCACATCATCAGAGGACGCCCCGGCCGAAGAGATAGGGGGGCATGCCCACTCCCTCTACAACTGACCCCGCCATGCTATACATGATACAACAATATCAGCAGGAGATTGAATTGTTGAAGAAGAAACTCAACGAAAGGAATGCCCAGCCCTCAACGTCTAGACAGATCGAGGTTTTACTGGAAGCGCCTAAGGGCAACAGGCAGTCTTCTGAAGCAACTCTGCAAGCTGCAGCGTTTCCACTAACCCCCAGCTTCCCGGTGGGCATGCCCCCACAACAAGCACAGTACCTGGCACTGGGTCCACCGCAGATCTCACCTGCCCAGGGGTTCCCAATGGCCCTCAGGCAACTGTGCTGACCACCCCGGCTGCGCAGCCTATCCACTTCTATCTAAGCCCGGTCGACCCGGTAGCAGTCAGCCGACTGATGCTAGAACAAATGATAGATATGAAGTTATCAGAAAGGGGTGACGGGGATTAGACGCCATTTGACGTCTACCGGGTCCCCTATCCGGCTCATTATGCTGCGAGGAAGCTGCCGACTGGCATCACCAAGCCGCCAAAGTTTGAAAAGTTCAATGGGCAAGGATCTCCTAGGGAGCACATCGCCTATTATGTGAATGTCATGGGAGACCTGGCAGGCCACAAAAAATTTCGTTTCAAATCTTGGTGCATCTTGATAGCTTCGGGGTGTATTGTGTACCTTGATCGATGTGCTTCTTCTACGATTTTCTTCTTCAATTCGAAATGATCTAGTATACATGTCCTTTCGTGGAATAGTAGCCCTCCATCATGTTGTGTCCCTGTGTTTTGATGCTGTCAAAACCATGAGTCATCCCTATGTTTTAGTGCTATCAAAATCATGAGTCATGTATACTCTTTAATATGATTCATCAATGTGCTTTGTTGATAAAGAATCATGCATATGCTTGAGTTGTTGATGTCCAAATTGCCAAAAGAACATGTTGATAATTGCACAAAGAACTGGCTGAAAGCCAATTAAAGTCTGAAGAAAAGAAGAAAAGTTAGTGTTAGTCAACGAGGTCGATGCACATCACTACTTCAATAACTAAAGGTCGATGCACCTCAAGTCTTTTCAGGAGTAAGGTCGACGCACATCTGTCGTTCAAGCTTAATAGGTCGATGCACATCTGTCGTTCAAGCTCAACAGGTTGATGCACAATGGTCGTTCAAGTATAACAGGTCGATGCACTTCAGTGTTGGTTAAGGCAGTTCGATCGGTACAGCTGAAGATTTTATGCATGTCAGGTCAACGTTGCTAAACTCTACCGGCCAGATGCTGTATCCTATGGTCGGTGCACACTTTTGACATGTCAATGCTTTTGAGCCAGCGACTGCTATATAAGGTCGGTGCAGCAGTGTTGTCTAGTGCACTTAAAAGGCAAGTCGAGGTAGAAGAACAATGCTCCAACCAACAAAGTCTGAGCACTTAAGAGAAGGTCGATGCATCAAGACTCTTCAAAGCCAACAGGTCGATGCATCAAGACTATCAAGTGCTATATCTGTGAGAAGGTTAGTGCACTTAAGAAGAAGGTTGAGGTAGAAGAACAAGGCTCCAACTATCAAGGTCTGAGCATTCAACAGAAAGGTCGATGCACCTCAAGTCTTTCAGAAGTAAAGTTGGAGCATTCCAAAGACAGGTCGATGCATCTTGCATCTGCACATAGAAGAGGTCAATGCACCAGGAATTAACAAAGCAAATGTTGTGAAGAACCTTCAAGCAACTGAGGTTGGCAAATGAGTGAACACAAGATAGACAGCAGTAGCACTATCTAAGCAGTTTAAACAGCTAATCTATATGCCGATTAATCTATATGCCAATACAATATAAATATAACGTGAAAAACTAACCCCACCAATTGAAGAAAGCTCTACCAACCAAGTGATAGGAAAAGGAAGAGACGCACTAGAAGAGAGAGACGAAACGCGTCCACTAACGACTTACACTGTGTCTCAGGCAACTCGTAGGTCAGACAAACACAACCAGCGAGAGGCGTAAACTGTACCGAAATAAGAACTAGTCAGAGTGACACTCGTCAGTGTCAGTCCTACTGCCTCCGACTACGTATGCACACACTGACTCCTGCCTAGAGTCAGGTCTCTAGCTAGTTTTGCACTCCCGTAGGACGCAACGATAAGAGCAAGGGCCCACGGTAACTAGCTTAAGAATCGTCAGCGGGAATCACCCCTCCACCTTTCCCAGGTGGGCTGACACTCCCGGTCGCAGGGCTACGACTAGTGTCCATCACAAGGAAAGAGAAAGCTACTCTATCAGGGTCTAAAATAATGCCATAGTTTTATAAAATAACTCAAACATGGTAAATATGCACTATTGAATGCATTAGGAACTAAACATACTCTTTTTAGAATGCCTGAAAGCATAACGAACCAAGCTGGGACCGTTACATGACATAAAGGATTAGGGCAGGGGCGTTATATAGTACATAACGCGTCTCCCTCCATCCGTTAAACTTACCCGAGCACTTATGTGAACACAAGTATACAGATATGCAGACCATAACGCACCACCAATGGGGCGTCATGTTCCGTACAACGCACCTATCCCTGTGCGTTATACTCAACTAAACAATGCAATGCAGCCAGAAATGCAGGGCATAACCCGCCAAGCATAGGGCGTTATGCTGAGTATAACGCGCCTCCTATGGCCCGTCATACTCACCCGAGCTGAAATCAGAAACCACAGGACATAACGCACCAAGGCTGGTGCGCTAAGAGGATATAACGCATGGGTCCGTGTTCGTTAAAGTCACCCGAACGCCAAGAATCCACGGAAAACCACAGTTTTAATGAACAATATAACGCACAAGGGAAGGGGCGTTATAAAACCATAACGGATCTACCCTACACCGCCATGCTAACCGCCTTACTGGTCAACGGTCAATGATCGGTCAATAGTCGGTCCTCCACCAGCCACCATCACCCTCCCCTCTCCCTCCATTCCTCTTCCACAACCTCCATTAGCCCCCCCTGCAAGCTTCATCTCCTTCTTCAACCCACACACACTCTCCTCCAACACACAGTTTTCAGGTTGCTGGGAGCTGAAGATCTGCTGGTATCAGAGCTTGCCCCGACACCACCTCCAAGTTCCAGGAGGCCCACCTTACCTTCCTGGAAAGTCCTTCCAGTCAGCTTCTCCGCCGAGGTGATCCCGCCTCGATCTGAGTCCGGAGCTGTCCTGGAGGATTGTTCTCGTCAGATCGCGCAATTGGCATCCGAGTGGAAGATAGAACCGCAGTGCAAAAGCTACTGCGACCTCATCCCTGCTCTCCTGGGTGTGCCGTTTGACTGGGATGAGATACTACCAGTCCTCTTTCCAACGCAGCAAGCAGGGCCCCAATTGAAGTCTGGCCTCCCGTTCCAATTTTCTCCCCCTAGGTGCGCAGATCAGTCCAGTCAGGACCTAAACCAACACCCCTTCACTCAACAAGGTCTATATCTCTTCCCTGACCTCCTCTGGTGTTCTTCTTAGTTGTTGCTCGAAGAGGATTTGACCACATTCGCACTCATTTTTGTCCTGCCTCGTTCGGACTTTGGGAGTGGTCGTGGTGACTTCATCTTCCTACTGTAGTACTCTGGGACTAGTCCGAGCTAGAACACAGAGGTCCAGCTCCAGAGCCTTCCCCGGCCTTTCCCACAAAAAATTCAGGAGCCTACCTGGGTCCATCAGCGACGTTTTGGCACCAATTTTGGTGACTTCCAAGTTCGATAGAGCGCGTGGCAGCGTCTACAGAGGCTACCTATCCAGCTGTTCCAGAAGTGGGCAGAACCGGAGGAGTACCCATTCGGCACTAGTTTAGCTAATTTTCCCCTTCCCCGCCTGGCCGGCTTAGCGCCCCTCGCTGCGTGGAGGTATTTTTTGAATGTAATCTCTATTTCCCCACCCCTAGTCCATCCCTCTTGCGTGGGGAGTAGTTCATGTAACCTTTAAATAGGGAGAAGCTTCACCGACGCAGTGTAGGGAACCCACACTTCCCCGCTCGCCCACATCTCCGAATGGGGTCGGTGTCTTCAAACCGATCGGGTAAGCTCTAACTCCTTGCTCTCATTCCCTCTCATGACCGTATCCACCTCAAGGCGGCACCTTGCACTCGCCTTTTTCGGAGAGTCGAGGGGAGATCGAGTGACACGGGAGGTTTTCTGGGTTAACGGGAAACGTGGCTGGGATGCGGGCGTGCCGATCGATTTCTCAACAATCACCCATAGAACTGAACATTTAACTAGGGATGTGCCGCCAGGGCGTGGCACTTGGACTCAGGGGGTGAGCAACACGTGGAGGGAAGGACGGTTCCGTGGGTGTAAGTGCACAGGCGACTATGGGGAGTCAAGTACTGGACGTCTTTCCCTACCGACCGTAAGTAGTCGGTGTTTATTTACATAGGATTGAATCCGAAGACCTTTGTTCCATGCCGAAGCGGAGTCTATATTCCTGAAGCTCGGGATGAAGACCCGAGAGTACTTTACAGCTGTAGGTTTGTCTTAGACTGGGTCGTGTTGGTTGGGGTTGAAGGGTGCTGGGGGTTCATGCTAGGTGACACAGAGGGTAGCTAGAGGCCTGAACGTGGATGCAAGAGCATACGTCCAACTGGTGGGGTAACACTGAGATGTATATATTTTTACAAGTGGGCCGTGATGGCCCAGGTACAACAGGGGCATGCCTCAGGATAATTCTGATGTGCTAGTCGGTCCCCGGGTTGATGCATGACGTAAGAGTACATGTGTGTTTCACAGAGAGTTCCTCCCGTGACGTAGGTCGTGGCCGCAGTGTCGAACGGGGGCATGTGGCTGACCGAGCGACTGAGGGGACACATCGGTCTGGTATCTGGACGAGGGTCGATCACGGCTCGAGTTGAGCGGTCAATGTGGCCTCATTACTGAGAGGGAACAAGACATCATGACGCGCTCATGGTCATGGCTAGCGGGCATGTGAGGGGCGACCCTGGCATGAGGGGGTGTCTACCCTTGTCATAGCATCTCACATGTGGCGGGCGTGGACTTGTGCGTTATGGCTAGTTAACAAGCGAGGGAAGTGCATGGGATATACCCTCGGCGTGCTAAGCCGCTTGACAAGTCACGCACACACAATTCTCCTCGGCTCGTTGTGGAGAGCCCGCTCGAAACCAGATGCCGGATGATCCGTGCGCTGAGTTAAGCCAAGTTGAGTTGAGTTGAGTGTCCTCTTGTGTCCGTATGTTGCCCCAATAGAACCTGCAGATCCGTGGGCAGCAACTCCAAGTCTTGAAGATTGGAGCCGCCCGGCCTCCGACCGGCGTTCCCGCCCGATCGCCTTCCAGGGAGGTGTGCCACCAGGGGTCTCCATCACAGCAGGACCCACCCCATCAGACCCGGAGGACAGATTAGTCTGTGGGCCCCATGGACCCGCTGATCGCGCCATCCGGACAGCCCCAACACACAAGTTTCGGCACCGTTGAAGCGACATCAATATGCTCCCTGTCAACCCACTTCCCATTACTCCCGGGCCCCACATGTGACCTGTTACCTCCCTATGTGGAGTGGGTCGAATCATTCGTACCGCTGTAAAATTTGTTAACTGGGAGTACGGAATTGGCCGGGGTCATCTTCCCCATGCCGGGAGCGTGGAGGTAACGGTCTAACTTCTTGGCATTATTTTGCTTAGCTAGTATATGGTCATGTGCCACTGTGAGTGTGATAGGATCCTAGCCCATGAGTCCATGTCACCACTGTGAGCAAGAGAGTGACCCGTCCTATGACTCGATCCGAGCACGAAAGTGAGTCGACCATCCTTGACTCTATAGGTTTCTCAACCGCGCGGATCCACGCTATCCCTCGCTTAGGATGACGAGTGAGCTTGCATTTCTGTTAGCGACGTATAGCCCATAGGAACTCTTAGTGTCGGGCCAAAACATCTCTAGTGTCCAAGTGTTGCTGGTCGCATCTCCATCTAGAGCCTGAGGTTCGCATCACCTAGAGTCAGTCCCCCTGTCCGTCTCGCATCAGTTTGGTATCAAAGTGAGTTAGAGTCTAAGGTCATGTCTCATTGCTAGGTTCATCTTTGTTTTAGCCCGTGTATCGTAGTCAGTGTGTCTTTTGCATGCCCACCCATCATGGCACCCAATACTCACCACCACCACCTATGGCGGACTCCCGAGCTCGTAGCTCCGATGAGCCCTCGACGGCTGAGATGTTCCGAGCCCTCATGGATCGTTTCGATACGCATATAGATGGCCTTAGTAGGCATGTCGACAGCATATGTAGCAACCCTGAATTATGGAAAATAAAAATCTTGAGAAATGCTAAATAGCGACTTTTGTAAAGTCGCCAATTCGTAAAACGACGGCCCTTCCAATTGGCGTCAATTAAAACTAGAACATGGACATCGTGGGACCCTTCCCGCCATCATCCAAGGGTCACAAGTACATCTTGGCCGCCACCGACTACTTCTCTCGCTGGGCAGAAGCCCTTCCCCTGCGGGAAGTCACCGGTGAAGTGGTCACCAAATTCGTCTGACATAACATCATTTACCGGTTCGGTACTCCCAGTCACATAATCTCCGACAATGGAACACCATTCAAGAATAGGGCTGTATATCAACTGGCGGCCAAATTCCACATCGATTGGAGGACCTCATCAATCTACAAGCCGCAGGCCAATGGTTTAGCCGAAGCCTTCAACAAGACCCTCTACAAGCTCCTGGCTAAGATTGTTAGCCACTAAAAATGTGATTGGGGTTGAAAGATCTTCGAGGCATTATGGGCCAACCGGACGATCTACAAAACCCCCATAGGACGTTCGTCGTTCTCCCTTGTCTACGGAGTAGAAGCTGTCATCCCCATTGAAATCCAGTTAGCCTCATATCGCGTGGTGGTGCACACCGGCTTGGTCGGTCCCGATAAGGATGAATACCAGAGAAGGTTGGAAGTGCTTGTCGATCTGGAAGGCAGATGGCTCGAAGCCTACAAGTACCTACAAGTATATCAGGCCTGCATAGCGCGAGCCTATGATAAGCTCGTCAAGCAATGAGCCTTGAAGTAGGGTGACCTCGTCATGATCAAGGAAAAGGAAGTCATGGCAGGCCATTCCAGTGGCAAACTTCAACCAAATTGGCGAGGCCCATACATCATTTGCGATGCCTACGAAGGTGGGGCACACACGGTCGTTGATCACACGGGTCACAAACCTTTCCCGCCTCTCAATGGCAAGCACATAAAGCTATACTATGCACTAGAGCATGAGTTTGCGCACTATCCCGACAAAGGCGTGCACCTCAGCCACAACTAATGAAACTAGTCTTCTCTCATAAGAAGCTAAACCAGTCCCTATTTCCAGCCTCTCTTCTTAGACAAGTAACAGGGCTAGCCAAGCCCTCCCAGAACCACTATCAGGCACTCTTGGGACCAGTCTCCCACCTTTGTCCTTGTAACAGCAAGAGCAAGGATGCCTCTACACCAGTCGCAGCCCAGCCATCTGGCTCTCAGGTAAGCAAAAAAAGGAAGCAAAACAACAAAAAAAGGGGTTAAAGTGGTACGTTTTACTACTTTAGACTGTACTTTCTATTGGACTGGACTCTGTTGTAGTTAGTTATTTATTTCTATTATATCTGCCCTCCTGTTATATTTCATATTTCTATGTACACCACACCTATCCTTTTATCCCTTCCCAGTCTTCGGGCTCGTAGGAGGCGGGCTGAGGTTCGAGTCGCGTCGGTTCCTTTCCGGTACTCAGATCCCGAGTCGCTACATTTTCGATTCCGAACTCCAGAGTCACGAAACCCAGGTGACATAACGCGCCTGCCCCGGTGCGTTATGGTCATTTAACGCGCCTACCCTGGTGCATTATATCGTCTATGTCTGAGTTTTCTATGGATTTTCATGATCGGGTGGCTTTAACGCGCTTGCCCCGATGCATTATAGTCCCTTTGTATTGAATTAAAGGTCCGTTGCCTTTAACGCCCCTACCCCTGTGCGTTATGTCCAACATGACGCCCCTGTTGAGGTGCATTATATGCCATGGTTTCCTGTGGAGTTTAGACGTTCTGGAAGGCATAACGGCTCATGGGAGGTGCGTTATGTTCATTATAATGCCCCACCCTTGGTCTGTTATACTCCTCATCTGTTGTGTTTTGTGGCTGGTGACTTTAACGCGTCTGTTCCCGTGCGTTATAATCCTGTAGCGCACCTGCCATGGTGCGTTATAGTCTGGTTTCCCTGTGGATTTCCTGAATTCTGTGAAGCATAGCAGTCCTGTCCTGTTCCGTTATGGTATGTAACGGGGTGTGTCTAGTCCGTTATATACCTGGAGATTTCAAAAGCATGCATGTGTAATTTCTATACAATCCAAGTTTCATATGTACCATGTTTAAAATATTTTATATATTGTGGCATTCTTTTACATCCCAAGAGAGTAGTTTTCTCTTTCCTTATGATGGAACCACTAGTCGTAGCCCGACAACGTCCGTGTCGGCTCACCCGGGAGAGGTGGCGAGGTATTCCCGTTATACGGTTTATAAGCTAATTTTCGTGGGCCCTCTCGCATAGTCAGTATCGTCCTACTGGGAGAAAAAACTAGCTAGAGGCCTGGCTCAAGGTGATGGGTCAGTGTGTGCACACATGGTCAGAGGCTTGGACTGACGCTGACGAGCGTTACTCTGATTAGTCACTCGGTGCGGTACGCCCTCGCCCACACGACCTCTCCCACATCCCGCTTCTCTCTCCCTCTAATTCCCTCGACATCCTCATCTCTCTCCCCTTCAACCCTGGGCTTCGTCTACATCTCCGTGAACTCCATGCGATTCCGGCCTCCTTCACATCCTCATCTGAAGCCAACCCTATCATGGCATCGCCGTGCAGCTCGCCCTACCCGTGGCTTCCCAAGATCGTCACCCAAGATTTTCCCTCAATGTGTCGGTCCCCGACACCCTACGACCAGACCGTCAGCTATGCCGGGCACCTCCTCTGGACGCCGGCCACCACCCCACCGGTAGCCATTGCGACGGCCCTCCACCGACCGCTAGATGAGCCGAACAGCAGGGCCGCAGGGCCACCATGACGCCGCCGAGAGGAAGCCCTCTCTTCGATCGCATCGCTCGTCTTCATCTTCTGGTTCTGGTCATCCAAAATTAGGGCTTCTACCCGCTGGGATGAGCGCGGGGATGGCCGCCGACCCTCGGTACTCGGTGGAGGCGTGTGGATTGGGAACCCTAATCTGCCATCCGCTGCAATGCGACAATAGTTGCAAGGAGATCTTCAGTAGATGGGAGGTGGGAACCACTGGGCTGCGACCCCCCACCGTTGGATGTTGTTCAGTTCCTCCATCGCCGGAGAGGCAAGAACACCGGTGAGATCTTCTTCTCCTCGGCTCCCTGCTTTTATCATCTTTTCATTCTTTTTATGCTTTTTTCTTTCTGCCTTTCTTAAATCTTCTGTCAGATTTTTATGTAACCATAGGGGAGCATGGTGTGGAGGTCAAGAAGGGCACAAATGGCAAGTTCTACCGGGCGGGTTGTAGGGGTGGTGGCTTTTGTCTTGGCAGGATTCGAAACGGGTCATGTTAAGTGGGTTGGATGACCTCTCTGCTTGCCTTGTAGGGGGCCGCAAAAGGTGCTTGAGAACCTGGCCTCTCAGTTGTTGTTCAGGCACGTGCCTTGAAAACAATGGTCTTAGTTGATCTTTGGGCAGTTCTATTCTATGCATCTTAGATAGAAAGGCTGCATACGGGTATGGGCCTTTTGGCCGAGGCATTTATCATATTCTTTTTGGAGGGTGCCATTTATCATATTCTTACCATCTTTCAGGTTTTACTCATAATAGTTCTTATTTGAACTAGTCACCATGTCGATACATTGGTTGACCTTATTATGGGATTAGACACGCAATGGAAGTTGACGCACTCATTGGCCTGAGGCTTCGACCAACTCACTAGTCGTAGCTTCACCCATCCGATCTTCGGGTCCATTACCTCCATGTGCACCATGGGTTGTGTCACCACGGAGATTCTTCTATTCCTCCCTATGCCGGCCGAGCCCGACTTCATTCCCTTTTGTCCAAGGGAGGAATCCTATTTTCTACACATGACTGTTGTCCCACCGATCACAATGTATGACGATGACTATGAATTTCAAACTTGGGACCGTGTCATGTGGAAACCCATCTCATAGGGTCATACCTTCTTTGACCCTTTTGACCCCTTCACTAGTGAACCTCCCGAGCTATCATATTCACTCCACTTCTTCAGCCGAGTTCACTATCACACCTCTTCCACTCGGGCCAAGCAACCTCCAAATAGTAATAGGTCTGAACCATCATTTGGGGGTAATGAAGACTTTGGTTCCCTCGGCCCACCTAAACCACCCGAACCTCTTAGACTTCCCACATCCAAGCCCCATGTCCATGATTGGTGCATCGTAGGATGTCTCGGAGTACACCATGAAGTTAACCTCCGGTTTCGTCAAATGCATGCATGGCACATATTCGGGTGTCCTGGTCTACCGTCACACATTTACGGGTCAGACTAATAGTAGGTGTGTCTAGGGTCTTGTGTGTCTGTCCATGTATGTGTCCAGCATATTAGGAAATCATAGTGAGTCTCCACGCATTGAGTCGAGTCAGTCTTGGTACAGTCGCGTTGTCAGTCCCTTTCGAGTGCGAGACTTGTCAGATTTTGAGATCGGTTCTACCTCACCTATTGGATCTAGTCACATAAGGGACCCAGGTCTTTGCGTCGCCTCCCTTCATTTAAGAGTGACCCCACCCCGGAGTGTCCACCTATAGCCTCCTCCCCAGCAGCGTGTGCATATCGAATCTATACGAGATGAGCAGGTGTCGATTACTTGGAGTGGAGCATACTCCGCGCTTCCTGGTACGATGATGGATCCGCCGGAGCTACTCAAGCAGCCGCACCCCCTTACTCGAAGGGGTCGAGTTCCTCCCACCCGGGGAGAATTGATGGGAATCAACACCGGGCACTAACTTTATAAAGGAAGCATTCATAATTCTGAGCTGGTTCATCAAGAGATTTACCAATGAGGGATGAACATTAGCAGCATTTTGGCCTGAGCTTGGTCCAGCTAAACTTGAGGCCTGAAACTCTGGTGGGATTTGAGATTCCTCAGGAGACAAAAGGTGGATGAATACCCAGTCCCATCATTGGTCCATGATAAGGTCCATGATATGTGGCAGGACCTAGATAGTCTTCTTGTGGCAATTCAGCCTCAACATGTGGCTCCAGTGGTTCTTCCAGCCCTTGTTCCTCTTGATGCTCCTCAACAGGTGGCTGCTGCTGAAGATATTCTGGCTCATTCATTTCCATCTGTTCATTCTACTACTCAGGTTGCATTACAAACTGCTGCTGCTACTGCTCTATCTGTTCAATTAGCTAATCAATGTGTTGATCTAGCTCCTGCATAACTTGTTCATCTAACAGAAATTGTTGTTGTAACTCATGAAATTCTTGTTCCTATTGTACATCTCTTTCTAGCACTTCTTTTCTTCTTCATGCTATTCTAGTTGCTGCTCCTCCTACAGCTCTAGATGAGGCTCTTCCTGCTGTTCTGGATGAGATTCTTCCTAAAGCTCTGGAATAGGTTCTTCCTAAACTTGTTCTACCTCATGTTCTAGCTATTCTTGCAGGTTCTCATCATGCAATATCTCAACATTAACCTGCTGCTCTATGTGCACTATCACTTCCTGCTCATCTAATTGTCACTAGTCCACCCCCTGACCTTGTACTTTCTACTGAAGCTGTTCCACTTGTTCCACATCCTGTTGCTGCTGTTGTTGTTCTAACTCAGGTTGCATTTCTTGTTCTTCTTCTGATTGCTTTGGTTGTTGTTCTTCTTCCATTCGTTGGACATGCTGCTCTGCCATTTCCTGCTCAGTCTGATCTACTGGCCCCTGACCTTGGACTCTTGCACCAGATGGCTTAAGCTTCATAAATTTGGTGATGAAATCTATATTATATACATTCACTTTAGGGATTTCTTTGAATATCTCATCCTCTAAAGAAATTTCCATTTTCTTGAATATTACAGTCAAATGGGCTGCATAGGGTAAGTGCCTAAAGA
Organism: Amorphophallus titanum; assembly: GCA_024336825.1. NCBI lineage: Eukaryota > Viridiplantae > Streptophyta > Magnoliopsida > Alismatales > Araceae > Amorphophallus > Amorphophallus titanum. The sequence continues at coordinate 23,345,332 of JANBPO010006859.1, forward strand.
CCGCGGGGCAGGAGCGGGCACCTGCGGGCGAGGGGGGGGATCTCTCGGAGGGAAGGTGCGACAAAATATCTAAACCCACCCACCCCCTCTCTCTCCTCTCGTCGATCTCTCTCTCCATCCGTCTCTCTCTCTCTCTCGTTTCCACTCTCTCTCCTCTCCACTCCCATTTCGTCGGTTTGCTGTCCAAACGGACGCTGGTCGACGCGTGGGAGGTACCGACGGAAAGGGCTCGTCGCGAGGATCGTGTCGGTACCCTTCTTTCCTCGGATCATGGAGCGTGGAGACGCGTGCGAGCAAGAAGACGGTGTGGACCCCATCACCCATTCGGCACCGATTCACGGTCTTCGCCGCGCATAAGGTAGGGGATCAGACTCCTCATCTCGCCAGGAATCCATTGACGCCCTCTGCATCGCCATCCATCGTCATTTACCTCGTGTTCCGTGTAATTCTTCTTTTGGGAGATTTTGGGGTTTTGATCACGGTTTGCGTGCCTCTCTCATTTCGTGGTCCAGACGACTGGTGATCAAGGCCGGAGAGGTACTGTTGGAATGGCTGCATCGTGAGGATCGCGTTGACGTCCTCAGTTCCTCGGTTCACGCGACGTGGAGTCGAGCCGAGTCACGAGGCGCCATTTCTCCCTCACGCCCGTTCGCTTTCGAATCATCATTTCTGCCGTCACCCAGGTAGGGGGATGGAATCACTATCGCGCTAGGACATCACCGGTACCATCTGCATCGTGGTCCGATGCCATTGCATCAAAATTTGTGCATTTTTATGTTGAGTGCATTTAGTTCATTTATTGTGGAATTTATTGTTTAAATGTTAATTTAATTCCATTGGGCATCGTATTTCATTTCTAGTGGCATGCTTAGGTTGTGTGCTTGGTTTCGGGCTAGTTAGTTCAGCAGGTTTTGCATTCCATTGCGTTTCCCATCGATTCTGATCGACCGGGTGGGTTTTTCGAATCCGGATCTCAGAGTCACAAAACCCAGGTGATATAACGCACCTCACCCAGTGCGTTATACTCCTTTAACGGGTCCTTATCGGTGCGTTATGTGAATAATGTCCTGTGTTTTTTGAGAATTTTGACGTTCGGGTGACTTTAACGCGCCTCAGGCGGTGCATTATAGTCCTTGTTTTGGGTTCAAGGCCCGTTGTGTTTAACGGCCCTACCCCTGTGCGTCGTGCAATGTATGACGCCCCTCTATACGGCAAATTATTACATGCACTACCCTCACGCAGGAGGGGGGAACAAGGGGTGGGGGAATCCAAACTGTCGATCTGCACCGCCCTGTTAGGATGCCACCTGCTTGTCCTGTACCGTACGCCAAGCACCGTCATCTGATCAAACTGCTGTCAATGCCTGGACGAAGCCTGGTGGATCCGAAGAACTCCAGAAAGTCTGACATCAAGCCGAGGTCAATGGAAGGTGGAGAGGGCCACAGTCGATGGCCTGCACAATTCTATCTCACCGGACAGGTTGGTGTGATCGAAGTGCGTCGACTAGTACGCTCGCTGTAGAACTCCAAATGCGACGGGACCAACTCAGGGGCATAGCAGATAGAGAGCACTATGATCCCTAAAGAGCTGGATGCCGTTGGATTACCGTGCCAGTCGTGGATGCCCGAATGGTCGACCTCTGGTTCCTGGGTGAGCAGCAGGATAGGTCGACGATGGCCATGGTGGAATATTCTATGCCAAGGTCGGAACGAGACAAAGCCACTTGGATTGGCTTCGTATCTTCGGGAGTCATGACTTTGTAGAAGACTGCTCGGCCTGAAACTATGCGGAGGATGGAGTATCAGTGCCGACTATGTGGCAGTCTATCCTGGGCGAATAGAGAGTTTTGGAATCTGGCGCGATTGAGGGAAAATGGTCACCTCGAGTGGAGACGTTGTCGAAAGAAGGCGTAACCACATCTGGGTTGATGGAGACTCGAAGACGCAGAACTCTTATGAAGAGGGTTCTGGCTGATTCGCACAGGGGTGGGCAGTATAGCTGCTGCTAAGTGACCCTTGGAATATGGTGTGGGTCTAGCATAGTTGCATGGAAACGCCTGCCGTGGTTGATGCCGATGACAAAACGAGGCGGGATCACTTCAGGAGCATTACAAACTCGAAGGAGGGTGACTTTTCAGAAGACCTCATGAGTCGATTCTCACTGTGGATGCCAAGAGAATGTCTACCAATCGAGCTTCTGGTGCTGTCTTGTAGCAGGGAGTAGCAGAACTAGGTTCTAGCTCCACTAGTGATAGGGTGCCAACGGAGATTCTCCGGGGTTGCTGTGGGTGAGCTGAGCAGAGGGGAGGGCAGGATAGTAGAGCGGTGAAGGTGACTGGGGCGTGTGGGTAGGAGATGGGGCAGAAAATTAGAAAAATATTTATGCATGATGCTCACTTTCCCCACTCTTACCCATAAAATTCCCAAAGTCCAGATCTGCCAACTTCCCTTTGTTCAAAATTCATTCTCAAGCAGATCACACTCTGTCTTGCCATTTCTGTAACCTGAGCCAGAAACAACAATAGAGTTGTAGAGATTTTCATTTCAGATATGACCATTGGACGGATATTAAATTCACATATGTCGAATCTCTCTGAGTGCCCTTCGCAACGACGCTAGTTTTGTCCCGATCTGATGTAGGATCTGGGTGTGGTGACCATTTTTGTCGGAGTGCACAGTTCTGTCCTGAGATAGGCCAACAGAAGGAGGTCACCAATTAAATCCTCAAGAAATACGCCGGTGCAGATCCACCAACCACCACTCCTGGGGGTCGACCAGGGACTCTCCGCCATCGTCTTGGTGAGCCGTTGTCTTCAAAAGGTCCCCAGAGCTCGACATCCCTTTGGACACTTTTGTTCCCTGTCCTGTCGGCCAGCAAATTGCAGATCCGGAGCCGCAGCCCACAACCACCCTGAAACCCTGTCACCTTGCTACCCGTCAACCTAAGATCGGTGCTCCCGGTGTTGTTGGGTGGCCTATTACCTCCCTACGTGGAGTGGGCCATAAAATTATTACTGTAATTAAATTTTACCACTGTACCAATAGTTACGGATCTTGGCCAAGAAGTCTTCCCCACGCCCCGAGCGTGGAGGTACACTTACCTCCCTATTTGTCTTACTTGCTTGTTCCGTATATGTCCTTAACCCACTGCATGTGAGTTATTCTGATTCCTAGCTAGTTCAATTTCAATCACCGCTGTGAGAGTGAGTGCGTGACCCATCCCATGACTCGATCTGAGTACGAGTGTGAGCCGAATACCCTTGACTCACTGCTAGTTTCTCAACCACGCAGATCTACATGCTTCTCTTGCTAGGGACGAGTAGCGAGCTTGTGTTGAGTTGGTCGTGTCTTTGCTGGTCATGTCTGTTGAGCTATGGTTTTGATGATAACTTAACTTGGTGTATGATGCATTGGTATGGTTGTTGAAGTCATGATTTTGATGATAAATACACTTCATGAGTGAATGATGATAACTAAATGTTTGATTGATTGCATTGCTCTTGATGACAGTATCTGTCAGTTCAATGTACCCCCCATGACAATCCTTTTTCACTTTAGGGGCTTTACCGCCCTTGGGAGGCCTCACGGGTTCCAAGTGGTATCAGTTATATTCGATAGTCCTATTAGGTATATCTGGTATCCGGGATCTGGGCCTTCACATGTAGAGAGGCAGAAAAAATTCCTGTAACTATTTGGGTTCGAAGATCTCCAAAAGAGCTTTCCAACGGCGCCAGTCTCACATCATTCAGACGTCGGGGCTGATTGCAGCAGTAGTTCTCGCCAGGTCGCATGCTACAGAACAGCAGATCTAGCTCGTGGACCGCAACCAACGACCACCCCCGGGCCGGCCACCTCGCCATCCACACGGTGAACCAGCATGTCGCCTTCCCTGGGAACGACCCTCCAGGAGCCACCGTCGCAGCAATACCACTCCCGGTTTGCTCGGCCAGCTGACTAGCACGTGTGCCCCACAGTTGCCGACACACACTACCACCGGAGCGGTCCAAATTGCTGCCCTTCAACCCAAGCCCGCTACTCCCGAGTCCCACGTGTAGCCCTTTACCTCCCTGCATGGAGTCGGCAGAAATATTCACTTCTGTAATTATTGATAATTGTTGTACCGGGAGTACGAGTTTGGCCAGGGTCATCTTCCCCACGCCCAGAGCGTGGAGGTATTGTGTCCGCTCCTCTCTTCGCATTTTGCTTGTTACGTATGTATTCTATTGCCGCACTATGAGAGTGATAGGTTCTAGCTCGTTATAATTTTATTCACCACTGCGAGAGAGAGAGAGCGAGACCGGTCCCGTGACCCGATCCGGGCACGAGAGAGAGCCGACCACCTTAGCTCTTGACAGTTTCTAAACCGCACGCGATCATACGCTTCCCTCGTTAGGGACGACTGCGAGCTTGTCTAGAGTCTAATATTTGCATATCAACTTGGAGTCGAGTCCCCTTGGTCTGTCCCGTGTCAAATTGGTATCAGAGCGGGTTTGAGTCTAGGGTAGTCGTTGCATAAGTCCTTACACGGTCTAAGTCGACTCTAGGATCATCATTGTTTTAAAACAAAAAGAAAAAAAAAGAACTGTTTTGGTTTGCATCCCAATACCCAGTATATGAAAAGACGTTGCTGGAAGGTTAGGTTATGCCTCTCCGGAAGGTAGCACCCCAGCCCCCATTCCACCTGCACTCAAGCCCGCCCTCCATAGCTCCAAGTATCCGCAGCACTCCGGCGACGCCCTGTCTTCTCCACGCCCTCCCGCGGATCGAGAAAGACTTACTGCTGTCTTCTGCAACCCATCTACAGTAGAGGCAAGTTAGTAGAGACTACTCCGGCCTCCACGGTGCAAACCAGTCGAAACTTCCTTCTAGGAAGTTGTACGTCGTCAAGTTAGCTTCGCTCCAGAAGTGATCCCGTGGCGATCCGTCCCCGGCACTGCACGCACCGCCCATTCTCGTGAAGCTGCGCCAAGCTCAGGTCTGAACCTGAGTCCCGGATGGTAGCAGCTCCCCAGCACGCCCCGGCGTGATTCAGCCCGAGCTCTCTACATGAGCATTCTGCTCCTCCGAAGCACCGATACACCAGAAGTGATCCCGCCAGTATCCGACATCGTCTCTGTCCGTGGCGTCCAAACTCCCACAGGCGCGCCAGATCCGGAGCCCCTGTTCGCCCAGGATGAACTACTGACAAGTCGGCCCAGACACCCCTTCTTCCTGCTCGTTTCAGTTCATGATGTCTTCACAAAAATTTCAGCCTATGATGAAAAGAAACTAATGCAAGTGGTTTTGTCACGTTCTGACATTAGCACCAGGAGTTCTGCCCCAATCTGTGACATCCTATCCTGCTGTTCACCCAGAAACCCGACGCTGTCTGTTCCAGCGGCCACGCCCAGCACGGTGACCGGACGGCCACCCCCTTCAGAGGGCTCGTAGTCCTCCCAGTCAGTGATGTCCCCGACCTGGTCCCGCTGTGATTGGAGTTCTGCAGCATCCATACCGGCCGTGGCACCACAGCTGCGCCGATCAGTCCAACCGAGCAGAACTGCACTAGCCTGCTGCAGCACCAGCCGTCCCCACCCAGCGCCGTCAGATCAACACCAGGCTTTCAGGTGTCTGTCAGCGTCCTTCGGTCTTCGTCCAAGAGGTGTCTGCATCTTGAGTGGCCGCTACAGCTCGGCGCGCGGTTGTTAGCTCGTTTCCCCCTCCCCGCGATCCCCCCTCTTGCGCGAGGGTAGTAGTTGTAATTGGTCGCCCCCACCCCGTGATCCCCCTCCCGGCGTGGAGCGTAGTGCATGTACTAGCAGGTACTACATCGATTTTCAGCTATTCCATCGTTCAGCTTAGCCATTCTGGCAAAAGTCGCTATCACAATTTTTAGTTGTTTCATCATCTGGCTTAGACCTTCGGTCAAGGACTACTACCTTATAAATTTGACTCCACTATCCATCAGCTTAGCCATTTTTGGCCAAAGCCTACTATAAGGATTCATCCACTTGTCCCATCGCAATAATCAATGTAGTTTAATGGCCAAGACCTATCGTTGAAGCCCGATTCCCCTGATTTTGACTTTCAATCTCTCTCCTTGACCTCGGCTCATAGCCCGCTCTCCTCAATGTCAGCTCGGAAGCCCACTCCCCTTAATCCTGGCTTGGCAAAGCCCACTATTGTGTATGACTATTATCCTACCTTTCGGCTTAGCCATTTCGGTCAAAATCTTGCTACAATAGGCTCCGACTATCTCATCTCTCAGCTTGGCCATTCCAATCGAGGCCCACTACCTGATATCTCGGCTATCTCATAATAACTCTTTAGCTACTCTATCTTCAGCTTAGCCATGCCGGCAAGGCTTACCATCATGATTGTTAACTATCCAGCCTTTCAGCTTAGCCACTTTGGCCAAAGCCCGCTATAACATATTTCAGCTATCCTGCATCTCGGCTCAGCCTCTTCGGCTAAAGTTCACGATCATATAATTCGGCTAGACTATCTTTCGACTTTCATAGCCTGCTATCTCGCTATCTTTTGACTTTTTAGTCCACTAATTTTGGCTCTTATAGCCCACTATCCTACTACCTCCTGGCTTTTATAGCTTGCTATACTACTATCTTCTGGCTTTTACAGCTTGGTATCTCTGGCTCTCGTAACTTGCTATCCCATTGTCCCTAGCTGTCACAGCATGCTATCTCTAGCTCTCATAGTCTACTATCCTGCTACCTCTCGACTTCTACAGCCTGCTATACCGGTACTATTTTCTGGCTCTTGTAGCCTACTATCACTGGCTTAGCCTATTATCTATGGCTTTCGTAGCCTGCTATTCCACTTTCTCTGGCTCTTGTAGCCTGCTATCTATGGACACGCTAAAATCGACATCATTTTGAGCATATCTCCTATCGCGTAACGATGCCCAATTTGACCCTCAAATAAACTTATTTCAGTGATTTTTCTCTCTTTTCTTGAATATCTATTGAGGGCACCATTGGGTGCCTAGGATCATGGGGACAAGTTTCCCCCTTGTTTCCCCATCACCTGGGGGTGAATGGGGCGTGGAATGGTGATTTCCACGGAGATTCACCGTTCTCGGGTTGCCGGGATAGAAACGGTCCTAACAGAAATCGTTTCTATCCATAGCGGCCCAGAGATCGACAGCCTATTGACCTGGGAGTGTCGGTAGAGTAAGCGGTCTATCGCTCGACCGTTTCATGCATAGGCGGCCATTAGGCCGACCGTTTACCTCGTGGAGTCAGCGTGACTATCGGGACATTTTTGACCGTTGAGTTTTGACCGTCGCACAGTTCTAGGGCTTTGTGATCATGAGATGGACCGTTTAGTCCTTTCGCACGGCTCCAGGTTGGACCGTTTACGTCTTGGACGGTCTGAGAGTGACCATTTGTGTTCCCATTCAGTCCAGAGGTTGGACGGTCCCGTGGGAGGCCATTCACTATCTAGGGCGGTGCTAAGAGGGACCGTTTTATGTCTCACACGGTCTGAGGCAGATTGTGTATGTCTGTTGAGGGATAGTTTATTGGTGACCGTTCCAGTTTACCAAAAGGCTTGTGGTGGACCGTCTCAGTCCTTGAAGCGACCCATCAATCGACCGTTTACCCAGGAACAGCCCAGGGTGGACTGTTTACCCAGGTGTTGTCTGACCGGTAGCTTTCTCCTTGACGATTCAAGTCCCGAGTGAGTGGACCTCGATCCATGTGCTGACCCGTGGCCTGACTGATGTTGGGCATCATGTGGGGGCCATGTGTTAGGGTGCCGTGGGGTCTCGAGAGGTGGTGTTTTCGGCGTGTCACCGTGAGTCGGTGTCGGTACGAAGAGCGGTCCTTGTACTCATCCAGTTCAGGCATTGTTTTTCGTTGACTAGAGAGTCTACTCCTTCAGCGACCCTCCACTAGTCGTAGCCTTCCGACACACGTGTGGTCCCACCAGGGAGTGATGGTGAGGCTACCCCGAGAGACGATTTTTAGATTGGTTACCGTAGGGCCCCACATCTTGCAGCCAGAGTCCGGCTGAGGGGAAAACTAGTTAGAGGCCTGAGCTAGGACGTATGGTCAATGTGTGCACACGTGGTTGGGGGCAGTGGACATGCGTTGACGAGCGTGACCCCAGCTAGTTCTTGTTCTGTGGTTACTTGTACGGTGCCCCGTTCCGCGTGGGGCAATGAGGGGGACTCCTGAGACGCGGTCTAAGACGTCAGGGGACGCATCTAGTCTTGTCGGGTAGTGACTCTTGGTTCTATCACCGTGACATATGTCTCGATTTCCTAACCGTGAGATCGGTGTCAGGTGTAGCAGGACTTTTTCATTTATTTATTCCTATTATACTCACTTTTAGCTGCTTGCGTTGTAGTTTCTCGTTTTGCAAGGTAGGGGTCCGAGTGATCCCTACTGAGGCTTTTGTTATGAGGCTCATTCCCTGCATTTTCCCAGCGTTTCAGGTGAGGCGAGACTTCAGCGGAGCGTGTTTGAGGCTCCACGTGGTTCTAGTGCCCAGGCTTAGTTGTCAATTGCCAAAGTCGGGATATGTCCCGTGTAGTTGTACTTTTCTTTCTCTACTGTACTAGTTGTGGACTACTGTTGTATTGTGAAATTATTGTTATATTGTGGACTATGTAATTTGCTTAATATTAATTTCTTTTCCTGCTTATTCATATTAATTGTGTAGTTCTACAATTATTTTAGATTCTTGTGTACTTCCACACCATCCGTTTAACCCTTCCGAGTCTTCGGACACGTGGGTGGTGATTCAAGATTCTGACTATCGGGTCTTCCTCGGTATTCAGATCTCGAGTCGTTACATCTATGATTTTCACCGCCAGCATGGGAATTTGGTTGAGGATTGCCCCGAGTTCCGTGAGTTTGTTTACGGCTTTGAAGACAAGAATATGATTGATTGGGCCGCAATTAACAATGTCATTTTACATCTTCGCTGTCAATAGCAGCAGCAAGAAGCGTCGCCCAGGCAACCATCTCCATTTCAAGACTAGGGGCACTCCTGTAATTCTTTGTCTAGTGTTGCACCCGCTCCATCACCTACTACGTCGCCTGCCCCATTACCTTTGCCATCTCCATCGCCTACGCTATTTTGGGGCTGATGAGCTTGTATTTTCCATGACGGTTGCCAAGAAGAGCTCCCTTGCATTAGTGCCAGTTTCTTCTCGAGCGAGGCCGGTAGAAATCTCTTTGTTCGCCAGATGTTCCACAATTGATGTTGTTATTACCCCTCCCTCTATTACTTTTCAGATCGCAAGCCGAGAGGGGTTCTCCACTCGAATTGTGCTAACCCATACGGTCGTGAAGCAGATTATAGATTCTACGTTCAAGGGGTAATTCTCCGTATTCTCAAGCTTTTCAAGGGACATTCTGCACACCTTATGCAGTCTCCCTCAGTTTATCAAGCCGGCCAGGTCAGTATTACTCTCCCTCGGATGATTACCTTTCCTCCTCATCTTCACAGCAATCCTCACATTATCTGTTCATTTTCTCCTCTTCACCCTTTCGGGGGTTTTACCCTTTTTCATGTTATTTTCGAGGCTTTAGCTAGCCTAGATCTCAGCTGATCTGACTTCGTCTATTTTTAGTTCCTTGTTATCAGGGTCTTTATAACTTAACGAAGGAGTTCTAGCTCTCATCTCTCTTACTTTTTATCCTTCTCAGTTTGGTGTCTGCCGCTCCTCCGTGTAGAGAAATGTTTGATCTTTTACTATCCTCTCCTTTTCGTCCTGTCAAGCAAGGAATACAATGATTCCTGCGCTCCTTAATGCTCGTTGATTAATATCGCTTCAAGATGCTGCTTCCACGTTATGGATTTACAAAGGTATATTTATTTTGCACAAGAACATATTTTTTTCTATTATTCTTGCACTTCTTTCTAATGTTGGTTGTCACGCCCCGAACTTTTAACACAGTAGAAGGAATATTGGGAACGTGAACCGGCGGCATGGTAAGCCTCTCGCAAGCAAGGTAAAGGAAAACCAAGTAGACGGGCTGACGTTGTGCACTCAGTCAGTATGTGCACACATGGTCGGGGACTTCGGACACGTGCAGACAAGCACGGCCCCGACTAGTGTTGGGTCTCCTCTGGAGCTATTCTACAGTGTGTAGACTGCTATCAATTGATTGTGTTCTGAATGATTGGCAACCATAAAGTTGACTTGGTTGACTGTAGAGTTGACTTTGGTGACTTTATGTTGACGATGGTTATATTTTGTATTTTGATGAATTTTTATATGCCAGATCTTTACATAAAACATGTTTGCACCATTCATACTGTAGCGAGTCATTTCATCAAACAGTTTGCATACATGGGCATTTCATGTTCAGATTGGTAGCCTCACCCCATTGTAGTCCCTTCACCCCTTCCCACCACTATCAACCCCTATCCCCAACCTGCTCAGTCCAGTTCGCAGGCAGCAACAGAGGTCCAAGTTTCAGACTCATCCACAACCACACCTCAAGGATTCAAGTGGCGTACCTTATATTGGTGGAAAGCTCGTCCAAGCATCTTCGCAGGCGAGGTGGTCCCGCCTCCATTCGACGTCCGTGCTATTTGGTGGAGCCGTCCTTGCCAGACTGCATCGACTATCTCTAGTAGATAGCCAGAGATGACTTGTAGTAGCTCTCACGACCAGATCGGTGAGGATCTTGGTGCGCCATTTGGCTGGAGCAAAACACTACTAGTCCTCTATCATCCCCAAGAAGCAGAATGGGATTTGGACTCTATCGTCAAGAGTTCCAAATTTTCTCCCCCAGGTGCACAGATCAGTCCAGTTAGGGCCTGAACAGACACCCCATCACTCAACAAGCTCCACCTCTCTACTCTGATCTCCTCTGGTGTACTTTCTGGTCACGTTTCGAAGAAGACTCGTCAACGGTTCCAAAAAATCTGACCACGCTCGATTCAGAGGTCAGGAGCACTCGTGGCAGCCTCTTCTTCTTGCTACTGAGGTACCTTTGCTGTCAGAACCAGCACTCAGGGACCCTGTGTGCGGCCTATCCCCGACCAGCACCGACGACCAGGGAATCCAGCAAAATTCCGACGTCACCCTGATCCAATTTTGAGGATTCTTCAACTAGTCTCATCATCGACAAAATTCGGGAGTGGCTGTAGCAGTGTCAACTCTGACTATTCATCCCCTATTCCAGATAGCGGACTGAACCAACGACGTCCACCCGTTTGATCTCACTTAGGCTTTCCCCTTCCCCGCCTGGCCAGCTTAGCACCCCTCCCTATGTGAAGGTAGTTTTGGATGTAATTTCAATTAATCCTTGCCCCCAAGATCACCCTCCTGCATGAGGTCTAGTGCATGTAACAGCAGGTCACCATCCGAAGCTACATCGACGCGGCGTGCGGATGCATACCCACGCCTCCCCGCTCGCCTTCGTCTTCGGCTAGGATCGACGTCTTCACGCTGATCAGGTGAGCTTCTGCCCCCCTCTCCTTGCTGGTTTAACTCTGCTTAGCTTAGTATTATTTTTACAAGGAGTAAAACATGCAAGGACTTGCTTCAGACCTAATGCAGATATGCACTGATGCAAAAGATGCATGAGCTTATGAGGTATTCTGTGAAAACTTGCACGGACTTATGTTTTCAACAGAAATAAAACATACACGGACTTATGTTTTTCAACACGACCAACACATGCACAGACTTATGTTTTCAACAAAACTAAAACATGCACAAAGGCAAACCTTGCACGGACTTATGTTTTCAATAGAAATAAAACATGCACGAACTTATATTTTTCAACACGACCAACACATGCATGGACTTATATTTTTTAACAAAACTAAAACATGCACGGAGGCAAACCTTGCACGGACTTCAATTACACAGACGTCGATCGCACAAAGCACAAGGCAAAAGATTGCATTGAGTTTTTCCCTAAGGCAAAAACTTGTATGGACCTTATAGAAATGTGCATGGACTTATAAGACACTGAGACAGAGTATGCACGGACTTCCTTCATGCCTAATGCAGATATGCATGGACTTTGTGCAACAAGCACGAGCCTACAGAGATCTGCATGGACTTATGTGAACAACATGAAAACTTGCACAGACTTATTACTTAAACAACCAGAGTTTGAATGGACTCTAATTCAGGCACATGTTCCGTGAAAAACTTGCACGGACCTATGTTTTCTAGCCTTAACATGAGACATGCATGGACATTAAAATGTACACGGAGTTAAACAATGAGCACACGAACATGAAATGTATATTAGCTACAAAATGCACTGAGTTACATTTCATGAAGACATTGTCCAAAGACATCTTTTAGATTAAACACAAGGAAAGCAATGACAAAACAATTGCGATCATAGACTAAACACGTTTGACTTATAGTGTATGACATCATTAAAATCGTAGGGATGCAACATTCTCCCCCTTTTGATGATGGCAACACTCTAAGTCAATTAATGTCAATGCAATCATGCTCGCCATAACACATTAACTCTTGCCAAAGACTCCAAGGCCAAACTCACCAAAGACTCTCAGGTCCAAAAACTCTCCCCCTTTGACAGCAGCAAAAAGAGATGAAGGAGAGATGCAGTGAACAATTATGTATGCAAGAAATCATGTCTGTGTACAAAAAGAAAATACAAATTGAGGTTGGATAGGTCTTATAAACGACCTAGAGGGGACTGCTAACCTGACAGAATGTATTTTTTTTATTTTTATTTAATTAATGCTATGCATGATTTATTATGAAATGTATGACTAATGCACTTTGTTTAATTGCATGCAGGGAAAGCGTAGGACCTGGATCTAGTGGCTCCATGTCTGAGCAGTGTACCTCACACTGTCAGACTTTCAGCATGAGAGGCTGGAAGCCAAGGGGTTCGGGGAATTCCTAAGTGTAGAGGTGACCTAGCTCGAAATCGCACTCCTATACACCCTACACGACCAGTGGGATCCGGTGAGCAAGACGTTTGTCTTCCCGTGGGGCCACATGGTCCCAACGTTGGAGGACATCATGTGCATCACCGGCCTATGTGTGCACGGGGTGGTGGTCAGCGGGAGGACCTTCCCCAACTATCGAGAGCTGGCCTAGAGGTTGCTAGGCCTAGAGCTGCTGCGACCGGAGTGTCAGTTGACGACGCTCATGAGGGTGAGGCTGCAGGAGAGTCTTGGCCTACGAGGAGCCGGGATTGCGATGGGAGAGCTACCGGAGTAGCACTTGAGATGACTCGTGGATCAGGCACGATCACGAGTAGCAGCGACGACAGGACCGGAGGCAGAGGTAGTACTGAGGAGGTTCCTGATGCTGTTCTTTGGGAGACTCCTCTTCGCCACCCGAGCGGATGTGGTCAGCTGCAGACTGCTGCCGCTGCTGGAGGACGTCGACTGTGTTGGGGAGTACACATGGGGAGCGACCTTCCTCGCCTTCCTCTTCGACATGCTGAGCTCCACCAGCCAACGCACGATGCTCAGCAGCTTCTCTCCTCTGCTCCAGGTATGAATCGGATCCCTAAAATGATTATACAATTGCTATATGATTATATGCATGCTGACACTTATTGTAATGCAATGCAGGTGTTGGCCTATGTACACCTCCCTGGGCTCGGGAGAGGAGAGGAGCCCTATCTGGACCGACTGCCCATCGTGAGATGGAGGATGGCACCATGGGAGGTCGGATCCCTGCGACGCCAGGTCTGGGCGATCCAGGACAACCTCGACACCCTGCCCTATGCCTCGGTAAGGTTCTAAACTTAAACTTTATGTTAATGCAACTATATGCTCTGTATGCTGATGCATTTTGCCTATTTGATAGGGAAACACTCGTAAGAAAGTACATCAGGGGCACTACCATTGTCAACTAAGATCCTATCTACGTTACAATGGTTTATTATAGCTGATACCACTATGGCGTCATCGTGCGGGATTGTTAACCCTTCCAGGTCTTGGTCGAAAAACACCAAGGTCTACTGCTCGCTCGCCTGCGGGGCTTTGGGGGGCTCGGAGGCCCGACTCGCCCACTCGGCATGACGCTTCCTTTCTCGGCTACTGTCTCCACCTGATGCCGCACAGCCAGTAATGACGTTGATGACAATCGCCGGTGTGGTGTCCGTGGTCACTGTGGAACAGACAATGCTTGTGGCGGTTACGATGTTTCACCTTCATAGGCTTGGGTTGGCAGAGAAGGCCCGAGCCCTTAATGTCTTCGTAAATTTTGTAGACGGGGGCGATCAGGGGAGTGTACCGCTCGTACCTCCGAGAGGGCTCTTTCTGGTCCCCGTCCTGGTTCTGCCTCTTTCCTTATCTGGAGCTTTGCTTGGACTGTCACTTCTTGTCCCCCATGACCCGAGCCCGTCGTGCTGTGACAGGCACCGAGAACCTCCTCACATTTTGTGTGCTGCAAAGCTAGGGTCACTAACTTAGCAAGGGAGGTAGGGGGATGAAGGACCAACTCGCGTCGAAGGTTCTCATCGGGGGTGCCCCCGGTCAGTGCGGTGATGGCCGAGGCAACATCCAGGCGAGGGATACGCAGGGCCCCCAATTTAAATCAATTAATATAGGCCCGGAGCCTCTCCTCATGTTCCTGTTTGGGGGCCAATAGTCCCGCTACTAATCAGGGAGGACTGCTGCCAGCGAAGCTTTCCCTGAATACTCGCCTGAATTGCCGGAAGTCGCGGATGCTGCCGGGGGCGAGGGCTCGGAACCAAGCCTGAGCGCCCTGGACCAAGGTGGTTGTAAACGCTCAGCACTTGATGGCGTCGGATGCCCCATGAAGGGCCATGAGGGCATCGAAGCTGTCACAGTGGTCGACCGGGTCTCCCTGGCCGTCATATGACTTGAAGGTCAAGAGCGAGATCCTGGGAGAGATCTCAGCCTTCAAGATATGGTCAGAGAATGGGGATTGCTCCTCTTCCTTCATGGTACAGGTCTTTTGTAGGATACGGAGGGTGCGATCTTGCTCTACAGGCGAGCGGGGAGTGTGGGTTCCCCGCACACTGCGTCGATGTAGCTTCCCCTGTTCAGATTATACAAGCACTACTCCTCACGCAGGAGGGAGACCTCGGGGTGGGGAGAAGTGGAGTACAAACAACCACTACCTCCACACAAGGAGGGGCGGTAAGCCAGCTAGGCGGGGAGGGAGATTAGCGAAGCAGTTGCCGGGTGGGCGCTTCTTCAGTTCTGTCCAGGCCAGGAACAGCAGGACAGGGAGTCACTGTAGAGGCTGCCACGCATTCCACTGAACTCGAAAGTCACCAAAACTGGTGCCGAATCATCGCTGACAGACCCTGGTACGTTGGAGATTTTTCATGGATGAACCCATCGTCGCCACAGGCCGGGGTGGCTCTTGGAACAGGCTCTCTGTGCTCTGGCTCAAGCTGATCCCAGGGTGTAGTAGTAGTTGGTTGTAGCCGCCACGGCCGCTCCAGAAGTCCAATCATGGCGGGAAGAAGTCGAGGACGACCGTGGATGAGTCCTCTTAGAGTAGCAACCAGGGGGAGCACCAGACGATGTCGGGGTGACGAGGAAGAGCCTATTGAGTGAGGGGGGGTTAGGTCAGGTCCGGAGTGACCTGTTCTGCGCACCCAGGGGAATAAAATTGGTAGATGCTCCTGCAGATGCCAAACGGGATGCTGCATTTTGCTGATGGAAGCCGATTGGTTGTAGAAGACCTCGGCCGAACGACGCCTTCAACAATGGTGGGCTGCGACCGTGGGAGCTCCAGGAAGTCTCCTAAGGTCGCCCACTGGCCTGGATCTGTGCAGCCGAGGGAGATTGGACCTCCCGGATAGCTGAGAAGTCGAATGCTGGCGAGACCACACACAGAGATGAAACTATCTCGATGAGCTTTCCGTCGATATATGGTGCCCCTCCAGCTGATGTCGAACGACTCCGAAACAGCTTCTGCAAGTTGAGCTTCTTCTGCTACCTGCGAACTGAGTAGGGCAAAGAAGGTTCTTGATGGATGTAGGGGTGGTTTGAAGTGGAGGGAAGGTGGGGGCTACGACCAAGGGAGATTGGGGGAGAGGGAAAGGCTGGGGCACAACCCTCAAGGGGTGGAGAATTCAATTGGGACCTTGGGGAGGTGAAAGGGTGACTTGGGAAGGGGAAAGGTGGAAAGATTCATTTTTCTGCAAGATGGGCGGTCCTCATAGGACCACACATCATCACGTGCGGCCAGAGTTAGGCCGCTCGTGATCTCCACGTTTTTGAGGTTGGTGGGGCCAATCCGGGGCCACAGGTCATTTGTGCAGCCTTATGTAGGCCACATGCTCTTTGTGCGGCACCCTAGCGGCCGCCTTTCGTACGTCAGTTATTGAAGTTGGTGCGGCCACTCCTAGGCTGCAGGTGGTTTGTACGGCCTTATGTAGGCCGCATGTTCTTTGTGTGACAACCTATTGACCACCTTTCCGACGTTGGTTATTACTATTGGTGCGGCCGCTCCTAGGCCGCAGAAGGTTTGTGCAGCCTTATGTAGGCCGCATGTTCATTGTCATGCGGGTGATCTAGGACCGCACAACCATCATCTTCCCCGACGATGGTGATGGCCCTCCCACTGGCGGAAGACCTCCGTAGGCCCCCAAATCGGTCCCCTAGCATTCATAAAACCTCGTCCCCCTAACAAACTAAGCATGCATGATTGAAAATGGCAATGGAGGATGGTTTGAACACCTACCTCGGGGTCCAGTGCAACCCTCCCCATCGCCGCCGGCTCGTCGGTGGGCTCCTCCGGTGCCATCTCTTCGGCCACTTCCTCCACGGCTGCCTCCTCCGCGACGACGGGAGGCACGGCCGCTGCCTCCTCCTCCACGACGGCGGGTGACATGGCCGGTGCTCCCTCCTCCGTAGGCAACGGCGGCGGGTCATCTTCCGCAGTCGACGATGGTGGCCGGTGGGCTTGGGCCTTGGTCCTCATCGATGGAAGGGAGAAGAGAGGGGGTGAGATTGAGGGTGAGTGAGAGAATGAAAGGGAGAAGAGAGGGGGGGCTTGGTTGAGGCTTGGGTGGCGCCCTTCGCTCTCCCTCCTCTACCGGTTACGGTGGGGAGGAGGGAGACGAAGGATTGTTTTCTTTAAACTCCACAAGGTTATGCGGTCTCTCGATAGACCGCCCTTCTTTGGGTGGCCGTACATTGACTGCACATTAGCTAATATCACCTTCGAAATGTTCTGCTATGATGCGGCTCATCTAGGACCGCCCTTTGGTATGAGCGACTCATCATGGGCCGCCCTTCTGTTTGAATGCATATTTGTGAGATCTTTCCATGGGGTAAGGTGATACCTCACTGCAGCCAGAACCATGCCTCGAACTGGATAGACCCATCGAGACACACAAGGCTACCTGTAAACCATTGGGTGAGCCCAAGTTGACCGGAACCAGACAATGACGACTCAACAGTAGGAAAGAGAATCCTACCACAAGTAAGAAGACTCCTGACTACCTTATAATGTAGTCTTAGCCCTCATAGGATGTCAGAAGACATCCACGGTAAAATGGGCAGGCCATAGGCACAAGCCAAGATAAACGAAAATGAAAACACCGAAGGATGACACTCTGGGCAAAGCGAACCATCACTCGACCGCTAGGCAGACCCGACAGTCAAGGAATGGCCACTACACGACTAGAGACAAGGATGCTGGCAGTTCTAAATTGAGTCGTTAGGGAACTGTCGCAGTCAGGGAAGAGAGCGCACCCAGTCACCTGAACCGACCTATCCAGAGACTACCGACATACCGACACTGCCCTATAACAAAAACCTAAGACAAACCAACACACAACCAGATAACACGACAGACTCAACAAGATGGGCGGTCACATAGTGGCCGCTCAAAGGGATGAACGGTCCATATGGGGCCACTCAAGGGGGATGAATAGTTGGGGACAAATCGCACAATGGATAGACCCCTAAAGGCTAAAGAGGATGGGCGGTTAGGGCTAGACTACCCAAGGGGATGAGTGGTCAAGTCTTGGCCGCTCAACCCCATGACCCAGTCTAGTTCTTGGTCAAAATGGTCTTAACCAGACCGCTGAACGGAACCGACTTACTACAGTGTCAGTCAAAACGGTCTTGACCAGACCGCCTAATGCGACCAACACTCAACTGTTCACCAAGGGTCAACTGGGATGGGCGGTCAGATGCTGGCCGCTCAACCCAACAGAAAGACAGGCAGCTATAACCTGGCCACCCAAGAGGGGATAGGCGGACCATCGGGCCACCCATACCATGTGCGGTCTATCATGTGGCCGCACAAGCCCCAAAACTCACGAAGATAAACGGTCCAAGGCTGGCCGCCCATACCATGAACGGCACCTGGTTTGACCGTCCAACCATGACGGTGAACAAACCATGGGGTTGGCCCAATCTTGGCCTTCCCACGCCCCATTCGTGCCGAGATGAAGGGGATACAGCCATGGACAAAGGATGGGGTGATGATATCAAGATAATCATCATTATTATTCAATCCACCTCCTAATGCCTCTCCTTTCTTCATCATGGTGTTGCTAGTGCACTCCGCCTCACTCTCACTATTGACATCTTCAGCCAAAATGGTAGGCATAAGATCATCATCATTATCATTCATGTGTTGAGGAGGTTGGTGTACTATTGAAGGAGGGTCATTGTAAGTAAACTGAGAATACACAATCTGAGATTCGAAGTAGTGGCCTGTGAAATCTCCCCTAGAATTGATATTACTGTTGAAGTTAGGGTGAGATGAGTTGGGCTAAGGTTGATTACACCTGAGTTGATCATGTACTTTTTGGGGTGAAAGTTTAGATGAATGGACTTGAATTGTTTGATCCATCCAAGGGAAATTTGGGTGATTGCTCCAGCCAAGATTATAATCATCAGAGAAGGTATCATACTTGAGCTGAGAGAATCCTAAGGCATATTGGACTTGAGCTCGGATGACTGGTGGGAGTCAGGTGATAGTAGGACACTCACTCACATGGTGAGTAAGACTGGCATAGAAATTGTAGGTTTCCTTAGAGGTTTGGGATAGACTTTCATATAGACGCGATGAGGGTTGGACAATGGCATTATCGTCTAGAGTCAAGCCCTACCCAATTTTCTATTTTACGATGTCTAGCCTGCATGACAGGTCCTACATATTGTTTATGAGATGAGATATGGGGCAAGATTCATCAAAATTTCACTCAAAGTTTCAAACAGATCATAAGCCTCATCTTCACTTTTGTTCATGAATGCCCCTCCACAATATATGTCCGCCATTTATCTATCATAATCAGATAGCCCCTCATAAAATGCATACATAACTTACCATTTGGGTAACCCATGATGTGGATATTGACATAACAAATCCTTCAGCCTTTCTCAAGATTCATGAATCTGCTCTCCCGGAGGCTGAGTAGAGCCTACAATCGCCCTTCTCATAATGTTGGTCCAGATTATGGGGCAAAATCTTTTCAAAAATTTCAATTGCATAACTTCCCAAGTCCTAATGATCTTTTCAAAACTCCTTAACCAACATTTTGCTTTATCTTTCAATGAGAACGAAAATAAGATCAACTTAAGGGCATCATCACTAAAGTTCTGGATTTTGACTAGATCATTTATTCATTACCAGCGACCAAGCTGCTTTCATATGGTCTTCAATCCGAGCCTCAGGTTTGCAGATCGAGGGTACTCAAGCCAGATCTGTGATTCTTAATTCCTTGTCACAGGTTCAGCCCAAATCCTTTTTTGGATTGCTCACTCTTGCTGTAATTAGTTTTGCTATGTGGGAAATATGGAATGCTAGAAATGCAGCAAAATATGAAGGGAGGTCTCTATCTAGATAGAGTATTCTTCATAAAATTCAAGCACAGGTCAAACAAATTTGTTCTATTGCTGACCTTAGGGAAGGAAATCCTAGTAGGATGAAAATTTTGATGAACTTTGGCATTGCTATTCCTGGCAATAAAAGACCGCACATCAAGATCATCAAATGGATGCCTCCTCCATGGCCTTTCCTAAAGCTGAATACTGATGGAGCTTGTAAGCGATCAGGTATCTCAGGCGGTGGTGGGGTCATTAGAGATTCAGTTGGGCATGTCATTCTTGCATTCTCTCATTTCTAGGGCTATTCCAACAGCCTCATAGCTGAAGTCAGAGCACTGGTTGATGGCATTAAATGTCTTCATACCGTCAGTTGCAGTCCAGCACTCATATAATGCGACTCCAAAATCATTATGCAGATCATCAATAGACAAGCTCAATGTCCATGGGCGATCCTCATCTATATTAGAGAAATAAGAAATCTTCTTTCTCAAATAAATTTCATTTCTCACATATTCAGAGAAGCCTCTTTAGCATGCTCCAACAAATGTAATTCTTTTTTCTCAAACAATGAGCTGCCTAGATACACTAAGGGTGTTGCTCATCTGGATAAGCTGGGTATGCCCAGCATTTGGTTGATGTAATTGCATATTCAACATTCTATATCTATAAAATTCACCTACTAGTGCTGGGATAGTGGAGTGGCTTTCTCCTTACCTTTGGTATGGGGTGCACTCTCCTAGCTAACACTAGGAAGGGTTTTCAAAAAAAAAAAAAGATAGAAGCAGCCACTACCTAGCATCCTTCCACTTGGACCCTCAGTGCCCGAAGGCATCATCCCGAGCGATCTAATTGCCCTTATCCCGGGTGGAAGGAGAGACCCGTCGAAACTTGGGGCGCACTTGGAGTAGTCGTCCCTTCCGATGCAACGCCCTCCAGATCGACTGGTCGCCCCTTGCCACCATCACACCTTGCCTCTGCTTAACAAAGGGTGAGTCATCAGCGAAAGGCTCAACCGACCGAGATAAGAAAGTAGGAAAGCTAAAGCTTAAAGTCCTTACCATCGGTTGGCAGCACTCGGTGGGGATACTGCTCTATGTTGGATAGAGTCATCAACTCAACGGTGCTTCGGTGACTCTCCTGAAGGATCCTAATTTTATCCTCCAGCTCTGAGGGGACCATCGACTATTTCAGAAGGAACACCAGATGGAAGTTTGGCTTGATAGGGAACCCCTAGTTTTGATTCCCCTTACTAGCACCGACCCAGAAAAATTTAGTCTTCCACCTGTTGTACGAAGAATCCCGAGGAGAGAGGGTCATATATCTCCTCCCCCTCCTCACCTGAAGATAGAAGAAGCCCTTACCAATGTGGGTCTACTCCTTCAACTTGAAGAAAATGTGGAAGAGGTCCAAAGAGGGATCGAAACCACGTAGGCGACAAAGGAAAATGAAAGAGAAGATGAAAGTGTAGGAATTAGAAACTAATTGGATCGGAGCCAGCTAGTAGAATTGCAACAATTCTGCAACGAAGGGATGGAGAGAAAGGTGAAAGCCACACTTCTAAGCCAGATGAAAGATGCAGAAGAGGCCCGAACAAGTATCAAGGCTCGACTCGTGAGGTTTGGCAAGGGAAAAGAAATACTACCATGATAGCTCGTAATAAGCCTCAATCTCCTTCACCTCGACCTCACCCAACTCACTGCACAAAGGATGGCTAGGCAACGAATCTCCTGCACCGTGCTCGGGCCTCCGAGCCTTAACCGCAGGATCGTGCTCCGCCATAGAGAAGAGCGAAGAGTGGGAGGAAGAAGAGGAAACTGTGGAATCTGAGAATACCGGAGGAGGAGGAAGCCGATGGACCACTGTCATCGTGGTCTCTACCAACTCTGTGAAGGCTTCAGTGATTCCTTGCTCCCTCAAGTTGCTGCCTACGAGACATTTACATTTTTATTCGAGTGACCTTGGTGGGATGCATCAGGACGTTTCAAAGGCTCGAGGAATGCGTCATCATTATCTCACCCTCAGGACAACCGCATTAAATGGCCCCTGCCGGCGACGACATTCCCCACTTGAGTGACCAACGCTACCCCATAGTATACCACTCTTTGAGCCCAAATTTTAGCTCGAGAGTAGGAGAGGGGAAAGTGAAGAGGGGTAAACCTGTAGCCCAAATTCACGCGCAGATCGGGACGATCGAACCAGGTTCAGATTGGCCCAACCAGGCCCACTCTGACCCAACCAGGCCAAGCTCCCCAAGTGGCGGCCCCACGAATGGGCCTACTTACTCTCAAGCCCAAACATGCTCGGATCATATCCTCCTAGGCGGCCCCCCTTGGCTCAGAAGTCTGAGTACGGTGGCTCGAGAGAGCCTAATTGGTGTCCAAGCATAACTGTCACAGTGCGGCCCTCTACGCTCGGTGGAAACCCAAGCGCCTCCCCTGGGAGCATCCTTCACTCAGATCCCCAACGGACAAGGCATATATCCCGACGGGGACCTCACTGATGCTCAGAGAAGGGAAATTCAAAGGGACAGGGAAGAAGAAAGAGTCCTACTCTGGGACATAACGCCCCCTAGTCCCTCTAGATACCTTGTCTCCAATGACAAGGGCTAGCAGTTATATAAGCCCTATGGAAGCCCTCCGGGAAGGTAAGGTGATCTTGAGTGCTCAACACCACACTGGCGGAGAGAGATCTCGTGCCCCTCAATTCTTCTCCTACTCTCATTCCACCTATGCTCTACCATCTCGCTGACTTAAGCATCGGAGGGTTTTCCCTGGGGTTCCAACCCTGGGCTCCTCTGATCCATTTCTTGCCTTGCAGATCTCTCATTCGTGGTGAGAACGATAAGATCGTACGGCTCCGAACCCCGCATGAGATCACCCCTCTTCATTACCCCTTCCATTTTGGTCATAATTTTGGCTACGACCAACATCTTCCACCTTCGTCTGCCCAATTTCTCCTTGATGGCCAGACAAAACAAGGTGTAATGGTTGCTACAAAAACTCATTGCTGGTGGGATTTTTTCCATCGCCGAGAGGCTAGCACTTTCAGGGTTTTGATGCCCGGACGTGTTCCTCGAGTAACGCCTGAGTACATAAAATGGTGGAATTCCCACACCAGCTTCTATAGGAATATGAAGGCTAGTTGTTGGGATGCACTTCTAAACTCATGCTCTTTCTATTATTTGAAATTATTCCTATATGCACTGACACTATAACTTGCTATATGCAGCTAGATCATGAGGGACGCATAGTGGAGCTCCAGGGACTCCTCCATACCATGATCCAGTAGAGGGATGAATACAAGGTGACGTTGGAGCTTCTGGTAAGCTTAACTAAACCCCGAACTTAATTTATGCTATGCAACTGACATTGACTTCTAAATGCAATGAGCCGAGGGAGTGCAGCGGGCGGGACCAGATGCTCCATCCTCATCTTCACAGCCAGCGGGAGGCAAGGCCGAGCGGGATGCCACTTTGCTCAGGCAGTGGCTCGGGCAGAGGAGGCGGAGGCCACTCTTGCAGAGGAGATAGGCAAAACTGAACTAAGTTTCCTCGGATTTAAATGCATTATGATGCAAATGCCTAATCATGATGTATGGAAATGTAGGCGAGAGAGCTAACGATAGCGTTGACCGAGGCAGAGCATGCCCGAGCAGAGGTGGAGCATTCCCAGGCAGTGCTTGAGCCATCCCGAGCGGAGATAGAGCGATTCTAGGCAGAGGTGGAGTGATCCCGAGTAGAGGCAGAGCGACTCCGGGCCGAGCTAGAGCAGGCGCGGGTCAGGACGGATCGACTCCATACTGGGACAGCGGACCTGGTGCGCTACCAGACAGAGGCGAGGGAGGCGCGGCGTCAGATCTTCAAGCTGAAGATCGAGCTGTGGACGATGGAGAAGGCCATGTGGATGGTAGGCCGAGGACCAGAGCGGAGTGCATCCTAGAGCGGGACACGGATGGGTGCACAGAGCGCTGCTCAGAGTGGCTCGGTGGCAGACTTCCTTACTAGTTCTTCTAGTCGATGGAGGAACGAGGAGACGGGGATGAGAGGAGGGCAGCATAGCCATGGGCCCGCCGGAGAAGAGGCATGAGGGCACCAGTGACAGCGACGGCCCGGGAGACAGATCGGCCGAGTGATTTTATTTTTTCTTTTCCCTAATGCACACTTGTACATATGACTTATATTAGTGAAATGAAATGGAAATCTTTTTGTTTATTTTTCTTTGGTTGGCTTGTTTTGTGCAAATGAATGTGGATGGATGAAGTGTGACAATGTGGATGAATGTGGTATGCAGACAGGGGGTCAGAGCCTATTCCTACCCGGCATGACTTAAAGTCAGGGGACATGCTGTCCGATTTAATTCATATACTCAACAAGCTTGTTACCTGTTTATTCATTCTTCTATGATAATAAATATGCACATTAGTACTTTTAATTGCCTTTTGAGGCCTCCTATCTTTGGCGTTTAATCAAGGGTTATCCTTCTTAGGAAGGGCGTAATTAACACCATAACCTTTAGGGTATGGCGGACTTCTCGTCCCAACCCGAATCCTACAATCGACTGACCAAGTCAGATCGAGCGCATGATAAATTATCACGATAGTGACTGGCACACCAAATTAATAAACAAATAACCCAGATGAAAGATAAATAATTTGATGAAAAAATAAAAAGAAAAAGATCGAATGAGATCGTTCCGCCAGTCGATCAGACCTGTAGAGTCTGTGTCCCATATCAAGTGCACTCACACTCTGAGGGACATTCGGGAGGCAATTGCGAAGGCTACCCGGGTACTGGCACTGAGGCCGAAGTAGCTAATCCCTCTACCGTTAACTCCTTTCGTGGCCTCAGGTGAGATCCTTCACTTAGTGTGTCATTTTGGCTTTCACATTTCCTGAGGTATGTGACTGAGACATTATGTGTCATTGTGTTTGTTGACATGCTCTACAGCGGAGAGAGATCTTCCCTCCACACGGACATCTTTCGAGAGCGGAGACGGGGGCCTTCAGCCTAGGCGGAAGCGCCCTCGCGTGGATGCTAAGGCAGCGGGTGCTGGCGAGTCCTCTCGGGGACCCGAGGCTAGTGACCACATCGAGGCAGAGCCAAATTTGAGTAAGAATCGCATTTGCCTATTTGTTCCTTGTTGGCTTAGCTATGACGATTGACTAACCCTATCTTGCTGGGTTTGTTTCTTGTAGCTCCATTGCTGGAGATTGGTGCAGTGGTGGCCTTCTCGCCTCCTCAGGAGGTGGACCCCTTGCCTAATGACGGGGTCGAGTACGAGATAGACATGTAGGGGTTCCTCCATGTAATGGACAAAGTTACCCCCAACATCGAGATGTTCCCCGACTTTGAGTTGTAGAAGGCTTCGGAGGGCGCTCGATTAGGTAAGG
The DNA here is from genome assembly GCA_024336825.1 of Amorphophallus titanum. Taxonomy (NCBI): domain Eukaryota; kingdom Viridiplantae; phylum Streptophyta; class Magnoliopsida; order Alismatales; family Araceae; genus Amorphophallus; species Amorphophallus titanum. The sequence continues at coordinate 23,370,459 of JANBPO010006859.1, forward strand.
GCTTCTGGCACTGGACATGTACTGGCTATGACTTTGCCTGTTTCTGAAGACTAACATAGCCCCTTAACCCTGGGAGCATTCGTGACAGTGCCAACTTCCTGCTGCTGCACCCTAAGGACTGAACCAGCCAGAGCATAGCAGCCCTACCACAGAAGCTGCTACAGCCACATCCTTGCTCCCCTTGGTGCGCCGCTTGGCCGGGGAATTCTTATACCAGTCCTCCTTCCAACCCAGTCGGCAGAGCTTCGTTCGGAGGTTGGGACTGCTCGTTCTGAATTTGCTCGCCTGGGTGCGCAGGTCAGTCCACAGAAATCCAGCCCTGATACCCTACTACTGTGTACCACCCTATCTCTCTGCTCTGACCTCTCCTGGAGGCCTTCCTGGTCGGAGATTGAAGGAGACTTGTAGACGGATGCATTGGCTTTGGTCCCGCTCCATTCCGACCCCGGGAGCATTCGTGACAGCGCCAACTTCTTGCTGCTGCGCCGTGAGGACTGAACCAGCCAGAGCAGAGCCACCTTGCCACAGAGTCAGCCACGGCCAGCGACGTCTCCGGGCCATTCCCCAAAAATTCTGGAGGCTTCCTGAACCAGATAGCGACGTATTTGCACTGGTTTCGACATCATCCGAGTTCGCCACAGACCATGGAGCCGTCAACAGCGACCGTTGGTCAGCCCATTCCTGAAGCTGGCAGAATCGACGGAGTGACCTCTTCGGCAACCTTGCAGTTTTCTTCCCCCACCCCGCCTGGCCGGCTTAACGCCCCTCCCTGTGTGGAGGTAGTATTTTGGTGTAATCCTTAAATTCCCCTCCCCTAGTCCAACCCCCCTGTGCAGGGAGTAGTGCTTGTATTGTTAATAGGGGAAGCGACATCGACGCAGTGTGCGGGGAACCACTCTTCCCCGCTCACCCACGTCTTCAAGCGGTGTTGGTTTCATCAAACCAACTAGGTGAACTCTAAACCTTGCTCCATAGTTAAATATTATTCATTTAATATCCGCAACGTTGCTCCGTTGACCAAGTGAGAGAGCGCCTGACCCCAGAGTACTCCACTCCCAAGTGGTCACCGTGGGCGTGTGAGAGAGGGACCCAGTGCCCCAATTGGCACCGGCCAGCCCCTTGAATCGTGGGCCACGTTCCTTGGGAGGGCCACCTTAGCCCTGCTGGCACTCTACCAGCCAGGGATCTGATCCATCACCTCTCCTCGGCATCGCCTATTGGAGAAACAAGGGGATATTTCTACATCCTGTTAAAGTTCATTTCCTTGTGTGCTTCATAGTTCAATCTTCATAAATCAATATCGTGTGGTCATTATATCTCCTTTGTATTTGTTAAACTCTGAATATTACTGTGTGTGTGGATGGAGCGGTGTCTTTGTGTGGTTTCAGTGTCTGGGGTGTGTTCCCCGACGTGTGTGTGTGTCTGTTGCGATGGCAGCATGTTGGGGCTTGTCCCCGTGTGTGTAATGCTGCAGAAGCAGTGAGTGTGGTTGGGGTTCATCCCCGTGTTGCTACATTTGTAGCGTGGAGTGAAGCCTCACCCGGTTAGGTGAGGGGTGGACGTACGGAGTCCGTCGTGGTCTCGAACTACCTTAAAAATCCTGTGCCATATGTGATTGCCTGTGTGATTGTCCTTGTCTTCTATCTCCATTCACAGGTTCACTAGGTAGGTTTTAATTCACTGCACTGTCACACACCGCTACCTCCGCTATCTGAGTTGAGCATAAGTTTATCCGTGTTGAGCGTAATTGCCTTGATTAGTCACATTGTTATTTCGAGTGAGATTGGAAAGCTTGAGAGAACCTTTAGATCTCACGTCTACTTAGGCTAATCAATGTTGCTAAGTTTAATTCCATTCTGTTAAGTCAAGAAAGTTTTTGAATTCTGTCATCTCGGCAAGGGGACAATTCAACCCCCCTTCTTGTCTGCCATCTCTCTGGGCCAACAATTGGTATCAGAGCCTCCTCTCTGATTTTTTAGTCGACCTTGCAGTCATAGAGAAAAGATCGTTTGCATGATTGCTAGTGTGAACTCCATTCATGTCTTTAATGGTTTTATTTATTCCTTATGGCTAGGAAAGTTTTATGTTTGGATTACAAGTCTTGAACTGAAACTTATGAACTTGATAACTCTTGGTCCTCATGTGTTACCTAAAAATGTGTTGAGATGGACCGATGAGGATAAGATAATGAACTCAGATAATTTGTTTACTTTGAATACTCTTAAGGCAGCAGTAAACATTAACAAATTTTCATTTATTTCTAAATGTAGGTCTGCCAAAGAGATTTGGGACGAGCTGAGCGAAGCCCAAAAGGAAAGCTGTAACAATGATGAGTGCCTCGTGGTGAACAGAGAAAATGAAGGCCCTCAGAAATATATGATGAACATAATGGCACATGCCGACGAACAATCCGAACCTTGAATAAAAGTAGAGGGGCAAGGAATGCCCCCATCACCCCAACTCGGGGCTATGTAAAGGGAAACCTAGGGTTCAACCTTTCCATCCATGTTTTCAAGCCAAGAGCACTTTTGTGAGAGGGAGAGCTAGGTATAAGGTTTCAGTAATTGAGGGGCATTCGCTTGCTGGGGTCATGCCAGACGTTCATCGCCGGGGATGGGACGCCCTTATGTCCGTGTTCCACTCTTGCAATTAGTGATGAGAGAAGATGAAGGAGGGTTGCTTGTCGTTGGTGCAGGCTTGTTGGGGAGGCTGACATGAAGAAGGTGTCACTGTCGGAGCGAGAGGCTAAGTGCACTAGAGAGGCAGCTGAAATCTGAAGCTAATTGCGGAGAGTGCCCGCAGAGAAGGGCTAAGAAGTTGCATAACAAGGGAGACTCCCTTGAAGATGCGCAGAGGAGGTACGGGGCTATTGCTTACGCTGTCTTCTTCAAGGACTCGGAGAGTTCATGGGAGAATGTATATGAAGTGAGGAGGGTAACATAAATGATGGGGCACCTCTTAGGATAGAGTGTCCACTGGCATCCCTCCTAGTTTTGGTCCCTCATCCTCAGCTTCTCTCAAGTCGATCCATAGCGATTTTTTTGTAACTATGGCTTTTCTCGGCAAAGGAGAAGATGCAGGTCATGCGGAAAATCCGCTTTGCCCCAATACATAGGATGGAAGGGTACATTTGGAAAGGTAGACGATAAAGGTGGCCTTTCAAGATTTCTTCACAAAGCATTCGAGGTCGGCCTTAAGTGTTTCATGACTGACTCAAGACTTGGCCTGAGTAATCGACCTTTTCCTTTATCAAGTGTTTTATGAGCGAGTAAAGCTCGATCCATTTGTAGTGTTTCCATATATATGAAAAAAATATTTCGAGGTCCATCTATGTGTTTGATAGTTTGTGCCTTCTATCTATACTTGTTACTCTTGTAAGCTTAGGGTAGAAATTATTGTGTTCAAAGGCCGTGGGTAGTTGAAACCTGATGCGCTCGACACCCGTCGTTTAAAAATATTGTGCTACACACAATTTTAAAATTTATATAACTGCACTCACTCACTTAAATAGATTTCCAAAGCCGAAGGTTGCTGCTAAGACCACGACAAAAGCTGCTGGCTCGAGGAAGGGCCGAACGACAAGGACTACCCCCGTAGTCGTGTCATGCCTCGTCCACCACGAGGTGAAGAGGAATGCCGCCCCAGCCACCGCCAGGAGAGGAAGGGGAGCTGACAGAAGAGGCCGGTTCATTGCTGCGAACCGCCGATTATCAAACTCCGGGAAGACCATGCTGGTCGGGAGTGTTAGGGTTAACTTTGACGGTCACCCAAGAGACATCAGGCCGGACGTGACCGTCCCGGTGATCCAGACCGCCAACAAATTCCAAGTGCTGGCCACCAGGAGGGCCGAAATGGAGATGAAAGAAAGAGAGCCGTTGACACCCAGGCCGACTAGATTCAAGCAGGTCTGGAGGCCGAAGAAGATTCAGAGCTGGGTTCCAGCTCAAGCCGAAGATGTTGCTGCTGTCCACCTCAGAGCAGGGGGCAGAAGGGATGATATGAGGCAAGAAAGAAATGTTGCTGTTGCCCGCCTCAGAGCAGGGGGTAGAAGGGATGATAGGAGGCAACAAAGAAATGTTGATGTCGGCGCCTCAGAGCAGGGGACAGAAAAGATGGGAAGAGACAGAAAAAAGATGCTGCTATTGCCCGCCTCGGAGTAGGGGGCAAGAGATGGAAAAGAAAATAATATGTTGCCATTGACTACCCACGGGTCGGAAGGATGGATGGCCGACCAAGGGGGATGCTTACTGCTGCTGATCACTATGCAGATGGGAGCGAAAGATTTGAAAAGAAAGAAGAAATGAGAACAAGAGATCCTGTCTCGCTGCTGCACAAAAGAGACCCAGGGCCTGTGTCAGACAGGCCGATATCTTCAGATATTCAAAAGCTGAATATGCGGCTACCCACATGTCAAGGTTGGCTTATCAACCGAAGATTGAAGAAAGATTGTCGCCCCGATCAGAGCTGCAAGGGCACAATCAAGAAAAAATGAATCGGGTAATTCAGGACTATTCCATTACCTGGGAAATTCCTCTCTGGGGCAGAGAAGATTATCTCATGCCATGGGCACCTTACATGAATAAGGAAAAGAAGCTTTACAAGAAGCAATGTTTGGACTCTCCTCTTCTGACTCCAATGACCATGAAGAAGGCCGCAGGGCCGTATGCAAATAGGGCTGGCAGCTTGAGAAAGCATATTGAGGCCAAGCTCCGTGGGGACAAAAGGAATGAACTTGACAATCCCGGTGGGGTAGATGAGTCAAGTTTGAAGGCCAAAAAGGCGAGATGGGTTGACAGCCCGAAAGGGCCTGCAGAGGCCAATCCTGACAGGGCAAAGATAGGTTTGACAGCCCTGGTGGGACGTGAGAGTCAAACTCGAAAGCCAGAGGGCGAGATGGGTTGGAAGCCCACGAGGGAATGCTGAGGCCAAACCCAGGAATGTAAAATAAGCCGAAAGGCATGATGGGTTGGCAGCCCGAGAGGGCATGCTGAGACCAAACCCAGAAGAGATAAAATGTGCCGAAAGACGTGATGGGTTGGCAGCCCGAGAGGGCATACTGAGGCCAAACCCAGGAGGGTAAAAATGAGCCGAAAGGCATGATGGGTTGGTAGTCCGAGAGAACATGCTGAGACCAATCCCATGAAGGTAAAATATGCCGAAAGGCGAAGTAGGTTGACAGCCCGAGAGGGCGTACTGAGGCCAAACCCAGGCGGGTAAAATGAACCGAATGGCATGATGGGTTGGCAGCCCGAGAGAGCATGCTGAGACCAATCCCATGAAGGTAATGTGCCGAACGGCGAAGTAGGTTGGCAGCCCGAGAGGGCATACTGAGGCCAAACGCAGGAGGGTAAAATGAGCTGGAAGGCATGATGGATTGGTAGCCTGAGAGAGCATGCTGAGACCAATCCCATGAAGGTAAAATGTGTCGAAAGGCGAAGTAGGTTGGCAACCCGAGAGGGCGTACTGAGGCCAAACCCAAGACGGTAAAATGAGCCGGAAGGCATGATGGGTAGCCCAAGAGAGCATGCTGAGACCAATCCCAGAGACAAAGATAGGTTTGACAGCTCTCGTGGGACGCGAGAGTCAAACCCGAAAGTCGATAGGCAAAAGATGGGTTGGCAACCCGAGAGGGACGTGGTGAGGCCGAACCCAAGAAGGTAAGATGAGCCGACAGGCATGATGGGTTGGTAGCCCTAGAGGGCATGCTGAGACCAAACCCAAAAGGGGCGAAAACGGATTTGACAATCCCAGTAGGACGTAAGGGTCAAATCCGAAAGCCAATGGGCAAAGGATGGGTTGGCTGCCCGAAAGGGGGACTACCACGGACCCTATGAGGAAATGCCAGGACTTCATAAAAATGTTCAAGGATTTTGTCCCATGAGAAAATCTGCATGGGGTATGTGTGGTCGTGCAAGAACATTGTTTCAGCGAGAAACCTGCACGGGGTATGAAGTCCACGGACTTTATGTAAACATGCAAAGGCTTATTTCAGTGAAATACCTGCACGGGGTTTCGTTTGCACGGACTCCATGAAGGAATAAAAACAGTCTGTGTCAATGGAAAACTTGCACGGGATAACATGTCCACGGAGTTTATAAAACGTGCAAGGATTTTGTCTCAAAGAAAAGAATCTGCACGAGGTTTCATCTCCACGGACTTAGTGTGAACGTGCAGGGACATTGAAACCTTGAAGAAGTATGCACGGGGTTTAGACTCCATGGGGTTTATAAAACGTGCACGGACTTGAAGACTAGAAGGACTGTGCACGGGGTATCATGTGCACGGACATGAAATGCTCGGGGTTTCAAGTGCACGGACATGAAATGTGCACTGGGTATCATGTGCACGGACCTTGCAAAGGTTTGTGCAGACTTCAGATACTAAGTCTGCATGGACTTAGTTTCAAGAAAAAGTGTACAGACTTCATTGCTGAAAAATTGCACGGGCTTTGTTGAAAAACATGCACGGGCTTTGTTGAAAACATGCACGGGCTTTGTTGAAAAACATGTACGGGCTTTGTTGAAAACATGCACGGGCTTTGTTGACTTAAGATATGCATGGACTCTGATAAGGAAAAATCTGCACGGACTTGGAGAAAACATGCACGGACTCTTATGAGAAAAATCTGCACGGACTTGAAAGTTCGCACGGACTTTACATAACACTGATGCACAATGTGCAAGGGCTTTGTGAAGTGAAGATAAAACATACACGGGGTTGAAGTATACATGGACATTGAAATACACGGACTATGCATGGACTTAGGTTCAACACAAAATGCACGGCTTTACAGAAACGTGCATGGACTACAAAGTTTGCACGGACTTTGACTTAAGATAAAGACAAGTATGCATGAATGCAAAAAATTGCACGAACTTTCCAATGCATGAACTTCAAATGCGAATGCTCGTGCTCTGGTCTTTCAACCAGGAGAAAGATGCACGGAGTTAATTCTAACAGAGAACGTTGTCAGAGGAGCTGACCTGATGGTCGTAATGGTTTTCTGGTGCTGGATGGTGGAATTCCCAGTTGGTTGGTGAGAGTTGTGCTTTGGCTAAGTTTCAACGTCTTGTATCGTGCATTCGGATTGGTTGGCCTTCTCTCGTGTGCCATGAAGTTCGTGGAAGGCATGCTCTTTGTTTTGGCAATATGGTTGCTTGTGCAAAGAGATGCCTATTTCCCTTAAGGCAAAAGGGTGTGTTGGCGTTATTCCGGAAGGATGAGTACCCTCTACATTTGTTGGAATCTATGCTTTGGGATCGAGGTGTTTGAGCTTCCCTCCCCCTATTTTTCAGAGTTAGCCAGCCGAGTTGAGGATTGTCGGGATGTCAGATCCTGAGCTGTGGAGATGCATGTGCGTGTTGTGTTGAGTGGCGTAGTGGAAGCATGGTGGGCTCATAACCCACAAGTTAAGGATCATAGGGTCGGAAGATTTTGACATGCTAAGAGGATTGCTTCGTTGGTGGGAGTTTGTCTCTGGCTATATGAGCCATGTTGATTGTCGTGCCATTGCTTGATGCATTGTGAGTGTTGGCACTGACAGGATAGAGAGTTGGGGAAATATGACAGTGAGCATGCTGCCTAAGTTCCATGTTCCCGTAATGGAAGCTGTGTCCTCGAGATGGAATTGTGATCCCAACGATATGATCCTCGAAAGATGATTATGGATCACTGTTGGTGGCTTAGCAGCTGGGTGAGAGCTGATGCTTGTTTGTCCGCAGAGCATGAAATTTCATTGGTGGCCGTTTCATGGCATGGGTCATGTGTCCTTGCTTTGAGAGACAATAGCGATGATGCCATGATTGGAGGAGCCAAACTTGTGTTCCTTTGTGCACTATGTTCGCCCTAAGAATCGGTGTGCCTTGGGATTCAGAGCACTGTGACTTAGCTAATGATCGTGGTCTGGCAGTGTTCTTCAGAATTGTGTTGTTGAACGCTTGAGGTTGGCTGGAGCTTGGAGAGCATTGCCAACTCCGTGTGTTGTTCTTCCCTGTTCTTTATGGTTTCCTCAAATTTTGAGGATGAAATTTCTTGAAGGAGGGGAGGACTATAACACCCTGGATTCTCGAATTCGTTTTCAGAGTGCTTTTATGGGCCCCGAGTGGAGTTTGACCTCTCACCTTGGTTTGCCCCCTCCCAGACCCCCTAACAGCCAAGGGTTGCCTCCACACCCTTCCCCTCCCTTTCCCCTCATGTTTACCTCATTTCCCACCTCCCATCCTCAACCTACACTTCCCAGGTAGCAGAGCACCAGCAACTTGCAAAGCTGACCATGGCTTCATCCCGACGTTACTGGGAGCTCAAGAGGCACCGTCGAAAGCGGCTCCATGTCTTCTTCGTAGCGGAGGTGGTCCTGACCCTGTATGAGTTTGTGACTGCTAAGGATAGTCATTCTTCACCGACTGTGTAGGATAGGTCTAGTCAGCAACCTAAAGCAACTTCCAGAAGCTCCCACTATCACAACCTAGTGATTCTTAGGCTACACTTGGCTGAGAGCTTCAGCGACAAGTCCTCTTCCATTACCAAGAAGTGGCACACCGTTTGGCATCCGGAGCAGTGATTTCTCATTTTTCTCCCTCGGGTGTGCTGTTCTGTTCACTCTGGGACTAAACAGACACCCGATCACTGTTCGGACTACTCTGCTCTGCTCTGACCTCCTATGGCATTCCTGGAAGTCTCGTTTCGAAGAGGACTCGACAAAGGATCCAATGACTCCAGCCACACTTGATTCAGATTCAGGAGCACTCGTTGCAGCCTCGACTTCCTGCTGCTGTGGTACTGTAACAGATAGAACCAGAAAGTGGGGACCCTGTTTGTGGCTCTTCCCCGATTGGCACCGCCAACTTGGGAATTCCCCAAATATTATGCATCATCCTAATTCAGTGTCAAAGAGTTTGCCACTAGTCTCGTCAAAAATTGAGTTCGGGAGTGGTCGCAGCGGCGTCGACAATGACCGCCTATCTCCCATTTTAGAGTGGGAACAGAACCGGCATCCTTTGCTTAGTTCGCTTCTATTTCATTTTTCCCTCCCCGCTTGGCCGGCTTACCGTCCCTCCCTACGGGAGGTAGTATTTGAATGTAACTTTGACTTTCCTTCTCCAAGTTCAACCCCCTTGCATGGGGCGTAGTGATGTAAAACCTTGAATAGCTCGAAGCTACACTGGCACGGCGTGTGGGGAACCTACGCTTCCCCACTCGCCCTCGTCTTCGAACGGGACCGGTTTCTTCAAACCGGTCGAGTAAGTTCTCTACCCTCACTCTCCTTATGAATGTGTGTAATTTTATCTTTGTGCAAATATATATGACTCATAGTTGTCATCATCAAAAAGGGAGAGATTGTTAGAACCCTAATTTTGATAATGGCAAGCTACGAATCATGTTGAAACTGAAATGCATAAGTACCTTCACAATGAATAAGCCATATTTTTGTCTAAGTGCCAAAACAAAGGTCAACGCACATGTAGGCACTTAGTCACTAAGGCCGATGCATATTCAGGACTCAAACAGCTAAGGTCAACACACATTCCTTTGATCTTCTCATCAAGTCCGTGCATGTTTTGGTCTTAAGCGTCAAAGGTCGATGCATATTTCCACATGGTTTAACAAAGGTCGTCGCATGTTTTTTCATGTAGTAATAAAGGTCGATGCACATATGCCGCTGGCCTTAGGAAGGTCGATGCATGTTTACTATAGTGCACATAAAGGTTGATGCATGTTTACTATAGCACATGTAAAGGTCGATACATGTTCACTGAGTTACAAATAAAGGTCGATGCATGTTTTGCCTTAAACACACTAAGGTCGATGCATGTTTTGTCATAGCCATATTAAGGTCGAAGCATATTTTGCATCCTATCTTCTAAGGTCTCTACACATTCGCATTGAGCATATAGAAGGTCTGTGCACATGTCCCTTGTGCAAAGCAAGGTCGATGCATATTGTGTCCTGTGCAACGCAAGGTCTACGCACATGCATTGTCCAAATCGGTGCACATTTACATCTTGCCTCATATAAGTCTGAGCATGTATGCTAGCTTGCAATTGCAAGTCTGAGCAAATGTGCTAGTATGCAATAAAAGGTCAGAGCACCTTTACTGTAGAAGTCGAAGCACTTTATGTGTCATGCTTTCTAAGGTCAAAGAACATTCTGCATCATGCATAATAAGGTCAGTGCACATTCGTGCATGATGTCAATCAAGGTTGGTGTACATTCTCATTTAGACACACTAAGGTTAGTGTACATTTTTATTACACCATTTAGAGTCTGAGCACATGTACCATCTAGAGTCTGAGCACATTTGTGCTTTTGCACATGCATAGCATTCCGGGTCTGTGCACTTGATCAAGTCTATGCATATTCTGGTCTATACATGCATTCTGGTCGAAGCATATCTTTCACCATTGCAACTAGGGTTTATGCATCTTAGTCAGCTCTATCACATATGTCATGACTCAAGTCTCATAAATCAATGCATATTGAATATTCATCTACACTGACAAAGTGTTTGACAAAATGTCGTATATTCTGTTAATAGGGAATAAAGTATGAAAAGACTTAAGCAATCAGGATCGAACACTTGGGTGGCACAAAGGTGAATTTTATCTCCTGCTCGTGGAAATAAGTGGCACGTGTTCCCAAGATAATTAGTGGCACATGATCCAAGGTGATTCTCCAATCAGATCTATTTGACTCATGGGCCGCGCGCTTCTATCATCTGACACGTGGAAAGAGCATCTGCATCTCCTGACACGTGGACTTCCAACGAAGCTTACTTTTCCAGATTCCTTGGGCAGGAACGAGCTTTCCACAGGCCCAATCCTTTCGCGAGGCTATAAATAAGAGGCTAGACCGCTCAAGAAAAGGATGAAGAAATCAAGAGAAAAAGAGTAGAGCTAGAGCTCGAGAGAGAAAAGAGTCAGAGAGAAGATTGAGAGATAGAGCCTGCGGTGAAGGTCAGAGAGGAAAATAGAGTACCGTAGATTTGAGAGTTGGTTAGAGTAAGAAGAGAGGTTGAGGGTGAATCTTCTGTACTAACATCTGGATCAAATACAAAGTCACTTTGCTCGATTGAAGAGCTATATTTTTATTTCAGTTCTTATTCTTCTTCATTTCGTGCTTTTTATTCTATATCTCTTGTAGGCTGTGTATTCGCGGCAAGGAAGTAATCCTTGGTAGCAAGCTGTGAGGCTCAGCAGAGCAAGCTGTGAGGCTTAACAGACTGGGATTAATTCCCCAAAGCTGTAGATCAACAGTTGTAAGGATTATATCCCCGAAGCTGTGGATCAGCGTACTCAAGCTGTGTGGCAGCAGTAAGCCTTACTCAATTGAGTAAGGGGTGGATGTAGATCTCTAGATAGAGATCAAACCACCTAAAAACTCTTGTCTCGTGTGTGATTGATATTTACTCTTGTGCATTTCATATTTCACTCTACTTGCTGTTTAGATGAATGTCTAGGAGCGTTTAAGAGTAGCTTGATTTCAATTGCTTAATTCTACTATATCTGCTTAAGTCTTCCATCCAGTAGGTATATCAAAAGGCGTGGTTGGAAGGATAGGTTATGCTTATCTAGAATTCCACCTCTTGCGTGAGGCTAGCCTCCGCCATCGTCCCGTACCGGGATATTTAGCTATTTATTAGTTGCAATCATTTGCTAAGAATCTGATATGGGATGATGACACGGACTCGCCACTGACTTGATGCGAACCTGGGACCAAGAGACACAAGCTCATAGACGTCCCTAAGTGAGGGAAGCATGCAGATGTGAGTGGTTGAGAAACTGACAATGAGTCTCGGGTATCAATTTTTCCACGTGCTTGGATCGAGTCAAGGGACGGGTCACACTCCCTCGCTCTCGCAGTGGTGATTAAAATTGAAGCGAGCTAATTACCCTAACAAATGCAAGTAGTGGCATATAGAAATATACGAAGTAAGCAAAATGCCACGTGAGGGGGTGGAAATGATACCTCCATGCTCCGGGCGTGGGGAAGGTGACCTCGGCCAAGACTCGTACTCCTGATATAAACAATTATTAATAATTTACAGAAATGAATTTCACTGCCCACTCTACATAGGGAGGTAAAGGGCTACAATGGCGACCCGGGAGTAACAAGCTCGAGTTGACGGGCAGCGATTTGGGCAGCTCCGGTGGTCACGCCTACCGACAATCGTGGGGTCCACGTCCTGGTCGGTGGGCCGATCGGGCCGAGAGTGGTACCACTACAATGGGGACTTCTGGAGGAACGATCCCGAGGAGGGGGATGCGCTAGTTCACCTTGTGGGAGGCGAGGCGACGGACCTGGGGGTCGTTGCTGCTTGCTGTCCATGGACCTGCTCTGTAGTTTCAGAACTACGCGACTCGGTGAAAATAATTACTGCGATCAGCTCTGATGTCAGATCGATGCGAAACCAGCGCCGTTGCGAATCTCCCTTGCAGATCTATGACTGCCTGCTACTATAGGAATTTTCCTATCTCTATATTTACCGTGGTTGAATTTAGAATAGGCTGACTCAGAGGTTCAGAATAGGCAGGACAGATTTAGATATGCTTGAGAATGAGGTTTGACCAGAGAGAAAATGGTGGATCTAGATGCTGAAGATTTTACGAAAGATATAAGGGGATGTGAGGATGACGAAATTCACATGTTAGAAGTCCTGCTAATCTTCAAGGACCAAGGAAACTTGGGTAATGTTTATCTCGAAGTTGGTGACCATGGCGAGAAAGGGAATAACGTGATAAAGGAAAATAAGGGAGTTCATGTTGCCTCGAGGGTATTTTCTTTTATATCCGTATGCCTCTCACAGCAACACCGTACACTCGTCCTTTACGAAAAGTCGAGAGGGGTCAACTTGCACGAGAGGTTTGCAGGAGTTAGTGAATGATGATAATGGCCTACGAGAGCTAGGTGGAAAATGGGGGTTGCCCCCGGACCTGGGAAGGGGTCCACAATTGGTGGAAGTATCTTCGCCGTACGGAACCTTGCCATTAGGGAATGTGTTGCTTTAGGCACATCTCCCGAATATGCTGAGGCAAGTCGTCCATTACTGGGACTGGTTTAGGGGTATCATCGACTCATCTAGACCAACCGAAGTCATCTTTTGGTGGGGCTTAAGGGGCCATGTCCCCCTTGTAGAAGACAATGGGCTTGTCCCTGTTAGCCTTCTTCTTGCGCCTGGGGCGAACTCCCCCCCAGGGTGAGCCGTTGCCGTGGGAGGTGGCCCCGAAGGCCCTCTGTCATTGCTCGACATTGTCCTTTGATGGACTTAATGCTTCGGGGTGCTGGGATCGGCCCGTGGGGGTCAATTTTTCGGTGTGGTTGTAGCCGTTCGCAAGGTGTTCAGAAAATTTTTTGACACACTTCGGGTTGTCGAACGGCTAGGGTAGCTAACTGGTGGGCCTTAGATTTGGCCCTGAGCTATGGGTGAGAGCTTGTAGGAGCTAAGGGAAGGCCTCTCGGGTGTGTGGGCCCAACCTTCATGGGTTGTGTCATGTTTCATGGCGGGTTGACAGGGCAGCCCTTGGTTGGCCCGGGTGCTGAAGATAAACGGCTCAAGGCCGTATGTTTGAGGGTCGGGGGTGGCCCCAACTTGTTGGAGAGTTGCCGTAGGATACGGCTGTTGACACCCATTTTTTGCCAATGAGTCGGGTCATTTCCCTTACTGTTATTCATTGATGCCCCGAGTCATCCATCACTTATTGGTTCGTCCCCGAGCACGATTTCGGGCTTATTTTGTAAGCACCGCCCTCCTTGGCTATGATTCAAGCAATAATCTTCGCCGAAGTACAGGCGCCGTCACCAGGCCGCCCGCCCAGCGCCCATGGCTCACACTCCTGTTGCCACCATCGGCACGCAATCATCGGCTGCCCTCCCTAACCAAGAGTGGGAAGGGATCGAGCGAGCCATGAGAAACTGTCTCCGCGGCCCGGGGAGCACTCATTTGGGTTATCAAAGACTGTCGGGGGCAGTGGCCTCCGCTTTCTAGGGAGAAGAAGAGACCCGACTAGTGCCTAGCGCAGAGTCGAGGAACCAGTCAGAGGAGCTACGCCAGTCCCCTCTGCGGGAGGAAACGCCGCCCCGACAATCAATTTTTGATAGATTGGTGTTCCCGAATAGGCCGTCAAGGATGATGGCAAAGAGGAATAGGAACTGGAGGGTTTGCACCTGCAACATGGCGGGAGTCTCTGGCCGATATGGGGCTCTACCCACCGACCCCGAAGAGGTAGCCAGACTCACCGTCAGACCCCGTCCCCTCACTAGAAGAGGGAGAGCAACAGGCGAGATAGCACTGGTGGGGGCCGAAGAGACCCCTCATGAAGAACCCTCTATGGCCCTGGCTGGCAATGTTATCACCACCGGAGGCACTAGTGGCAGGCCCTCCACATCAACTAAGGACGCACCTGTCGAAGAAGTAGGGGGCATTCCTAGTCTCCCTACGAATGATCTCGCAATCCTGCACATGATACAACAATACGAGTGGGAGATCAAGCTGCTGAAGAGACAACTGAACGAGAGGAATGCACAACCCTCAACGTCTGGGCAGATCGAAGTTTTACTCGAAGCGCCCAGGGGCAACGGGCAGTCTTCAGAAGTACCTCTACAAGGAGCAGCACCTTCACCAGTACCCGACTACACCAAGGGCACACCCCTGCAGCAAGCACAATATACAGCACCAGCCCAGTTCCCGATTCTGTCTCCCCAAGGGTCTGCTCTGGCCCCGTAGGTGAAGGTGACGGTGCTGACTACTCCAGGGGCACAGCCTGCCCACTCTTACCCAAACCCGGTGGACCCAACAGCGGCCAGCCGGTTGATGCTCGAACAAATGATTGATATGAAGCTGGCAGAGAGGGGCGACGTCGATCAAACCCCCTTTGATATTTACCGAGTACCCTACCCGGCTCATTACGCCGCCAAGAAATTACCGGTTGGCATCACCTAGTCCTTGTTTGTGGTACTTTGGTTACTGTGTGTATGTTTGAGACTCGCGCCTGGGGCGTCGTAGCTCCACACTTATGACGCGGTGTAAGACGTCAGTGGACACTTCCGGTCATTCTTCTAGTGGGAGGTGCTCCTGTCTACCGGCAGGTGTTGACTCGAGTTTTGACCGACCGAGGATCAGTAGTACGGTACCGTTAGAGTAGACGGTTCTTCTGTTTATTTATCCCAGTCGTTGGTTCCACCGTACTCCCGTTAGCTAGCGTAGCTTTACTGCTTTGTAGGAGTAGATTTACTACTGTTGCACTGGGTTTTTCCATGCGAGGTAGGCTTCGAGGGATCCCTACTGAGCCTTCATTTTGGAGGCTCATCCCCTGTGTGTTTTCACTGTGTTTCAGGCGAGGCCGGCACTTCAGGAGGTGCGGCAGGCGTCCAGCGCGGTTTCAGTAGCTGAGGTTAGTTCCAGTTGCCAGAGCCGGGGTATGCCCGTGTACTTGTACTTTCCTTTCAGTTGACTGTACTTTATTTGGACATTAGATGCACTAGACCTTGTAGTAGTTTATTTATTTATTTAATTTTTATATTATTATATTATTATATATTGTGCCATCTCTGTAGTTACTTTAGCTTCTTACACACCCTCACACCATCCCTTTTTCCCTTCCGAGTCTTCGAACTCATGGGAGGCGGGCCGAGGGTTGAGACGCGTCGGTTCCTTTCCAGTACTCAGATCCCGGGTCGCCACAGCTGGTATCAGAGCGAGGTTGTGAAGGTGTATAAGGATCTGAAATGACTGCTGTGGTCCAGAAGGTCCACGAATGTCCTATATAGTCGGCGACTGGCTTAGGGTCCGTGTGTTTTATTGAATCATGATTATTTTGATGCCAGGTGTGTTATGACGCCGCGAAGGAGGACTCGTTCTCAGCAGGGGGAGTCAAACAGTGGTCCAGAGGAGCAGAGCAGAGCCACGATTCCGGAGGGTGTAGCTGGAGGCGCGCGAGCTCCAGGGATGGACGATTTCTTCCGAGGCATGTTTAATTATGTCCTCCAGCAGCGGCAGCAGGTGGACCAGTAGCAGAGAGGTGATGCTGGCGAGGGTTCGTCTTCTCGAGGTGGTCCCGGTCGGGTGTTGAAGGAGTTCTTGCAGTTTCGTGGACACGAAAAATCACTCACGCACCCATTGCGAGTAACACGGAGTAACAGGTGACTCGAGGCCACCGAACTCTGAATGGTCCGCTAGACCCACTAAACGCACGGTCCTTGAGTCACAAGACTCGAGGTCAAGACCATTGCACGCGACAGCATGACGCCGTCAATCTGGCCTAATCCCTAGGTCCAAAGCCACGAAGTGATGGCTCACGTGGTAGTTCACGACTGCCAAGACTCTTCCCTCGAAGAAGGAACTAAGAAAGCCACCAGCTCCATGCTGGTAAATGGGACTCTCGGTCCACGGGCCACGGACATGGCCCACGCAGAAAACATGAAAGCACGGTTCCCAAGGTATCTCACAAGTCGCAAAGTTGATTCCCAACCTCAGGGAACCGCGAGGAACCTCCAGCCCCAGGCTGGATGACTGGACTTGTAGTCCAAGGCCTTACACACGGCCCCCCTCGGAAACCACCTTCCAAAGAAACACGCGACGTGCAGGGGAGCCCCACCGCACCCACACTGATACATGGCGACTCGATCGAGCGTAACACAAAAGCCCGGAACACATGGGGTCTCCCGGACCCACCACACCTATGGGCACGCTAATTGAGGTAACACGGCACCTCCAGACATCCCCGAAACACAGTCACGGAACCCACGGGATGTTCGGAACACTTGCGAGACCGAAGGTCGACCGCCGAGTCACAACCGGGTCGACCGGAGGTCTACATAACACAACCGGGGCACGAGAGGGTTGCCCAGACCCTCAACCCCATGGGAACACTATTCAAGATAAAACGACACCTCCGAACCCCCAAAACACGGTCACGGTACTCACGGCGTGTCCGAGACACTCACGGGCCAAGGGAGGCATGATTAGCCGTAGACTACCCACTCTGGGCCGTCCAACGGGGCACCCTTCTGAACGCGTCGGCCTTGCCTAGCGCGTTCAGAACGCGTTGCACTCCCCCAGCCCGTTCTGATCAGAACACGCTGGCCGCCTGTGGCACGTTCATATAAAACGCGCCACCGGCCTGTAGCGCGTTCAGAACAGAACGCGCTACCCTCCTATAGCGCGATCAGAACACGCTATAAACCTATAGCGCGATCAGAACCGCCTTACTGCTCATCTTCCCCGATGAACGCGCTTGAATCAGGTGATGTCCTGAGATCGGGATGGAAGAAGGGCCTAGGGCGAGGCCTAGAATCGTGAGAGGAGGGATAATCCGGAGACTCCGGATGAAGAGGAGAAGAGGAAGAGGGGTTTACGGATCTAAGAAGAGAGAAGAAGATGATGAAAACAGGATCAGATGGAGGGAGGTACACCACCCAAGGGTGGGAGCTGAGTAGAAGGAAAGATGAATGGAAGGACGGAGAAAGAGAAGTGGACCCCTGAGTGTACCACTTGCGGCCCTTGTACTTGTGCTGCCGCCTCTTCTTGGCAGAAACATCTTAGAAACGGGCCTAGACCCTTGGGCTTCTTATCTTGAAATACCTTTTCAAATAACGGGCCCACCAGACAAATGACATAGCCCGATTATGAACATGCATCCTCATTGAGGCAGTTGGCCTTAGACACCCGGTGCCAACCATTGGCGGACATTCTTGAACAAGTGACTCCTTAGAAGGATGGACATTATAAAACCATGAAGTTTTGTCTCTTGGCACAAGCAACATGAGATTCGACAACTCCACTCGACGATCAGGCGCGAAGCATAGCTCCCTTGATAGAAGAGACAGATTAAGTTGAGGGAGATCAATGCGTAGCATTGACATGGCCAGCATGCTAATAAACTGAGGGAGGTTGCATAAAATGTGCAGAATGTCCTTGGAGAATTCTGGAGATATGGCCAATTGTCCCTTGAATATGAAATTCATAATCTGCTTGGCGGCCGTACGAGTTAGCATAATTTGGGTAGAGAACCCTTCTTGGCCAGTGAACCGAACAGCAATGGAGTGAGAGGTAATAACAGCATCAAGAGTGAATCCTCCGGCGAGCAAAGAGATTGCCACTAGCCTCACTTTAGTAGAAATTGACACTAGTGCAAGGGAACTCTTCTTAGCAACTATCTCTAATGTAGGCTCATTATCCCCAAAATAGACAGGGAGCAGGACCCAAAGTGGAATGCGGCAAATGACATGTTGAATCTTGAAATGCACAATTGAAACCTGGCTCGGCTCATCATCTCCCTGGGGACCAGACCCGAGAGGCACCAAAGGCAGCGCACACCCGCTTCGTGGGGTGGAAAGAGATGGGGAAGGAGTAGAGGTAGAAGGTTTGGATGGCATGGAGGCTTCAACAGCAAGTGCCCCACGCTGGACATCTGTGACGGCCAGAGGCGGTGGCGGATGGTCGTGCGCTTTAATATGCGCCTTTGTGCTGTGTCCGCTGAGGGACTCACATTCGGGGCGTAACTCCTGTATTTAATTGTTGGTTTCATTGTGCGAACCATGTTTCTTTTCTGATGTTGTCTCTCCTGCCTTTTTTGGACTCAAAGCTGGAGCAAAGGCGCTACGCTGGGGCCAAGAGTGGTCGGGGCGAACGACCATTATGTGCGGAGGACCAACCGGCCTATGCCTCCTCTGCCTCCTCGTCAAATTGCTTCGGGCAGCTCTGACACGGTTGATCGAGGCTTCTCCTGGGTCGTTGAGGGCTCGATTGAGGATGTCACCCATGAAGGGGGTGAAGTTGATGTTGCTCGGATCAGTCACCGAGATGGACTTTACAGATATGACCGCTCTGGGGGGTATCCACCCCATCATCCACTGGATCGACACCTCATTGCCTTCATTCAGAGCTTTGTCCCACTGGGGATGGACGGTCACGGCCCTTTGTTGCCCGAGGAGCGGTGACGGCTGGAACGGGCAGTCCTGGCACGTAGGGACAGCATGAGGGGCACATGTTCCTTCTCGTACCCCAGCCTTACTGAGGGGTTTGTTCGGCGACCTCAGTTATGCAAAATGCCTGGGATTTTTCAAGGAGCATGTGGCTCTATAGTACGAGCGGTGCCTTCTTCTCCTGCAATTTGGCATTTGTCCGGCCATCACAAGGCTATCGACGTGGTCGTGGACGGGATGTACTTGACTCCTTCCGGGACTAGTTTTGCCCACGATAGATATGACCACTCCTGCATGTTGGAGGGGATTCTCTCATTGAAGACTCCCAACTGGTATGAGAGCTGGTCAGTTGTTTCTTCCCACTGCTTCCACCTAGGTGCCACCGAGTGGTTGTGGGGAATATTGACTGTACACAGTGCCACTCTGGATAGTGCAGGTATTCATCATGCAGTTACTGCATCGTTATACTCCTACTCCTGTCATACATGCACTAGTGGAATGATGGAACAGGCGCTGGAATACCTTTTTTACTATTGAGGGAGAGACATCCCTAGACTTGTGGGCTTTTCACCAAATTTCAGGCTTGCCGATCAGTGGTCATGCCTATGAAGAGACATAAATTAAACTGAATCACAAATGCATACAAAATAAATTACAACAAAGTTTAACAAAAATAATGGGAAAGAAAATAAGAAATTTTAAGCCTACACTAAAGGAACATAAGAGAGGGGAGAGAGCTATCTAATGTGCCTACTATCTATTATGAGAGAAGTACCTCCCATGCCCTCCTTATATAGGCTCCCAATAACACTATTTTCCCATGTGAATATACCAAGCCCACAATTTCAATTCTTTCTTTGTTTTCTTGTAAGTTCTCACGTCGGCCCATGTGAACAGCAGTTTGAAGCCTTGGTTGCCTTCTTTCCCGGCCGAAGAGAACCTCTGGCCGCACCCAACGTGGAGAGGAGGCTGCCTTGTTCATGTGGACCCAGTTGTGCCTCCATCTTGTGTTTGAATGCTCACATCTGATGTCCTGTGCGAAGCTTTTGCTGCCGACGTAGAAGTCGCCAACCTGCAGCTGCCATGGCCCACAAGTGGAGCCTCTAGTTTGAAACTTTAGCCGACTTCCCTGCCTTGCAAAAGCCCATGTTGCCATCCTATTTTCGCTCCTTCAAACCCTAGACGAAGACCCATTGTGCCTTGTTGCTGTTGTTGAAACCCCCGTGTTCGCATGGGCCGATGGCCGCTGACGTCGTCTGCATGGACCCTGCCTACGAAGCAGCTAACATGTCCTTTGCATGGCCACGTTCGTGCCAAGCCCTCGTCGTGTGCTGTGTTGAAGACCTACGTGGAGGAGTTGCCTGCGTGAAGACCACCTTGGGCGGTTGCCGACGTCGCCTGCATGGCTGGCCGAAGGAGCCCAAACTGCCCTGTTCGCTATGCACAAAGTGGCTTGGCCACTGTTGAAGATGCCAACCTGCCGCATTCAATGCTTGCAAGGCCAACCGTGCCCGCGTGTGAGGGATCCGCCACCTGCCTTCTCCAGCGTGAAGCCGACGTCACCAAGCCCAATTGCTTCGAAAAAGCCCATCCGCCTTGCGCATGGACCAAGCGCATGTGCGACCATACCCGAGCCTCCCCTGTGGAGAACAGCCGACGTCCTGTGCCTTGAAGTCGCGTTGGCTTGTTCGCCCGCGTGAGAAGCCTGGCCGAAGTCATGGCCCAGCTGCTTTGATATATTGTATCTTATATATATATACATATCTTACCTGGGAGCCTGACGGCTGGATTGTTGCTGGCGCTGAGGCGTTCTTGCTCTTGTTGTTGCAAGAACGAAGGCAGGGAGGCTGACCCCCAAGAGTGCCCGATAGTGGTTCTGGGAGGGCTTGGCGGCCCTGTTGCTTGGCTAGGAATGGGAGGCTGGAGACAATGACTGGCTAGGCCTCCTACGGGAGAAGACCGGTGTCATTGGTTGTAGCTGGGGTGCACGCCTTAATCTGGATGGTGCATAAACTCATGTTCTGGTGCATGGTATAACTTCATGTGTTTGCCATTAAGAGCTGGGAAGGGTTTGTGACCCTTGTGGTCGATGACCGTGTACGCCCTACCCTCGTAGGCATTGTGGATGATGTATGGACCTCACCAATTCGGCTACAATTTTCCACCGGAGCGTCCCGCCATGACTTCTTTTTTCTTGATCATGACGAGGTCGCCATGCTTGAAGGCTCGCTGTTTGATGAGCTTATCATAGGCTCGCGCCATGTGGGCCTGGTATACTTGCAGGTGCTTGTAGGCTTCGAGCCGTTTACCTTCTAAATCGACGAGCTCTTTTAGCCTTCTTCGGTATTCATCTTTATCAGGGCCGGCTAGGCCGGTGTGGATCGCCACGCGGTAAGAGGCCAACTGGATTTCAATGGGGATAACGGCTTCTGCTCCGTAAACAAGGAGAACGGCGAGCATCCTGTGGGGGTTTTGTAGATCATCCAGTAGGCCCATAATGCCTCGAAGACCTTTTCACCCCAATCGCGTTTCCGGTGGCTAACGATTTTACCTAGGAGCTTGCAGAGGGTCTTGTTGAAAGCTTCAGCTAAGTCGTTGGCCTGAGGGTTGTAGACCGAAGAGGTTCTCCAGTCGATGTGGAATTTGGCCGCTAGTTGATATACGGCCTTGTTCTTGAATCGCATTTCATTGTCCGATACTATGCGACTGGGTGTACCGAATCGATAGATGATGTTGTGCCGGACAAATCTGGTGACCACTTCGTCGGTGACCTCCCGTAGGGGAAGGACCTCCGCCCAGTGAGAGAAGCAGTCGGTGGCGGCCAAGATGTATTTATGGCCCTTTGAAAATAGCGGGAAAGGCCCCGCGATGTCCATGCCCCATTCGGCGAACAGCCAGGTGGGGGCTGTAGGACGTAGCGGGTTAGGAGGTCTTCTGGGTACTGGGCCAAAGGCTTGGCATTGATGGCATGCACGGGCGTACTGGATGCAGTCCGTGTACATGTGGGCCAGTAGAAGCCTTTGAGCTTGATGTTGTGCTTCATTCGATCTCCGGCCTGGTGCACACTGCACAATTCAGAATGGACCTCATGCATGATAGCTTGAGACTCGGCTGAGGAGATGCACCTCAGGAGAATCAACTTGTCCTTCTTGTGGACAAGTTGGTACAAGGAGTCACCGATCAACTCATACGATGCTGCTTGGCGGAGTAACTGGACCCTTTGAGCTCGGTCAGGAGGGAGCCACCCTTTCTTGAACTTGATGATGGGCTCACACCAATATTCACCTTTTGGAGGAGCATCCTGGTCGGGGTCATGGACCTCGTAGATCGTGAGGCCAGAGTTGTCCTCAAGTGAGCCCGACATCAGTCTTCTGTGTTTGACTGTGATATCAACCTTGCCCTCGGGCGAGAGTTTAATGGCCGCTGCCAATTTTGCCAGGGCATCTGCCTGGGCATTGCTACTTCTGGGAACATGATCTATTTCGAAGAAATAGAACTTCCAAGTTAGTCTGGTGACGACAGCGTGGTACAGGACCAACTCAGGCTTCCGCACGTCATAGATACCAAGGACTTGTTGGACTATTAGTTGAGATTCCCCGTAGGCTTTGAGGCATTTGATACCCATGTCGAGAGCCATCTAAAGCCCGATGATCAGAGCTCCGTACTCAGCTTTATTGTTGGTCAGGGCTTTTATGAGGGTGCAAGAGTTGTACAAAACTCCACCCTGAGGAGCCAGGAAGATGATGTCAGCACCTGCCATGATGTCTGAGCTTTGATTGCTCTGCATAGTTCCACGGGAAGCGCCATCAAAGTATAGCTCCCAGTAATGTAGATTGGCTGTGAGGGTGTCTTGCTGCCAATAATGCAAGACATCTCCGCTCTGTTTGATCGGTCGTTGTGGTTGGAGAGCAAGGGACTCCTCATCCGGGAGCTCCGTGTTGAAAGGTGAGTCATTCGGTACTGGATGGGCTACCAAAAATTCAGCCATGTCTTGTCCCTTGATTGCTTCTCTGGGGACATAGGTAATGTCATGCTCTATCAACAGGAGGGCCCATTTTCCCAGTCGACTTGAGAGGACAGGCTGCCTGAGGAGATACTTGAGGGGGTCGTGTTTGGATATGAGCTCGACCCGATGGGACAGGAGGTAGTGCCGCAACTTCTTGACGGTGAATACCAATGCCAAGTAGACCTTCTCCATGGGAGAGTAGCAGTACTTAGCACCAATCAGTTTTCGGCTGAGGTAGTAGAGCGGTTGCTCTTTGCCTTCCTCGTTGATTTGCACTAACAGAGCTCCCAACGAGGCATCCTTGGCGGTGATGTAGAGTATGAGGGGCTTACCTTTAATTGGTGCTCCCAGGACCGGAGGAGTAAGGAGGTACTCCTTGATTTGCTCGAAAGTCGCTTAGGATTCTGAGTCCCATATGAAGGGGGTGTCTTTCTTCATCAGCTTGCTGAAGGGCGCACAACGACCAGAGAGGTTTGGGATAAATCTCTAAATGTAGGTCAGTCTCTCTTAGAACGACCTGAGCTTAGTGAGATTGCTGGGTGGTGGAAGCTCCCTGATCGCTTTGATCTTGCTAGGGTGCACTTCTATTCCTCGGTATCGAACAATGAAACTGAGAAATTTACCATTGGATACGCCGAAGGCGCACTTCATGGGGTTCATTTTAAGCCCATATTATCGGAGACACTCGAAGACCTAGCGTAGATCGCGCAAGTAGTCCTCCCGCCTTTTAGTCTTAACGATGAGATCGTCGACATAGCATTTGACGATGTTGTGCAGCATCTCGTCGAAGATTTTGGTCATGGCCCTCTGGTATGTAGCACCAGCATTCTTCAAACTAGAGGACATGCGCTTGTAATTGAAGATCCCTTTGGGGGACCTAAAGGCTATGTGGCGCTTGTCCTTAAGGGACATCCGGATTTGGTTGTAACCGAATGACCCATCCATGAAAGACAAAGCTTCATGGCTGGTGGCCATGTCGACCATTGTTTCCATGATCAAGACTGGGAAGTCGTCCTTCAGATAGGCTTTGTTGAGGTCACGGAAGCCAATGTAAATGCAGACTTGACCACTTTCTTCTTGACTGGGACAATAATGGTGAGCCAAATCGGCTAGAAGCATGGCTAGCAAAATTTCTACAGGGGATCTATTCACCCCCCTTTAGATCCCGTCCTTGCACACAACAAGTAGAAGACCGTTCTCGCGTGAATTTAGAAGGCCGACATTTACTGGTTTCCATTATCGGTCTTAAGTGGTTTACTTGTACCGGGCTGTTCCACTTCATAGTTCCAGGTGTGTGTGAGTTAGACCTTCTTTAGAGCAGTACTCCACTGGCGCAACTTACTGAGTGTCTTGCACGTATCGGCATCGAGGTCGAGAGTGTTACTCACTGAGTGTCAACACGTTCCGACCTCGTGGTCGAGAACTGTTCCGAAGAGACAGTTAGGCTAGTAGTCATAGGACCCCTTTCTACTATACCTAGAGTCCAGGTCGAGGGAAAATACTAGCTATAGGACCTTGACAGGAGTAGACCGTCTCTGTGTGCACATGTAGTTGGGGGCAGAGGACTAGTACTGATGAGTACTACCCTGACTAGTCTTAGTATTGTCGTGACTTCGCCTCACACCTTGAGGGAGGTGGGTAGGCGTGAGTTAGTAGGCATGGTGTAAGACGTCAGTGGACGCATCTAGTTGGTGCTAGCGAGTGGGTACTTCCGTCACCTGTGAGTTTACTTTCCAAACTACGAGTCATGGTTCTCCTGGTGTAGAGGTAGCGTGTTCTGACCGGGTGACTTTAGCGTGACTTCTTGATTGTGAGGTCGAGGCTTTCCCGACAGCATTGTCTTCTCCTATAGCTGAGATAGGGTGTTACGGTGGCGTGGTTACCGTAGTGACTTCCATCCGTAAGGACAATTCGTATGATAAGAGGCTTTGTAGGATTTCTCAACAGCGTGACCATGACTTTACTTAGATCAGAGGTTCCGACTTGAGGTAGTGGCTTTCCCTATGAGGGTCGGAAGAGCATAGAGACTTCATAGTTCTACCGTTTTACTATTATTATTATTCTAGCCACCACCATTGATATTGTTGATATTATAGTTGCCTTGCCAATACTATTGTTCTTATTATTGCTGTTGTTATTGTCATTACTGCTTACCGCTTTCGTTGTGGTGGGGATCCGCGGGACCCCTATTAAGCCAATGAGATGAGGCTCTATAAGACTCGGGATTTTTGGATCAGGTATCCGTGAGTTTCGGAGTGTTTTCGTAGGTACTGGCTAACCATAGATGGACATTCCTGGATAAATAACTCCTCAATTGAGTGAATATCGAAAAACCATGGAGTTTTATCGCTTAGTGTCAATAGCATAAGATTTGGTATCTCCACTTGGTAATCGGGTATAAAGCATAATTCCCTCATCAGAAGTGTAGGACGGAACTGAGGGAGGGTGATGTGCGGCATTGACATAGCCGTCTCACCAATAAACTGAGGGAGATGGGATAGCAATTGCGGAATGCCCCTTACCAACCTTGAAGATACGGCTAATTGCCTCTTGAATAGGGGATCCAGCAGACTCTTGGCGGCCATATGGGTTAAGCACAATCTGAGAAGAGAACTCTCCTGGGCCAATGAGCTGAACTGTAATCAAGTGAGGGATGATAACAACATCAATAGTGAATTCTTCGGCGAGCAAAGAGATTGCCACCAACCTCACTTGTGAAGAAATTGGCACTAGCACCGAGGAGCTTCCTTTGATGACCGTCTTCATAGATGAAGGCTCTTCGCTCCCAAGGCATCCAGGGACTCAGACTCGGACCGACATGCGACAGATGAACTCTCAACCCTTGCCATGCATAATCAAAGCCCGGCTTGACTTATCACCTCCCCGGGATCCGAGGGGCACCAATGGTAACGTGCGCCTGTTCCGTGAGGTGGGAAGGGGTTGAGAGGAGTTAGAAGGAAGAGGTTTAAAAGGTATCGGCTGAGGGATGGTGATGGTGATGGGTGTATGTAAAAGCAAAGGTGAGGATGTGGGTTCGTCCTGCTCAGGCTCGAACGACGATGGCGAAAGGGGAAGTGAAGGAGGTGGCAAAGGTGGTGGCAATGAAGGCGATGGTGATAGTGATGGTGAAGGAGATGGCAAAGGCAATGAAAGTGGTGAAAGGGGTAATGGAGGTGGTGATGGTGAAAGTGGAGATGGTGAAAGTGGCAGTGTAGTGAGGATGTGGCCGGTGGTGGCACTCTTCGACGTATCTTTACAACATGTTAGTGGGCCTTAGGAATAGGTGTGGTGGTGGAAATAGCAAGTGTAAGGGGGGTACTAGCCTGAGCAGTGGCTGGGGTAGGCATCGGAGATGGAATAGAGGAAGAAGTGGGCAACGGAGCAGGTGCTTTGTTAACTAAAGAATCACTAGGGTGCCCCTGGATATGGCCGGATGATCACATGGACTGGAAAGATATCCCTCATTGAGAAGGACGGCAGCTGGTAACATGAGGGGATGCTGCTAGCTAGGTCCGATAAGCATCGCACTGGGCTGGCTGGACCACCCCGTTGCCGGCCACGGCCGCGATATGTTACCTGCTACAAGCCCGGCACGTGAATCAGCTAGCAATCGCGTGGCCCCGCATGCTGCTGCTACCCTGCGATAGGACTTCCATTCTAAACAGCTTCCATTGCGTATATATATATATCATGGTTGGCAGAGTCGTATCGGATGGAAGTGAGTCAGGACAACTTGTTTCGTACCGTAATAAATTAAAATCATAATATAGTACTATTCAATTCAACTCAAATTAACTTGTATCGTATTAAGATGAATTCGAGTAGATCCATCCCACTGATTTAATGATCCCTAATTACATAAAAATAGGCCGTCTATCCTCCCACTTGAGTTTCGACTTAGTAAGTGATCAACTGCAGATAATCACATCGGCATCTCTTAATTATATGGGCGTTTAGAGTATAAGATTGTAGAAAGTGTCTTCCACCAGCTTACAAATTCCAGGTCAGCATCAAGGGTTTAATTTCTCTGTAGTCTCGTCTCACTTTCTTCTCCACAACATACCGAGATGATTGTCCACATTAATTAGTCAACGTCATAAGTTAGAATCAACCATAAACATATATACAGAGGACTTGTGTCTATATCTTATAAGGATGGATCATGCATACAAGTTAGAGAGATCGTAAGTTTAAGGCAAACGACATAGATGGATAGAGGGAGTAGATAGAGGATTATAAGTTCAAAGCAATCAACCTCTAAACCCAGAAGTCCTTTATTCCCTGTGATCTACCTCTTGAGATGGTTGGACCTAATTCGCTGCCTCTCTCCTTGGATCCTTTGGTTTGCCTCTTCACCCTTTCGTTATCCGTTGTGCTTCTGTACCCCCCAGTGTCCCTCAGCATGGGAGAGCAAGGGATGATGGATTGCCAACGTACGCTAAAATGTACTTGGAATTACATGTTTGTTTTCTTTGGCTACGTATATTGATTTGACCTGTCAAAATTTTTTTATTAACATCGAGAGATCACCTTGATAACGGAATAAGAGTCACTTAAGATGAGTTATTTTACTACACTCCCTTACCTTGGGATTGCCCACGTGTGCCCGTTTACGACAACCACGCACGCGCCATGACGTCACACCTCCCGTCGTCACGAGGCTGTGCCTGACTACTCAACCCGAGCCACGTCTAGCCCTCGCCCAGCCACCAACTAGTACCTTCTCTGGTCACCCAGTCTAGTCCTCCCTCGGCAAATCGGGCATACCCCTTGCCTAGAGGAGAGTCTCTGTAAAACATGCGGATGTCCGCCTTATCACGCATTGACCCGGGGACTGGACTCTTTGTCGAAAATGTCTCACAGCTTGCGCCAGTTGTACCTTGGCTGGTACAGCCCACCTTGAAAACCCATGTGACTCTTTTAAATTATATTACCTCCCCCCGAATAGACGTCCCCACATCAACATTTGGGTCCCAGTCTTCTCCCACCCTTCTCCGTTCCTCTGACCTCAACAAACATCTCCCAGTTAAATCTGAACCCATAGCTGTGAAATGATCCCTACTTTCCACCCATGGCTTCAGATATATACAGACTTCTCTTCAGCATAGAACGAAGGTGTTCGGATTCAATCCGATGTAAATAAACACCAATTGCTTGCGGTCTGTGGGAAAAGACGTCTATCATACGACTCCCCATAATCGCCTGCGCACTCGCACCTATGGAACCTCCTTTCTCTCCACGTGTTGCCCATTTCTCGAGCCTGTGTGTCGTGCCCTGGCAACACATCCCCATTCAAACCTTGGTTCCATAGGTGATCGTCGAGAAATCAACTGGCACACCTGCACCCCAGCTATGTTTTCCTAAAAATCAGGGGACCTCTCATGCCACTCAAACCTCCCTCAGCTTTCCATAAAAGGTGAGTGCCCAGTACCGCCTTAAGGAGGATACGGCCATAGGAAGGGATACCCGAAGTACGCCAGGATCTGGCATCTCCCCTATCGCCTTATCCCACCCCTCAGTCCAATCACCGAATACACACCGCACCTGGGGTCAGCCGATCCCGAGGGCTCCAGACCCACGACCCGATGCACGCAAACAGATAGGTATATGACCAGACCTACGCACAGTTTGTGTGTCAACTTGAACTAGTGATGAGGACATCTCCCGGCATTCCCTATGGCACGAGGCGTCTCCGACCTCGTGACCCCTTGGAGATGTGGTCCGTTGTTTGTGTTGTTTTCATCTTTAGGTGCCACATTGCATGTGGAGTTGCTTCAAATCCTTAGGTTCATCTCCTAGGAGTAATTCCTCATTCACCTCCTATCTTAATCCCTTGTTCGACCCCACCATGTCTTCCTATGATTTCCCCCATTCCCACGAGGACTCTCTTCCTCAGGGACTCCTAGAGGACCCGTCAAGGGTCATGCCACTTCAGTCTGGAGAAGGGTCCGCCCCTCCTCCATCTTCCACTGCCATGGAGGGCGGTCAACCCTACCTTTCAAGTCCATCCACCAATAATACCACAAGTCACATTCTCCAGATGATGGCCCAGTTGGATCCGGTCCAACTTCAAGCCCTTTATCAGACCTTGCAGGGGTCAGGTGCCCAGTCTTCCACTACTTCACAAGGTCCACTACTACTTCCATCTCTCAATCTAGGGTTGATGGGCCAGGGGCTCCACCTACTCCCATTGACCTTACCCCGGTCCAACTCAGGGTCCTTCGCTTTTCAAATCTGGAGACGGGCTAGTCCTCTGGTTCGGCCCCTCAAGCACTTGATAAAGGGAAGACCACCCTTCCCTTGCCTTCCCAAATGGATCCTTATAGGTCTAGTCTCTCTGCACCTCACGTCCTTGTGGCCTCGGCTGATTTCTCTCACCCTCAGCACGGGGCAACCCAGCCTTATTCCAATTTGGGTCATCCTTTGGGCCAACATCCTTCTTATGGGCCTCCCCCTTCTTCCATTTATTCTTCGGCTCCTCGCTTTGAGCCTGCTCCTTTCACTCCACCTACTCCATCTTGGGAGCAAGAACTCCTTGATAAGTGGGTTGCCATGTAGCAACAACTTGACTTTCTCCAAAAGTGGGTCAGCCCATAATCCTTAGCTGACGTTCCTGTTCCTATCTTTCACAACATCTGGCTCCCTCCTCAATCTGAGCTCCCCATGTACCGCAAGTATGATGGGAACAACAACACGTATATTCATGTGAGGGATTTCATGTACGAGTCAGTGCAATTCCAATATGTTGATCACCTTATGGCATATTTATTCTGCCGTTCATTGGATGGAGTTGCAATGGAGTGGTTCTATGCTTTACCTTTGGAAGATGCTGAGAGCTTCAAAGTTGTTAAGGAGAAATTTATTCAGAGTTTCGCCTGTCCTCTAGCTGATAATTCCCTCTAAGTTCAGACTCGGCTGTACGTGAGGGCCCTACGGTAACCAGGCTACTCACCATCTCTCTCGGGTGCGCCACACCAGTGCTCCCGGTGGGTCGACGTACACGTGCCGTGGAAGCTACGACTAGTGGATGGGTCACCGGAGGGAAGAACTGACTCACGGAAACCACCGTCAAAGAAACGAGACTGCACATACTCAGTGCAGCACAGAGCCTGACGGTCCAACCTTGGGCCATCACAGGCTCTGGCGGTCCAACTCTAGAGCGCCACAAGTCGAAGGGAAACAGACTCTGACGTACCTACCTCAGGGCGTCACAGCCTCTAACGGACCAACACTGGTGCGTTAGAAGATAGGTAACGTTAGCTCTGACGCACCCACCTAGGGGCATCATAGTGTTTTGATGCACCACCCTTGGCGCGTCAGAGGACACGTGACCCCAACGGTTGGAAATCAATGGTCAACTAGCTACTCTGGCGGTCGAACCCAGGCATGCCACACTCTCTGGCAGTTTATTGTGGGACTGCCAGAGCGACCGACGCCCTACCGATAATACAGGACCCTGTGATGCACCCCTCTTGGGGCATCACAACTTGTAACGCACCTACCCTGGGGCGTCACGGCCTCGGTCACTGGAACGACTGCCACACCCATCCGAGAATGGAATGGCGATAAAATCTCAAAAATCCTTCCCACGCCCCCATACCTCCACAGGAGAGGGAGAAAACAAGGGGGAAGCCCCCCAATAACTCCTAGCATGCATCTACGGCCTTGGATCGGCTAAAAACGTGATGGATCGGCAGATCAGCTCACAACCCTAAAAGCATGGTTTTTTCCCTAACCTGCTTAAAAACACCCCTCTTGGCTCCCTCTCGGCTTACAAATCCAGGGAAATAGAGGGATGAGCATAGGGATTTGTCCTCCTACCTCAATGGAGCGAATGCTCCACTGAATCACCGTCGAAATCAAGGAAGAAGCTTTTTGCACACTACATGCCCTGCCTCTCGCCATGAAAAGGATACCGCCGGGATCGCCTCGTCGTCCCTGCCACGCTGTTGCTGGAGTGAAGGAGGCCGCGTCTCGGTTGGCTGGTTAAGAAGAACGGCCGCGGTGGGGAGGGCACTCCAACTATTGGACAGACCGGGATGGGTGGACTTTATAGACATATATTGGGTTTTTGTGAAAAATGCCAAAGGTCTATAAATATACGCTGAAGGGATAAACCGTGAAAAAGCTACAGGCAAAAACCCTGGCTACCCTCTCTCCTCTCTCTCTCTCCTAGGGGCGCACCTCCCTCTTTCTCTCTCCTTCCTCCCTAGTGGATGGTGGTGTTGAGATCGGGTCGGCGCGTGGAGATCGTGGAGGAGATTGCGTCTACTTCCACTGCTCGTGTGGATACGTCTAGAGGCCGGACGCTTGAATGGCTCGTGACTCTGGGATCTTCCACTCATTCGTCTTCAAGGTTTTGGGAGACTCTCAACCCTGCAAAGGTAAAGAATCATTCTTTATACCATGAAATTACCGTTTTGTACGATTTTGAAAAATCAGTGACGATATGCAATCTAAGGTTTCGATGATTTTCGTCGTGCATTCTGGTCGAAACCTTACACTAGTATGTCCACCCCCCATCGGGCGAACGGGCAAGGCTCCATCAAGGTGTGAAGCTACGTAGCCAGCTGATGGTGTAGGTGGGAGAACTTCAGGCACTGGGGGCACCTTCGAACATACTCAAGGCAATCTTGCTGCAAGGTGGGCCACTAGTATCCCTATCGGATCAGTGTCTGTGCAAGTGCTCGCGCCCCCACATGGCTCCCGCAAAGTCCTTCGTGGACTTATTGGATGGCCTGGCTGGCCTCCGTCAAGAATAAGCACTTTAACAACGGAGCCGAGAGGGATCGGCGGTACAGCCGACCATTCACCATCGTGAAGTGGGCTGCTCGGGCTCACGTGCGACGGGCACTGGCGCGGTCGCTTGGAAGTTGTTGTCGTAGGAGAAAATCCAATAGGGGATCCATCCAGGAAGGTTCATAGTCAATGGCATTTACCTGGGGTACTGGTTCTTCTATGCTCAGTGTCGACAATTCTTCCACCAGGATTGATCTCGAGTTGGAGACCGTGGTGGCAGACGCAAGGAGGGACAGGGCGTTTGCTCGGACATTCTCCTCCCGTGGGATGTGTACCATCTCGAAGCGGGAGAATTCGCTTGCCGCAGCCTTGGCCTTCTCCAGGTACTTGACCATGAAAGGCTCTCCTCTAACCTGGTTGGCGATGAGCATGGACCCCAGCCACTTCCGGTCACCCCTCCCCTCTACAACCCACGCCCCTCACCATTTTCAAGAGCGTCAACAGCGACCCCAGAGGCTTCCCGACATCGCCCACCTCCCGGTGAAGCCAGAATCTAGCTCTGCTACTCTCAGCTTCAAGGCAGAAGTAGAAGCCCAATTTGTAGAAGATCTGCCAGCATCCACAGTGCAAGTCTGATCAAGTGGCCTTCTGAAAAGTCATCCTACGTCGAACCAGCTACGCTCCGGAAGTGGTCCTGCCTCGATTCGTCATCGGCATCAACCGCGGCAGGTGTTTCCGTGCAACTACGCCAGAACCACACCAGATTCTGAGGGTCACTTGGCAGCGACTACACCGTCCACCCCTATGCGAATCGGCCAGAACCCTCTTCAGAAGAGTTCTGCGTCTTCGAGCCACCATAGACCCAGGGGTGGTCCCGCCTTCTTTCGACATCACGTCCGCCCAGAGTGACCATTTTCCCTTCATCGTGCCAGACCTGGAACCCTCTATCTGCCCAGGATAGACTGCCATCAAGTCAGCCCCGACACTCCATCCTCCCCTCAGTTTCAGGCCAAGTAGTCTTCTAAAAAGTCATGGATATCGACGATACGAAGCCTACCCAAGTCGTTTCATCTCGTTCTGACATCGACACAGAAGATTCCACCATGGCCATCATTGACCTATCCTACTGTTTGCTCAGGAACCAGAAGCTGACCATTTCGGCGACCACAACCGGCACGGTGATCCAACAGTGGTCAGCTTCTGAGGATACATAGTTCCCTCTATCTTCTACCACGTCGAGTTGGTCCCGCCATATTTGGAGCTCTACAGTGAGCGTACCAGTCGTCGCACCTCGACCGTGCCAACCTGTCCAGTGAGATAGACCCCCGTAGGCCCTCCACTGTGACCTTCCCCACCTTTCAGCGACCTCAGATTGGAGTCCAGATCTCAGGAGTTCTTCGGCATCCACCAGGCTTCGTCTAGGCGCTAACGATACCTCGTTCGGACATCAGAGCTAGGCATACGGTACGAAACAAGCATGCGTCATCCCGACAAGGCGGTGCAGATCGGCCGTTTGGATTCCCCTCCCCTTGTTCCCCCCTCCTGCGTGAGCGTAGTGCATGTATTAATTGCCCCATCCCCATGAAGCGACTGCGGGGACCTCCGTCACTCCCGTGCCGGAGACTGGGGTGTCACCGACGGTGAGGGCAGAGATAATTACGGGCATGGGCTTTCCCTTCTTGAATCTTCCTCCAAGATATTGATATACCTTTGCCTTAAACAGGAGGATGCTCCCCGAGGGACTGCGGAGACTGCAGCGTCGATGGATGAGCCCCTGGAGGAGGGGGAGATAGCGCCGGAGAGTGGCATAATTCCGGTGGCCGAGTTAAGCATGGGGGCCTCGAGGCCCCTCTCTCGTCTCTTCAGGATTTGGGCAATTCGCCTCGAGCGGTAAGTGACTAACTTTGTCTTGGATGTGTAGGAAGAGGCAGAGCTTCCGGAAGCACGTACCGCCAGAGCTCGCAAGGCCATTCCCAAACGGAGGGGACCGATCAGTCCCGCGGGGGTAGGCAAGCTAAAATTACTTCTGGGGTCAGACACAGAGCCTCTGGTGTCTTTTCTGCAATCGGGGGCCAGCCTGAAGCTCATGGTCCCTCTTCTGCCTCTTCGAAAGCTTGCCGCACCGGAGGAGACCCAACTTTTGCGGGAGATCTTGGCAAGCATCACCATTCCCTCGGAGGAGCCACCAGCAGGAGGGGCCGTGGGTCCCTTGGTGATAACGCCTGATCCAGCTTCGCTCGACGCCCTTCCTCCGATCGAGAGCAAGGTCCTCGCCTTGCCGAGCTACGAAGTGACGGCGGGTCTGGATTTTACCGGGGAGGTAGAGAAGGATACGGGCCCGTCAGTCGCGGTAGAGGTGGAGCAGCCCCTCACGATACCAGGGTCGGGTGATTCGGTCGCGACCTTGCCTGTTCCTCTGGCAGTGGCTGGCCAGGAGTTGTCCGCTGAGGTCAGGCGCTCGAGCGACCTGGGTTCCACTCTCCCATCCTCCTCGGTCGTGGTGGATGCAGACCTGTGGGTGGCGGTAGACAGCACGGCAGAGTTCGATCTTCTGGCCGTTCCCTCCATAGGTCATGTCACCTCAGACGAGCCGGTTCGACAAACGCTGCTGGCTTTGCGATTAATGATCTTCGCTGATCCTTCCCTCACGTACCGAGGGGTGCACACCTTAGTGATGCAGTTGATTGGGGCACTACAAGTAATGGGCTGCCCGCTAGAAGAGTGGTCTCGACGGGAGGGGGTACATTGATGGATGTTTATTACTTTTCAAGATTTGAGTGATATAGTACAACATGCAACCATCCGGATCGAATCTTTCGGAAACTTGTCTAAGTCCATTTTAGCAAAATTCCGACAACATCTCCCCAAGACCCAAGACACCTTGGGGGTAAAAGCGGGTGCTCATCCACGGTGATCCGAGATGGTCCCTTAAATATTAGAGTGCGCACAGAGCGATAACACTCACGATAATCTGCAGCACCTATCCCCGAGGGCTAGCCTACTAAGGGATTTGGATTGCCCGGATACTCTAAATAGAGTTAGAATTATGTCAATGTATCTGCTCGGATGCATTGATCTAATTTGACCAATCAACTGCACTTCGGGCCAAGTATCCAAAACTTAAGGGTGGGCCAGATCACTTAATAAAAGGAAGAGACGCGCGAAAGTAGCAGGGCGCTGGACTGCTCAGTAAAAGTGAGAAAGAGGCTGAAGCAGTAGGGTGCCATAACACTTTGTAAAAGAAACAAACGGGGCATCGAGGTTGCAATTAGACCAAAAAAAATGGAATCAAATCCTTAATGGGCCGAAAATGAATAGTAAAGTGACACTATTCATACTGTTCATCTTCTCCATGAAAAAGCTATTCCGGAAGCAAGGGGAGCCCCTCCCAGTTGTAGGGACGACGGGGATCACCGACTTGAGCCCCAGGGCGAGCAGGACTGGTGGTGCGGGGATGGACGGCAATGAAAGAGATTAAAAAAAAACTATCAAGAAATTGTCGGATCACTTGGTAGAAGAGGAAAACGGGAAAGCAACAAGGGTATTGGAACAGAGCATTCATTGGAAGATCCTGCTCGGAAGGGTCCAGCGGGATAGGAGCCCCGATTCAACCGAATCTCAGGCTATCATGGGCTCTGTATATGGCCATGAAACTGGCACCCCAGAGCACGATCTTCGCCTCAGGAGAATGGGAATTGACCGCATCGAATCATGCTTGATACGGCGTCAAGACAGAGGATCGGAGCTCAGCGGCGAATTCCCGCGTTAAAGAGGAGAGGGATGGCAACCTGATCGGATTGAAACCGCACAGAAAATTTCAGAGGGAGAGGAGCCTCCGTCTTGGGATCATGCCAACAATCCAAGACAGACCCCAAGCACGTCCCTCTGTGAGGGAACTCCTTTTACTTTGGCTCGGCCACGCTTTTACGAGAGGAAATAAACAATCTTCAACAACCAATCAACGGCACACTTTAGCTATGCAATAAATAAGAGAAGGGGAGCTATGGATACAGTTACAAGGAGCAAAGATAAGGAAACCAATGACACTAACAAAGAGGCAAAAGCCCAAAAATATTTTTGAAATCATGCATAAACTTGCAAGGCATCAATTCATTCACATAGCAAAGCCTTACTATAAAGGCTCGGAAACAAATTCCCTCTTATAGAGAACTCTCCTTCTCTCTCTCTCTCTCCCTTGCCTTCTCACCGCGTTGGAAAGAGCTCTCTGAGCTACTCACGAGGAGAAGATCTTTTGAGGTGCCGGTGGAAAGAGATCCCAAGACCTAAGCTCCAAGAAAGAGTCCCCCCACAGAAGTCCCCCTTCAAAGTAGAAGCTCCCAAAAAATTCCCCCTCTCTTCGTTGCTGATCAACCCCTTTTATAGGGGTGTGGTTGAGTGGAACGACACCGACGGATGATCGGCACCTGAGTTAACATAAAGAGCGTGAATTTGATCTAGCACCCAATTTGACTTCTCCTGGTGTCGTTTCACTCTGAAATTTTCACGACTGGGAGGTGTCCTTGTGACACACATGGTGCCGGTTCACCCTCCTTCACTGCCTTTTTCGCTGCCGAATTCTCGTCATAAAATTCGGAGTGCTACAACTTCAAGAAGGTTTTAACTCCCCGCAACTTTAGGTCTCCTTTCCCGTTCCGAAATGTGGCCTTATGTTGCTACGGTGCCGTATTTCAACTTTAAACTGATCCAGCACCATCGCCTTCATCTATTGGCTTCGTTCGCTTTGGCTCAACCGCTTGCTTTTTCGCTATCGAGTCCCCATGGTTGAGTCGCCAGCAATGCCTTTTTAGGAAGGCTTCGATTTCCTGCAATTTTGGGTCCATTTGTTCCCTTATGATATCATTTTCAGTGATCCAGCACCGTCTTCAATTGTAGAATGATACGGCACCAAAGTTGCAATCTCTGAAATCCGTTTGGTTTGGCCCATCCTTCTACTCTTTTGCTACCAAATCCGCGTGGTTGAGTCCGCAGTGGGGCATTTTCAGGAGCACCTTGACCTCCTGCGATTTTGGACTTATTTCGTCTCGAGACGCCATTGTGGTGATCCGACACCACATTCAATTGTAGAGTGATCCGACACCATAGTCATCATTTCTGGAATCTGCCTGTTTGGCTTATCATAGTCATCATTTCTGGAATCTGCCTGGTTTGGCTTATCCTTTTGCTTTTTCGTTACCGAGTCCTCACGATTGAGGCTATAGCAATGCATTTGCAGGAGCACCTTGGCCTCCCACAATTCTGGGTCTATTTCATCCCTCGGGACATCATTTTGTGGTGATCTGGCACCGTCTTCAGTTGTAGAGTGATACGACATCGTTGTTGTCATCTTTTAATTTCACCTAGTTTGGCTGGATTTCTTTCTTTTTCGCCACCCCGTTCTCATGGCTGAGTCTACAGTAGTGCATTTTCAAGAAGACCTAGACCTCCTGTAATTTCATCCCTCCGAGATGCGATTTTACATTGATCCGGCGTTGTTAAGTGATCTGGCACCGTGCCGTAACCTTTTAACTTCGCCTAGTTTGGCCTGATTTCTTTCTTGTTTATTGTCGAATCCTTATGGTTAAGTCTGTGGCAATGCACTTTCAGGAGCACCTTGTCATCCTGCAATTTCGTGCCTATCTCGTCCCTCCGGGACGCCCTTTCTGTGTTGATTTGACGCCGCTAACTGATCCGGCACTATGCCAACATGTTGATTTCACCTGGTTTGGCTTCAGTGAACATTTGAGAATTTTTCTAGGTAGCCCCTAGAGGGTTCCTTCAGACTGGGTCTGACAGAGCCACTTCACTTCATTCGGGATGAGCTCGACAATGCTAATTCACTACGCTTTGACTTTTTTTTTTGAGTGTCAACAGGGCTTATCTGTAATTCTTCTTGGCATACACACGAGAGAAGGCAACTAAGTGCACTTCTAATTCATGTGAGTGAGTACAAGAGTTGTCGACGAATTGTCGACTATATACAAGAGGTCTCCGCCCTAACGCGGGACATGGGGGCATAGCTACAATTACGAAAAGTTGCAGGATAGAACTGTAATTACAAGACTCTTCTTGCAGTTCTAGGGAGGGTATTTTCGTAATTCTCAATGAATAACCTATTTAGTGGGAGGGGCGCCCCCTTGACCAAGGTGAATGGCATCTTTGAATTTTTAACCCCTTTGTCTCCTTGCCTTGTCCATGAAGGAAGGGATCCTTCTAGAAGCCACCTAGGACATTGACCACCCTCACATGGGCCCTAAGGCATAGGTGGATCAATAGGGAAGATGGTGGGGGCCCCTTGCTGGACCTACTAGACTTTTACAAGAAAACCCAGGGAATCCTAAGGAATGACAAATTGGCTTATAAAGCCTTACAATTGCATACATGTTTTTCCAAGGATATAAATGCAAACTAAAGGACTCAATTGTAAAATAAAAAGTTAGTGGTCTTACTTTGATGTCCCCATCATGCATCTAGTAGTGTAGTTGGCTGGATTGTGGTGTTTCCATGTCTCGGAAGGAACTGTGCAAGGGTTGTTATGTGTGCGTGGGCACTGAGAGTGGGTTGTTATGCATGGTGGTTCCCAATTGGTGAAGCTTGGTCATGGTCCGTAAGGTGCCCTTGGTGTTGTTGGTGTTCGGCAAGGCATTGTTTTGGATCGGCGTTGGCCGGTGTGCATCGTAGTGTTTGGCTCAAGGTCATGTGTCACTGGCTGTGTAGAGCTAACGGAAGGATGGTGGCCTATGGTGTTCGGTAGGTGAGGTTGCTTTCGGTGCTGTGATTCGATGGTCTTTCTTGTGTGGGGTCGATGGAAGAGTGTGGCTAGTGTGTTTGACAGTGAGGTTCCCACTTGAGGATGAGGTGTGAGGTGCATTCTTCTAGGAGTGCTTGGTGTCCTGTAGCTGGAGAAGCTGTCGACCCAAGTAGGTGTTGATTGTGGTCTTCCTATTGAGGATCGTGTGAATCTCTGCATGCAGAGTGCGTCAGGTGTTTCATGCTCTTGGATGTTTCGAGGAGGCTGAGATGATGCCAGACTTGTTGGTCTTGTGTGCCACGGTCAATGTGGGGCCTGGCATGAGCTGGTGTGCGCTCCTGTGGTTTTGCTAGTCCGACATCATTCCTCAATGTGACTGTGCGGTCTGTAGCATGGTGGTGCTCAGACCGTGAAGTCCTTTCTGTGGGTGAGTCCTTCCTCCTGACTTCTGTGCCCCATCCTAAATTTCTTGGATGAAATTTTTGTAAGGAGTAGGAGGCTATCTCTTTGGCAACTATGGCCAACCCATGCACCCAAGTCCCAAGGCATTCTTCCTTGGTTAAATCTATGTGCACCCTCGTGGATAGAATGGACAAGTATGACCGGGACAGACGAGAATATTTTTGCCGTGCTGAGGCTAGGCTTAATGCCATAGATGATAGGATGGACGCTACCGATCAATCTCTCCACAGTCTGGTTAGACGAGTCTCCACCCTAGAGGAAGCCCCGATCAGGCCGATCCAAGACAACAAGTCCGTGTCAGAGTACATTAGGGACTTTGATGAGCACCGGTTGGGATATGGAGTTGGAGAGAAGAGCACCATGACCGCATTTGAGTTCCGGAGAGGTTTGCGGCTTCACTACCAATTTGAAATGCTTTGTCGCGACGTGACCACTCTGGAGCACTCTTATCATGTCGCTCTAGAGGTTGAGCCCTTCGAGTCAAGGTTTGATGCTACCCTTCGGCGAGCATCTACCTCTCAGCAGAGTGCTGAGCCGGTCGGACGGCCACATGAGCCCACGAGGCAGGACGCTCCTGCCCCACGGCCTCACTCACCCCAGCCGGGGAACTCCTCCCCTAGAGCTCCTTTGCCACCTACCTTACCTTCCAATCTTTACCTGGAGCCACCCGTACTTCTAACAGGAAAGCTATGCCTCGCCGAGTCACTACTCAGTTGGCTCAAGATAGGCTTGATCCCTAAACCGCCTTGCTACCCCTCCATGGAGCCAACACACCCCATAGTTCCCATTAATTCCTTTCACATCACTTTCCATTCCTTCTGCTTTGTCGAGAGTGTGAAGGATCTTCTTAAGAGTTTAGATTGTCAATGGGAGTTGACATGTATGTTGGCCTTAGGGTCTGACCAACCCTATAGCCATAGCTTCATGCTCTTGGCTTTGGGGTCTATTACCTCGGTGTACACCTTGGGTCATATCACCACCGAGGTCCTATTGTTCTTCCCCATTCCCGATGAGTTTGATTTTGCCCCCTCTTACAGTATTGTCGTCCCGAGGGAGGACCCATATCTACTCCATGAGATCACCGTCCCTGTTACCATAATGGATGAAGACGATCATCTACACCTTCAAGATCTTCAGACATGGGACCGTGACATGTGGGAACCCAGTTCAAGGGGTCATACTTTCTTTGAGAACCCTTATTTCCTGGTATTTTGCTGGGAAATTATCCGGGTACAACAAATGCCCCCCATGGGTCATACGTCGGAGGTTTAGATGATGATGCACGGCCCGCGAGCCCTATGTTCCAGGCCGTTGTAGTTGTATTTTGACACTTCATGTGCCTTTGTTTTGCTAAGTTGTATATGTTGATTTTTCGGTGTTCTGAAAATTTTTGTATGCCCTGTCTTGCAGCTATGGCATGATTCGGTAGAGATGAGCAGATCCTAAGGCGTGTGGCTCAGGAGGAGGACCACTGGGTGTGATGGACCGAGCGGTCGATGCCCCCTCTAGGTCCACTGGTGGTCACTGTGGAGTAACTGGACCGGGGCCATACGGCAGTAGCTGAGGGCCCCGTCAGTGAGAGGGCCGCTGGAGTCGGGACTGTGGAGTTGGCTCGGATCTTGGAGGTGGGCGATCTGTATACTCACGATCGGAGTGGAGGCTACCCATTGGAGTTCCCCGTGGATAGCCATCTGTTCGGGTTCACTAAGAGCTACATTCCTCCCGGCATGGAGGAAGATGATTCACAGATTCTGGGAGCCCATCGCCGTCTTGAGCGGGCTATTTTGATAGGCAGGGACGGCCTGCATGGCGTTGCATTTTGCAGTTATCCGAGTTTTTCTGAGGACTATTGAAGGCAGCGTCAGTTCCCCAGTGTTGAGTGTCTGGGGTTCTTCAGTACGACAGAGCAGTCTGGAGTCATAGTTGGGCTGCTAGGCCCTGCTTCTTGGGATTTGCATGTCCATCACCGTATCGAGATAGAGGGGACGGCTAGGTTGGTGCTGGAGCCTGCAGGTCTGTAGTATGCTGGGGAAGGTTATGACGACCACAGCATTCTGGATGGGGTGATGCGGCAGACTATCGTCAGTAGGTACGGCCGCTGGGCAGTGATCCTATCACACCGGTACCGTCAAGGGACCACCGAGTGGCTGATGGGGATTGTGCACCACTACCGGGTGCTACCGGACCGAGCTGGGATCAGGTACACGGTGACTGCCACTTTGTATGCGTACCCGTGCTACACTGGACTGCTACAGGGATTGCTAGAGAATTTCAACTATCGGTGGAACATGGTGGCGACAGCAGAGGGAGAGACCACACTTGACTTATGGTCTCTGTTCTGTGTTATCACTTGTATCCCTATTTATTTCTAATGAAAGGGTTTAATCGGATGGCCCCTACGCGACAACGCTAGGGTTGTGCCTTTGTACGCAGTAGCTTGTTTATTTCCTGGGCAATGTAATGGCCTCTAGGTCTGAGTGATATTATTGATGTCTGGATGAGCTTCTTCTCCCTCTCCGATTGCATCCTTCTCTGCAGGCATTCTATGTGTGTATGTTATTCGGCCTCTTTTGACGACATGGAGCTTGCCCTGGGCCACCCCAAGGGCTTCATTAATGCTACTCCCCTTCCCCGGGGTCCCCTAATGGATTGATTATACCGAGTGGCTCTCGTGTCTATCGTGGTTCTCTTCCTCGTGTGTGTGTCTCTGCCCACTCCCAGGAGTGACCCTCTCATTGCCCCTCTGCCCGTAGCCATGACCCGAAGGTGGCGTGATTGTCCCCACAGCTTGGGTACTGTGCGTCCAACATTATGGTCACCCTCTTGAGTGCTGCCCACTAACTATTCAGGCATTTGTCTTGTACAACTATCTATCTGCCAACCATTTTCTATGAGCTTCGTAGCCTATGTGCCCACTGCTAACCCCCGGATGCTAACGAACTAACCCCCCTTTATGCCTGATCAATCATCAGTGGTTGTTTGCGACCGCAGGGAATTTTCCTTTGTGGTTTTGTTCCTCGCTACGGGGGTGCACACTCATCTTTTACGGAAGGACGAGATAGGTCGACTTAGCACATGGGAATTCCAAGGGCATTGAAATGAAGGTGGAAAGAACGATAGGAACGCACTGGAGGGAGTGGCATATGGTTAATCATTTTGAAAAATTGAAACAGGGATGGCTGGATGGAATGCAGGTATGTCAGTCAATTTCTCGATGATCACCTATGGAACCAAATGTTTAACTGGGGATGCGTCGCCAGGATGCAGCACGTGTGCTCAGGAGATGGGTGACACGTGGCGAGAAGGAGGTTTCACAGGTACTAGTGTGCAGACGACTGTGGGGAGTTGTGTACTGGACGTCTTTCCCCATCGACCGTAAGTAGTCGGTGTTTCTTTTACATCAGGCGGAGCCCAAACACCTTTGTTTCTACTGCCAAAGAGAGAGTCAGGGACCCTGGACGTCGCAACGTCGGGAGGGCTTAGTCTATGCCTGGGGTCACGCTTATCAGCGCAGGTCCTTTACCCCCAACTACGCATGCACACATAGACCATGTGCTCTAGGTTGGGTCCTCTAACTGGTTTTTCCCCCAGTCAGACTCAAACTGCAAAGGTAAGGGGCCCTACGAAAACCAGCCTAAAATCGTCTCTTATCGGGTCATGCTCTCCACCACTCCGAGGTGGGTCTGCAACCGTGTGCGCAGGAAAGCTATGACTAGTGGGGGCTCACAAAATGTAAACACTGAAAACCACTCACGCACCCATCTCGAGTAACGTGAAGTAACAAGTGGTTCACGGCCACCAGACTCTGGACAGTCGACTCGACCTACTAAACCCAACGGCCCTTGAGTTACGAGACTCGGGTCAAGACCGTCGCACCAAACGACACAATGCCGTCAATCTGGCCTAATCCCTAGGTCTGAAATCACGGTGATACAATTCTCAAGGTAACTCACAAGTTGTCGAGTTAATTCCCTATCCAAGGGACACACGGAAAATCTCCAGCCCCAGGCTGGGTAATTGGACTTATAGCCCAAGGCCATACGCTTGGCCCACGCGGAAATCACTTCTCAAAGAAACCCACGTCGTGCGGGGAAAGCTCTCCGCACTCATACCGACTCACAACGACTCAATCTAGTAAAGCATGAAAGCCTGAAACATAAGAGGGTCTCTCAGACCCTTAAAACCCACAGGCATACTTATCGAGGTAATATGGTACCTCCGGACACCCAAAAATATGGTCACGATCCCCACGAGGTGTCTGGGACACACACAGGGCCATAGGTCCGTCGTTAGGCCTCAACCAGACCGATTGGGGCCAAAAACAGCCCAAACTCTACATTTCGGTCGACCAACCCATGGAGGGTCGGTCAACCAACCATTTCGGTGGACCAAAACTCAGCAGTTCGGTCGACCAAATTGGGCAGAATGCCCAGTTCGCAGATGATCGAGTTCGGTCAACTGGACCGCCCACGTCGGTCGACCGAAAATGGTGAAACACCAAATCGAACACCGTCGTTCGGTGTCGATCCACACTAAATCACCCCCGGGTGATGGGGAAAACATGGGGAAACCATTCCCCAGCCTCTAGACCACCTAGAGGCATGATTAAAACCCCAAAAACCCAGTTACAACTGAAGATCACTCAGTGGCTTGTCATCTGCAGTGTTGACAGCCCTGTGTAATAGTCCACTTTATACTTCGTGATTTTAGGTGGAGTGGTTGATTCTACTCTTTCCTTGTTATATCCGATTGTCCGGATTTGTAGATTGTTCGGTGTTATCACTCGACAGTCGTCTTTTGTGCTGTTCGTGCTATGAAGGAATTTCTTAGTATTATTTCTGTTGGCATTTCACTTCTGGTCGGGATTTGTTGGTGTTAGGTTCCTTTGTCAATTGCTCAGGTTGTTGTTGACCATTCGAGTTGTGGCAATGGTCGTGCATATTGTTATGATATTTTGGTCGTCCCAGTTTAAATTTGGTCAGCTCCTGACGTGTTTCACTTCTATTGAAGTCGAAATGTTTGATTGGACCAATTTGACTGAAAAGTTATTCGAGCGAACTAGGCTCCTCCCATCTTGGTGAGCTTTTGTTGCTAAGTTCGATGCTTCCCATGTTGCTTGGTGAATCTCCTTGTGAGGTTGACCTTGGAAGTGTCGTTTCAGTGCCGCCTT
The DNA here is from genome assembly GCA_024336825.1 of Amorphophallus titanum. Taxonomy (NCBI): domain Eukaryota; kingdom Viridiplantae; phylum Streptophyta; class Magnoliopsida; order Alismatales; family Araceae; genus Amorphophallus; species Amorphophallus titanum. Next base: position 23,414,502 of record JANBPO010006859.1, read on the forward strand.
GTCCTGTGTCTGCTCAGGTGTGGACAACTTGATTTGAGCCTGATCATTTCCTTATTTTACAGTTATGTGGCTTTGGACCTAATTCCTGTGTCGAGAGCTATTGCGTACCGTATTTTCATCATGCCATGCCCAACGGTCGATGTGATGGGAGGCTCATTGTCATTTGCAGGACGTAAAGGTAGGTTGAGATTAGTACTTTTCCTTGGGCTTTGTGCTGAAGTTGTTGCTCTTCTCCGTTGCACTTAGGCTTTTTTCTGATCGGTTACTCGTTAGATCAGTACTCGAGGTGTGTTACATTACGATTTTCTAGAATTGCGATGACACCTAGTGTGTACTGAGATGTGAAGGCCGTGGATCTTTCTGATACCTTTGTGCATTGTTGAGTGCGTAGCGGAAGCGTGTGGGCTAATGACCCCACTAGTCGAGAATTCTTTTCATATAATTCTGCTTGGTAGAGAGAATTGTTCCTTCTCGATGTGACCTCATCTTAGCTGCATGTGCCTAGATGTTGCCGTGACCATGTCGTTGTCGATCATTTCTCTGGTTTTAGTGTTGGCATTTGCGAGTGTTGGGGAAATCATCGACTTCCCTGCTGATAAAGTACCCTTTACTCTGCATTCAGAAAAAGATACACGTAAATATCCAAAAAAATTCGGGGTATTGCTGCCCTCCCCCCTTATAAGAATTTCGTCCTCGAAATTCAAGACAATCATCATGCCACATGGGGAGAACGCCTTGAATCAACTGACGAGGCCGCCAGAGCCCCAGTCAAACCTCGATGCTCGCAAAAATCACGGTCCTGAGGGACGCATCCAGACAATGATCACGGACAACGCCTCGCTCACAACCCAAAACACATCGATCATTAGAGTATGCACATGCAAGAAGCACTGTCTGGCGTCGCCTCAGTCAACACGAAAACCAACCACGACATCACTGCCACGATCTCACTTACCGGGAACACGCAACCCTCATCATGAAAACCAACACTGGTCAATGCTCATGCTCGGTGGACCAACCAAACATCAGCTTCACAACTAGCTAACGAATCTCATGCCCTACACCAGGGGTGACCAACACTGAGCTTCCACCAGCTCACACCCGGCAACCTGAACACCCATGGTAGCACAAAACCAACTCTGTCAGAAGACAAACTTTTAGCAAACCCCAGATCCATTCCAGAAAAAGGCGCACCTCATAATCGGCCACCCAAGGCCTTGCTGGCATACGACTCATGCCATTCTCGAGCCCCAACAACCAGCATCTTCTGTCTGTGAAAGACCATCCACTGGTCACCAGATATGCATCAACGGGAAACCTTAACTTGCTCAGCTTCTTCCTTCTTCCCTGGTCTTGCACCAGATCTAAAGGGCACATTCTAAATCTCGACAGGCCATCCGCTGACTCTGCCACAGGCCAATACCACAACTCGAGCCAAATCTCGCTCGAACTCTACATCCGATCTCAAGCCTCACGCCAACTCTACCCTCTCAAGGGAGCACGGTGAAACCAAATAACAGGACTCCACAATCTTCGATCCTCACATCACTGGACTCAAACTTATGGGGAATCCTCCCTTACTGATCACAGACCAGGGATCCCATCCAACGCCTACGTCTCATCAGAGACCTCCGTACCCAGGCACCGTCCTTCATCTTGTCTCATCAAATCCTTCGCCTCAAAACGATCCAAAAGGGTGCCTGCCAATCCTCAGCTCCGCTCTTACCTCAGAGCCTCGGGACACCACCTGAACAATTCACGGCACACTTGACCTGATACAATCGAGGGTCATCCAAATTAAGAACCACTTGGTGAATCCCCCGCAACCCCATCACTGGGATCGGTCGGGGACCTCTGCTAAACAAATTTTCGCTCTAGCTGCCCCTACATTACCAAAGTTTATGGCAAGCGAACAACTCCCGCGACAGCTTCCTGTCGCCGGAAGAGATGCACGAGGCCTTCCCCGCAAACGAGAAGTGGACGTTAAGGTCCACTACTCAGTCAACACTGTAGGGTTATCACCCTCGCCCAGTAGTTCGGACTCTGGCAAGGAGCCTAGCGACTCCACCCGAGAGCAACCAAAAGAAGTGGCCCCTTAAGGCCAGGACGAGCAGCTCCGATCGTCCGTCATCGATAACTTGGACTATTGTGACTTTCATGTAGTCGAGATTGATGGCGGTGACGATTTTGTCAATCTGCAGCCAGCTCCGCGGGAACTTGAAGACGGCAGACAAACAACTGTAGATGAACTAGTCGAGCTCAATCTTGGGGACGCTAATCATCCTTGGTCTATTTTCATTAGTGCCCTCCTTAGTGAGGAGGATAGACAGGCATACAAACAACTCCTCTCGGAGTTCAAAGATTGTTTTGCTTGGACTTACAAGGAAATGCCCGGGCTGGACCCGTCTATGGTAGAGCACGAATTAGCGATACTTTCCACTGTCAAGCCTATTAAACAAGCTCAAAGTGAATGCTAATGTTGACAAACCCTTAGAGGTGGACATCATAGAGCCTTGCATGTACCCGACTTGGCTCGCCAATATAGTCCCCGTCAAAAAGAAAAATGGCCAAGTTCGAGTCTGCATTGATTACAGGGATTTAAATAAAGCATGTCCGAAGGATGATTTTCCTGTCCCGATCATTGAAACTATGGTCGATATGACCACTGGGCATAAAGCTTTATCCTTCATGGATGGATCATCGGGATATAATCAGATCCGCATGGTCGTCAAGGACAAGGACCACACGGCCTTTCGATCCCCCAAAGGGATCTTCAATTACAAAAGGATGCCCTTCGGCCTGAAGAATGCCGGTGTGATGCGGGACGACGACGCGGACTCGACGCCGAGTCGGAAATGCAACCTGAGACTCTAGCAAGCTCGCACTCGTCCCTAGCGAGGGAAGCGATCGGACGTGCACGAAAAATCATTATCAAAGCCTCCGAGGGATGTCGACTCGTCAAGTCCCACCGAAGATCAAAATATCTTTAGTCCCACCGACGAATAAACCAGTGGCTCGGACCTTCCACCCAAGTCAATGAATAAAAAGAACCCTCTTTGCTTGGCTCGGACCTTCTGTCCAAGTCGATGAACAAAAAAGAACTCTCCTTGCTTGGCTCAGACCTTCCGTCCAAGTCGATGGACAAAAGGAACCTTCCTTGCTTGACTCGGACCTTCCATCCAAGTCCATGAACAAAAGAACCCTCTCAGCTTTGACGCTCACCCCGTGTCAACGAATAAACCATGCCTGCCGGCACCCTGTTAGCATTGACGAATAAACTTTTGACCTAGACCTTTCGTCTAAGCCGATAAATAAACAATCCTCTGTAACTTAAAACTATCCATCAGTCCCACTGCGATGTTGAATATGACCTAAATGGCTTAGACCTTACGTCTAAGGTCAGATGAACCTAATCCCTTGTGTTAGCATAGGCCCAATGCTGATGATGTTATCTGGATTGGAGCCCGACTCTCTGTCGAAACCAATCGATGTAGTGCACGGCTAGGGCCATTCACGTGAAACCGATGATGTTCTACTCCGATGTCAACCACTGGCTAGACAAGAAGAGACACTCACCGGTCCTGCGCACTCATCCCTGGCTTGCACCACTCGCAAGTGGGCGGCATTTGTGGACATCAAAAAAATGATGATGATCATACGACATGCGCGCCTCGACACCCGAGAGTAGCAGAAGATGGAAAGGCTGAACAAACCCCATACCTCCTCCAAAGAGGACAAACGCATGTCTGGTGCTCTGCCACCCAACAAAGAAGCCCCTCGAGCAGAAGAGATGGCCCCGGCTCCCCAGTTGGTGGTGCCAAAGGCCGAATCAGAAGAGACTCAGGAATTCGAACACGGGTTCGGCACGCGCCGGAAACTACTCAAAGTCCTAAGCCGGTGCTCAGAGGCTTTGAACTAAACATCCCAGATGCGGTGCATTACAACTAAAGCAACACAAGAGAACAAGCGTCTGGCCGAATCGCCGTAAGGTAGGAAGAAGCCCTACAACACTTAAATCGGCATGACCGTGCCTATATGGTCCTAAACCGGTGCTCCCCCTCCAATAGGCCCAAAATCGACGCGCCCCTCCTCTTGGTGCTAATCCGGCGCGCACCTGTAGTTGGTTCAAAATGGCGCACTCCTCTATTTCTCCTAAATCGACGCGCTTACCCCCCGCGTCATTTTAGCCGAGTCAGACATCCCATCGCAAGTTTGATCCCCTATTTTAAGGTGCGAACAGAAGGAACTTACCTGAAATAGATGAGCGGCCAGCACCTGACCAACGTGCAACCACCCGAGCCCCTCAAGCCCCCTGGAATGGAAGGTTTCGAGCTCTGTACAGCGTTGCATCTCCTTCGGTCACCATCGACCAATCACGTGGAGGCAGCTTCCCTACTCTACTGCCCCCCTCCGCGTAGGCCACTCGATGGTTTTCGAACAAGACACAGGGAGGAAGAAAGAACAAGGCACTATATAGCGCAATTCATACTCCATTGGGAAGAGAGGTCCAAGAGAGGGGGCTGGTGATTGAAGAAGGGAAGAGAGAGGCTTGTTGAAGAAGGAAGGCCATCAGAGGAGAAGCCAGCTAAAGAGAGAGCCCATCCACCTGCGCCTGCGGAGTGAAGCAAAGGAAGGAAAAGAAAAGAGTAGAGAGGTGAGAGTGAAGAGGGGGGGGGAGAGCTTGTGCTCCGTTCCCCCAACCTGTGTATCATCTCTTTCCGTTGTTTCCCTCTCATCGCGGGGTAAATCCCCTTTATATGCCCGTTCTTCTGTTGTACTTTTAGCCCTTCGTGGATGAATAAAAAGGTGTTATGTATTGATGATTTTTGCTTGTCTATCTTGCTAGTCTCCTCCCTCCTTCCCATCTCTTTTAATCCCCAGGGCCCTTAGAAGCCTGCCTCAGTGTGGCATGGTCTTCAAGGAAACCCACCTGAGGGGAGAACATTCACAGCCCTCCTGGGTGCATATCTGCCCCGTTCGAGCTCTTGCAAAGTTGTGGCCCATGAGTTGCTAGGACCCCTAGAAGGCAAGTCCTTGGGGCTTCTGCAACTCAACTGGGGGTCATCGGATCGCCATCTAGCCACCTCAAGTTTTGGGGGTCATCCCAGAATACTCCATTTGACGATCCCCTATTTCTCCTGGCAACCCTTAGTCTGGAGGAGGTGCTGCCCAATTTTTGCCAGAAGTATGATCAAGGAACAGGCATATAAAAGGGTGAACGAATGAACAAGTGTGAAGCCCCTGAATCAAACAAGAGTTGAGCCTACGAGTTCCTGTATAATGAACCTTCGAATGAGGCACTCAAATCTTCATGCTAATCCACCTTAACAAATGGTGAAAATGTTTAAACCCCCCTTTACCAATCTAACTCACCAAATGAATGGACAAACCAACCACCCACAATCCATCGAATTTGCAAGCAAAAAAGAAAAGAGAAGAAAGAAAAAGAAAGAAGAACAGAGCAAAGCGAGGGTTTTCCTAATCCGGCGCGGGCTAATCCAGCACGAGGGGGTACCGCGCCAGTTTAACTCCACACTCAAAACTCATTTCCAATTCTTGGTCCGAAATTGGCGCCCCCCCTCTTGTTTGTCCTTTCAAACCTGGCGCCCCCCTTTATGTTCCTAAAACTGGGGTGCCCTCTTTCCCCTCTGAAACTAGCACGCCCCCTTTGTAAGGTTTAAACCAGCGCGCCCTATTGGCCTTCCTAAATCGACGCGCCTCCTATGTCTCTTCCTAAATCAGCGTGCTTCTAAAAAAGAGTAATTAAGTAATTAAAAGAGAAGATATGAGATTAATAAATAAAAGATGGGCCACCTGTGTGTGAATGAACGATGGAATCTAATGATTAGAGCAATGATAACAATAAAAGATGCCATAGCTATGCATACCTCGGGACCCTCGCTCCTCCGGACTGAGTGTGAAGGGAAGAACAATGATGCCCCACTAAATCGAACGTGGACCTCGGGAGCCCCCGATATGGCAATGATCCGAACTCATCTCGAGCTAATAGTTCGTTAACTCGACCCACCACTATTAGGATCCAATCCTGCCTCCGTAGTAAACATGCCGTGTACGTGGCAAACATTTGTACGATTCTATCGCTGTCTTCGACGCTATAAATGCAGACATCCGTCCGGACAAGGAATGGTCCGCGAGTGACCGACATCTATGTATGTATGAGCGTTTACGCCCCAATGCAGGGTTTATCTGAATGCAATCCAAGATTTAGCTCTCGCTTCATTATTATGAATTTAAGCCATAGAGCCCCTTTTCCTGGCAATCAATCTCTAATCTTGTCTCTCTTCTCTGCGGAAGTCTGCTTATATAGTCTCAGGAGCACCAGAGGTAATTTAGGCAAGGAAGATGATTCTGTCTTCTTCTGATTGCTCCATGTGGCAGAATATCCTATGGTCCCTACAAGATTTACCCAGGAGGCGTGTGGAGGGAACACTCTCGCCAAAACTTTTTTCTAGAAAAGTACTTAGTTGAAGTACCACTGAAGTCCACGTGGCAGATTCCTCTGGATGCATCTATCTTAGATCACGTGCCATCAATCTATTATCCTCCACGCACTCATATTTCAGGCATAACTAAGAATTCACATGAAGGGAAGGCTGCTATCTGTTCTCTATATTGTAGGTGCTTAAGCACATGCCACGTTGAGGAGAATGCCTTAGCCTGTCAAAGTAAACATACATATGCTTAGACCCAGTGATAGAATTGCACGGACCTTGATAGCATATGAACATGTATGCTCAGACTTTGAATAACATAAGATAAATGTGCACAAGCCATATAACAAGACATGCACAGACGTTGGGTATACACAAGAGGATATATGCACTGACTTAGCATCCCACAAGTTTGAAGTATGCACGGACCTTGTATTACTCAAGAGAGATTTGCACGGACTTTGTGTTGCATGAATGAGATCTAGTGCATGGACCTTAATAGCATATGAGCAAACATGCACAGACTTTAAATGTCAACAAGGCAAATATGCACAGACTCACTATATGCATATTGTAGAACGTGCACTGACTTTCATATGCTTGCAAGCAAACGTGCACTGTCTGGTCATAGTTTGCACCGACCGTGTTTTGCACAGGGCAAAACTTGCAAAGACTTCATATACACACTGGAAAAGATTGCACCGACCTTGTGTGCAGTCTGACCTTATATGGCATGAAGCAAAAACGTGCACTGACCTTATATGCCATGAAACAAAAAGTGCACTGACTTTATATGAAGTGAAACGAGCATGTGCACGGACTCTAGATGTCGTGTGCATGGACCTACATGCTGTTCAACAAAATGTGCACTGACCCTAGCCAACACTAGGCGAAAACTTGCACAGACCTTGTGACTTTGAACAGTGACTAGCACGGACCTCAGCTAAGCCTATAGCCAATATGCACTGACTTAGCTACAGTATGCAGGCGATGGGCGTGTGTACACCATAATTTTTCCCGCCCAATCTTCCACGTGTAATGATCACTAGGCCTTAGACTTCTACATGATAGGATCTCTTGTTCCGAGCTTTGCATTGGATCACGTGCCCAATCATTATTATAGATAATTTGGGACCACGTGCCTTCCTTAAAGTTCACGAGCGTCTTGACCTGGTTCTCAATTAAGTCCCTGACAAGAAAGAAGCATTTTGTCAAATACGTTGTCAGCGTATGCACTGACTATATCATGCAACTAGCACAGACCTAAGTATGAAGTGCATTGACTTCTGTATGTAAGAAATGCAACATGTACTGACCCTTTGCATGCGTTCAGCAAACCATGCACAGACCTTCTATATGAAGAAGGATGAACGTGCACTGACCTTGTATAGACACAAGATTATCTTCCACTGACCTTGTATGAACACAAGGCAAACGTGTACTAACCATGTATAGATACAAGGCAGTAGTGCATTAACCTTGTATGAACACAAGGCAGACGTGTACTGACCATGCATAGACACAAGGCAGTAATGCACAACCCTTGTACGGATCTATATGCACGATGTATAGACTTTGTATGCATGATGCAAAGACTTGCACAAACATGAATGGCTAATGTGCAAGACTTGCACCGACCTTACATGCATCAAATGCAGCAATGCATTGACTATGCGTGCAGTTTCATAGGAACTTGCACAGACCTTACTATGCCTAAAGGGAATGTGCACAGACTCGCAACCGTGTATGCACCAATCTTGTTATGCCTAAAGGCTAAAGCATGCACAGACCTATTGAGACGCTGAACAAGAATATGCACTGACTTTTTTATGCCTAAAGGGAATGTGCACGGACCCCATGCGCATACTGCACCGACCATGCGTGCAGTTCCACGGGAACTTGCACCAACCTTATATGTATAACTGGCAACGACATGCACCGACCTGGTGTGCATTTCTTCAAAAACTTGCACCGACCTGACTCCAAGTAGAATGCAACAAACAACGACCTTGCACAGACTAACTCAAGCTAGCACCGACCTTATGACAATGTGCAACAGGCTAGCACCGACCTCATGAGCATATGCACGGACCTTAGTTAACCATGTCTGATGCATGCACCGACCTTAAGAACATTGCCCGTTGCCCTCGGGTGCTTCCAACAAAACCTCGGTCTGTCCGGACGTCGAGGGTTGGGCATTCCTTTCGCTGAGTTGCTTCTTCAACAATTCAATCTCTCGTTGGTACTATTGTATCATGTATAGCATGGCAGGGTCAGTTGTAGAGGGAGTGTACATGCCCCCTGTCTCTTCGGCCGGGGCATCCTAGGAAGATGTGGAGGGTGCGCCACTCGCACCCCCGGTAGTGACAACATTGGCCCAGGGCCATAGAGGGTTCTTCGGAGGAAGTCTCTTCGACGCCCACCTGCGTCGCTTCACTCGTCGCTCTTCTTCTCCTGGTGAGGGGGCCGGGCCTGGTGGCGAGCCTGGCCACTTCTTTGGGGTCGGTAGGTAGAGCCCCATACCGACTAAAGAGTCCTGCCATATTGCAAGTGAAAACTCTCCAGTCCCTATTTCTTTTCGCCATCCTCCTTGACGGCTTATTTAGGAACACCAGCCTGTCGAAGACCAATCATTGGGGCGGCGCTTCCTCCCGCACAGGGGACTGGCATCGTTCCTCCGGCTGGTTCCTTAATTTTGTGCTAGGCGCAGGTTGGATTTTCTCTTCTTCTCGAAAGGCAGAGGCCATTGTCCCTAGCAGTCTCTGACGACCCATAGGGGTGCTACCTGGGCCTTTGAGGTAGTTTCTCATGGCCTGCTCGATCCCTTCCCACTCCTGGTCGGGGAGAGCAGCCGGTGGTTGTGTGTCGGTGGCAACAGAAGGATAGGTGTAAGTCGCGAACGCTGGGCGGTCAGCATGGTGACGACGCCTGCGACGTTGACGACGGGTATTTTCGGGCAGTGCTAGTGTAGCGACTACCGGTTGGTGGGTCATGGCCGTCACCTCGACCCTTTCATCTCTTCCCCCCTTTCTGTGGCGGGCGTAGCTGGGCCCCGCCTGGGCAGGTGCCGTGGGTTGGGCTTCCTTGGGAACCCAAACTTACTTCAGCTTTGTCGACTTGTGAGCCAGTGTGTCTTTCGACGCTGCGACTGGAATGGCGGGTGCCATCTTTTCTTTCATCTTCTCCAGACCTTGGAAGGAGTTGCGGACTGGAATGGTCGGCACGATACGGTCTGAGATTACTTCGGACCTCTGTCCATTCAGATGGACTCGGATGGTTCCGACCCCCCCTCCCCAGTTTACTTTCTTCATTGTAAACAAAGCTACAGGCAACACCGCCCCGCTGACCGCAACGGTGCTGACCGCCACCACGGGAGGCCGTCCTGCCCTCACCGCGGTCCCACTCCGCCGACCCCATCTGCCATCCGACCTACAACAGCCTTGCGACAGCAGCCCCACCCACCAACACCTCCACTACTGTCCGTGCCACCCCTCCAACCTTCCTCCTCTCCACCGACTGCACCCGACTGCCCCCTGCTCCACCTCCCATGGCCGTCATTTGTCATCCGCCACCCACTGACGTGCCCCCGCCGCTGTCGTTGGCTGTCCACGCCACTGCAGACCTCTGCCGCTACAACACTTGAGCCACCACTGCCACGGCGGCCTCAGGCCACAAACACTCCCACAACCACCATCCTCTGCCCCTGTCTGCCACCCCTCCGGCTACCGTCCTCCCCTACAGTCGCCTCACCCCGCCTATACCACACAGACACCAGCCGCTCGTGGCCTGCCTCCCTCATGCTCTCCACAGTAGGTCCCACGCCACTGGCCCTATCAGGCTTGGCCTATTCACCCCAGCCACCCTATGTTTGACTGCCTCCACCAGACACCGCGCTAGCGCCGCCGCCTGCCCGACCTGTAGGCCCCGTAACGCAGGTCACCGTAGTCACCGTCCGCGGCCCCTGCTCGCCTTTCCCCCTGCGTTGGCCTCTCCCCACTCCCCCTGCTCGTAACTACCGATGTTCGACCTGGGCAACGAAACTTGGAGGAAGATCCCCAAATAGGGCGTGTGTCAGATGTTCTGGAAGGCCCCAAGGGCGAGGAGCACGCCGTCCACACTCTTGGTGAACTACTGAAGGTCCTATAAATACAACTGATCGTCGTCTAAGACAAGTGTGCAAGAAGTTGGAGCTGAAACGAAGACAAGAGTGTGCGACTGAGGAGAAGAGAGTAGTAAGAAAGCAAAGGAGAGCTGAAAGAAGAGTAGTGCTGAAGAGCAGAGTGAAAAGGTGTGAAAAAGAAAAAGATTTAGAAGAAAAGACCGAGAGAGCAAAAGAGAAGAGCAGAGAAGAAGAAAGAGAGATCGAGAGAAGCATCAGAGAGAAAGAACAATTGAAAGAGGAAGAGCTCGTGAAGAGAGGATATTTGGAAGATCCATAGTCCGTGCACACTTTGTTCAAAACAAAGTCCATGCATCCTATTTCATCCATGTCCGTGCACATTTCATTGTCATTTCCTGAGTCCGTGCACGTTTTTGTTTGCCCTTATGTGAACTTTCAAGTCCATGCATTTCTCACCAAGTCCGTGAATGTCTGGCTATCAAAGTCCATGCATGTCTTAAGTGCAAGTGAAGTCTGTGCATACATAAGTCCGAGCACATTCTTTATTCCATGGGATACCATGTCCGTGCACGTTTCCTTAAGTCTGTGCATGTTTCCTGAAGTCCATGCATATTCAAGCTTGCCCATTTGTTAAGTCCGTGCACACATGTGTCCGTGCACATTTCCTCAAGTCCGAGCACACGTAAGTCCATGCACATGTCTATAAGCCCTTGCATCTTTTGCGTCTAAAATCTGTGCAAATTTTACCTCTGCAATATAAGTCCATGCATGTCTCACTAAGTCCTTGCACATTTTCATAAACCCCGTGTAATTTTTTGTGCTTCATACAAAGTCCTTGCATAACTTCACAGGGTCCGTGGAAGTCAAATCCCGTGCACTTCCTGGACTTAGCATATTGTTGGTTAGGCTACATCTCAAGTCCGTGCACACCTTCACCATGTCCGTGCATGACAAACCCTGTGCATATCTATTGTTGTGTGCAACTTATGTAGAAGTCCGTGCATTTTTTTCATACCAAGTCCGAGCATGTAGAAGTCCGTGCACATGTCACATTTCCAACTAAGTCTGTGCATTCTTAACTTCGTACATGGTTCTGCATAGAATAAGTCTGTGCACATCAAGGTCTGTGCATTTTTCTTCCTTGGACTGAACAAAGTCCGTGCACGTTTCTCCTGAAACAAAGTCCTTGCACCTTTTGTCAAGTTCGTGCAAGCTATACTCCGTGCATGTTTTGCGTTTCAAACAAACTCCTTGTATGCGTTCACAGAGTCCATGGAAGCTAAACCCCGTGTACATTTTCCTCTGGCTGAACAGAACTCCGTGCATCTTTTCTTACATGCACCTGAACCCTATGCACATCTCTAGCCTTCCTCGTTCTGTTTGCAATAAAGCCCGTGCACCTTTTTTTGTTCGTTATTCATCGAAGTTGGAGCATACACTATTACAGAGTCAGTGTATGTCCTTAAGAGTGGTTTTGCCCCAGATTCAAAACTCGATATTTTACCCATCAAAACCCATGGGAATTGGGCCATTTTGGCCTCAAGAGGGGGGTGGTCGCCTGAGGATGTATTCACATAGATCGAGGGTTTCATGGGTTTTCCCATGATGGGTTTTGGCCGTGCAATCGCAGCATAGCCTCCATGTGGCTTGCCTGCCCATGGCGAGTCAATTTCTACATGAGTTAAATGACCATGGAGGGTCATGTCCGTGTGAGTTCTATGATCGCGGTTGGGCGATTCTTGTGCGAGTTAGTAGGCCGGCGTTCGTGGGTTCTCGTTACCGGCCTTAGGAGGTTACCTATGTCGGGTTCTGCCGCATTGTGGTTTTAGGCATGCATGAGTTGGACTTCTTCCTAAGTAGTACTCCACTAGCCTCAGCTTCTTGTGTGTCGTGCACGTACCGGCTAGGCCGAGAGGGGTTGCTTAATGGGTGCCGACACTTTCTGACTGTGTAGTCCAGAGCCGTACTGGATGTGATAGTTTTTAGACTGGTTACTGTAGGGCCCGTCACCTTAGCAGCTAGATTCTAGCTGAGGGGAAAACCAATCAGAGGACCTGACCTTGAGGGCATGGTCTGCGTATGCACACGTGATTGGGGGTAGTGGACCCATGCTGACGAGCGTAACCCCATCTAGTCCTTGTCTTGTTGCGACTCTACCTCACTCTTTGGGAGAGGTGGACAGGCGTGAGTGTAGTGGGCATTGCAAGGCATTAGGGACGCATCCAACCCGGTCCCTTTCCTCACTCTTTGGGAGAGGTGGCTAGGTTTGGGAGAGTTGGCATGCTGTAAGGCGTCTGGCACGCATCCAGCCGTTGCTAGTGATGGGGTGCTCCAGTCACTGTGGGTTTAGTTTTCGACCATGAGTCGTGGTTCTCCGGTGTGGGGTTAGTGAGCTCAAACCTGGTGACTTTAGCGTGTTTGCTTGCCTGCGAGGCTGAGATTTCCCAACAGCATAGATCAGGTTTTATTGATAATTAGGATTGGGAGTTTCAACGGTATAATTACCGTAGTGTCTTTTATCGTGAGGGCTTTTCCCTACGATCGAGGCTTCGTAGACCCTTCGACAGTGTCACCGCAACTCTCCTGAGATCAGTGGTTTTGTTTCGAGATAGACCCCCCACCTCCTACTCACCGTCCCCCTCACCTACACTCTCTCTCACACACAACCCTCCTCCGCGGCACCTCCTCTCCCTCTTCCACTCTCCCCATGCGACTTCTCTCTCTCCCTTTATCTCTCTAACTGTTTCCCTCTCTATGCTTCTCTCTCTACCCTCTCTTTACTCTCTCTCCCTCCGTCACTCACCCTCACACCCTCTCTCACTCCACCTCTGCACACAACTAGCCTGCGGCCACGGTCCCATCGCCTCCCCAACTCACCTCCATAGCCACCTCCATGCTAACCACCCCCCTACCTCTGTTGTTCTATCTTTCTCTCTCTCTAACAGCCACGGCGTCCCCACTCCCGTCCCTCTAACTCTCCCATGCATGCTCCATCTCCCTGCACCATCGTCTCTCGGAGCAAAACCCGCTACACCTAGCCACCTCTCCCCTTCCCACCGGTACCACCGATGCCACCGGCCGCGCTCCCCTGCGAGCTCCGCTCTCCTCCCTACACACCCCTCTCCAACCACTCTCTCCCTCTCTCTTCTACTCCCACTACAGCCCCAGCCACTAGCCACCTCCCATGCACCGCACTCTCCCTCTCCACAGCACACACGCACAGGCCGCTCTACACCGGACCTCCCCTCCCCTCCGTGTCTTCTCTCTCTACCTCTCTTTCTCTCTCTAGCCATCGAACCCACCGTCGCTACCATCTGCTCTCTCTCTCTCCCTACTTCTCCCTCTCCGCCAGCACCCCCTCTCAAACCCTTCTCCCCTATACCCTCCACCACACCTACCACCGGCATACCCTCCCTCTCTCTACCACCATCTTCTCTCCTCACACTGCACCCTCTCTACAACACACCACATAGAGACCGCTGAACTACCTCCTCCCCCTCTCTCCTATATCTCACACGCTCACTCTCTATCTCCCTCTCTCTTCTACTCATACCGGTGGCCCTCCTACTCCTCTCCTTCTCCCTTTGCAAACCCACTGCGGCTGCACCACTGCCCTCACCTCCTGCTCACCGTCCCCCTCCGCTTCCTCTCCTCACTCCACACACACACACATACACCAGCCGCCAGCGAACCCCCTGTCGCATCCCTCTCTCTAACTCTCCTCACCACACCATCCCACGTCCTCTTCTCTCTCTCTATCCCACGATACCCTTACAGCCATCTTCGAACCGGTGAGCTTTGAGGGGAGCTTTCTTGTAGGATGTGATCGGGCGAGTCTGGTACTTCGTCGGACGATGAATCTCTGCAGGCTCACCGTCGGCCTTAGATCCTTCGGAGGGACCCTGCGTCGACGCCGTGGCCGGGACAAGGTGGCCCCGTCTTTGAGCAATACCGGCTTGGATATTTGGATGGTTGGCGGGAGCCCTTGGATAAGGTCAACCACTTATATGCCGGCAGGGGGGTCCTGCTCCTTGAGCCTGACAGGTTCCGTCCCTAAGGGGACGAGGAATCTCCCAGTATCGCTTCCCTCTGACTTTGAGTGAATCTCTTCTTTTCTTTATCCTTATGACGTGTGGCCATTTGTCGCTCACCTTTCCCTAGGTTGCAGGTGTGTGATGAGATGTTTCCCGTTGCTGGAGCATCTTCCTTCTGGCAGGAAGGGGCGTATGAAGGCACGGAAGCTATTTTCCCTTCTTTCACTCTTCAGGCACGGCCAGCTGACTGGCTGATCTTCACAATGAGCAGGCCTTGTTGCTCCAGGACTGTCCTGGTGACCGAGAGTGGGAGGACTACCTTTTCCTAGGGCAGGCCTCTTCACGAGAGGATCCGCCCCTCTTCTCTGGAATAGGTGGCCCCTACTGTTGGTCCACTTCCTTGGGCCAACATGGATGCTAGGTGTCCGCTCATCTACTGGCAGATCTCCGAACGATCATGGTCCCCAAGTGACAAGAGGCCAAGGCTGCATGTTACCGCGTTCAGGCATATTCGTCTCTTTCTTGTATACTCGTATGTTGCTCATGTGCAAGTAACTTGCCAGTTTTTTTTAGTAGCTTGTATTTTGACTAAAGAAATAAGATTTTTTAACTTGAGTTGATGTTCATTATGTACCTATCATCGAACGGCTCCTGCATGTCTCTGGGTGGCTTTTCAGCGTGTATGCTTCGCAGTATCTACGTCTTTCATTTGCTTACTGCCATCCTTTTTAAGGGGAGCGGTGCTCACCTTTAGGGAACCCTTGGGTTGCCTTCTTATTTTCAAGGGGAGTGGTGCTCGCCTTTAGGGAACCCTTAGATTATCTTCTCATTTTTAAGGGGAGCAGTACTCGCCTTTAGAAAGCCCTTAGGTTGCCTTCTCTTGCACTTTGGCTTCTTGTGATCGGTTGTTCGCTGGATCAGTACTCATGGCGTGCTATTTGTGATTTTTATGAATTGTAATGGCGCCGAATGTGTACTGAGATGTGGATACCGAGATATTTTTGATACCTGTGTGTGTTGTATGAATGCGCAGTAGAAGCGTGTGGGCTGATTACCCACAGGCCGAGGATCGTTGTCGTAAGATTCTGGCCAGTCGAGAGAATTGTCTTCCTCGATGTAACTTTGTCTTGGCTTCCCGTGCCTTGATGTCGTCTGTTGTCGTGCTGTTGCTAGAGTCCTTCTGGTGTTGGCATTGGCATTTGTGAGTATTAGGGAATTTGTCAGCATTCTTGCTGATTGAGTACCCTTTGCTCTACATTTTCTTTCTTGAGTGTTTGTCCTCGAGACGTTATCATGGTCCTTGAGATGCGTTTCCCCGAGATTGTCATTTTCTCGTTGTCGTGGGTCTTTTCTTGGTGAGCTGCTCGATGCATGACTCATCCCTTGTGGTTGTGCGTTCAGCTGTTATTGTGCCTTGATGTGACCCAGCTTGCAGTTGTGTTCTGTGGTTCTGTATTCTATACTGAGCCAGAATCCTACAGGTGCTGCCGTTGTTGTTGTTTTAGTGATGTTTCTCTATGATTTTACGTGTCTATGTTGGCACTATGTGGACCGTGATCTTGTCAGTTAGCTTTGCTATACTCTTCTCTCCTGGTAGAGTTAGCATGCGACTTGATTGGATGTCATATCTGAGTGAGGACTGACTTGATTATGCTTATGGTCCAGTGCTGTGGTTGTTGGTGTCTTGTGTGCCAGGTGTTTTCTATCGCCTTTGGCACTGGAGCAGATAATGTTGTTGAGCTGTCAGCCGTGAGGATTATGTCTCATTGTTTAAGCTGATGCTTGTCGTATCTGTCGTTTTGTTTCTTCGAGATCTGTTGTCGTAATATGGTCGTGTCTCTTTCCCTGTGAGACGTAAGCGACGTTGCCTTGTTTTAGAGGTGTTGGACTCGTATTCACTTGTGTTGTGCTCGGTCTTGAGCGTGTGCTTGTGATTATGGTCAGACTGTGTTCCTCTGAGCAGTGTTTCTCGTGATTCGTGTTAGTGTCGTTGGGTTGTTCTTCCCTGCTTCTCCTTTGCTAGTCCTTAACAAGTCCTCAACGGCACGCTCTAGTGCCCCTTTCAGCGGCACACCCGCTGGCGAGAGTTCAGCGGTACGCCCCCCCCCAACCAGTCACTCAGCGATACGCTGCTTCGCTGGCACACCCCTGGGGTGCCCTCAGTGGCACACCCCCGTGAAGCCCCAGTAGCACACTCCCAGCATTCCCCCCTTGCCAGCATGCCCCTTTTGGGCTCCTCAGCGGCACACCCGCAATGGCCCTTCTCCGGTACACCCTTAGTCACGGCTACCCGGCACACCCCCGTGGGCCTACAGTGGCACACCAGCGGCGTGCTTCCCCGGCACGCCCCCGCTCCCCCGTCGGTGGCACACCTGCCCTGACATCCTCAGCGACGCACCCCTCAGCCGCTCAGTGGCACACCCCTGCGTGCCTCCCTTTAATGGCACGCCTCGAAGAGTGTCTTCACTGGCACAACCTGCGGGCACCTTCTTTGCCACACCTGCTGGCGCGCCTTTGCCGGCACACTCGTTCAAGCCCTCCAGTGGCACACTCCATCCAAGGCCTTCGCCGGCACACCCCCTAGGTCCTTTGTCGGCACGCATCCTCGTGCCCTTTCAGCGGCACGCTCACAATGCACCCTTCAGCGGCACGATTCCAATGGCCCCTTTGCTGGCACATCCCCGGTGGACTTCCTCCAGCGGCACACTTCCTCCAGGGCTCTCCAATAGCACAGTTTTCCAGCCCTTCAGTGACCCACAATGGCGCCATCCCAGCGGCACGCTCCCTGAGTCTTCCAGTGGCACGGCCTGCAGCTTCCTCAGCAGCACGCCCTGAACCCCTTTACCTGGTGCATCCGGCAGACAAACGTGACGCCCATACCCTATGATCTTCGGCATGCAATGAGGATCAGATAGGGCTTGCGGAGGTGTCGTTCAGAGGTGGGGGCACGCGAGCTAGCCCCTGCCACCGAGGACGGCCAAAGTCAAATCCGCATTTAAGGCCCGTCGCTTCCCACCTTTGACCAAGCTTGCTGCCGTTGGGGTATTAAAACCCCCTCTTCTCCGGCGAACAACAGAGATGATAGACACACACAGAAAAAGGAGACACGCACAGAGAGCGAAAGAAGAGAAGAAGAAGCAGGTGAGAGATCCACCGTGAAGCCCCTTCCCCCAGGACGACGCAACACTTACATAGCTACTAAGTGCTTGTCTGTGTGTCTAGAAGTAGCCTTTGCTCAAGTGTCTGCTCTTCGTAACTCAATTTTAGTTTGGTTTGAGCACATTGTGTTTGACATCATTTTTGTTTGAAGTATTCATTCTGTGGGAATCCTTCCAGTTTGATTTCAGGGGTGAGTTCTTTTATTTGAGTGCAAGTTTTATAAGGGGATCTATTCACCCCCCCTCTAGATCCCGACCTTGCACCCAACATGGGAGACACCTAAGTCGCAGTGTACGACATTAGTGGATGTGTCTGGCCTTGCTTCTAGTGAGGAGCTACTTTTATCACATGACACATGATTCGTGGCTTATGTGGTTCTCATGGAGCGTGAGTCTTTTGACTTACGATCTTGTCTCGTGTTTTGAGTTGGAGTTCCCGTCTATGCTGACCTGGTTCCTCGGGTAGTCTGTGTTCAGCTTTACCCATAGTTAGTGTAGAGTACACGACGGTGAGGTCATATACGTGTTAGTGCTTTTAGACCATGTGGTCTTGAGTTGGGCTTTTATCTTTGAGGACGAGTTTGCACGACTGAGGTGTCGTGATGTGTTCTGGCAATATAGCCAGAGTTTCCTTGTATCGGTTCGGTGATTTCTGACCGTGAGTGTGGGAGCTTGTGTTTCTCACTGATAGGAGTAGCTTACAGCTCAGCCTTAGTTTTCCCGACTACTATCGTTACGACAGTTACTTTTGTTGTTGTTGTTGTTGTTACTCCTGTTACTGTTCCTGTTGTTGTTATTGTTGTTTACCGCTGTTGTTTCATGGTGGGGATCCACAGGACCCCTATTGAGCCAGTGAGACGAGACTCACCCCTTACTTTTTAGGTGTAGCAGTGCTTCTTCCTCGTGGTTCGAGGTGCGATTTGATGGTTCTTAGCATCAGCTTTGCCAGTGTCAGGTTTCCCTCGACTTCAGAGTACGTTTCTCTTTCTGTTGGACTATACTTTTGTTGGACTAGACTCTGTAGCTAGCTGTTGTAGCTCTGTAGTTTAATTCATTTAATTGAAAAGTAATTTTATTTCTGTTAATTTAACAGTCTTGATCATAGTTGTGTAATTATTATTGCTGCATTATCTTGAAGTTCAATGTACTCACACATACCTTTCTTTCCCTTCGGAGCCTTATAGCTCTTGGAAGGCCTCTCAGGATTCAAGTGGTATCAGGTTTACACGGTATCCAGGTTCTGGGTCGTCACAGATGGTATTAGAGCGGAGATATGTGGAAGTACATGTGAATTTGAGATATTGCAGTGATCAGAGTCCATAAGGTCCAGTATAGTAGGCAGCTGGCATAGGTTTTGTGTTTCTCTATCGATTTGCTTCTCGCGTGAGGGCTTGTGTGCACTGTGTTGACATTGTAAGGTGGTTTTACTTTTGCCTAAATATTGGCGTGGGACCTGAGGAATGTGATGGAGAATCATTTTTCTTCGAGATGGTAGTCCCGTTTGTACTGCGCTGGGCAGAGTTTGTCGGCAGGCGCGAATATGTGGTGCAACATTCGAGGTATCTGTGGCGTGATCAGGTTGCTGATGGAGATTATTGAGTGTGTAATGGCTATGCATGTTCTCCGGTGGAGATTCTTGTTGCTTTGGCCATCCCAGTTTGAGGTTTAGTCAGCCCCTGAGGTGTCAAGGCTATGGTCTAGGCATCGAAATGGATGCCCTATCTGAGAGAGTGCTCGGGCGAGCTAAGGATTTCCTACCTGGTGAGCTGTTGTTAGCCGAGCTTGACTTTCTTATTCTGTCTTGTGGCGTTGTTTGAGGTTAGCTTGAGAGGACCTGTCTCTGTAAGTCCTTAGTCCTGTGCGTTTGCTCTTGAGCAGACTGTGTTAGTTCTGAACCTGATTCGATCTTGATCAGCGGTGGCTTGGTTTGGACCCGGATTGCAGAATTGGGGGCCTTTATGCACCGTGTTCTATGTGCCATGTGTGGCGACTGTTGAGATGTAAAGGTTCAGCTTTAGATTCTAGACGTGAGGATTGACTGAGACATGTGCTCTTTGTGGCTTGTGCTGTGGCTCTTGGCACAATGGTTTGTGCTATGGCAACTTTTGATCGACAGTTGGCATGATCAGTACTTGAGGTGTGGTGAATTACAGTTGGTGAATTGTGATAGCGCTGAGAGATGTGCTGAGAAGCAGACGCAGAGTTGTTTGTACTGCCTGTGTGCATTGTGTTGAGTGTGCAGTGGAAGCGTGGTGGGTCTATAACCCACAGGTCGAGGATTGTAGGGTCGAAAGATTCTGACCGGTCGAGAGGATTGCTCTTCGGTGTAAGATTGTCTTGGCTATGTGAACCATGATGTTGGTTGTCGTGCCATTGCTTGAGGCCTTGTGGTTGTTGGCACTAGCTGGTTTTAAGAATTGGGGAAGTATGGCGGCGGATGTGCCGGTCGAGTACCCTTTCTGCGTTGTTGGGAGTTGTGCTCTCTGGGTGGAATTATGGTCTTAGAGATGCATTTTCTGAGAGTGGTTGTTGAGTCCTTATTGGTAAGTTGTGAGCGGCTTGTGCGATTAGCCGGGTGGTCAGCTGTGATTATGCCTAGAAGTGACCTAGTCGCAGTTGTGTCCCGTGGTTTTGTATGGAGAATGGAGCTTGTGCATTGGCTAGTATCCATTATGAGATTGTGCAATGGTTTGTGCTTGTGGTCTGGTGGTATCATTGGCGTTCTACTTGCCAAATTTGATAATGTGATGGCGCGGAAGTCGATGGTGGTAGCAGTCAGCTGAGATGACTGTCTCCCTTGTGAGAGTTGTTACGTGTTGTGTCCGTTGAGCATGAGTTTTTGTCGGTGGCCTATTTCATGGCATAGAGTCGTGTCTCCTCGATCTGTGAGACGATAACGATGATGCCATTATCGGAGGTGCCAGACTTGTGTTCCTTTGTGTGCCATGCTCCTTCTGTAGATCGATGTGCCTTAAGATCCACAGCAAGATGATTGTACCTATGACCATGGTCTGGCAGTGTTCCTCTGAATCGTATTTTTTGAGAATCGTGTTTACGTGTTTTTACGTATTGTGAGTTTTGAGGTTTGGCTGGAGCTTTGAGATTGTTGCCAGCTGATTGGGTTGTTCTTGCCTGTTCCCTATTGGTGTCCTTAAATTGTGAGGATGAAATTTCTTGAAGGAGGGGAGGACTGTAAGACCCAGAATTAGTTGGATTAGAATCTGAGAGCTTTCAGAGCGCTTTCACAGGTCCCGAGTGGAGTTTGACCTTTTAATCAGATTTTCGGGCTGTGTTATCTTCGGAATCCCGTGGAGGGTGAACCGTTGAGATTTCAGACTCTGGGATGCCGCAGGTGCGTTGTGCTCTTTTCGAGGATCGCGACGACTATCACCCTCAAAACACGGACACTGGTCTCACGGTGTCCGGAACACTCTCAAGGTCGAAGGACAACCACTGGATCCCAACTGGGTTGACCGAAGACCAACGCAACACATGATAAACCCAGTAACATGGAAAAATCTTCTAGTTGTCCAACCTTGGGCCATCACAATCTCTGACGATCCAACAATGGAGCGCCACAGTGCAAGGCGAAACTAGCTCTGACGCACCTACCTCGACGTCATCGCTCCCTGACACACCTCCCTTGGTGCGTCAGAGGACACAATGACACGGACTTTGACGCACCTTCCTAAGGGCGTCACAGACTCTAACGGACCACCCTAGGTGCGTTAGAAGACACAGGAACACAGGCTCTGACACACCTTCCTCAGGGCGTCACAGTGTTGTGGCGCACGTACCCACGGCTGCCAGAGGAACACGACCCAAATGGTCAGAAACACGGTGACGGTCGAACCCAAGCATGTCACATGCTTTGGCGGTCTATCGTGGGACCATCAGAGCGATCGACGACCTGTCGATGAAACACGGCCATGTGACGCACCCCTCTTGGGGCTGTAACGCACCCTCCCAGGGGCGTCACAGCCTGTGACGGTCGCTAGAATGACCGCCACACCATCCCGAGAATGGAATTGCGAGAAAACTCTAAAAATCATTCCCACGCCCCCATACCTCCATGCGAGAAGGTAAATACAAGGGGAAAGCCCCCAAATAACCCCCAGCATGCATCTATGGCCTCAGATTGGCCAAAAACGTGGTGAAACGGTAGATCAGCTCACAACCCCAAAAATATGAACTTTTTTCAAAATTCTTAAATACACCCGCTCGGCTCACCACGGCCTGCGAAACTTGTAGGAAATGAAGTACGCGGGTTAAGGATCCGTCTCCCTGCCTCCACCAAAGATTTCGTGCACCATGGAGGTCGGTCCGTGAAGAAAACGTCGTAAAACCCTCGCCGGCTCGTGATCCCATGAATCGGCTCCACTATCGCCATCCTCGCTGCTCCACGCCCCATGATCCTCACCGCCTCGCCCCTGTCCACCTCCGTCGACCGTTGGAGAAGAGAGGGAGAGAGGAGAGAGCGTGAGAGGAGAGAGGGAGGGAAGAGAGAAATGAGAGATAGGGAGAGAGAAAAAGGGTTAGTGCTTAAATTGGGTCAATATGCATTAGTACATCATGAAGAATTGATCTTCAACATCTTTTATTTGTTTATGGTTGGTGGAACAGCTGACTGGTGGATAATGGTGAACGATAGGGATTTGGGTAATAATGTATTGACTTACATTGCAATTAGGGTGTTGAGTCAAACAACATCAAGTCAATGTGAAAGGAATTAGAGCACGTTCAGTCTTACACACTCAAAGGTTCGCAATCGGCTAAAGGCTGAATAGCTAGAAAAAATGGTTTAATGTCACTACAACATGAGGTTGAGAATAAAGAACATGAAGTTGAGACAACCGTTGAGAGACAAACACATTGCAGACGATACAACTGGCCAAGTTGATGTGGACATATTATTTGATGATGACAATCTCTTGTAGTCTTGGGTTGAGGTACGAGCGTAAGTTGATGAACTCGTTTTTGATACTGATGACAGAACATGGGCAGATGGTATATTGGGTGGAGATGAGTCAAGGGATCCGGAATTCATATCATCAACAAAGAGGTCAAGAGTGACTCATGAGCACCAGAGAGAAGAAAAACTTTTGTTTGTTGACGACACTGAGCAGCAGCCTGAGATTGAGTCAGCTAGATACTTAGAATCAGATAACATGCCAGTCACTCCTACAATGATGAAGTCATCTCTATCCTTAAGAAGAAGTGCATCAGTGCATGAGATGATTGAGAGGACTAATGCTGCTGCTCTAGAGGACCCGACAATTGAGCAGATGAAGTAAGTTTATGTGAGACACCTGGCACGGGGAAAATGATTCTTCCTCCTTCCACACTGACACGGGCAGAGGATACAGTCATCGTGGAGGAGGATATGATTTACAGAGCCAATGTCGACATCCATCAGGTTATGGAGGTGGCCAAGACGAAGCAAGCATGTATGAGTGGGGTCATCAACCGGGATTTCAATCTCATCCAGTTCCAGCCAGTAGCAGTTATGGGTCAACATCTTCTAATCCTCAAGGTTCTACTTATGCTGATTTCGGATTTCAATCAAGCCAACAACTTTATACTCCAAGAGGGATCCAAAGAGGGATGCATGACATGGCTTCATCATTGTTTGGTTACAGTGATTATACAGGATATATGCAACATTTTTATGGATATCAATAGCAAAAGCCTATCGCCTCTGGCGCAAATTCAGTTCCTCCTGAGAAAACAAATACTTAAGACTCTTATGGTCCGTGAAGACTTCAAACTTGACTCCATACAAGTAATGTCTCTAGATCTTCAATGCATGGACAACAGTGGCCAACTCCAAGTCATGTGTAGGGTAATTCTTCTCGTGCTCCTTCAGTTGCCTGGAGGCATACACAACAACCCTACCATTCTGCATCAGAACACAACCGATCCCGATCCTTGAAGCATCAGTGTAGAGGGTAAACATGTCAATGCTATTAGGTAGGATCAAGAGTGGTGCTGATGTCAACCGATCCTTCAATTCTTGAAAACTTTGCTCACATTCCTCGGACCACACAAACTTCACTCCTTTCCTGGTTAGCCTCGTCAAAGGTGCCGCAATAGAAGCAAAACCGTTAATAAACTTCCTATAGTAACTGACCAACCCGAGAAAACTCCAAATTTCAATTGGGGATTTCGGAGCCTCCCATTCTAATACAGCTTGAACCTTGGCTGGGTCAACTGCCACACCACTTCCTGATATCACATGGCTAAGAAAATGAACCTCCTTCATCCAGAAGTCGCACTTGCTAAACAATCCTCAAATGTTCCTTGTGAGACGTTTCATCTGGGGAAAATATCAAAACATCATCTATGAACACAACCACAAAGCCATCTAGATAAGGCCTAAACACCCTATTCATTAGGTCCATAAATGTTGCAGGGGCATTCGTTAGACCAAAGGCTAGAACTAGGAATTTGTAATGCCCATATCTAGTTCGGAAAGTAGTCTTGGAAATGTCCTCCTCTTTGATCCGGAGCTGATGGTAACTCGATCTTAAATCAATCTTCGAGAACACCGAAGCACCTTGCAATTGATCAAAGGGATCATCAATACGAGGCAAAGGATATTAGTTCTTGATGGTCACCTTGATAGTCACCTGGTTAAGCTTTCGGTAATCAATATAGAGGCGAAGCGATCCATCCTTCTTCTAATGTGGGTATCCCTTGCCCCTCCACATTTTTCATGACTTGGATTGTTCGTCGGCATGTGCCATTGTGTTCGTCATGTATCTTTGAGTCATGTCATGTAATTTTTATATTTTATTTGAGTCATTTTGATGTATTATTTGAGTCATGTCCCTAGGTCTTGGATAAATGATGTTTTGATGATGTCTGAGTATGATTCATTAAAATACTATTGACTTGATTCAACTATGCTTTAATGTATATGATAATGCTTTTGATGCCTCCATGCTATGCTCATCTTGAAATAACTCTCCTGTGTAAACATCTCAAGGTGAAAGGAGGATTAAAGAGTGATATTGACAGATCATGGCACTCAACCAAGTTGGCTTGAGAAGCAACTGCGAGCAACAACAAGATCAGCAGCAGTAGTAGCAAGCCAGTAAGCTCAAGGTTGAAAAAGTAACGTAAATGGGATTGCTTGGTGAGAGCTTTGGGCGTGCTCAAACATAGGAGCAAAGGGTCTTCATTTTAGTGAAATGAAGTGGGATTTGATTGGAAAGAATATCAAGGGGAAGGAGCTATGGTTTTGATCAAAGAGGAAAGAACATCAAAGGGTCTTTAGTTCCAAAGGTTTAAGCAAAAAAATCAAAAGAACCATAGGCTACGTCGACCCCTATATGAAGCTGTGTTGACACCTTGGCTTACAAAGGGAGAAATGCCCAAATGGGTATGAGGCTGCGTCAACTCCATTAGCCCTCACAGAAGCCAGCTCAAACGCATATTGCAAGGATGCATCGACACATTCAATTGGCTACGTCGATGCCACAATTGGTTAAGCTCGCAATAGCTCAAGTAGGACGTTTACTGTGTTGACCCTGCCCTCTCGTGGCGTCAACGCAGTCATGTTGAGCTCTCAAAGAATAACAAGCTGACAGAAGGCGATGGCTCCTAGAGGCTAAGGTGAAAAATAGCTATTACGGGTGACAAATAGCATATAAGGGTGACAAATAGATAGATAAGGCTAACAAATAGGTGATACCGATGACAAATGGCGCATAAGGCAGTTTCAACAAAGGATGCATCGACTCTATCCTCTTTGGGTGTCGACGCAATGGCCCTTCCAGAAAGCGTTATAAACGCATCTTCTGAATTATGCGTCGACGCGTTAGACTTGCTGCGTCGACGCACTAATTGTTCTTCAAGCCCTTATCCGTTAAATCTGCACAATTTTTGAAGCCCATCCAGAGAACAAAGAATTTTGATGTAAACCTCCAAAAAAATGTTTTTTGAGGTCTAGAGGAAGATTCCTAGGTCAGAGGTCCTGCCATTTCAACAGTTCTTGAATTCATCAATTGAAGATGTAAGAGGCCCTCACCATAATCAATCAATGGTGACTGAAGTGTACAAGCACCCTAATCGATCACGGAAGTTCTGAAAATAAATGGGCAGCATCTCCCCATAACGGGGGATGCTCCATCTATCAAACGAATCAACACACAAGGAAACCAGTGTTAAACCATAAATCAGTGAGAAGCCCCAGATAGGACTATCTCAGAACCCAAGATCAGCACATTCATGAATCCTGAGGGCCAGCCTATTAAGGATCCGTACAGATCTGGGAGAGGCTGCTGAAGGGTCAATATGTAACCAAGTAGGTAACGTTTTATATCTCATATGTGCAAGGGGCTTCTAGGGGAACATGTCATCAGACAGCAGACCCCCTGGAACCCGTGATGAGTATAGATTCATAGAATCAAAGCATCAAGCAAATTTGTTGTACTCTCCCACGGGAGCTAATTCATCAGTATCACCATCTATACTAAGATCGATGATCATAGCCCCTAAAATGGTGCTCATGTCTGATTTAGGATGAATCGGAAGGCTCCGCAAATAATCAAACATGAAATCCTTGATGACCCTTGATTAAACACCCCAAGTGCAGGACACTGTTGACTTCTGAGAGAAATCATATGGGAGCCGAAATATAAACATATGGGGATTTACTAGCATCCCTAAAACTCATGAGAGAAGAGAATGAAAGGGCACCTAGTGCTCCCGCTACCGAAATGTGACTCTTCTTTGATTCGTGAGCAGACGATGCATTTATCAGTAGCATCGACAATATGGGACGAAGCCCCCGAGGAGGGGATTTGATGTTGCCCGGTTAGGGCGTGGCCATGGACCATTTCACAGAAAGAAGAGGTAAATCTTATGGGCTGTCCCCTTTTTTCGAGCGATCATAGGATCAACAGGAACTTTAGCCCCTGAGGGCCTCCTCACGCCCGAGGGGTAAGCCGGGAAGCTCGAAGTAAAACAAACCCAAAATCAAAGCCTGATATTCCTCTTATTCATTCTCCTCTGCAATCGTAGAGGGATATAGATAGGGGATACAACAATCGGGGAATTGAGGGGGAGCAACTAAAATAGAAAAGAAAAGGAAGATAGAATATAGAGTACAGAGCAAAGAAACTAAAAGCTCTCTACATGATATCACTAGAAAAAAATATGGAGGATCATGCGATGCCCCCATCAATTTCATGAACCCAGTTTCTGAGGTAGGCTCATTTCTACATTTCTTCCCACGTGATGTAGCTATCAAGTGGGATAAGACTGGTAGGACGAGGAGGGGTGTATTCCTCCAGGCTGTCGATGAGCTGTTGTAGCCTCTAGAGAGGTGTTAGCTCTACTGGGGGTTTCAAGGCGGCCGCCTTCTCGGCTTGCTTCTTAAGCTGCCTCTTGAGGTTCTTCCTCCTATTCCTCTCCTATTTCCTGGCAATGGCCTCCTCCAGGGGAGTAGGAGGGGGAAGCACTAGAACTGGAGCTGATAGATCCCCATGGGGGTATCCTCGAGCTAATGCCTTAGCAGGGCGAGGTTGGCGGCTTTTCTTTACTCGGATCTCAATCCAGGCACCTTTCGCTTGTTGTATCTGGAAGGTGGCATTGATTGCCTGCTCGATGACCTCGGGTGGTAGCTCCTGGTAGGTTGGAATGCTGAGACTGGCGTCTGAAGACGTGTGCGCAGTTTGATGCCTTAGCCACGGTGGCTGGGAGGGAGGTACTTCCCACTGAGCTATTGTACTGGGGCCGACGTCTGAGGATGTATCTACAATTTGATACCTTACTCTTGGTGGCTGGGCCTTTTGTTGAGAAGCGTCTTGGGGAGCATGCTTGACATCCTGCTCCCTGGCCTTACCTTTATGGTCTAGCTAGGAGCAGGGTCGGGCGATGCCTGACGGCATCCTGGAAGTAGCTGCCCCGGTTCCGAGTGTCGGGTGAGCCTTGTGGCAGTGGACCTAACTTATGGACCAACGTAGCTGAAGACTCCGAAGATGTCTTTCCTGCCATCTGGACTGGGTTACAGGGCAGGGGAGGAGGAACCGACGGCTCGCCGGCTAATAGGACCTGGCATGGTCAGGCTGGGACCTCACCCTGCTTCTGTTTTCCCTTTCTATCCTCGAATGCTGGGGACAGAGGTGGGACTGAGAGAGAGTGAGAGGAGCTTGGCGAGGCCATCATCGTCTCACCTGCCAGGATATTTTCTCGGTTGAGAAGGACCCGGAGAAACCTAGCAGTGTCTTCTCTGGAGAAGGGAAGAGACTCTAGTTCTTGCGAGGGCTGCCATTGTATGGCCAATCGGCAATGGCCGATGGGTGCGGATTCACTCTCTCACATCCACGGTGGTCACACAATGGCGATGGAGCCTTGGGATCGAGCACTCTCTCCCTTAACCGATGGCGCAATTGAGGAATGTTAAATGAACAAGCACAAATGGGATCAAGGTCCGAGAGCTTACCTAGCCGGTTTGAAGAAACCGACTCCGGTCGGAGTCGTGGGCGAGCGAGGAGGCAAGGGGCCTTCAGCCGGCCAAACGGGGAGGGAAAGAATAGAGCGAGGAGCTTCAACGAATGGCAGAGTCGGTTCTATCCTCTTTCTGGAACAGGGGATAGGCAGGCGATGTTGGCACCATTGTGACCACTCCCGAACTCCTTTCTTGACGAGACCAGAGGCAAACTCTCCGTAACTGGACCAAGATGTCGCCTGAATTTTAGGGAAATTCCAGGTTGTTGGTGCGGGTTAGGGAAGAGCCTTGAACAGGGTCTCTGCTTCTGGGTTCAGATAGTTACAGTATCACAGTAGCAGCAATCTAAGGCCGTCATGAGTAGTCCCAAACTCCAAATCAAGCACGGCCAGAGGCGTTGGGACCGTTGACAAGTCACCTTCGAAACGTGATCCACAGGAATGCTATCTGATGTCGGAGTAGGTCGGAGAAGCTCAAACAGTGACAGGGTGTCTATTCAGTCCAATAGGGGACAGAACAGCGCACCCTAGGGAGAAAATTAAGAAGTTGCCGCTCTGGATGCCAAATTGAGTCCCGCTTCTTGGAGAGGGAAGAAGACTTGCTGTCAAAGGTCTCGGCCAAGACTCGCCTCAATATATTTAGGTGGCCAGTCATGGCAGCTTCTGCAATCAGCCTCAGGTTGCTAGCCAGACCTCTTCTGCGCAGTCAAGGAAGAATGACTCTCACGGCTAGCTCGGAGCTTGGATGAGGATGATACTACCACTGTTATGAAGATGACTCGGAGACGCTTCTATCGGTACCTCTTTAGGCTTCAGAAATGTCAGGATGAAGTCGCAGTTGCCTCTTCAAACGGATGGTTCTCTGCTGCCTGCGATCTGAAGGTGCAGGTTGAAGATGGGAGGAGAGAAGAGGAGGTAAATGGGAGGGGAAAGGGGGTGGATGGGTGTGGAGGAAGCCCTTGGCTGTTAGGGGGTCTAAGAGGGCTTTGGCAATTGACAACTAACTCTGGGCAGTAGAACCACGTGGGGCCTTAGAAGCGCTCCTCAGAAGCCTCGCCTCACTTGAAACCACGGAAAACGCATGGAATGAGCCTCATAACAAAAGGCTCAATGGGGATCACTCGGACCCCTAACTCGTAGAACGAGAAACTGCGCAAGAAGCAGCCAAAGCGGGAACTAGCAAGACGTAGAACGGAGAGCAACAAGAATAAATAAACAGGAAAGCTCAGCTACGTCTAGTACCGACCACACAGCACGAAGACCGAGGCAACGCGGCAGAAAACCAAGAGTCACGACCTGACAAAGACAGGAGTACCTCCCACTAGAAGCAAGGCCAGATGCGCCCCCTGGCGTCTTGGACAGCGCCTCAGGTGTCCCCCTCGTCGCCCCTGGCGGAACGGGGACACCATACAAGTAACCACTGAACAAGGACTGGTCGGGGTCGCGCTCGTCAGCGCAGGTCCGCCGCCCCCGACCATGTGTGCACACACAAACTATGCGTCCTAGGTCAGGCCCTTTGACTGATTTTCCCCTCAGTCGGACTTTGGCTGCAAGACGTGGGGCCCTACGGCAACTAGCCTAAAAATCGTCTCTCTCGGGGTAGCCTCGCCACCACTCCCTGGTGGGACCACACGCATGTCGGAAAGCTATGACTAGTGGAGGGTCGCTGAAAAAGTAGACTCTCTAGTCAACGGAAAACAACGTCTGAACCGGACAAGGTACAAGGATAGCTCCTCGTGCCGACACCGACTCACGGTGACGCTAGTCGAGAACACACCACTTCCCGGGACCCCCACGGCACCGACACACATCCCCCACATGATGCCTAGCATCCGTCGGACTGCAGGTCAGTACGTGAATCGAGGTCGACTCACCTAGGATTTGAATCGGCAAGAAACGAACTCATGTCGGACAGAACACAGGTGGCGGTCCACTCTGGACCGTCCCAGGGTAAAGGCGGTCAGATGTTGGACCGCCCCAAAGGGAGGCAGTCCTCTCTGGACCGTAGGAGGAGGCCAGGAGAGAAACGGTCCCCTGCAGACCGTTTAAAACAAAAGCGGTCCACTCCTGGGCCGCTTCATGGTGTAAACGGTCCCCTTGGGACCGCAACGCCATGGGACTGCGAGGAGGGTGAAATTTGGGACTTTCCTCTAATTAGGTTTACTAAGGTTCAATTGAAGCTCAATTAAACTTCATCCAATAATTTGGGGCTCTATCATGTTGAATTGTATTTTTTTCATTCTACTTACAAGAGATTTGATTGTCTTTGGCTGTCTTAATGCAGCATCATACCTAGACGTCAACAAACACAGGAGCAGCAAGGCCAGGAGGATCTGGGGTGGGCCCACCTGTCCTTAGTTGATGCCAAGAGAAGAAATGTAATATGCAATTATTGTGGTAGGGAGATACATAGCGGAATTACTAGAGGAAATCAACATTTGGCAGGGGTAAGAGGAGAGGTGAGACAATGTGGCAGCTGTCCCAGAGAGATGCGAGAAGAGATGCGCCAGTGCCTTCTGGGCAAAAAGGAGAGGTGAACAAAGGGCAGAAGATGAGGCTGAAATTGTTGAGGAGATTTCTGGCAGAAGGGTTAGGAGGGATGATGATGAGGAAGACACTGAGGATTCAGATCCAGAGCTGACTGAAGCAAGGGAGCGTGAACAAGTCACTCGAAGGAAAGGAAAGGCACCCATAGGTTCAGGGACCTACATCAGTACAGCTGCATGACGTCCTGATATAGGTGTTGTCCTGCAGAGAGCAGGTCCCATGGACAGCTATCTGCACAGAAGGCCCCATGCTACACAACCTAAAATCAAGCAAGTATTGAGAAGGGTCAAAAAATCTGTAGAAGATGATTCGTAAATGTCTGAAGATTTATAAATGTCTGAAGATGATTCGTAATCAGGCTGAGAAAATCATTGGACATATTGGGCTTGCTCCGGGGTGAAAGGTAGATCATGGCCCCCTTGGAAGAACTGAGTGGTTTGAGCCTGGTCTTGAGTAAATGATGAAAACTGGGCCATCATAGGTGACGAGATCTCATTTTGGGCTAACCATGAGTATGGACTTTCATAATAGGCTGGGCTGTTTTGGGTGAGAAATGAGATTTGGTTTGAGCAATCACCTACATAATGGGCCGAGCTAGCCTATACGCGATCGTTTGCATGATGACTAGGTGGTATAAAGGGGTTTTGATCCATGGCTAGAATTTGATCAATTTTATGAGCCAAAGAGTCAAACTTGTCTAATTTGTGTGCCCAATCCATAGATGAGAATTATTCTCGGAACTCACGGTGGTGCCTTGAGCATAAAGCAACTCATTGCATCGTGTATTGCTGGCATTTGACGACGACTATGCAAACCCCTATATACTTGACAAATGCATGTGCAGACTCTGAACAAACTATACAAATAAAGCAAAACAGACTCATAGACTCTGGATAAACAGAGAGACACAACCTAACAACTTCCTATGATTGACGACAAACACAATGGATGCACCAAGGAAGACTCAGTAAGAAATGATGGACACCGCCTGTATACACCAAGTGTAAAGATAGGCTGACCCACAACTTGATGCCGTGAATCTCAACCCTTGTCAACCGTCTCCGGTTCGAAAAGACTCATCCTCTGGTATGGAAGTGTGGGAGGATCAGGAGGCGGGAGACAGGAAGGTAATCTGGACTTCTGGTGTGGGGCACACAAAAAGGAAGTCTTGACGATGTCTCTTGTACGCATGGCAGAAATCAGACCATACCATGTCAACATAGGGCGCTAACAGTGGTAAGATAGGCACAAGCGGCTACAATACCGTAGGAGAGATGGGTAAAAGAGGGTTGGCTGACTTCATGGGGTCGGTGGATGGCACATCCACCATAGACAAGGTAGGCGGGGCAGACAGCTCCGAGACAACTGGTGATATAGGGGTGACTAATAGGATGGAGTTGCTGGATGGCGCCTCACCTTGGCCCACTAGGCACTCTTTGGGATCGCTCTCTAACCCCTCAACCTCAGCGAGGTACTTCTCGACCAACTCCTGGTCAGCCTCATAACTAACTGGAATAAGCCCGGGTGGGGCATCCTCCGAATGGTCATCCTCCATGGTAGAAGAATGTGAAGGACACTAGTCAGAGAAATGGCTAATCCCACTATAGGGGGCCACATGGGCGGGCTTCAGGAGTGGTGGCGGGTGTGACCCCAGAGGTGGAGTGGACCTCTGGGGGCGGGTGGCTGGAGACACGGAGGTGGTCGACTGAATGCCATCGTGGAAGACAAACTCATCGTGCAGGTGAGGTGGGTGTAAGGTGCAAGTCCTCCTGTCTGGGTCAATGGTTGCTCTCCTTTCTTCCAACCACCCTAAAATGATGCATGGACCAGCAAGTGTGTCGATCTTGCATCATGCTCCATCGTGATGTCGAACGTGACCGAACCTCGGCACCGCTCAGGTCGGCATCGCTCAGGTCGGCACCGCGCAGGTCGGCATCGCTCAGGTCGGCATCGCGCAGGTCGGCACCGCGCAGGTCGGCACCGCGCAGGACGGCACCGCTCAGGTCGGCATCGCTCAGGTCGGCACCGCGCAGGTCGGCATCGCGCAGGACGGCACCGCGCAGGACGGCATCGCTCAGGTCGGCATCGCTCAGGTCGGCACCGCGCAGGTCGGCACCGCGCAGGACGGCATCGCGCAGGTCGGCACCGCTCGCATATGCCAATTTCACAGCTGCACCGAGCCGTACATTGGCGGATGCCATATCGAATTCTGCCGACAGCTCGCACTCAAAAACGATTCTATCCATCCAGCGATGTTTGATTTGTACTTTCATGATTTGATCCTTGGTTGTTCCAATTTTAAGGTGCCGGTCCTTCCTCCGGCTGGCGCTGTTTGTTCCTGCTTGCTTGTCCTATCGTCATAGGGGCTACAGGGAGTACAGATCAGCGCATGTACTGTGGAGCGGAGCGGGGGAATCGAACCCTGTGTGTCATGAGCACCCGCCTTCAAGTTATAAACTTGCTGCTCGCCTTGAGCTATCTCCGCATTCTGAGTCGGCTTATCCCTAGACCCCTATGCACTCGGGAGAATGCACAACCCAGGAAATTGGGCCTCAGAGCAAGCCGACTGAGGATGGGTGCTGGTTACTCTCGTCCAGCGCTACCGTTGTTGCCGACTCTTCGACGCAGATAGCAGGTGTCAACCAAAGCCGGTTGCGGCGGCATGCTTCGGCCTACGCGTCAGTCCTCGTGCCAGGACTGGGCGATTCCTCCAATCCAACCCCCAGCTAGCTGGAAGTCGTAACTTCTGTCGGACGGCGTCGCTGGGGTGAGGCTTCTCAGAATCCAGTGATGCAGGGCCGGAGCTGATCCCGGCATGGCTGGCGTTATTCAGCCTTGGTCGTCCTCTTTCCCCCGGGGTTTCTGAATGCCCGGACCTCTGCACATCAGCATTGTGCATTCATGCATCAATCAGAATCCTGTCGAAGCATCGGTCTTCACTCTCTTGCTTTGGACAAGACGGTCCCACCGGCTGCAAGACTCTGATTCATGCCCCCTCGATACATCCACCCGAAGGGATAGGCGCGCTGACTGTATCTTTACTCCCAACTTTCTCAGCGAATCCGGGAGAGTCCAGCACCCTCGGCGCCTACACCGGTCTACGGCCCCGCTTTCCGGTGTAACAGGGTGGTGCCTTGGGCGCTGGACGAAGCCAAATATAAACCAATGAATCGGATAGTCAATACTTGAATTTATTTATTTTCATGCGAAACTGCGTCACATCGGATTATCAAGGAGTAACACATGGCAGATAAAGATGCATCGGCAATCAGAACGGCATTCCGCGTTCTTTTGGCTAAGCACAATATGACCTACGAGCAAGTGGCTGAGCTTATGGGCGATGGCTGCACCAAACAGCACGTTTACCGCTGGATGGCTGGGAATGCTGACGTAGGTTTTACCGTAATCCAAAGAATGGCCGATGCCTTTGGCATGAAGCCTTCGGAAGTCGTGGCGCTAGGGGAATGAACATGTTTCGATATGCAGAACTGAAGGGGAAACGCGCCATGTGCTCCGCATGTGGCTGTGTTTTCTCTACCGATGCCAATTTCGATAGGCACCGCAAAGGCGACCACAAAACAGATCGGCGCTGTATCTATCCTGGCTTTGTCGGCTTGCGCATCAAGCAAACTGCCTCTGGCTCAGTTTGGGCTATGCCAGGACTTGAACAAACGCCGTAAAGCAGTGTAAGTTAAGTCCGCGCGGCGTCGAACCCGCAAACAATGTGTGCAATAAGAGCATCTTTTTAGGCTGGCCCTTGTTGCCGTAAATTTCCGGTCCCCTCTTTGACCTGTTGCACACGCGGCAGTTCGACCAGGGGCCAGCCTAAAGAGGTGCTTGTCATGGCGAGAGCCAGAAATATCAAACCGTCTTTCTTCGTCAGCGAAAAACTCGCAGATCAATGCCCGTTAGGGCGTCTTCTATTTATTGGCCTTTGGACTCTTGCTGATTTCAAAGGTGACCTCGAATGGAAAGAACGCACTATCAAAGTTCAGCTTTTACCCTTCGATAATTGCTCCGTTAAGGAACTCGCGATTAATCTGGATAAATCAGGATTGATACAGTTCTACTCGCGAGGCGATCAAATCTTCGTCCACATCCCAGGTTTTGAGAAACATCAGCATCCTCACCCTAATGAGAAAAAGTCTGGGAGTGATGTTCCGGGCTTTTCTGATAAGTCTCGCCAAGTGATTGATTTTTCTACACTCACGATTAATCATGATTTATCACGAGCAGAACAGAACTACTCTACGAGCGATCGGGCCCCTTCCCCTATCCCTCTTACTGATTCCCTCTTACTGATTCCTGATTCCCCTATCCCCATTCCTGATTGCCCTTCCCCTCCTGCTAACTCCGTTAGTTCCACGGCAGCTAGCGCAGCCATGGTCCATGTCAAACAGGCAAAGCCCAAAATAACACCGTCATCCCGAGACGTCTGGGAGAGATACAGCCAGGAATACCAGAACCGATACGGAGCAACTCCCGTTCGGAATGCAACCGTGAACGGCCAGATGGCGCAGTTCGTGAAGCGCATAGGCGCGGAGGAATCACCTGAGGTCGCTGCGTTCTACGTCCATCACAATCAGCAGTTCTACGTCCAGCAAATGCACCCTGTTGGCTTGTTGCTCAAGGATGCCGAGAAGCTAAGAACCGAATGGGCAACAGGACGCCGAATGAGCAATACCCAAGCCAGAGGCAACGACAAAACATCCGGCAACGCGTTTGTCCGCATGCTGGAAAACCAAGGAGGAAATACCTATGAGCACTAACGCCAATCGCTTGCTGAAAGAACTGGCTTTGACCATGGAGCTGTGCGGTTCTGAAATGAGTGACGCGGCTGCTCAAGTCATGTGTGCGGAACTTTCCGCATACCCGCTTGGAGCAGTCATCAATGCGCTCTCCAAACTTCGTAAAGAACATCATGGGCGATTCACCTTGGCGGCGATTGTTTCGCGCATTGACGATGGCCGTCCTGGCGCGGAGGAAGCTTGGGCCTCCATGCCGAGAACCGAATGGGATAGCGCGATGCTCACGGCTGAATCGGCAGAAGCGCTTCATGCTGCCCAACCGCTGATCGATGGTGGAGACGAGGTAGCGGCTCGTATGTGCTTCCGTGAGGTGTATGACCGCGCTGTGGCGAAGGCTCGGGCATCGGGTATCCCAGTGAAGTGGGAATTCAGCGCTGGCTGGAAACGGGAAGGCCGCACTCCGGTCTTGGCAGAGGCGGTTCGTATTGGTCGCATTTCGCAAGATCGAGCCATGGCGCTTCTCCCGCATGACGCGCACAAGGATTTTCTTCTGGCGGCTGGCATTACAAATCACCCACTGCTCGCTGCCCCTACTGCCGAGCAGGAAGTTAATCAGCTCAAGCTGGCTCAACTGCAAGCGGGGATCGTGAAGTGATGGAACTGAAAACCCCTCCGTTCAGCCTGGAAGCGGAGCAAGCAGTCATTGGCGCAATTTTGTTCGATCCCTCGAAGCTCCCAGAAGTGGAGCTAACGCCAGATGATTTCTATCGCCGCGAACACAAGACCTTGTGGACCGCGATTCAAGCAGTTTCAGACCGCGGCCAATCGCCTGATGCGTTGCTGGTGAGCGAATATCTCCGGGACGCCAACCTATTTGCCGATGCCGGAGGATTGGATTACATGAGCGATTTGCTCATGAATACCCAGAGTGCCTCGAATCTGCGCCAGTATGCTGGCGTAGTCCGAGAACGTTTTCTTGAACGCCGCTTAATCTCAATAGGTTCGTCTGTAATCGAATTCGGATACAACCCTATGGGTAGGCCTGTCTCGGACCGGATCGACGATTCTAGGATGCTTATAGAAAGCCTGGGGGGCATCCGCAATGACGTGTCGGCCGAACACCTTGGGAAATACCTGAATTCAGCCTTGGAAGACTTGGAAGTTCGCCAGCAGAACAAGGGGAAGTTACTGGGTATCTCCACGGGGTATGACGTGCTTGACAATCGGTGTGGTGGATTACGTCCTGACCAGTTGACGATTTTGGCTGCACGGCCTGGAATGGGAAAGTCCGCAATGTCGTTAAACATCGCCGAACATGTGGCGATCAACGCCGGATTGGTAATTGTATTCAGCTTAGAAATGCCGGGTCTTGAGGTGGCTAATCGAGTGCTTTGCAGCCAAGCCAGAGTATCCAATGAGCGCATGAAATCTGCCGGTCTCATGGATGATGATTGGGACAGATTGACCAGGGCTGCATCCAATCTACACGGCAAGCCGCTTTATGTAAGTGAGAATCCAGCAGTCACCAGCGCAGAGATTCCAACCATTGTCAGGCAAATATCTCGGCAGACTGGGATGCCTCCTTCGCTTGTTGTTGTGGATTATCTACAACTCATGGCCGATAAGGGGGAGGGAGCAGGGCGAGTTTCAACCATAAGCCGGAATCTGAAACTAGCAGCCAAGTCCCTGCATTGCCCTGTCATAGCGCTTTCGCAGCTCAACCGTGGTGTCGAACAACGTCCGAATAAGCGCCCCATGATGAGCGACCTTAAAGAATCTGGGTCAATTGAAGCCGATGCCGATCAAGTCTGGATGATCTACAGAGACGAAGTTTACAACGAGGATTCCGAGCATAAGGGAATTGCAGAAATCATCACACGCAAATCCCGTGGCGCCCAGGTTGGAACAGATATGTTGGCATCCAATCTGGACTACTACCGCTTCGATAACCTTGCGCAAAATCATCCAATGTTTTGAAGATAGGCGCTGATCTAAATCTCAGTAACCAAGAATGCAGGGGTTTGATTGAAAACCAAGGCTGAGGCAATCCGGCTCATTGTGCGCGAAGTCACTAAGCATGGTGGGCCTACTCCCAAGGTTCAGGCGCTTTATCCCAGGCCATACCTTAAAGCTGTCAGATTGAGCAGGCGCGAATATTGGGAAGCTGTGGCGTTGGGGATGACCATGTTTAGGCGCACTAAGTAACGAAAAGTGTTGACTCCGCAATTCAAAGGCGTATATTCGATTCAGTGGCAACGTGCCGCAATTGGAACAGAGCAACTAGGAGCACTCATGAATAAGTTTGGAAACCCCGGAACGCTTGACCCCCGCATGTGGAGCACTTTTGGGGTGTCAGCTAAGAATGAAGATGGGGCTATCGGGAAATTCGGTACCGGCTTGAAGTATGCGATTGCTGTGCTTCTTCGAGAAGGGCGACATATCAGCATCAAGACTGGTGGAAAACTCTATGAGTTCACCGTAGAAGATGCCGATTTCAGAGGCAAGACTTTCAAGCAGTGCTTCTGTAATGGACAGCCATTGCCCTTTACAGCCCATCTTGGCGCTGAGTGGCAACTCTGGATGGCCTATCGAGAGATTGCCAGTAATTGCATGGATGAAGGCGGCAAGATTGGAGAAGATGGGGAAACTACCGTAATTGCCGATTTCACAGGCGTGAATCATTCGGATGTTTTTCTGGACACTAGCCGTTTGCCAGAATTCTCCAATCCAACTGTGGATATCTATCGCGGCGAATCCGATGTGGTGTATTACCGTGGTGTCCGTGTTTATTCACCAGTGCGTAGATGCTGCACCATTATCAATATCAAGCAGGCCATCATTACAGAGGATCGCACTCTGGCACATGAGCACCAAGTTAAAGAGGCAATTGCAGAGGCAACTTTATCGCCAGATATCCCGTTACAGTTGCTTGAGCACTTGATGCTCCATTCTAAGGATAAATACGAGGAAACCGCGTGGTTTGATTATCGTAAGACGATCCCGAATCAGCGCCTTGTCGCATTAGTCCATCAATATCGAAAGAAAGGCGTTTATGTGATGCCGGGCCTTGAGCGGTATGTCCTTTCCAAAGAACCGCCAAAATCTCCTGAAATCATGGAGCCGGATCAGCGCCAAGCTCAAATCATCGAAAGGGCAACTGCCTTCCTTTCCAATATTGGCTATCCGGTAATTTACCCAATTTCGGTGAGCCATGATCTTGGTAATGGGGTATTGGGCATCGCCGATACCAAAGCAAACCGAATTTACCTTTCCGTCCGTGTTTTTTAGCCAGGGTTTGAAACAATTGGCAACGACGCTTCTTGAGGAAAGTATTCATCTTTCGGAAGGTCTGCAAGATTGCACTTACGATATGCAGTCTTATTTGTTCGATCAGATTGTGACCATGGGAGAGAAGCTTACTAACGAAATCCTCTAATAGCGCTATTCATTAATATGATTGAACAGAAATCTTTCGACTTCGAGAAAGAAATCCCAGCAACACCGGTCTATCACTACCAGAACAACACTGATGTTTGCGCAATGCGCATGCTGTGGAAAGAAGGCAACGAAAGTAAGTGCATCCTGTGCGGCAATCCCGCATTCATGCATGAATCTATGACACAAGAAGAATGGCAACAGGAGGAAAGATGAGCCAGAACACCAAAAATGGCGATTGGGACGAATTCGCAGAGTGGTACAGCTACAAAGCGCCTGACGAATCCGAAGTGAACATGATCGACATGGCATATTGCGCCTGGACTGCTGGCCGACAGCGCCCATCCTCCCCCTCCGAAGTGCAATGCGCCCGATGCGGCGGCGCCTGCGTCGAATTCACGGTGCCGAATGATATTTGGAATGCAGTCATTCGTCGAGGTGGGCCGGAGCGCGACGACGAATATCTGTGTCTTGCGTGCTGGTACAGCGCGCTTCGTGAGCATATTGCGCAACTTGCTGCCCCATCTGCTTTCAAATACCGCAAACCTGGTTCTAGCGGCTACGATTGGCGCTTCTCTGACTGGACTGAATCAAGCTCTAAGGAGATAGCGGTTCTTTTGAGCCGTGGCTGTGAGGTGGTGAAGCTGTATGCAGAAGCGGAGAAGGAACAATGAAAGCCTTCCTCAAAGCATTCAGGAACCGCAGTAGCCAAAGGGATGGCTGGGCGCTGGCTGTGAAAGGTTCCCCCAAGCTTCTCTGGTGGACCGTGAGCACCAATCGGGATGAAGCGCGGGAGATGAAGAAGGCCGCCGATTCGCTTGGGGTTATGGACTTAGAGGTAGTGCCAGTGCGCATTACTGTGGAGCGTGTGAAGTGAAGACGATGACTCAGGATGTTGCTTCTCTCCTTAGAACGATTGCTTGTGATTCCATGCTATGCGATTATATTTGTTCCATGTTTATTACTGTATTGAACAGAAAATAGAAAGTAGAGCTCGCGCGCCGTTAGGTAAGTATTTCTTTATCCCTTCTCTTATTGCATTACTATATGTTACTATTATAAATTTTATCTGAAGGACTGGATGGTTCTCTGTGTGTTCTGGGATTTGAGTTCCCCTCTACCAAAAACAGTGATGATCTAGGGACATGTAGCTAATCGCCGGATAGACCGTTAGGTTGGACACATTTGGGGACGATGGACTCCATCTCGCATGCCGTGGTTGCAAGAGGACTCTTGATCCTGATTTGCTCAGTTTAACAATATTATCCTTAAGTATTTTATATTCTAACCTTTTCATTGCATTCGATTTAACGATTTCTTTTATTTTAGCCCTGCATGCATCATACCATTTTGAGCATTCATGATTCATAAATTGTTTCAATGGTCCTCCAATTGCTGGTTAATCAAGCTTAAATCTTGAATAAGAAATATTATTCCATTCCAAATTTGAAGGTCTTCTTTGAGTCAACTACTTGATCTTGGTTGCCCGTATCGTCTTTGCTTGGGATTCTTCTATCTAATTTCAGTCCAACTTCCATTTTCTTTCATTGGTCCACTCATTAATTGTGAACCACATGATGGCGTCGACTGATCCGCTGGGCTCGCGTCTATTCTGTTAACTGAGTGAAGCCTATAGTTGCCACGCGCTGGGGCGCCTCTTTGGTGAGAGGTTGATCATTCTCTTTTATTTTTCCCTTGTTCATCATTCCAAGCAAAGGTTGTCCATGCTACCTAGACCTTGTGGTCGGCTCGGAGCTTTCCGGATTATTCTTATCGCTTGTCGAAAGAGACGGGTGTCTTCTTACCTTGATATCCACTTATCTGTCCACTTCATGGCACCTCCGCTACATCTCGGCTTCGCCAACATTTCATGTCATCTCTGCCTCGCCTCCGTTCATCTCCGCTTGCTCCCCTGCAAAGTGGACATCAAGGAGGGGCATCTGTAGACACCCATTTTCAGCCCATAAGTTGAGTCTTTTTCTTATTCTCCTAGTAAATGTCCCAATTGGCCCTCAATTGGTGGATTTTTAGACCCATTTGTGATCCATTTTTATCCAATTCAAGCCCCTAAATTCACCCTCAGTCCCCTGGATTAATGTGAACTCCCTAGACCACTTCCCATTAACACAGCGGTCCCTTACAGTGCGTTCTTGAGAACGCGCCCATCCCTATGGACGTTTTCCTACAAAAATAAGTTGACCGTCTGACCAGCACTTTTGACCAGTTCATTATTGACACGATCTATCGTAGCACCGCGTTCTAAGGAATGCGGCGCTGGTTATGGGCGCATTCTAAAACAGAAAGCTTGTCCAGCCGAGGCCACTTCTTTCCATATTTTGACCCATATCTGGGCTTATTTTGGAAGTTTGTTCGATCATAGAAGGTTCCTAGTCCTACTAGGAAGCTTTTCCCTCAACTTTTGGCAGGATTTTTCGATTATACGCTGCGGATTTATAAATCTTCCTTGAACTCGGCCTAGGGTTTTAGGGTTCCAATTCTCCTATAAATATCCGCACCAATCAACGATTGGAGGGGAGGCTAGACGGTGGAATCGATCCAGGAAGAGAGGGCGAGGCTATGCCTTATTGGAAACCCTCAATTCCTCGCCCTCTCTTCAATCAAGGGAGTATTTAAGGGCTTTTTCTTCTTTCTTCTCTCCCCTTCTTTTAGTTCTTGATTCTTTCAATCCATGCATTGCATAGCATCGTTATTTTAATTTCAAACAATCTCTTCCAAAATTCACGCATATACACACACACACCAAACCTAGTTTTTGCCCTGCCATAGGGGTTTAAAAACCCCCAGGTAATCTACCCCCCTTTTGCATGCTTTCCATTGGATATAAGGGTAGATTCTACGTTTAATTAGTTCTAATGGGCTTTGTTTTATTGTTTGTCAATTCTTTGCAGGCAAGGAAGGATTAGGACGTGAGGCCCTTGCACCTTGGCCGGCCTTGGAGCAAGGAAGGAATCAAATTCACAACTCCCGCTACTATACTGATAACGCGACGCCCCTCTACACCGCTTTCCTGAGAATGCGCCTCATGCTTCCACCACGTTCTATAGAAAGCGCCCTATACATACACCGCGTTAATTAATTAGGCTTTCATCTCCTAATTTCTGAGGTAAGTAGCGTGCCCTTTTTCTATATATTAATAATACTTGGCATGCTATAGGCCCCAGTGGCGATCACAGTCTTTCTTTGGCATACTTCATGTGTTTTCCCCCATTCTAGTCATATTATTCATGTCTCATATTATGACATCCATTTGATGCATTATCCTTCAGTAATTTTAGCATCTACATCTTTTGGCGATCACGGTGGGACACTTTGTGCCTATCACGTCCATTCCTTGCCTGCTTGGTTCATCGATTTGTTGTGTGTGTATAATTTTGAAGAGCTATTCATGCTGTCAGGATCGCGGTTGTAGACAGGGACGCGTTCTCAATAACACGCCGCTGTATATGGTCGTGTTATTTGAAACCTTTTATGGCAGTGTGATACTATGTGATTGCACATTTTTGGCATTCTGTTGAGTGTCAGTTTGGCCTTTAGGAATCACGGTGTATACTGTGACCGCGATACTGATCGCGCCCACAGTTAGCACCGCGTTCTTCTGAGCACCACTTCCTTAGCCAAAATGACCTCCTTAATTCCATCATCCACCATCTAGCTGGTTATGGTCCTCCACCGGGTCAAGACCCTCCACCTCCTCAATGATTGTCTTTGGGTCCTTGAGTCCTTTTGTGGTCCGTTTCTTATATCCCATCCCCTCTTTTGATGATGTCAAAGGGGGGGAAGTAGTTAGCTAGAACTAGGCTAGGCTTATATATATGTTATGCTTGATGTATACATGTTGATGCATCCCCTAGTTGATGTTTGATATTGGGTTTTAATGATAACAAAATGATTGTGCTTGTGTGTGTTTCGTTGAGCAACATGTTTATGTCTTGATTGATGAATTGAAAGATGGCTTTTGATGAGTTGACAGAATGACTTCAAGGTTCACACTTGAAAGTCATATGAATCCTTGGTGTTTAAGGAACTAATGCTATATTTATCTTGGCTTGTAGGAACAAGTCTATGACTCATGCTTGGAACTCAAAGGAATGCATCAATGAAGTTCTTCTTCCAAAAAGGGAGTTACCTTTCTCATTGCATTCTCTCATTGCATTGGTGTTTCTTGTTTGAGAATGATTGGGCTCCTATGTGCTTGAAGTTGTGATATGGAATGAAGTTTCAGTAACTTTTTATGTCACCGGTCATTGACTAAACAAACTCTTTTCTCCATCCCTCGGGGTAGTGATTATTCTCCTTGATCTGGACCTCCCGTCCAGGTCATTGACTAAACAAACTCTTTTCTCCATCCCTCGGGGTGGTGATAATTCTCCTTGGCTTGGACCTTCTGTCCAGGTCATTGACTAAACAAACCATCCCCTCCATCCCTCGGGATGGTGGCCTTCCCATCGATTAGGACCTCCCGTCCAGGTCATTGACCAAACAAGCTCTTCTCACCGACCCTCGGGGAGGTGATTTTTCCCTTTGATTCGGACCTCCCGTTTGGATCATTGACCGAACAAACTCTTCTCACTGTCCCTTGAGATGATGGATACTTCCTTTGATTTGGACCTCACGTCCACATCATCGAATGAATGAAGTTTCACCTCCATCCCCTTCGGGTGCCCGAGCGAGACCGGTTGGTAGTCCGCTTCGCACGGTGGAGTGGTCCCCTCGTCCTTCCCCTGGGAGGGCGAGCACTCTCCTGTGCGCTAACATGGATGCCTACCCGGTTCTCCATGGGCGAGCTACCGCAAAGGCTTACACCCCGTCGATGCATTTCAAGTGAGGCGTAAAAAAAGAGGAAAAAAAATGGAAAGAAGGACTGCCGGGGCTGCACACAAGAGATATACACAATAAGGTTGTTCTATTCCCTTTAATTAAAAGGAGATACACGTGCTTTGGGACATACCCCTGGTTACATGTCAAAAAGAGAGAAGAAAAAGAGAGGGAAGGAGAATACAAAGAAGGATGACGGGGTGCGACGATCAGTCGATGCCTCGGAAGATGTCCCAGAGAGGTAGGATCCCAACACAAGGGAAGTCAGCCATGTCGCGGAGCTGGCCCATCCGCTCCTCGAGGCGGGTCAACTCGCTCTCCATGGAAGTCGTCTTCTCCCGGACAATGGTGAGCGCCTCGCTCCCCCTCTCCACAGTAGCTTCGGCTCTGACAAGACCAGACCTGACCGTGACAAGACGGACCTCCAGCTCTTCAATTTCATCCCTAAAGGTGCGGACCTCATGATGGCCTTCTTCTAGGGCCTTCACGTGCTGCTCTTCACTACTGCGCTGCGCTTCGAGGACTTGTAAATATTTCGCTATTTGAGCGTTAATGGCCGCACGCTCATT
Source organism: Amorphophallus titanum (assembly GCA_024336825.1). Classification (NCBI taxonomy): domain Eukaryota; kingdom Viridiplantae; phylum Streptophyta; class Magnoliopsida; order Alismatales; family Araceae; genus Amorphophallus; species Amorphophallus titanum. The sequence continues at coordinate 23,458,856 of JANBPO010006859.1, forward strand.
GGGAGCTATTTCCTATTTCTATGTACACCACACCTATCCTTTTATCCCTTCCGAGTCTTCGGGCTCGTGGGAGGCGGGCTGAGGTTCGAGTCACGCCGGTTCCTTTTCGGTACTCGGATCCCGGGCCGTTACATTCGCTGTCCTCTCTCAGTGTAGCGGATCTAGTAGATCTTTTCCTCTTGATTAGCAGCTTTGGCAGAATGAACTATCGTGTCCTCTTCTTCGTTGATGTCCCTTTTATAGGGGTTCCCCTGGAGCGAGGAGCCTTATCCCTTGATAGGGAAAGGCGTAGATGGGAGAATAATGCTTTCCCGCTATAGTGGTGGGAGTTTTTCGTCGGAGGGCGATTACCCCGACGTTAGCTGGTCCCGGGGCTAGTCTTACGACGTTCGTGGGGCGTGCTCGCCCGTTATAGGGTCAAGGCCGACGTCATGGGGGGTAACAGTCGGTCGTCGGAGGGTCTTCCGGTGATCACTACGCTTGGGCTATAATTTTAACGTGCTGTAGAATCCGTGGCCAAGTCGGATTGGGCCGCTCCTGATGGGCCGTAACTGCCAGGCGCCTCTTGGGTGGGCTGTAGAAGCGGGCCTGGTTTGGGCCTATCGTCGTTGGGCCGGTCCTAGGTCAAACCAGATTTACCCTCCTCAATGTCTAATGCTCGTGATAACACCTTTTCTGTCAATGGAATTTTCACACCCTTAACCACAATGATTTTTTTTTGCAGAAAATATCCTTAATGATATCTCAACAGAGTGCACATCACTTCAGGAAAGTGACATGGAACCACTCCACCAAGCACACAAAAAGGAAAATATTATTAATAACCAAAGAACAAAAAGAGTATACCATACAACGAGGGGACCAAGCTATAGCTGAATAGAGGGACACCCCAGCTTATCAAGCCTAAGATGGCCCTTAATAAGTCAAGCCAGCTGGTCCAAATAAAAGAAGACTTAATAAAACAAGCGTCATTCACGAAGATTAGATACTTCTTACTCATACAATTTCGATGGCTAAGGCTTGTAAGCGTCCAACTGGTGCGGACACCAGGCGAGCTAATGACACGTCAGCGAACCGATGGTGCCATACGCGGAGCACCAAGTGGACTACATCGGCTTCCCTTCAAATTGGGGACAATTTGGCTTGACTTTGGACCGAATCCAAGTTGGCTGGTTGGAATGCTAGAGTATCACATTATGGAGGCAGACTAGTTTTGTGCAAATCAGTGCTGGATAGTCTCCTTATCTACTTCCTTTCCATGTTCTGGGCCCCGAAGATGGTGGTGAAGAAAATTGACTCGATCCAAAACAACTTCTTTTGGCATGGCAGTGGAGCAAGATGCAGGGGTTATCATGACATTAGCCTGGGGGAGGATTGCCTCTAGCAAGGAGGGAGGTCTGAAGATCAAAGATGTCAGGGTTTTCAACTTAGCACTTATGTGCAAGTGGTTGTGGAGGCTGGAGAGGGCTGAGGATGTGTTGTGGGCTCAGGTGATCAGGCAGAGATACTATAGGAGGAGGAGAGTCTGGGACTTGGCTCTTCCCCCACGTCACAGGACTTCACCACTCTGGCGTGATATCTTGTCTTGCAAGAATGTTATTGCTTCCGTGGTCCATGTCCATCTAGGAAAAAATGGCCAAAGCTTTTTTCCTGGAAGGACAGACAGTGTGGTGACTTCCCCCTAGAAGCTTTGTCCCCTAGCCTCTTTGCACTTGTTGCGGACCCATGGGGGTGGTCTCCCAAGCTTTTGACTCCCTTCTTTCAGGAGGCACTTGGGCCCCGACCTTCAGGAGGGATCTTAGGCCAGACGAGGTGGTGCCGTGGTGTAGCTTCAGGACCTCCACTCTTTCCTCCTTCACTTCCACCCTCTGCTACACAGTGAGGATGAGTGAAAGTGGAGGTGAGATAGAGAGGGCTACTTCTCCATGGGATCGGCCAACGCCATTATTTCGGATGGAGGTACTCACCACAGCCTCATCCCTCAGGTTTGGAGACCAAAGAGCCAACTGAGGAGAAGATCCTGACCTGGAAGATCGCCCATGGGAGGCTTCCTACCCAGGATAGATTACTCCGCTTTCTTCCGGGTATCCAGTCGACTTGTTGCCTTTGTGCGGTGAACAATAAGACCCTTGACCGCCTGCTTGTAAGTTGTGCCTACTCACAGGGGGTGTGGATGGAGCTTGCTAGGAAGGCAAATTGAATCTTCAGCCAGCAGACAAGGGTGCAGCACTTGATTGAGCATTGAGGCAAAAGCTGGCCTCTTCGGGGTGACAGGCATGTTTGGTGGCTCATTCTCCATGCCACTCAAAAGTGACAGAAATTCAGCAACAAAAAGTTAGAAATGAAGCACAATGAAATGTAGCTTGCTTTGGAGCAATGTAGCTTGGATTTGATCTAGAGGCTACCAATCTTCCTTCTCCTTCTTCCTTGTTTTCTACCTTCAGCAACTCTCTCTCTCACTCTAACTCCAACTCTTCTCACGAGCTCTCTAGCTCTCAGACTCTTCTGCTCTCGTGCTCTTTTCTGCTGCTCTGATCTCTACTAATTTCTAGTCAATCTCTCCTGCTCTCTTTTTCTCACTGCTTCTCTTCGCAGCCTTTTGCTCTTCATCACTCTATCTTGTTTCTTCTCTTCTTTTTTCTGGCGGCACTCGGGCTTCAGCAACTCTCTTCATCAGCCACTCTCATCGAAGGATGAGGCGATCTTTATGTAGAACAGGGGTGCTGGAGGTAAATTGATGAAGATGATGATGCTGTCTCAGTCAGGTGACTCCACGTGGTAGGATTCTAGCAATGGTCCTATGGACCCTACAAGATTCGCCCAGGAGGCGTGTGAAGGGAACACTCTCGCCAAATTCTTTTCTGGAAAGATATCTCGCTGATGTACCACTGAAGTCCACGTGGTAGACTCTCCAGACGTGACTCCTCCTTGGATTATGTGCCTATAATTGCCTTGGATCTCATGATTGTTTAAGTCGAGACTTGAGCCACATGACTTGACTCTCTGCACGCTTAAGTTCCTGTTAAAAGAGTAAAAGGTATTTTGTCAAACACATTGTAACCATGAATAAATAACTAATGTGCACGGACCTATTGAAATGAAAATCACTGTGCATAAATAAATTTCAGTTAAGTATGAAAGATGCACAGACTATATATGAAACATGCACCGACCTTGTTTTGGCACAAGGTAAAAAGTGCACAAACCTTAAGTGTGCGAGACAGAAATTCACACTGAGTTCCATATGCGCCTTGTATGAATGTGCATAGACATTGTATATGATGCAAACTCTGCACAGATCTTCTACATGCACAAACCTTTCATGCAATTAAGTAAACTATGCACGGACCATGAACATGTAACATCTAGACATGCACTAACATATGTAGTTAAATGAGAACCTACACCGAGTTAACATGCACAAGGCAAACAATGCACAGACCAACTGTATGCTAGAAATAAGTGGATTTTTCTCTGTCCCGAGCTTCTTCAGCCGAGTTTCTCTCTCTCTCTCCTTCCCGCGCAGATCTCTCTTTCTCTATTCTTCCCTCTCTCCCCCCTCCACGGATCGCTCTCTCTCTCCGACCACCGCGGCCCTCCTCCGCTGACCTCACCACTACACCCCCGTCGGCCACATCTTCCCGCGAACAACCCACCACCGTCTCCCCCTCTCCAACTTACAGCATCTCCGTGAACACCACCTCCTCTCCCTGCTCATCGCCACCATCACCCACCCCTGCTAACCAGCCACGGCGACCCCTCTCTCTTTCTAACTGGACCTCCTTCTCCCTGCTAACACCGTCGCAACCACCCTACCTTCTCACCACCTCTGTGCACCGCCCCCGCCGCGGACAACCCTGACTCCACCGGACGCCATCCTGCCGCAACCTCCTAGCCACCTCTACTGCCGCCACGGGTGTCACCACCGTCGAGCACCTCCACCACAGCCTACAGACCACTCCACCGCCGATTGCACCCCCAGCCAGACCACCGTCGCCACTCTCACCATCGCTCCTTCCCTTGCTAACACTCTCACCCACTCACCCATTACACACACCCCACCGCGGGCCTCTCCCTCTCACCAATCCGCACCCAGCCACCCCCTGCCGTCCGAGCACACCGCGGCCACCGCCCTCCTCGCCGGCCACCGTCTCTCCCTCCCCACTCCCTCTCATGCACAGCCATCGGACTACCTCCCGCCGATGAGCCCACAGCCCGTGAGCCACCCCACCGGACTCCCCCTCCATCTTCTCCTTTTTCCACCCTACAGCCAGCACTCCACCCCGATGCCACCGAACCCCCTCCACTTCTCACCACCGAACGCCACCGACCGGCCTCACCACTCCCCCTCAGCACCGCGAACCACCTCCACCGCCACCCCTCTGTCTGGGGCACTGCAGCCGCGGCTAGCCCCTCTCACTCGTGCCCTCCCCCTGCTACCTTCCACACCCAGCTCCTCCCCACTGCCAACACCCACACACCCCACTGGACGGCCACTCCGCCTCCAACAACCCCAAACGGCCCCGCCTCCCTCTACTCCATCACGCGACCCCTCCCGTCACCACTGCACCTTCGCCCACATCGACGCCCCCACCTCCGACTCCATCTCTCTCTCCTCACTCTCTCGACGTCTCTCTCTCTCCTCTCTCTCACCCCTCACACATTATCTCTCCTTACTCCCCCATTCACTCGATTCGTGGTCCAAACAGACCCCGGTCGATGCGTGGGAGGTACCGACGGGATGCGCTTGACGCGAGGATCGCGCCGGTACCCTTCATCTCTCGTATCGTGGAGCGTGGAGACGTGTGCGAGCGGAAGGATGGCGTGGCCCCCATTGACCGATCTGCACCGATTCACGGTCTTCGCCTCGCAAGAGGCAGGGGAACAGACTCCACATCTCACCAGGAATCTATTGACGCCTCCTGCGTCGCCATCCGCCGCCATCTTCATCATTTTTCGTGTAATTCTTTTTTGGGGAGATTTTAGGCTAAATTCTTGATTTACGTTCCTCTCTCGATTTCTGGTCCAGACAATCGCTGATCGAAGCCGGGGAGGTACCGTTGGATTGGTCACATCGCGAAGATCGTGTTGACACCCACCATTCCTCGATCCGTGAAGCGTGGAGTCGAGCCAGGCCGGGAGGCGTCGCGTCGCCCTCTCACCGGATCGGCATCGAATCATCATTTTCGTGGTAATCCAGGTAGGGGGATGGATTCCTTACCTCGTTAGGACACCTCTAGTACCACTTGCGCCGTGGTCCGACGCC